>CM058045.1:47184194-48384194 GCA_030169165.1 Centaurea solstitialis
GGTACCACCCGGTGAACTTAAAAGAACCAAAACAGATCTCACCACTCGGGACAGGATGTACTATGGCCGGTACCACCCGATTATCGCAGAGTCTTTTCACCCCCTTTGGCTTGGGGTTTGAACGCAGGTGCCCAAGGTTTGCTCTCTTCGAGCCCCAACGTATCTTTCGCCAAAGGTGTCCCTGAGTGGGTCGCACTACTGATCAATGATTTTCTTGGTTTTATTACTAAGTTTTGTAAAAACTTTAAATTTCCAGTATTTTAAAATTGCTATTAAAAGCTGATTGTTTTAAAGGCAATTGTTGTTTTAAAACTAACTGTTTTGAGAAACAACCGATGTTTAAAAAACTCACTGTTTAAAAACATACACTCTGTTTTAAAACTGACTGTTTTAAAATTCATTTGCTAATAAAAATAACTGTTTTAAAAACATGCCTTTTATAAGAAAACAATCTTATATGGTTTTAAAAATAAATAAATTTTTACCATCTAAATATATTTTAAAAAGTGGTAATTTTAATTTTTCAAAACCAACCTCGTGATGTAACTAGATTTATAAATTAAAACCTAATTTTAAAAACATTTGATAAAACCTAGGCATGTAATATCAATAATCACGAGAAAAAACAGAATAATCACAACCACGTAGTTTAATAAACACGTAATTATAGATTTGCCAATTAATTCCTAAAGGACCAAAAATGACCTAAAACTATTGTGCTCCGATCTCCCCGCGTAGCTTTGATCTCCTCGCGTAGCTCCCACTGGCCTCGGCATCTGTGAGGTCCAAAGAATCAAACAACGAGATGAAAAGAGAAGAAATCAAGTGAAGAAAAGAAATGTTCTTGTATTTTATTAATGAAAGCTTTCAAGAACACCAAGAACACACTCACAAACTTCACTAATCGACTCTCATGAGAATGATTTTCCACCCCTTCCTCTCTACCCTAATCCCCTTTATATATGGGGCCTAAATACACAAGCCCAAGCCCAAGCCCAATACTAATATAACTAGTTAATTAAAAACTAATTAATTCTTCTTAAAGCATCCTTTATAAAACTTTCTAATTAGGACAATTTGGTCCTAACAATCTCCCCCTAAAGTTTTGTAAAGGAGGCATCTCTGATCTTCTCCCCCTAGCTTTCGTGAGAAAACTCTAGTGGCGTTCGGCTACATTTTGATCTCCAAGCTCCCCCTCGATTGTAGCTCTTCATCTTTGGTTTCAACTGAAAGACCAGATCCGATTTGCAGTAACCGCGACTGATTGCACAAACTACAACTCAACCTGTAAATAACTCGACACGTCTGATAACCGCAGAATACAACAGCTTGAACCAGAGCATGTTGATTCATCCAACTATGTTGATCTCCCGCCCAGAAAAACAAAGGGATAGATGCATGTGTGAGTTACCGTGCAGATCAGCAAGAAAAATAAAGGTTCTGTCTTTGACCCCTTGTTGAACAGGAATTCAGCATAAGAGCTTTAAATCTGATAAGCTCACAACTGGGTAAACACCGAAGCTTGGATCACCGAAACACCGTATGGAGTAAAAAAAACTGGGAGTAGATACTGAACGAGATGCTCTGCTTTGCTCTCTCTGCTGCTCAGAAGGTAGTCGATTTCCTGAAATCTTCCAAAGTGTCAAGTAATCAGATCCAGATCGAGTCTTCTTAGTCAGATGGATGACGACCGTCACTCAAAATTCTAGATCGCAACTGAACCTCCACAACGGTGAAATGGTTAGGAATTAAGCACGTTACAACAGTACCATTCACCGAAGCTGGCATCCAAGGAAAAACTCAACTCCACCGGATAGGAGGAATAATTCCATCGAGGAAAAACTCTAGAATAATGGTTGCAGAGAGTCAGGCTTCTGAGTAATCTAACCAAATGCAGAATCCGTTCACCGTCGTTCTGAAATCGTTACAAATCTGACATGTCTTCAACGAATCTGGAGCAGTCGGGGAAATGAGAGAAATTCAATTTTCAAGGTTGAAAACTGAATATGGGCTAAAAACGGGCTAAAAACTGGGCTAATGTGATCTTTACGAATCAATTGGGAAAGAAAGGTGGCTATTTAAGCGCAGGGGTTTTGAAACACAAAAGTATTTGAATTTGGGTGGGTTTAGATCGCAGCGGAATATGATCTTGAAGGCTTATATGAAGAGATGATACTCGAGTCGGGAAATACAGTTTCCCGAGTCGGAAATGGAGTTGGGAAGTTTTAACAAAAATTGAACATAACCTTGACTCAAAAGCGAGTCGAGAAACTCGAAAACCTGAAAGGGTATTTCATGTTTCCCGAGTCGGAAAAGGAGAACAATAAGGTATTCAATTTTTTTTTTTACTATTCTGATTCGGAAAAGCACTATTCACCCGATGAGGAAAATGATGTTTTCCGATTCGGAAAAGCACTATTCACCGGTTCGGATTTTTTTTAATTTTTTTTTTTTGAATTCGGAAAATATGAGTTTTCCAACTCGGAAAACTTGAATATTCAAGTTTTCCAACTCGGAAAATATGAATTTTCAGCCCAAATCTTCATTCCAGATCCAAAAAAATGAAGCAACTTGAAAAATAGATCATTTCAAGCTCAAAGATGCTTCAAAACACAACCCAAACACCCATTTTTATCATCTTCATCAAGATCTAAACCCCAAAAACCCCAAAAACTCAAAAATGAAACTTTTCAAAAAAAAAGTTTCAAAACCCAATAAAATCATCTCTAATTGTTTGATGCAATAGGAACAAACAAATCTAATGATTTGTTTGGCTCTGATACCATTTGTGAGGTCCAAAGAATCAAACAACGAGATGAAAAGAGAAGAAATCAAGTGAAGAAAAGAAATGTTCTTGTATTTTATTAATGAAAGCTTTCAAGAACACCAAGAACACACACACAAACTTCACTAATCGACTCTCATGAGAATGATTTTCCACCCCTTCCTCTCTACCCTAATCCCCTTTATATATGGGGCCTAAATACACAAGCCCAAGCCCAAGCCCAATACTAATATAACTAGTTAATTAAAAACTAATTAATTCTTCTTAAAGCATCCTTTATAAAACTTTCTAATTAGGACAATTTGGTCCTAACAATCTCCCCCTTTATGAAGAAGTCAGAATGGTGGTGGAAGATCCAGACCAGGCTCCCACTTGGACATCTGCAGGTATTCCTCCCACTCGCCGATTATCCGCGCTCTCATCTGCATTGCCGCCTCGACCCGTCTGTACATCAACCGTTCCTTGAGCTTCCTCTCGATTGATCTCATCCCCTCCAGCAGTTTTCCTTTTCCGTCTATGATTCTCCGCCCAGGTATCTGATCCGCCAGTAGTCTACTCTGCATGCCATTGTAGACATAAAGAAGGGTCCCATCGCAGAACTTGGAGAGCTCGCCAAATCTCATAAACCTACGCTCCCTCTTCTTCTGTGTGATGTAAAGAACCCCATGCTCAGGTATCCTGGTTGGCATATACGGAGTGTAAGCATCGATACCAGGAACGAGCAGGTTTGGTCTAAGAAGGTTGACCTTTGGCTGGCGGCTTTCGATTGCAAGCTGGTAGTCCGTCACTCTCGCGAGAGAGATTGCGTGACGGACGTATTTCTTCAATATCTCTGTGCCATCTCTGTAGTGCTCTGGTCGGAGAATCGGGCCTTGGAGGTACTTGATGAGCGAGAGAAGATCTTCTAGATGCACCCGATCCAAATCAGCTTCCGTGAATGACCAGTCTTGAAGCTCACCTCGTGGAACGCCGGTTCCGTACATGCGGACATCGTACTCAAGGAATAACTGATGGCCATGTCTGTAGGGGCGCATTGCAGTTACCTTGGTGAACCGACGTCGAATCCTTTGGCGTCCATGAGTGGCCCAGTTGCACATCCTCTGGTGCACGTAAGTTGTTCTTCTTCTTTTGGTCTTGATGTGCGAGATCCCGAAGTAGACCTTTCGGGACCAGGCGTGCAGCTTTTCCTGTTGGTAGATGCGGGTGAATGATTCCTCAAGGAATGGACGGAAGATGATGGAGTGGTTCCAGTTGAGCTGGATGACGGTCTGAGCGGTGGTCTCTGGATCAGTAGTGTGAATAGTTCGTGGAGCGTCTGGAGTGGGGAACACGAATGCTGCGGAGAGGTTGGAGTAGTCAGAATCCCGGACAATGTCATCTCCCTTCTGGTATATCCTGAGACTCTGAGCAAGCGACCGCAAGATCTTATGGGCTGCTTCCGGAATCTGGAACTCTGAAGGATCCGTCGGTGCTGCTTCTGGGAGAACGACTTCAATCTGAGCCGTGTCCGTCATCTAGGGAAACTGTACTGACTCCCCTTCCGGGATCCGCTCGTATCTCCAACTCCCCATGTCAGGGATATCCTCCGTGTCTGAGTCAACATAGGGAGCATCGGCAGCAGCACTAGTCTCTGTAGGAGCACTCGAGGGGGCGGCCGTGGAAGCTGGAGCTGGAGTAGAGCCGGAACTAGAGGCAGAATGGAGGTCGGTGCGAGGCCTTTTGGATGAAGCCTGCACCTCCCCCTCATGAGGACCCGGTGCCGAGTCATCAGGGTCATCATGCCTCCTTTTGGAAGGCTGAGCCTGAGACCGACACATGGCCTCTAGTTCCCGGACTCGCTGCTGTAGGATCTCGATCTGGGCTTCCTGATCTCTGACTTGGGCGGAGAGGCGATCGTTCTGAGTCGTGTATGAAGAGATGACGAATGCATGTTCCGTCTCAGTAACGTAGCCTGGAATCGGAGGTAGTTCGCCCGAAGTTGGAGGGGCGAGCCTGAGGACGTCTTCAGTCTGTCGGGGGATCGGAGTCTCGGATGATGGGGCTGCCTCAGAGTGTTTGCCCTTGATCTTCCGTTTGAGCTCGTAGAGCTCCGCATCCCGGTCTTCTTGAAGCTTGCGTGACGCCTCAAGATCAGCCAGTCGTTTCCTCTCCGTCTCGGCCAAGGCTTTCTCAAGTGCCTCGACCCGTGCATCTCGAGCCCGGTTGGCTTCCTCCACTGCGAGTAACCTGCTTTGGACGACTTTTAGGATGTCGTCCGAATCCGTCGGACCTAAAAGTCCCGTTGGTGCAGGGGTGGTTTTAAGGATTCCACCCGAATCCGTCAGGCCTAAAAGCCCCGGTGTTGCGTGAGCATCTTTAGAGACTTTGCTCGAGTCTGTCGGACCTTGTCCCGGTAGTACAACGCCCGGTGCCACTTGGGCTCCGGTTGTCGAGAAGAGTCCTATTGAGGTGCTCTCTCGGCCTGACGTCACCGCTGGAATGATGTTGACGGTGTCAGGGCTTCCGGTGGATCCTCGAAGGGCGTCACTCGACGCACCGACTCTCCCCGTTCCGGCCTCGCCACTTGGGCGGGCTGATGATGCTCCTAGTAGTGTCCTATCCAAATGAATGACTTGAAAAGTCTCGGTAAGTGGCTCTAGGACAACTGGTGCACGGAAAGAAGTCGAGAGGCGGGGCGGTTCCTCTCTGATATCAACACCAACAGACTCCAAGTGAGTGGTTGGTGGAAGTTGAGCTAATTCCCCGTGTGAAGATGAAACGACCATCTGTTGAGAGATGGTCGAGTGGTCGGTTGGGGCGTGCAAATGCGCTAGTTGGCGGCTAGCGTCTTGACCAGACACCGTAGGGTGCCCGGTCTCAGTGTGGGTTGCCTCTCTGGTGGATGGACTCGAGGTAAGGGAAACTACCGTTTCTAACCTGTGCGGCTCTACCTCTTCGTCCGCATTCTCTAATTGAGCCCAAAGCTCCCCTAGTTGGACCTCAACATCTGCGGTCTCTTTTTCTCTGCTCTCTCTCCTTTTCTCCCCTCTCTCTCTCTTCTTCTTCGCTGTCATATCTTCCCCAGCCGGTACTCACCTCGGCCTCACCTTCTTCCTCACGATCGACGGTCCGGTCGTCTGACGCTAGATCCTCGGCAAGTACTGGATCGCCGGAGATTCGGTCGTCGTTGAAGGAAGAGGTGGCTTCATCCACATCAATCACCTTGGCCTTTCCGCCTTTAGCTGGTTCTGAAAGTTGGAACTCAGAGTCGGAACCGTAATCAATCATCTCGTCGTCATTTGCTTCGTCATCGGGCTCACGACGGTCCGAAGGAGTGTGCTCGGGGGACTCGTGACCGTCGGAGTCATCGCCTGAGGGTTCGCCGGAGGGTTCGCCACCCTGAGTAGTAACGGCCGCCGCGGGTGGTGGTGAAGGAACGTGTGCTTGTTCTTGTGGGGAAGCTTCCACGTCCTCCCCAGTCGGTTGAGGTTGTTGCGGCGGTGTCGGCGAACGGCGCTCTTCTGATGATGAATGAACGGGGGATTGTTGAAGGATCCCAGTGTACTGCTTCACCCGGAAGTGACTAGTGTATTCACGTTCGCGGGCAGCTATGGTTGTTTCTTCTACAACTGTTGGTGTACAAGCTCGACTGGTGCGATTCCGGAGCATCATCTGATAGGCTTCAGCTTGAGACATGTGTGGCATGGCGGACGTTCCAACGACTCTACCCGCTTCACCCCTCACGTCTACTCTCATCACTCCCGAGCCAGAAGCTCCCCCACTGGAGCTCTGGCCCGCCGTGCCGGAGGCACGGCTTCTAGGTAGGACGGGTTGTACGTCTTGGGCAGGGCTCCTCGGCTCTGAGGAGTCCGAAGACGTGTCTTCTAAGCCTATAGAGATTCGGTACATCCTAACAGCCTCAGACCTACGGTCCGCCAAGCCAAGTACGTTTCCAGGAATGGGCATTTCAATCTGACCTGATCGAAGACTTCGGCGGTTCATCCTGCCGATCTGAACGCTCTCGAAGCGAGGGTGGCCGGATCTGCGTCGGATGGCCTGATTTCGCTGCATGTGCTCGTGAATAAGCAGACTGAAGAACCTCATCCACGGAATGGATGTATGACGGGTTCTTGCGGATCCTTGGCGAACATCAGTGACCATGTCAGCCCAAATTTGTTGGGCGAAGTCAATGCGCCTTCCGTAGGCGACCGCATGTATGACGTGCCAGAATTGAGTCGAAGCCTTGTCCACTCCGTGGGTCTTCGAGGACAAGGTCCTGTTGAGGATGTTGAAGAATGAGAACCAGATCGGTGGCAGCATCCCCTGGGTGACTTGGGAGATCCCGTTCGGTCGGTTGTTTGCAGTGTAGTGGACCCCGAGAGCGAGTACTTCGCAAAATAGCTCGGTGCCGGAGACCAGTGGTTCGAACGGGGCCTCAGGAGTGGCAGCAGGCAGATGGAGGACGCGCCTCAGGTCCTCCACAGTAATAGTGAGGTCGGTGTGATCAACACTACCAACGATGGTCTGCACGCCATCACGTGTCTCCACAGTAGATGTAGCAAAGAACTGCTGAAGGTAGATCATGGGGACTCTAGCAGTGGCTTGCATCGCGTACGCCAGTGGATGCGCACGAAGGATCTCTAGTACCACCGCGTCCTGAGCAGTGAAGTTGGACAGATCAACATATCCGTTGTTCTGGTGGATGGGGCGGATGTCAGATGGTGCGAGGAGAGCTCGGTCAGCAGCGTTGACAGGGGAAGTAGGAGCAATCGGTTGATCAGCCATTGCTGACACGACAAAAGAGAAGTTAAGTGTTAATAAGAATGCATCGTGAAAAGACTATACCCTCGACTAGACGCGAGTCGGAAAACCTCGAAAACCCATAAATGAGTATTTCGTATTTCCCGAGTCGAAAAACGAGCAAACATACGAGGGGATGTTTTCCGATTCGGAAAAGGTACTTTTCCGAATCGGGAAACTTCAAACACTTAGAAAATTTTTGAGTTCAATAAAACACAAGTTTTCCGATTCGGAAAAGGCACTTTTCCGATTCGGGAAACTCCCACACTTAGAAAAATATAGCAACACGAACAAGCAGGTTTTCCGATTCGGAAAACATGGTTTTCCGATTCGGAAAACGTGCAATACTTAGAAAAATTTTGAAAGACTTGGTCTCATACGTGATTCGGAAAACCTCGGAGACCCGTAAGGGTAATTCCATGTTTTCCGAATCGGAAAAACTTAGCTTGAAAACCGAGACACAAGTCGGATTCGGAAAACCTGATAATCCGATTCGGATTTATCTGGTTTTCCGAATCGGAAAACGTACATGAATACTCATCGTTGATGAATGCGGAAAACTTGAACATTCAAGTTTTCCGATTCGGAAAACTTGAATGTTCAAGTTTTCCGATTCGGAAAACGAGAACTGTTCGACTTCTAAACTAAAAACCGTTCACCGAACGTCGATCTAAGGCACTAAACTATCAACATGCGTCCTAAATCAGTTCATAATATGTTTCTAATCAACAGATGATCGATTTAAAGCCCCGAAATCCCATTCCAAGAAGTTTGGGTTTCGGGTAAGTTTTGAAAAGTTTAGGCCTCGATCCGGACCTTAAAACAACAATTAAGACGTTATAACTATATAAGGATTGATCGTAATCTTACCAGGAATCCGAAAACGTAATCTGATCGACGAACGGAGCAAAAACGAACGAAAGCGAATCGAGCGCGAGAGCGGTTACCGGGTGAGAGTTCAGAGAGAAAAAAGTGAAAATTTGAATTTTTGTGAAAAGTAAATCTTTGAAACCGGTATTTATATTTTTACCGAATTACACTGCGTTTGGGTCAAAAACACTGTGTTTGGCTCTCCTGATGACTCTCTTAACCCGACTTTCACCTATTGGCAAAAACCACCCCTGGACTGAAGTTTCAAGGAAACTTACAACTAGTCCCTGAACTTGTAAATTTAAGAAGTTTCAAAACAGACCCTGGACTACAAGTTTCACTATAGAGCAAAACGAGTCCTCGAACGTTTAAGAATCAGAAAATAGCAAAGTTAGTCCCCGAACTTGTAAGTTCAAGACATGTACTCTACCACCCCCTGAACTTTCAAGTTCACAAAAAGTTTACAAGTTCAGTGCTCGACTCCTGAGAAACGAGACTTACCTGGTACGTCTCGACAAGGTTTTGCGCGAGTTCTGATCTGAAGTAACCAGAAGTCTTAATGAGGATCCACACCTACAAAAGAAAGTACAATATGGTATCCAAGGTGTTGTGGATCCGAGAACGTCAGTAAACACACCAAACATTGATAACAAGACTTTGGACTTCCCCTCGATTCATGCAGTCGCTCAAGGATTATTAAAGGCTCCCCCTACACACATGCATACACTATAAGAACTCCCGACTCCCCCTAGACCTCAGGCAGGGAGGTCTAGCATTCCTAACTTGCTTAGGAGGAAAAAGTGACGCTTCTCGTCAAACGGCTTGGTGAACAGATCAGCAAGCTGATAGTCACTCTCAACAAAGTACAGTTCTATATTACCTTTCTCGACGTGGTCTTTGATGAAATGATATCTAATGTCGATATGCTTCGTCCGAGAATGTTGAACCGGATTTGCCGTGATCTGAATCGCACTTTTGGAGTCGCAGTAGATGGGAATTCGATGCATGGTGTATCCGAAGTCAGCAAGTTGGGTTTTCATCCACAGAACTTGCGAGCAGCAGCAGGCGGCGGCTACATATTCTGCCTCCGCGGTGGATAGGGAGACGCAATTCTGCTTCCGGGATGACCAACTTACCAACTTGTCCCCGAGAAATTGACAGGCACCAGAAGTGCTTTTCCTGTTTAGCTTACAACCTGCATGGTCTGAGTCTGTATATGCAATTAGTTCAAAACCAGAATCCTTTGGGTACCAAAGGCCAAAATCCGGTGTGCCCTTCAGATACCTAAGGATTCTCTTGACTGCAGACAGATGTGAATCCCGTGGGTCAAACTGAAAACGAGCACAGACACCCGTGGAAAAGACGATATCTGGTCTACTGGCCGTGAGATATAAAAGAGAACCAATGATTGCCCGATAGGTTTTCTGGTCAACCGGTTTACCAGAAGTATCTGCAGTTAGTTGAAAATTCCTGGGCATTGGTGTGGCCGCAGAGTTTGAACCACCGAAATCAAATCGTTTTAAAAGATCTTGAACATATTTGGCTTGATTTATAAAAATGCCATCAGGGCGTTGTCGAACTTGAAGTCCTAAAAAGAACGTCAACTCGCCCATCATGCTCATTTTGAATTGGGATTTCATGGTGTTCTCAAACTCTTGGCACATCTCAGGCTTTGTAGATGCAAAGATAATGTCATCCACGTATATCTGAACGATAATTAAATCTTTACCTGACCTCTTGAGAAACAGAGTGGGATCGATCGTACCTTTCTTGTAGCCAACTCCTAGCAAGTAGTCAGTGAGAGTTTCGTACCATGCCCTCGGAGCTTGCTTGAGACCGTAAAGCGCCTTGTCCAAAATGTAGACGTGATTCGGGAATCGAGAATCGACGAACCCTTCCGGTTGTTCTACGTACACTTCTTCTTGAAGAACTCCGTTCAAGAAGGCACATTTGACGTCCATCTGATAGACTGTCATGTTTTTGTGTGCAGCATACGCTAGGAAGATTCGGATCGCTTCGATTCGGGCTACTGGCGCGTACGTCTCATCATAGTCGATACCCTCTTGTTGGCGATAACCCTTGGCGACCAGGCGAGCTTTGTTCCGGATGATGAGATTATTCTCGTCGGTTTTGTTCCGGAGTATCCACTTGAGGCCGATGATAGTCTTTCCCCATGGTCGTTCTACCAAGCGCCAAACTTTGTTTCCCTCGAATTCAGCCAGCTCATCTTGCATGGCGATCACCCAGTCGGGATCGGTGAGAGCTTGCCAAACATCCGATGGTTCAAATTCGCTTAAGAACCCGCCGAATAGGATCAGATTTTCAGTGTGCTTTGCAGATCGAGTGGTTACAGGTTGTGAGGGACTCCCGATGATCTGGGAGGGGGGTGATCTTTTGTCCACCTGCGAGTGTGAGGGTGAGTGACATAAGCTTGTCGGTTGTTGGTGGCATCGTTCTCATCTTGCACGGCAAAGACCTCTTGCTGGTTTCTACTTGATGATCCGGCCGTCGGATTATTCTGCGGGGATGCCTCCAACCGGGGCTCACACACTACCTGAGCATAAGTTCTCTGAGCTGAGCTAGGTGAAGGTAGTGGAGCATCTTCTGGGATGGGAGCAAGAGCAGGATGAGGAGTCTGCTCTTGGAAGGGTTCCGGTGAGGCAGATGATGAGATTTCAGGGGGAGAAACCGCAGTTGATTCCGGTGTTACTGAGTTTGTTGATGTACTTGTAGATGGCTCAGTGATGAAGGCATCGGAAGTCACGGAAGTAGAAGTTGAACCAGCATGAGCAGGAACTACAATCGGACCCGTGAGTGTGGGTAGATCATAATCTGCGAGGTCTAAGAAGTCTAGAGCAGAAAAGTTAGTGGAAGAATCTGTGCTCGGTGGTGCGGTGAACAATTCAGGAAATGATGCATTTATATTACTTAAACTTGCCACAGAATAGGTTTCGGTTTCTGAAAAATCAACATTTGAGCTTTCCAGGATGGTTCGGTTTCGTTTGTTGAAAACCCGATAAGCCTTAGAGTTATGTGAGTATCCGATGAAGATAGACTCATCAGACTTGGGTTCAAACTTTCCCAAATCATCCCGGTCGTTTAAAACATAGCATTTACATCCAAAGACTCGAAAGTAATCGATGTTAGGCTTACGCTGTTCGACCATCTCGTAGGCGGTTTTACCGGTCCGCTTGACGATCAGAGTCCGATTCTGCGTGTAGCATGCTGTTGATACTGCTTCAGCCCAAAATGATTGAGGAACTCCAGAATGAGCCATCATGGATCTCGCCGCTTCGACCAACGTCCGGTTCTTCCTTTCTACTACCCCATTTTGTTGAGGTGTGCGCACGGCTGAGAAGTTGTGAGAGATTCCCACGTCTTCAAGAAAGGATTGCAACTTTGCATTGCGAAACTCGGTTCCGTTGTCACTTCTCAACTTCTTCACTCGGCGACCCAAGAGAACTTGAATCCGCTTGATGAAGGCAATGATTCGATCGGCAGCGTCAGACTTGGCTCGCAGGAATTCAAGCGATGTGAACCTAGAGAACTCATCAACGAGAACTAACATGTATTTCTTTCTGGCTAAGCTCTCGGTTCTGGTAGGTCCACAAAGATCCATGTGAATCATGTCAAGGGGACTTTTGCTACTTGTATCCATCCTCGGTGGATGAGAGCTTCTCGTCATCTTTCCTTGTTCGCAAGCGGGACAAAGTGTATCCTTGGAAAGGCGAGTCTCCGGTAGTCCCTTGACGAGATTTTTCGAAACCAGCTTGTTCATGTCTTTGAAATTCTGATGGCAGAGTCTTCGATGCCATAACCAACTGTCCTCCTTTGAAGCCTTTGTGAGCAGACAGATTGCATTCCTAGGATCAGATATTGCTGCAAACTGAGGGTGAGTCTGAGGGATTGAACGGAAGACGGTGGAGTGAAGATTGCCATTCCTTCGTGCACTAAGAATGACGTTGTTATCTTCATCATTCACATTACTCCCGTATTGAAATTGCTTCACCCAATATCCGTTGTCGCAGAACTGGCTGGAGCTGAACATGTTGAATCCTAACCCTTCGACATACCTTACATCTTTAATGATGTATTTCCCATCCGTGATTTTCCCATAACCCACCATTGGCCTAAGCGTCTTGTCGGCTGTTTTAACATATCCCTCGAACCTTTCAACATAGTCGAAAAGGAAGGATCTCTGACCAGTCATGTGTCTATATGCGCCGGAGTCGAAGTACCACACATGACTGACCTGCAAGACAATTAAGCTTGTTTAGGGACCCATTGCCAAATGGGTTCCTGTGGGTTAGATACAGATAAATCGGTCGGTGAAGTCCCCTTTTCGGATTTCTCCTTAGGCTGAGGAGACTTCACTGACGAGGAGGATTTTGCTTTTCCTCTTTTTCTTCCCCTTCTCTTTCGGGATTTGACATTAGAATTGGGAGCATAGAAAGAATTAGGCACACCATAACGCAGGAAATTATCAAACATAAAGCACATGTCATTGCGAAAAGTATTAAAAGCATCGTTCAAGTTGCGATTAGAATTAACAGACATGTTCAAATTCTTTCCTACACTAGGTGGAACATAGCCTAAACCCGCACGGCTAGGACTACGTTTCTTAGGGAAAGCAGAAAAAGAGTTGTTCCTCCCATGATGATCCTTTCTTGGTGGCTTCACATTCGGTCCACCATCTTTCCTCCTCGCATCTGCATGATAAGCATGGTGTGAGTTAGATGACGGTTTTGTGGGAATGGAGTTACCACCTTTTCCAGATGACTTTTTAGAAAATTTAGGTTTAGTGGAATTGAAAGGTTGATTTGGTTGTAACTGAGATGTCTCACCCACTTCAAAGGAACTTGAATGAAATTCAAGACTTTTAATGGGTTTGACTGAGTTACGAGCATCGTTAGACTTTGAATGCTTTTTCTGGAGTCCTTTGGGTGCGTGAGGCTTAACTGACTTGCCCTTGTCAGTACCTACACATTTTCCACCTTCTGGGTTGCTTTTCTCAGAAATAGGAGCTCGTGACTCAGCAGACTGCTCAGGTTTGACAACAACAGATTTTGGCTTCTTTGGAATAAAGCCTGAAGGATCATCATCCTCATCTAAAAACACCTTCATATCATATTCAACATTTGGATCTTGGACAGTCTTGGGTTCGGCTATCCTATGGTGTGAGTTAGGGGGTTCATCGTCATCTGATATTATGGAGTAATAGTCCTCAGTATCTAAGACAGGTTTTGGTTGGGGAGCGACTATTGGATGGTTGAGGATTGGAGCAGTCTTATCATCAACTGAGTCTGAAAAGTAGAGATTTTCAAGATTCATCACTTTCCTTTTTAAAATGGAGTTAGACACCCGTTGGTTAGTTAAAGATTGGCGATACATTATCCTTTCATCATGATCAAGTTCTTTTAAAAGTTCACAGTGGATATCTAGGATAACGTATCGAGCTTGAAGATCCGCAACCTTGTTTTGAAAATTAGTGAAAGCTGAGGATGCGGTTTCACACTCTGAAGAAAGCCTAATTCTCTCAGCGTTTGCTTCGAGCAAGTCTTTTTCCAGATTGCGTACCAACGTGTCTTTCTCCGAAACAATAACTCTCAGATTCAAGATCTGATGTTGACAAGCATCCAAATCCATGGCTTTTAACCTAAGAGCAAACACCTCCTTTTCTAGCCTGACTAGGTCGGGACTCTTAGTTGCGGAAGAATCCTCGGGTGGGATAACTAAGGTCTCCTCTGAAAATTCCATTTCCTAGTATCATAGCTTGAGTTAAGGTCTGTGTAGTTGATGGGAGGCATTGCTACTCTAGGGGTTCTGGCCTTGATGCCTTCCCAAGTGGGTTCAGAGTTGGTCGGATCACTAGCCGGAACAAAGATAGGTCTATTGGGAGTAGGGCTAGTGGGTGGACTGCTAGAGGAGCTGTTCGTTGGACTGATGGTCGTGGTTATGGTCTCACCATTTATAACTTCTGAGTATGTGACAGTCTGTCTAACAAACTCCTCGGTCACATGTCCTCCTACTATGGCAGGTTTGGGTTTGGAGGCTGCCATATCCTCAAAGTTGTACAGATGAGAAGGTGCTTTATCTAAAACATGGTTTTCAGACAGACCTAGGCCGGGTTTAGCTTTGTAAAAGGGATTCTTTTTGGCATGCTGAGTGAGGATACTTAAAGTCTGTTCAGATTGTCCTCTTTTAAAATTGTTGTCCTCAAGCTCTTGAATTTTTGAAAACAACCGAGTTCTCTCTTCCGAAAGTAACTGGAATTTAATGTTAAGCTCCCCATGATTACTGTTAAGTTCCTCATAGGCTTTTTGAAGACAACTAAGTTTGTTTGACAAATTGGACTCTCTAATGCCAGACTCAAGTGTTTCACGGTTATAAACTATGGTCAACTCCTCAAGAGAGTCTTTGTAAATTGCACTGTCGATTCTAAATTTCGTGACAAGAGTCCTCTCCGATTGAAGACATCTCTCCAATTCACAAATTTTAGATTCCAACATTGCCACGGAGTCAGTTATATCTGGGATAGAGGATACCTCAGACGGATCTATGTCCTGATAAGTGCTTGGTCCAACGGCTTCCGATCCCTCGAAGTCAGCCATCAAGCAAGGACCTTGCACCAAATGATTCTCCTCGTCTGAACTCTCCTCTTCACAGACCCAGTTCTCTTCATCTACCATCAAAGCCACCCCCTTTTCTTTCTTCCTCATCAGTGAGGCCTTCCTCTCAAAGTATGCGGCATCCTTGTACTTGACGGAGCAATCTCGAGCGTAGTGTCCCAACTTTCCACACTTGAAACAAGTGGTAGTGGGACTTGTTGGGAACCGTAGGCACTAACGGTGCGCAGCGGATAACAAAAAAAACGATTCCCAAACCCGGACCCATCTTAAACCATAACAGATACAATCAAGTGGGTATGTTGGTTTACCTTTTGCGATTAAGCTTCCGGAATGCTGGTAGGGGGTACACCGCTACTGACACCACGCGAGAGGTTGCTAGACCACCGTGACTGATCGGAAAAATTCCGATCAATGTGTGTGAGAGAGAGAAAACCGGCGATTGGGAGAGAGAGAGAGAGAGATCGAGAGATTTTTGTTGGAATTGTTCAACTGATTAATCAAAGCCCCAACCCTTTATTTATAGGATCAGATAAGGCAGTGATTTAACCTAATTATGATTTCTTTCATAATTATCCTTCCAATTAATTCCTTAATTAATTAATCCTTTAATTAATTTTACTAATTAATTGAAACAAATAAATAATTATTTAACTAATAATTATTTAGTTCTCTCTCTTCTCATATATCTCTTTTTCACACAAATTTCTCAATTAGGTGTGCAGCGGTGTGACCTACTAGTGTCTTATAACATTGGACACGGTAACCCTGTTACTGTCTCGCACACAATCCTAACAGACTCCCACTTGTGCTAGACACGTAACTACACCTGTTACCATTAGCCTAAGGAGGTCCCTAGCCAGACACTTAGGTTAACCAGGTTATAAGATCTCTTACATCCAGAGATACAATTCACGCTTGAATTTGTACACAGGTTCATTCCTTTTGCACACGATATTTCTAAAGTGATTTAAGACATGGAGTGGAGGATTCATTTCTTAAAATCAAGTATTTCTTGACTCTGATTTCGATTGCCTGCAATAACGGATATTACTAAATAACCCCTGTTATTCTATCCGAGCGTGGCCACGCGTTTTCTGCCAATCTTAATCGTCAAGGGGCCCGGAAATATCTCTCTTTTGAAAGAGGTGCAAATCCCTTCTTGACTACTTGCATTTGGATCCACGGCTTCCGCTGCATCTAGTCACGTCCCGTATGGCCACCCAGTTACGGTGCAGCGTTAGTACGTGCTAAGAGTACAGTGGTCCTCGTGTTCCCAAACCAAGTATCTCAGGTTTAAGGACAACCTATCAAGTCAGTGCTTATGACTGAGGCTCCATGAAGCTGACTTGATTACTGGTCACTTCCGATACCCAAACACTCTGATGAGTATCTATAAATACTTGGTCACATCACTTGTGCTTTTATTCTCTACTTTGAATAAATCATCAAGTATTTATAATAGCGTTAAACTCCCTATTGAAATTCCCATTTCAATAAGTGGCTACGGAAATTTAGATTTCATACAAAACTTTGTAAAATCATGGATACGTTAAATATGCAAAAAATAGTTAATTTAGAACAATCATGAAATAAAAACCTCCATTTATTTCCAACACACTGTGAAATAAAAACTTTACATGATTACATTGTTTCTAAATTAGACTATAGTAATAATTAAAAACTAAATACTAGCTACTGGCTTCCAGGTACTGCATCCCAATGGAATTCGCATGTGCCTCATGCTTTGCCCTTGCTAGTGGCTTTGTCAGCGGATCTGCGACATTGTCTTCCGTTGGAATTTTGCATATTCTTACATCTCTTCCAATGATCTCTCGGATGAGGTGATACTTTCTGAGCACGTGTCTCGACTTGTGATGCTCTCTAGGTTCCTTTGCTTGCGCCACGGCTCCTGAGTTATCACAGAATATATCTATCGGTCTCGAGATACTGGCAACCACTCTGAGATCCGATAGAAAATTCCTTAGCCAGACAGCTTCCTTTGCCGCGTCACATGCTGCAATGTACTCTGCTTCTGTAGTTGAGTCTGCAATCGTGTCCTGCTTCGAGCTTTTCCATGAGATCGCACCTCCGTTTAGGGTAAAGACATACCCTGACTGTGACCTGAAGTCATCTCTGTCGGTCTGGAAACTAGCGTCAGAGTATCCTGTGACACTAATTTCATCCTCACAACCTCCAAAGACCAAGAACATCTCTTTCGTTCTTCTCAGATATTTAAGAATGTTCTTGACAGCCACCCAATGGGGCTCACCCGGATTCTGTTGGTATCTGCTCGTAACACTTACTGAGTAAGCAACATCGGGCCTAGTACATAGCATGGCATACATAATCGATCCAATTGCAGAAGCATATGGGACCGATTTCATTCTGTCCTGATCTTCACTAGAAACAGGACACTGTGTTTTACTCAACACTATGCCATGTTGCATTGGAATGAATCCTTTGTTGGATTCATCCATCCTGAATCTCTTCAGTACTTTGTCAATGTATGTACTCTGACTAAGTCCGATAAGCCGCTTAGATCTGTTTCTGTAGATCTTTATACCTAGTATATAAGCGGCTTCTCCAAGGTCTTTCATCTGGAAACATTTACTTAACCATTCCTTAACACTCTGTAAAGTTGGTACATCGTTTCCTATGAGTAGTATGTCATCTACATACAAGACCAGGAAGGTTACTATGCTCCCACTGAACTTAGTGTAAACACATGGCTCGAACTCACTTTTAGCAAAGCCAAACTCTTTGATTCGCTCATCAAAGTGTAAGTTCCAGCTTCGAGATGCTTGTTTTAATCCATAAATAGATTTTAACAGCTTACACACCTTGTTAGGATTCTTAGGATCCTCAAACCCCTCTGGTTGTTCCATATAGACGTCTTCTGTCAACTTTCCATTCAGAAAAGCTGTCTTGACGTCCATTTGCCAAATCTCGTAATTAAAGTATGCTGAGATGGCCATAAGAATCCTAATTGATTTTAACATTGCCACTGGTGAAAAGGTTTCATCATAGTCAATGCCATGAGTTTGCGTGAATCCTTTTGCAACCAGTCTGGCTTTGAAGGTGTGTACATTCCCGTCCATGTCGGTTTTCTTCTTGAAAACCCATTTGCGTCCAACAGCCTTACAGTGTTGTGGCAAATCAGTTAACTCCCAGACTTGGTTGTCGTACATGGATTGCATCTCGGCCTTCATGGCTTCCTGCCATTGTTCAGACTCACTGCCTGACACAGCTTCTCCATAGGATGTTGGTTCATTTAAGTCCCCGCTATCTTGAGAGACTAGGAACCCAAGATACCTATCTGGTTCTTGTCTTATCCTACTGGATCTGCGAAGGTCCTGTGTTTGCACTTCCTCAATCGGCTCTGATTGAGGTTCAACATTGCTATGTTGAATTTCTGGCTCAACAACTGGTGTAGTGCTTTCTTCGTCTACTATCTGTAGATCTACATCCTTTCTGGTGTTCTCTAAGCTGAGAAACTTCTCTTCCAGAAATTTTCCATTTCGAGCAACAAACACTTTGTTCTCTTCAGGGTTGTAGAAATAATATCCCACGGTGGTCTTGGGATATCCAACGAAGAAACACTTGTCGGATTTGGGTTTGAGTTTTTCTGAGGTAGGTCGTTTGACGTAAACCTCACAACCCCAAATTTTCAGAAAAGATATGTTGGGTTTCTTACCCTTCCATAACTCGTATGGAGTCTTTTCTACCGACTTTGTTGGCGCTCTGTTCAGTATGTGTGCTGCTGTTTCGAGCGCGTGTCCCCAGAATGATACTGGCAGCGAAGAATGACACATCATCGTTCGTACCATGTCAAGCAAAGTACGATTTCTCCTTTCTGATACACCGTTCATCTGAGGTGTATACGGAGGTGTAAGTTGGGATACAATCCCACACTCCATCAGATGATTGTCAAACTCATCACTGAGATATTCGCCACCACGATCTGACCGTAAGAACTTGATCCTCTTGTCAAGTAGGTTCTGTACTTCATTCTGATATTCCTTGAATTTCTCAAAGGTTTCAGATTTATGTCTCATCAAGTAGACATAACCATACCTACTGAAGTCGTCAGTGAAGGTAATGAAGTACCGGTATCCTCCTCTTGCTACATGACTGAAAGGTCCACAAACATCTGTGTGGATTATTTCAAGCAAGTCAGTAGCCCTTTCATTCTCACTGTTGAAAGGTTGCTTTGTCATTTTGCCAGATAAACAAGATTCGCAGTTATCAAAAGGTTTATAATCGAAATTGCCAAGAAAACCTCCCTTTAGGAGTAGTTCAACGCGTTTCTTGTTTATATGGCCCAAACGGCAATGCCAGAGGTAAGTCTGATCCTCAATATCCTTGGATCGCTTACTTATATGATAGATTTCACTATTGTTGTCTTTAAGATTTACAGTGTATAGACCATCTACGGGTGTAGCTTTAAAATAGAAAATATTATCTTTAAAAACTGAAATCATTTTATAAGAATATTTATAGTAAAAGCCTTGGTCTACCAACAAATCAAAAGACAATACATTCTTAATCATATTTGGAATATAATAACAATTATCCAGTTCCAAAACTAGACCCGAGGGTAAACTAAGACTATAAGATCCCACGGCTTCAGCAATCAACGGAGTGCCTTCGCCCACTCGTAGGTTCGAACGGTCCTTCCTCAGAGTCTTTCTTCTAGTGAATCCCTGTAAATGATTACAAATGTGGTTACCACTGCCTGTATCAATTACCCATGATTCATAAGAAGTGATTAAGCAATCTATCATAAAGATACCTGGAGTATCGGGTAAACCGATATCCATCTGGTCGATGTTCATCGAGTGCTCGCAAATATCCTCGCTGCCGCATTCTGGGCAACTCAGATCTCCCAGCTCATCAATTATATCAGTGTCCATGAGATTTGCAGGTTCGGGTACTGGCTCTAGACTGGCCAGGATATCTTCATGAACTTTATCCACGTCGTTCTTTGGTTCCTTCATGTAGGCACTAGCTGTGTCCTGAACTTCCTTTGTGAGGGAGAACCACATGAGGTACACTAACTCTTCCTGTGTTATCTTGTACCCCAGACGTGATAAACACTTAAAAAGCCTTCTCATATCAACAAGATGGTTTTTAACTGACTGACCCTTCTGAAGCTTTAGGGAGAGAATCTCTTGCATGATCAATAGCTTTCCCGTGTGCTTGTAGAGACCTAACTGGTTCTCCACATCTCTCACAACCTCGTGACATGATTTAACTCTTAAATCTCCCGTGAACTCGGGTGACATAGAGAAAATCAGAATGGACATTACATCCGATTCATCTGTCAAGTATCTAGAATACTCAGCAAATTCCTCTTCAGGGGCATTGCTTTTAGGTCGTGATACGGGTTTGTTGATCACATAAAGCTTATCCTGGGCACTTAAAACGTTCCTCAAGTGTAACTTCCAAACTGGAAAGTTATGGCCCGTAAGCTTCCACTTGCCCATAATAAGGCGAAGTGATTCCTCAGGTGAATAAAACGGAATGCTAATTGGAGACATCTACAGAAGAATATAAATTCCACTTTAGTTTATAATTACATAATTCTAATAAATTATTACCCTTAAAATGAATTTATTAGACTAGAATCCATATTTCGCATGTGTCGGGAAGCATGTGATCATGTCAAACCGACTCATGCGATCTATGGTAGGTAAAACTATACCAATCGTATTCCTATCTGAAAATACGACTTCTAGATCGTCGGGACATCGGATAATCCGTGCATATTTAGTCCCTCTAGTGCATTTTGGCCTGGTACCACCCAGTGAATAAATAATTACCAAAATAGATTGCACCACCCGGGACCTGGACAACCTCTGGCCGGTACCACCCGGAGATAATTCGCAGAGTTTTATCTCCCTCCAGTTTTGGTTTGAACACGGACGTTCATAGTGTGTGCACTTACAACGCCCTATGTACCTTACACCGGAGGTGCCCCTAAAGTGGGTTGCACTTACTAATCTATAATTTTAACAAGGGTCGAAAAAAAAAATGCCAGTTTTCAAAAACTTTGGATTTAAAAACAAACTGTATTTTATCCAATTTTAAAACCATTTATATTTAATTTAAAAACGTAACTACGTAATATAATTAAATATAAACAACCACGCAGACTAAAAATCGTAAACAACCACGCAGTTAAAATAACATGTCATAGTCAAGAACCCTTAACTATTGTCGTTTTGTGAGCCAACCCAAAACGACGGTCTAATTCCTAAGGGACAAATCTTCTCGGTGCTCCCACTGGCTCCAAGTTCCATGATCGTCTCCTTGACTCCGTCTTCGGGTCTCGATTTATTTACAACTTTAATATTACATATAAACGGGTTGTAAATGGCACGCAGGCCTCCCGTAAATAATAAATAAAATAAAAACTAAAAACGCAACAATGGGTCAAAGGGCTTGACTATAACAAAAAAAAAAACAAAAATTAACTAGGTTTTTGATTAAAACTGAGTTAATTAAACAATTAAAACTAATTAAATAAAATAATTAATTCAGCAATTAACAAAAATCAACCCTTAGGGTTCCAAACCTTATCTGGTTTAGGATAATCCCTTATCAGTTACTGACTAATCGAACCGATCTCGATCCGAAAAACAACTACGCAACCATCAACCCAACTAACGATAATAGTGACTTGATGCCACCACCACCGCCGTGGTTCAATATTACCACCGATTACCGCCGGTAACAGCAGCAGTCTAACACCACTGCTGCCGCCGTGGTTGCGCAAAACAACAACACCACCATCGCCGCGACATTGGCGGCCTCCTGGCCACCTTCGCCGGCTGTCCGGTCACGATCACCACCCGCGGCGAGGCCGTAAGGCAGCCCGGTGGTTTGATCGATCACCACCGCCATTATCGACGACAACGGTAGCCAAAACCACCGCTGCCGCCGTCCCTCTCTCTCGATCAGCAACACGATCGCCGCCACCACCACAAACGGTGGCGTGGCGGTGGATTTGGGATATGACGATAGTAGCGGCAATCACCACCACTACCGCCGTTTCCGGCGATTTCAATCAACGAGAATGCTATCGCCGCCACCACCACAATCGGTGGTGTGGCGGTTGATTTGGAGAACGACGGCAGCAGTAGCAATTGCTACCACCACCGTCGCTGCCGGCATCGATATCACCACCGTCGCCGTCCTTTGGCTTCGATGGTCGAACCACAATCTCGTCGCCACCACACGGCTGTGTGGTGGTTGTTTAATTCAACAGTCGCCGCCACCGCCTTGGCTCGGCACTAGGGCAGCCGGCGGGTGGCCTGGTGGTTTTGCGGTTCAGCCGATGACAATGGCCAAAGCCGCTGCCACCACCACCATCCTTCTGCCACCGTCGCTAAGCAACAGCAGCGTTACCACCACCACTCTCGGTGGTTCTTGCGAGGATCAGCCGTCGGCCACCACCATCTGTGGTGCCGCCGGCGGTGGTTTTACGGTGGCTCGGTGGTTCGGTCGGCTAACTGCCGCCGTTCCACTAACGATTCGGTTTATACAAAAATCAATTTTAAACAATTATGCAAAACGAATTTTTAACAAACCTAACAGATAAACCTGATCTGTAGGTTTAAGAAGTGGCTCTGATACCACTGTTGGGAACCGTAGGCACTAACGGTGCGCAGCGGATAACAAAAAAAAAACGATTCCCAAACCCGGACCCATCTTAAACCATAACAGATACAATCAAGTGGGTATGTTGGTTTACCTTTTGCGATTAAGCTTCCGGAATGCTGGTAGGGGGTACACCGCTACTGACACCACGCGAGAGGTTGCTAGACCACCGTGACTGATCGGAAAAATTCCGATCAATGTGTGTGAGAGAGAGAAAACCGGCGATTGGGAGAGAGAGAGAGAGATCGAGAGATTTTTGTTGGAATTGTTCAACTGATTAATCAAAGCCCCAACCCTTTATTTATAGGATCAGATAAGGCAGTGATTTAACCTAATTATGATTCCTTTCATAATTATCCTTCCAATTAATTCCTTAATTAATTAATTGAAACAAATAAATAATTATTTAACTAATAATTATTTAGTTCTCTCTCTTCTCATATATCTCTTTTTCACACAAATTTCTCAATTAGGTGTGCAGCGGTGTGACCTACTAGTGTCTTATAACATTGGACACGGTAACCCTGTTACTGTCTCGCACACAATCCTAACAGGACTTGCAGTCTGTTGAGGAGCGGGGTTCTGGGTTATGTGACCCTGAGGATGATTCACCCGTTGAATTCCTTGATCAGTTTGAATCGGTTGATTTTCCCGTGATTCACTCTCTCATCTTGCCTTTGATCACCTCTATTCTGCTCATACCCGTATCCTGGCCCTTGATCTAGCCTTCCACTCTCATGTCTTCCTCCATACCCAATCTCATATCCCTGACGATCTATATACCCAGATTCAGGAGTGTATTGCCTCAAGCTGTTCCGGTAGTTGATGTCCGAGACTTGTCCTCTCCAATCTCCTTGACTACCTTGACCTCCTTGATAGTCAAGATAAGTGTTGTCTCTTCTCTGCTGATCTCTGTATCTGCCTTGATCTTCTCTGAACCTTCCCTGGTAGTTCCTATAACCTCCTTGATCGTAAGCTGGCATACCCCCTTGCTGATAGCTTCCTCTCCCTTGATTTCCGTACTGACCCCTTTCAGCTTGGTAATGACCTCCTCTACCTTGCCCCATTCTTCCTCCACTGGGAAAACCGGATCCTCGTCCACGGTTGTATCCACGATTTGCGTTCAATCGTTGTACACTATGTGAGATGAGGGCAAGGGACTCATTCACATGGAAGAGTTCATCATCAGAGATGGAAATGATCACCGGTTCGTCGGGATGTTGTACGCTTGTTCCATAGTTCGGGTTGAACTCTTGGCTGTATTCTTCTGGATAGTACTGGGGAGAGACGCTGTTGTATGGCATTGGTTGGATGGGAGCAGTGTTTGGTCCTCCAAAGGGCACGACCGACAATGCCAGAGGATCAACTGCTCTCTTGGAGCGTCTGCCGGTGATGAAATCTTCGTGTTGAACCATCATACTGAACAAGTCATGCAGACCCAAAGTTCCCAGATTCCGGCTAAGCTAAATGTTGATGGCCATGTTTTGCCATTCCTGTGTGAGATTCTTTAAGAACTTCACGTTTACATCATACTTTGATTTCTCAACCCCGAGCCGTCTCAAGTCATTCACGAAGGCATTCAGTCTTTGATAAGACTCAGTGAGGGATTCGTTTTCCCTAGCCTTGAAGCCTTCGTAGGCATTGAGAGCGCTTTCTTTCTGACTTTCCACAGCAGTGTCACCTCCCTGCATCTGTTGTTCGATTTCCAACCAAACGTCTCGTGCGTTGGTCAGACTGTCCACTCTCGCGTACATGTCATTTGGGAGGGCCATGATCAGTAAGGTTAGTGCACGCTTGTCGATGAGATGTCGGGCTCTTTGTTCAGGGTTGAACATCTCAACAGGCTTCTCGACCACGTACGCCGGAAGTTCGGGACAAGTGTCAGTTTTAGGTACGGCGGCAACGGTGACGGTCGGTCGGATAGGTCCTTCTCGGATGGACTTCATCAGGTTTTCATCCAGCAGGTCAAGGAAGTGAATCATCCTGCGTCTCCATTGTTGGTACTCGCCCATCACCAAGACGGGAGGACGAGTCTCGGATCCGATTCCGAGGATTTCCTTCGACATTTCTCAAAAAAAACAACAGACCTCCTTGAAAGACTCACTTGGCTTAAAAAAAGACAGGTTTTCGAAAAACGGAAATTTTGAGCGCCTCGGGACACAAAAAGCTTTGAGATTTGAAAGGTTTTGAAAGCAAGCTTAGTGTCGGATTTGAGAAATAAATTTTCAAAAGTTTCGGCTCAAAGAGGCGAAATCTGATCTGGAAACAGTGGTTTTCCGAATCGGATTTGGCTCAAAAACTTGAATGCGGAAAACAGCCTTTTCCGATCCGGAAAATGCAATTTTCCGATTCGGAAAAGTTGGGTTCGGAAAATAGCTCAATTCGGAAAAGTGACTTCTCAGAAGCGAGACCCCAAATCAGAGGCTCGTTTTCCGATTCGGAAAACAAGGTTTTCCGATTCGGAAAAGGAGGGTTCTCCGATTCGGAGAAAGTACAATTTCCGATTCGGAAAATTTGAGCTGAAATTTCAGCTCTCGTATTCCGATTCGGAAAACCTGCACAGAAGCTCCGAAAATTCACTCAAAAACACTTAAAAACTCTTAAAAAACAAGTGTTAAGAGCCCCAATTTGTAAGAAAAAGCTTTTAAAACACTAGGGAATCACTTAACACTTAATATCACCCTTTTAAAACCACCTTTTGGATTGAAAACCCAAAAAGTTTTGAAAAAACAAAATTTTGAAAACCTTTAAAAACCTTTTTAAAGCACAAAGAAAGCCAAGGAATCAACAAGGTATGGCTCTGATACCAATTGTTGTCCCATAAAACATAAGGAAGATGAAGAAATGGATGGAAATCAAGATTGAATTCATCAAGGTTTGAACAAGGTGCAACAATGGAGTATTTTGCCCAATATGGTAAATATGAAATCAATACCAAAACCCTAAACATCCTTTACCTTTTATAGGTAGAAGGAAGTTACAAGAAATGTCATCAAAGGCCCCCGAGGTTCCAAACCTCAAACAGGGGCACAAACAAAACATAATGTTTACAAACTAAGGAAATTAAGCTAGAAAACTATTAAAGATAGTGAATTCTGACTCTTCACAACAAGAGGTCCTACAGCATCTCTGACGGAACTTCAGGAAGAAAATCTATCCTAAGGGTCATTTTACATATTACCGTGGTTGTAAGTGGCACGCAGATCTCCCCAAATAGATCAAGGGTCTAAATTGGCAATCTATAATCACTTTAATATATACTAAGCAGATATATATAAAATACTCAACCACACAATTTTATATAATACATAAAAATAAAGCATATAAACAATTCCTAGATCCGTTAAAATTATTTTATCACAAACCATGATTTTAACTGATTTATAAAATCAAACTGTTTTATAAATCGAAACTGATATTTTAAAAACGAATTGATTTTCATAAAATTTCCAGATTTATAATCTATAAATCAAATTTATAAGCCATAATCAATTTTACCAAAATATCCGCTTTTAACAAAATTAAATCGAGTATTCCGAACGATCTTGCCGGAACATTAGCCCGAGGTCCGTGTCATGATTCGATCAACCGCTCGAAAAATATCACGGGCCAATTTGACCAAAACTGATCAAATATCTTAGTTTAATAATTTTACTAGGAAAATAAAATTCCTTAATTTAAATTAAATAAAAATAATTATCTAATTTGGGTTAAAAGTCTAAACACCCAATAAATCTAATTGGGCCAAGAACGTGGCCCAAAAGCTACATGATTTGGGCCCGTCATCAAACTGACGACTATGGGCCTAATTTGGATTTGCAGTTTTCAGAAAACGCATTGGGCTTTTGTAGAACGAGTTGGATCATTAATCGGCCCAACGCAAGGTGTGGGCTCGGCCATCGCACATCTGGCGACGATTGGCAACACCAAAGCGCCGCCATCGCCACCACTTCAACGGACAATAACCTCCGCCACTGCCGTGATGGTGTGTGGTGATTGGAGAATCACTGCCGCCGTCATCCACCGGGGACGACAGCCGCGTACCACATCGCCACCTCCCCGCGATTGACGACGGTAGAACAGCCGCCGCCATCGCCGTCGCCGGTTGGCGATTAAACAAACCGAACACCACCATTGCTTCTGCCGTCGATTACCATCACCTGGTGGTGATTGGTTGACGGCGCTCCACGAGTACCACCATCGCCGCATGTGTCGGCGACAACAACGGCAAACCACCATCGCCACCGTTGTGTTGGGTGGCAAACAGCCGTGTGCGGTGGCTATTACCCCACCGGGGCTGTCCATCACCATTGCGATTACTCCGGCGATGACAGCAGTGCCAAAGCCCACCATCACCGCCGGTTGCCATCGGCATTAGCAACCAGCTGCTGCCTCCGCCGTGGCCGACGATCAACGCAAACACCATCACCGCTACCGCCATCGCGACAACGGCAGCAAGCGGCCGCCATCGTCGCCGTAGTGCGCGGCGTTCAACAACAATCTGACCACCACTCCCGCTAGGCTTAGCCGTAAGGCATCAAGCGGTCGGTTGGTCTCGTCCGTCGATTGTCACCGCCACCACCGCTGTGGTGGTTGCGGGTTTTGGTGGTATCGACCACTGCCTCCACTTTGTCCGGCGTGGAACAGCTGCTTCCTTGCCGCCACCACGCTGGTGGATTGGTCACGGTGGAGTGGCAACAAAACCACGGCCTAAACGGGGCTCGACCACCACCAATCGGGTGGTTGGGTTGCCGCACACCGTCGTCGCTTTGATTTCCCAATCACCACCGCCACCGTAGTGGCTCCTGGTGGTTTCGAAAACACCGCCGCCGCTAGGCGCGACCGCGAGGCAGCTAGCGGTGGTTGGTCCTTACCGCGTCGACGAACACACCGCCGCCACCGCTTGTCTTCCGACAGCAGCGGTCGGCGATCGACTGTGGTAAAACCACTGCCGTCGATCACCATGGCCACCACCGAACTGGTGGTTGGGCTGCAGTTCAGATCACCGTTTTCCGACGATCGGGTTGCGGTTGTGGTTCGTGGTTTCTTAAACAAAAATCCAATAAAACGATAAACTCAAAAACAGATAAAGGTTTAATCTTTTAAAACAGATAATGATTAAGACTTTATACAAACAGATAAAGGTTTACACAAAGCTGATAAAGATTAAAACTTTAACATAAACAATTTTTAACGGATCTTGACAATTTAAAATAAACAATAAGCAAACCAATGGCTCTGATACCACTGTTGGGTTTTTGTGTGACCTCGAACCAAACTAGTACGAGTTACGGTTCAAGAAAAACAAACTGTTAAACTAAACATCAAACCAAACTGGTTTGATCAGCGGAAGCATAAACGTGTAAAAAACCCGAAAGCACATGATTTTTATTGTTTATCTAAACTACATGCATATACTGGTGTTAGAAACTTTACCTGAATTGCTCGAGATTGATCCACCCGTGATGAACCCTACGAACGGATCTTCTAGCCGATCAAAACTCCGAACTCCCGAATGAACACCCAAACGAAACCCGAAACGTCCTTCGGTTTGTGGTTGGAATCGGCCAAGAGAGAGAAAAGAGAGAGAGAATTCTAGGTTTCTTTTTGGGTGAGAATCATTAATTGAATGAATGAAAAAGGTTTGCCATAACTGAATATTTATATTGATGAAACAGTATATGTATCATATTCAGTTTCCTTTTTCCAATAATTATCCATAAATAAAGCCCTTTCTTTTTCACCAAGAAAGATTAATTCCGTATATATTAACTAATATATATTAATTAGTCAGGATAATTATCATATATATATTTATTTAACTAGTAAATATATAAATCAATTAATCAGTTATATATTTATTTAACTAATAAATACATAATGTCTTTTAATAGAAACCTTTAACTTTGGAGTTTATTACAGAAAACACCCAATAGATTTATAATTGACTATTATAAATCTAATCTCTCTATACTAGAGTTATTTTACTTGTTCGTTTTACAGGTCCTCACAAATGTGACCCTAGAGTGTCTTATAACATTGGATGTGTAATCTTTGGTTTGTCAACTTCTGCACATAATTACTAACAATCCATTATCCTGCAAATGCTCAGAAAAGCTTGTCCGAAAAAGGATTAGTACAAAGGCGCGCTTTATCGAATGAAATTTTCTCAAAACGGGGCCCCACGGTGGGTGCCAAATTGTTTATGCAAAAAATTGCACCGGTTGTTACCTTAAAATGTTTGTGAGGCAAAACCGTCAAAAGAAAGAACTTTATTCGATAAAACGTGCGATAAATAAAAGAAAATAGACAAAACAATTGATGACACGGGAAAAACCTCAAGAACGAGGAAAAAACCTGCGGCCGACGTTGTACTATGTATCACCAATAAGGAGTGATGTCCTTGAAAGTTACAATAGAGATCGTACGATACAGTAGATGAATGATTACAATCGTGAGAAAAATATTCAAATATGAGAGATTATAAGCTAAAGAGTGTTGTAGAGAGTTCTAGGAGCTGAATCTGTCCTTTTCTTTGAATCGAGGTCTCTTTTTATAGTTGAGCGTGTTTATAACTGACGTATCATTGTTTTCCTCATTAATTGTAACGGTCGTAACGGTCGAATCTTTAATATGTTAGAATCTTTGTCTTTAACGGCTTTGTCTTGATTTTCGGTAACCGTCAATGACTTGTATTAAATTCACTAGCGGAAAACAAGGTTAACGTTAGCTCAATAACGTAAGATATCGTACGTTTCAAGGATAGATCGTACGATACATATATAGTATTCGTTCGATCGTTTTGTAGAGTTTGTTCGATGGTACGTATGACTTATCCCAGGACCTTATCTTAATACATGATTACGATCATATAAATTATCTTACGATTTCAAGTCGTCGTCGTTCGATGCATAATTTTTACGCAAACAGATGTTTACCTCAGTTGGTAGGTGACTTTGATATGTCACTATATTATAATTTTAAACTTGTAGTATTAAAATATTAAAAATTACTCTAAGCCGTTTGGTTCGTGGAATTGAATGGAATTCAAAGGAATTGGAATGACGATTCCATTGACCAAATTCCATGTTGTTGTTTGGTTTGCGGAATGAAAGCTAAGGAATCCTTTGAATTCCTTCAAATTCCTTGAACTAAAGAATTCGCCATTCCATGCCATAACCCATGGAATTCATTGGAATCATCCCTCCTCCCTCTTGTTTTCTCCATCTATGGCTTTCCTATTTCCATCCATCGTTCTCCCATTCCAAATCTTTTTTCTCGATTCGGTCTCGGTTATTTTATTTACTAAATAATTAAATTATATATAATTAGATAATCAAATTATATATATATATCGATTTTTTTCCGATCGAGATGGAAATCAAAACCGAACTGTTTTCGGTTCGATTCGAATCGGTGTTTTCCCGTCCGAGATGGAAACTAAACCCAAAATTGAACCGATTACGGTTTACGGCTGGACTCGGCTCGGCATTTCCCGGTCGAGATGCAAACCAAAAATGAAATCGAACCAATTTCAGTTTTTGACTCGGTTCGGTTTTCTCAATCGAGATGGAAACCAAAACCGAAATAGAACCGATTTTGGTTTTCGGCCCGGTTCGGTTTTTCCCGGTCGAGATGGAAACCATAACTGATATCAAACCGATTTCAGTTTCCGACTCGGTTCGGTTTTTTCAATCGAGATGGAAACCAAAACCGAAACCGAACCGTTTTCGATGCCGGATTTGTTTTTTTTTTTGTTTTGGATTCGGTTTTTGTTTCTCTTTTTTTTCTTTCGGTTCAGTTCAATTTTGGTTTTTGCTCACCTTACTTTTTACATTTTTATTCCAATTCCAATCCCATCCAACCAAACACGACCAAAATGTGTGGTCAAATTCCAATTCCAATTCCTTCAAAGTCAAATTCCTTGACGAAGTCCAATTCCACCGAATTCCATTCCGCGAACCAAACGTTACCTAAAAGAATCAAACTATCACAAATTATAACTCATATTTTCTAACAAGGTTCGTTTTTGAGACGAAAAACAAAATACAATAAAAAGTGAGGAGGATTATAAATACAGTTTTTAAAGAATGGTTATAAGTTATAACCAGCAAACGCACAAATTCATAGTTAACGCTTATTTTGAAAACTCTCTCCAACAACCATATTGTCTTATTGAATCATACATATTTGTCGTTTATAGTTGTTTGGTTATATGAATATTATCTAGTCCAGTTCATTTTAGTATTATATTTCTTCTTATATTTTTAGAGTAAACTACCAGTTTTGTCCCTCGGGTTTAACGTTTATAATGGTTTTTCGCCCCTAAACTTCAGAAACTACTTTTTTTATCCATACGGTTTCTATTTGTCTTCCATTCCGTCCCTCGTACTAACTCTATTAAATAAGTTAGATAACTCAAGAATAATATGGTAATTTCTTCTTTTCCTTATATTTTTTTATCATACTAAAGCATTTATATAATTTAAATTAAAAAACTAAACTAAACAGTACTCACTCAAACCCCCACTTAGATAGGAGCATCTCCTTCAACTTCTCCAAAAATGAAGGAAATGAAGATTTTAGGCAAATTTAAACTCCAATAGCTTCTTTAAAAAAAATTTCAAATTAGAGAAAGTACGAGAGAGAGTGTAATTTTCTCCAAATTTGGAGATATCCCTTAAAATATTACCAAGAGAGGAAAATTGTTTTTTATTATATCCCAACAATGAAACACTTTCAAATAAAAAGATTAATTGAGAGAAATAGTATTTTAGTAAATATAAAAAGTATTTTAATAATATAATCCTTAATTTAGGAGTTTTCTATCCATAGGGTTATGGATATATGCGAGTGGAGAGAAACTATAAGGGTGTAGGGATAATAACACCCACCTTATCTTTAAAATAGGAAATCTGTTAGAAATGAATTTAATTTTTATTGAAGATTTTGACTCTTAAATATTCATTTTAGAGAAATTTTAGGAAAACTGTTGGAGATGCTCTCACCCTCCACTCATACCCCAAGAGAGACCATCTTCCTATTCTTCCCTTCCTTTGTTAATCAATGAGCTTCATATTCTTATGCACAACCATTAACCTCCAACTTCTCCTCCCTCCACTTTTTTGGGTAACCCCTTCTCAAAATCTTCCTTCTCTTAAAAACTTTAAATGAAACCTAAATGTAGACCTAAACCAGCCCCCTTACTTTTTTCCGACGCTACTGCTATAAACTTCAATGCATTGTTGCTTCCACACATCCATCATTGTCGAGACTACACTATAAACCTCACATCGTCTCTTCTATACAGTTGTTTTGATTGTCATATGATGAACACTATAAAGAACTTTTAAATCCATCCACCATCATGATCCCCAATTTCACCATCTCAATACCCTTTATCATATGAACTTTACCACCATTGCACCTCCTCAAATCCCCAACCCTTTCATCTTTTGATATCTCACTTAAAATTTGGGTTGATTATGATGAGTCTCTTCTAAATATTATGTTCATGGTTTTAAATATCCACCATAAAATCTGTGTTGATTACTTACACCTAGATTTATTTTTGTTGAGATTTTATTTGTTTGAATTGATTTAGGAACTTTGCCTGTTTGAATTTGATTTCGAGTTTGTTGAAATTTTAGAGGTTTATTTTAGTTTTTTTGATCTTGATCTTAATTAGATGTGCAATCATAGGTTGTGGGTGATCGGAGGTTGTATTCACCGGAGAATGACTGGAAAGACGAGTTGGATGGTATGTGTAAAAAAAAAATAAGAAATAAAGTAACGAAATGATGAATTAAACAGAAAAGGGAAAAAGAAAAAATAAAATAAAAGACTGAATTCCCCTTTCATTTAACATACTTTTTGACGTCATTAGCTTCAAGGACCAAAAAGAAGCAAAATAAAAATCATAAGGATGAAAAAAATAATTTCTATAGATTAAGGGACAAACCGACAAAGATAGTTATGAAGAACAAACCACTTAAACCAAAATCGTAATTTCCTCTATTTCTTATATCCTTGAAAATCATATTAGCTTACTCATCAAAATTTTAAAATATCTTTCATGTGAATAAAATTTTAACAAATATATCATATATATAAGGAAGAAATCATTTTCAAACCACTAAACTATATACATCGTTGATTGTATTGGTTAAGTAATAAAATTAGTTTATAAAATAATTTAATTTAATGAAATTGTTTCAAATATTAATATTTTTTATATAAAAATAAAATCGTTTCATCTATTTTTCTTATTCTGATAAACATTCTTATATTTTCTCGTTTTAATTAAACATTTTCATCTTTACATAAAAGATACATACTATGAAACAACTTTTCAACCAAAAAATTATTGGAAATGATTTCGTCAAAATGAAACAAATTCATAAACCAATTATAGTAACTTAGCCAATGAAATAGATGGTTTGTAAAGTTTATGAGACGATATATATATATATATATATATATATAGTCTCATAAACCTCAAATATGGTTAGGTTTAAAGGAAAACCGTAAATAAACGAAAAACTTAGACAATATGCACTAATCCATACGGAAAATTTTGTAATATGTATAGGTGCGCAATGCACTGGTGCATAAAAATCCAAAAAGAACTCAAATTACTCGTATGCACAAGTACATATGGTCCAATTGGAGGGTTACCAGGGTGTTAAACAATTTTCCATTTTTTCAAAGTTTTTCCTTGAACCTTCCTCTCTCTCTCTCTCTCTCTCTCTATATATATTATATATATATATATATAGAAGAGAGAGAGAGAGAGAGAGAGAGAGAGAGAAAGGTTCAAATGAGAACTGCTAAAAAGTACAAAGTAGAGAATTGATTTTAACTGTATCAAAGTGACTAGTCAAATATTGGGTCAAAGCCGCAATCTTTAACTAGTCAAAGGTCAGTGGACGCGTTTCACGGAGGGGCGTTTTGTTGGGTTATGTGGGTATCCTCGGATCAAACTGACTCGAGGATTATCTCAGATCTATCAAACCTCACTGGTTTGATAAATCCCATAGGTTAATCAAACTGATAAAACCTACGAGATCAAAAGCACGCTGTTTTGATCTTATTTGTGCGGAAGCGATAAAAACTAAAAACCCATTAATAGCCTAATTGATCTTTAATCGTTATAGTTTTAATCCTATTAGTTTGGTTTAGATCAATTTACCTGGTTGCTTGAGAATAGATCCACCAATGATCGACCAGCGAACGTCCCTCTAGTAGGACTATATGAAACCCGAACAAAAACTGAGAGTCGACCGGGGGGGGGGGGGGGTTCGGCGCCGGTTTTGGAGAGAGAGGGAGGAGGAAACTGAGAACTGGTTTTCTTAATTGAAAAGCTTGTTTGTTTTCCTTAACCCATAGGCTTTATTTATATGGAGGAAAAATACAGTTTGTATGGAATCCAGTTTCCTTATAATAATTATCTCAAATCCTTTCCTTATTTAATTAGCTGGAAAAGAATTTGCATACGATAATTATGATTTTTATATTTATCTAATAAATAAAATCTTATTAATTAACTATTATATATTTATTTGCCCAATAAATATATAATATCCTAATTAATTAATAATCCTCCAACTTTGGTAATTCTGACTGAAATTACCCAACTGATTTATAATACACTATTATAAATCCTAATTCTCCATTTCGGGGTTTCATCTAACTTGTTCGACTTATAGGTCCTCACAGGTGTGACCCTCAAGTGTCTTGTAACATTGGATGTGTAACCACTTGGTTTGTCAACTCTGCACATAATTCCTAACAGACTCCCACTTGTGCAAGTTGGCAATACCGCCTTGATTATACGGACCTAAGGAGGCCCCTAGACAGGCACTTAGGCTGACCAGGTTACAAGAACTCTTATACCCAGACTGGTGATATAAACATTCCGTGAGGAATTGGTATCTATGAAAACACTATTCATTGATTGGGTATATCTTGGCTTTTCCCTTTGCATCGCGATATTTCATCTGTGAGTATGAGCTTGGAAAGTGTCAACTCTAAATACTCAAGATTCTGTTCTCTTGATTATCTGACTTTCACTGATAGGTAAACGACAAAGAACTAATCAGTTCGTTTGGGCATGGCCATGCACTTCATCAGTATACTTAGTCAGTCAAGATGGGCCCAGAAATATCTCTCTTCTAAGAAGAGGTGCAAATCCCATCTTGCATATCTGCCTTTAACACCACGGCTTCCGCTGAATCTAGTTACACCCTTTATAGCCACCCTGTTACGGCGTAGCGGTTGAATGTACTAAGAATTCAGTAGTCCTCATGATATCAAATCAGATACCTCAGGTGATAGGGACAACCACTGTGAGATTTACTTATGATTGTTTCCAAGAAGTAATCTCAACCACGGATCACGTCCGATATTTGCTACTCTATCAAATATCTGTGTAACTTTTAGTCTACAACACTTGTAGCTGTTATTCAGCAACTGATCATAACTACCTAAAAGTTCACAATGACTTTAACACCTTATCATGCTCCCACATTGATAAGTTGTCACAGACAGTTTTTGAATGAAAACTGGAAACTAGTTTCATTCCTGGATTAATTAAAACATGCAAAATGTGAAAGTGATAAAGAAATCAATCTTGTATAGTCCATATTACACGCTGTAATAATAACAAGATTGAATGTCTTTTCTTTAATAACTTTCATAATATCTATTTAACGTTTGTTAGATACTGGTCTAAAATAAAGTATCACCTATCTTTAGTTTAAACCCTTTGATTAAAGTTTACCAATCTAATCAAAGTGATAACCAAAAACACAAGTCTGTTTACTTGTATCTGCTAATTATTGTTTTGCAAACACCTCTTAAAACAATAATTAGTCTTTTATCATATTCCGTGAACTCGGAGACCTGGACTAACTTCCAGTTCCTGAATATGTAAGACTGCAACTTTCCTTAGTTGCTGTGTAGATGAATGATTTCTACCTGAAATCCGATTCCATTTGCAATCCTTGCAAATCTACTGGAATGCTATATATTTTAATCCAACACTTCAATTATTGATTTTTAGGTCAGTCACGACCTTTGTTTCATGGGTCTTGAAACTTTTATCCTTTTAACTAAAAGGGTAAATTATATCTTATGAATTCTTATCCTACCTGGATTTATGAATTCCGAGATATATCAATAATTATGTCTTTTATTCTTTTATCTCAGACTAGATAGAGAATAAATTGGGCTCCCACTTACTTGCATAAAAACTAACTATTACTCAAAATTTACTATTGACTTAGTCAAAACTTTGATTAGTCAATCCTAATTTCAAGTAATGAACTTTGAGAATTTCCTTTTTATGAAACTCAACTGGATTTGGTCAAATCCTAATTCCAAACCTTGGAATCCTTCTAGTTTCATAAATGCTGTTATTAACGCCATCTGAGTTAATATCCTAAACTCTCCTTTTAAAACATTTGAATAAAACTTGATCAAACTTGATTAGTTAATTCTTGAGAATTTCTTTTATAAAACTTAACTGGATTTGGTCAAATCCTAATTCCAGAACTTGGAATCTTTCTAGTTTTATAAATGCTGTTATTAACGCTATCTGAGTTAATATCTTAAATTCTTCCTTTTGATCACAAAACTATTATAAATGTTTTATTCTCAAAACGCATTCCTATAGAATCTCGTGTGTTTTGATAGTTTTTTATACAAATTACTTCAACTTCATTAAAGTAATTATAACAGGCATCAACTAGGATCATACAGATATAATAATATCGGGCACAATCAGATATTTCTATGTCAAGACAATAACTTTTGAAAATAAAACCATGAAATTATGAAATATAATTATCCAAAAAATGTTTAAAACATAAACCCCCAAAAATAACTGTTTTAAAACTATAAATTCAAAATGTCTTGACTTAAATTATCTCGTACTTAAGATCCTCGGCAACTCCTGGGCACTTCACTTCATTTCTGACCTCCTGCAATAATCATTTGCTCTAGGTATCAGTATACTTGTAAGCTAACAAGTAAGAAGTGACAAATCAAAGCAATCATAAATTTTCTGAGGTTTACATACCTGCTTCATGACGCTTAGGGCAGTTTTGCCTCCAATGACCGATTTCATTGCATATGAAGCAGCGATTCTCGGTCCTAGCTTTGTTTGGCTTAACCTTCTTGCCCTTGCCCTTGCCCTTGCCTTTCTTGGGTGCACTCTGGATGGCCTGGACTGGTCCTTTTCCTTTACTGGTGCTAGCTTGCCCATTCTTCTTTTTAACCCCTCCGTCTTTCACCATCAAGACGTCCTTGGTCTTGTTCTTGTTCCCCATATTCAGTTCAGCTGTCTTTAGCATGGAGTGCAACTCAGCTATAGTTTTCTCCATGTTATTCATGTTGTAATTGACTACGAAGGGCCTGTAGTCTTCTGACAGTGAATTGAGTATGGTGTCTGTTGCTAGCTGCAACGGAACAGGATGACCAAGCCTCTCCAGATGATCTAAGTGTTAGGATTATTGTGCGAGACAGTAACGAGGTTATCATGTCCAATGTTATAAGACACTAGTAGGTCACACTGCTGCACACCAAAATGAGAATGTTTGGATTATGGGAAATAATTAATTGGTTAATTAATTATTTAGAGAGAAATAGAAATAAATAATTAGTTTAATTATTTATAATCAATTAATCAGTTAGATTAATTAGTTGGATAATTATGGAAGTTATTTCAGAGATAATTACCAAGAATTATATATGGAATCAAACACTGCTTGTTTTGTCCATATAAATAAAGGGTTTAGGGTATCAGTTAAATGATGAGAATTCAGTTAAAAACCCAGAAAACTCTCTCTCTCTCCCTCTCCCAAAACCGGCGCCTGAATCCAGTAGGAGGAAGGTCTGCACTCGTTTTTCGGGTAATCCTCGGTGGTGGTCTAGCAACCCTCTCGACCGGTGCCAGTAGCGGTGTACCCCTGCTTGCGATTCAGAGTTATTGTTCTCAAAAGGTAATCCACTGAAACACCCTTAATTGTATCTGTATGGTTTAGGATTGGATCCTCGATTGGGAATCGGGTTTTTGTTATCCGCTGTGCATGTTCTTGTATCCCTCGATTCCCAACAGTGGTATCAGAGCCACTTCCTAAAACCTTCAGATCAGGTTTATCAGTTTAATAGGTTTAAAAATTTTTAATTTTATTGATTTGTTCATTGTTAAAATTAGATTTTTGTATAAACCTAGACTGCAGTGGCAATCGACGGCAGTTAGCCGATCAAACCACCAGCACCACCGTACACCACCGCCGGCGACACCACAGTTAGTGGTAGCCGGCGGCTGTCCTCCCGTCGCACCACCACGCCGCACCACAGATCGTGGACACGGCTGTGGTTGGTCGCACGCACCACACCACCGTATGTGGTGGTGGTAGCGATTGATGATGGTGGCGATGGCCACTATTGTCGATAGTGACGGTGGCGGTTTCCGGTTGTAGCCACCGCACCACCGTTAGTGGTGGTGGTGGCAATCGATGGAAGCAACGAGAAATTAAAACCGCCGCACCACCGATTGTGGTGGCGGTGGTGACGATCGAACCAGAAGCCGTGATCGACCACCTAGGCGGTGGCGATCATGCGGCGGCGATTGGATGGCAGCGGCGAAGCCGGCCGTACCACCAGATACGGTGGTGGCGGCGTTCGTCGTTCTCGGCACAGGACCGCGGCGGCGGTGGTGGCTTTCAGCCGCTGCTGTCGCCGACGATTGTTGTTACGGTGGGCGGCGGTGGTGGCTCCTTAGCTGCTGCCGTCGCCGGTTGTTTTTGGTGACAGCGGTGGTTGCCACGGTGGTGGTAACTATCGAAGTCGCCGCTGCCGGTGGCGATTGCGGGAGATACGGGCGGCGGTGGTGGCAATCACGTCATCATCGTCGCCGGCGTTAAAAACCGCCGATCAACGACCGAGTTTCGGCGGATCGATGGTAACTCGATGATGTAATTCGTTTTTGTTATTAACGTAAACGGGTATCAGTTTGAAATCCGTTTCCGGATAATCTTTCGAATTAAGGATCGTTTTTCAGATAAAGTTAAAACGATTCAGGATAAAGATTTAATTAATTATTTTTAAATTAATTAGTTTTATAATTATTAAATTAAAATTCAGATGTGTTTTAACTTATTTAATTATATGATAAGTCATAGCTGAACCCTTTAGACCCGTGGTTGTGTTTATTTATCCGTTTTATTAGAATAGTTGGGAGGCCTGCGAGCCATTTACAACCCTTTTGTAATTTTAAAGTTTTATTAGAATAGTTGGGAGGCCTGCGTGCCACTTGAACCCATTCATAATAATTACTTCAATTACAACAAGACGGAGACAAGGACGACGACCATGGATCTCGGAGCCAGTGGGAGTGCCAGAAGTTGAAGACTTTTGTCACTTAGGGATTGAGACCGTTGTTTTTGTGTTGGCTCACAAAACAACATTAGTTTAAGGGTTTAAGCTATGACTGTGCTTTTTATATTTAAATTGCGTGGTTGTTTAATCTATGTAATTGTCATTAAATATAAATTGCCCTTTTTGAACGGATTGTTTAAAAATCAAAAGGATACAAATACAGTTAGTATTTGGATCCAGTTTTTCAAATGTTTTTGAAAAAGGAAACTGGCAATTTAAACCCTTGTTAGGAATCATAGATTAGTAAGTGCAACCCACTTTAGGGGCACTTCCGGTGTAAGGTACATAGGGCGTTGTAAGTGCACACACTATGAACGCCCGTGTTCAAACCGAAACTGGAAGGAGATAAAACTCTGCGAATTATCTCCGGGTGGTACCGGCCAGAGTTTGTCCAGGTCCCGGGTGGTGCAATCTATTTTGGTAATTATTTATTCACTGGGTGGTACCAGGCCAAAATGCACTAGAGGGACTAAATATGCACGGATTATCCGATGTCCCGACGATCTAGAAGTCGTATTTTCAGAAAGGAATACGATTGGTATAGTCTTACCTACCATAGATCGCATGAGTCGGTATGACATGATCACATGCTTCCCGACACATGTGAAATATGGATTCTAGTCTAATAAATTTATTTTAAGGGTAATAATTTATTAGAATTATATAATTATAAACTAAAACTGGAATTTTATATTCTTCTGTAGATGTCTCAAATTAGTATTCCGTTTTACTCACCTGAAGAGTCACTTCGCCTTATTATGGGCAAGTGGAAGCTTACGGGCCATAACTTTCCAGTTTGGAAGTTACACTTGAGGAACGTTTTATGTGCCCAGGATAAGCTTTATGTGATCAACAAACCCGTATCACGACCTAAAAGCAATGCCCCTGAAGAGGAATTTGCTGAGTATTTTAGATACTTGACAGATGAATCGGATGTAATGTCCATTCTGATTTTCTCTATGTCACCCGAGTTCACGGGAGATTTAAGAGTTAAATCATGTCACGAGGTTGTGAGAGATGTGGAAAACCAGCTAGGTCTCTACAAGCACACGGGAAAGCTATTGATCATGCAAGAGATTCTCTCCCTGAAGCTACAGAAGGGTCAGTCAGTTAAAAACCATCTTGTTGATATGAGAAGGCTTTTTAAATGTTTATCACGTCTGGGGTACAAGATGACTCAGGAAGAGTTAGTGTATCTCATGTGGTTCTCCCTCACAAAGGAAGTTCAGGACACAGCTAGTGCCTACATGAAGGAACCAAAGAGCGACGTGGATAAAGTTCATGAAGATATCCTGGCCAGTCTAGAGCCAGTACCCGAACCTGCGAATCTCATGGACACTGACATAATAGATGAGCTGGGAGATCTGAGTTGCCCAGAGTGCGGCAGCGAGGATATTTGCGAGCACTCGATGAACATCGACCAGATGGATATCGGTTTACCCGATACTCCAGGTATCTTTATGATAGATTGCTTAATCACTTCTTATGAATCATGGGTAATTGATACAGGCAGTGGTAACCACATTTGTAATCATTTACAGGGATTCACTAGAAGAAAGACTCTAAGGAAGGACCGTTCGAACCTACGAGTGGGCGAAGGCACTCCGTTGATTGCTGAAGCCGTGGGATCTTATAGTCTTAGTTTACCCTCGGGTCTAGTTTTGGAACTGAATAATTGTTATTATATTCCAAATATGATTAAGAATGTATTGTCTTTTGATTTGTTGGTAGACCAAGGCTTTTACTATAAATATTCTTATAAGATGATTTCGGTTTTTAAAGATAATATTTTCTATTTTAAAGCTACACCTGTAGATGGTCTATACACTGTAAATCTTAAAGACAACAATAGTGAAATCTATCATATAAGTAAGCGATCCAAGGATATTGAGGATCAGACTTACCTCTGGCATTGTCGTTTGGGCCATATAAACAAGAAACGTGTTGAACTACTCCTAAAAGGAGGTTTTCTTGGAAATTTCGACTACAAACCTTTTGATAATTGCGAATCTTGTTTATCTGGTAAAATGACAAAGCAACCTTTCAACAGTGAGAATGAAAGGGCTACTGACTTGCTTGAAATAATCCACACAGATGTATGTGGACCTTTCAGTCATGTAGCAAGAGGAGGATACCGGTACTTCATTACCTTCACTGACGACTTCAGTAGGTATGGATATGTCTACTTGATGAGACATAAATCTGAAACCTTTGAGAAATTCAAGGAATATCAGAATGAAGTACAGAATCTACTTAACAAGAGGATCAAGTTCTTACGGTCAGATCGTGGTGGCGAATATCTCAGTGATGAGTTTGACAATCATCTGATGGAGTGTGGGATTGTATCCCAACTTACACCTCCGTATACACCTCAGATGAACGGTGTATCAGAAAGGAGAAATCGTACCTTACTTGACATGGTACGAACGATGATGTGTCATTCTTCGCTGCCGGTATCATTCTGGGGACACGCGCTCGAAACAGCAACACACATACTGAACAGAGCACCAACAAAGTCGGTAGAAAAGACTCCATACGAGTTATGGAAGGGTAAGAAACCCAACATATCTTTTCTGAAAATTTGGGGTTGTGAGGTTTACGTCAAACGACCTACCTCAGAAAAACTCAAACCCAAATCCGACAAGTGTTTCTTCGTTGGATATCCCAAGACCACCGTGGGATATTATTTCTACAACCCTGAAGAGAACAAAGTGTTTGTTGCTCGAAATGGAAAATTTCTGGAAGAAAAGTTTCTCAGTTTAGAGAACACCAGAAAGGATGTAGATCTACAGATAGTAGACGAAGAAAACATTACACCAGTTGTTGAGCCAGAAATTCAACATAACAATGTTGAACCTCAATCAGAGCCGATTGAGGAAGTGCAAACACAAGACCTTCGCAGATCCAGCAGGGTAAGACAAGAACCAGATAGGTATCTTGGGTTTCTAGTCTCTCAAGATAGCGGAGACTTAAATGAACCAACATCCTATGGAGAAGCTGTGTCAGGCAGTGAGTCTGAACAATGGCAGGAAGCCATGAAGGCCGAGATGCAATCCATGTATGACAACCAAGTCTGGGAGTTGACTGATTTGCCACAACACTGTAAGGCTGTTGGACGCAAATGGGTTTTCAAGAAGAAAACCGACATGGATGGAAATGTACACACCTTCAAGGCCAGACTGGTCGCAAAAGGATTCACACAAACTCATGGTATCGACTATGATGAAACCTTTTCACCAGTGGCCATGTTAAAGTCAATTAGGATTCTAATGGCCATCTCAGCGTACTTTAACTACGAGATTTGGCAAATGGACGTCAAGACAGCCTTTCTGAATGGAAAGTTAACAGAAGACGTCTATATGGAACAACCAGAGGGGTTTGAAGATCCTAAGAATCCTAATAAGGTGTGTAAACTGCTAAAATCTATTTATGGATTAAAGCAAGCATCTCGAAGCTGGAACTTACACTTTGATGAGCGAATCAAAGAGTTTGGCTTCGCTAAAAGTGAGTTCGAGCCATGTGTTTACACTAAGTTCAGTGGGAGCATAGTAACCTTCCTGGTCTTGTATGTAGATGACATACTACTCATAGGAAACAATGTACCAACTTTACAGAGTGTTAAAGAATGGTTAAGTAAATGTTTCCAGATGAAAGACCTTGGAGAAGCCGCTTATATACTAGGTATAAAGATCTACAGAAACAGATCTAAGCGGCTTATCGGACTTAGTCAGAGTACATACATTGACAAAGTACTGAAGAGATTCAGGATGGATGAATCCAAGAAAGGATTCATTCCAATGCAACATGGCATAGTGTTAAGCAAAACACAGTGTCCTGTTTCTAGTGAAGATCAGGACAGGATGAAATCGGTCCCATATGCTTCTGCAATTGGATCAATTATGTATGCCATGTTATGTACTAGGCCCGATGTTGCTTACTCGGTAAGTGTTACGAGCAGATACCAACAGAATCCAGGTGAGCCCCATTGGGTGGCTGTCAAGAACATTCTCAAATATCTGAGAAGAACGAAAGAAATGTTCTTGGTCTTTGGAGGTTCTGAGGATGAAATTAGTGTCACAGGATACTCTGACGCTAGTTTCCAGACCGACAGAGATGACTTCAGGTCACAGTCAGGGTACGTCTTTACCCTAAACGGAGGTGCGATCTCGTGGAAGAGCTCGAAGCAGGACACGATTGCAGACTCAACTACAGAGGCAGAGTACATTGCAGCATGTGATGCGGCAAAGGAAGCTGTCTGGCTGAGGAATTTTCTATCGGATCTCAGAGTGGTTGCCAGTATCTCGAGACCGATAGATATATTCTGTGATAACTCAGGAGCCGTGGCGCAAGCAAAGGAACCTAGAGAGCATCACAAGTCGAGGCACGTGCTCAGAAAGTATCACCTCATCCGAGAGATCATTGGAAGAGGAGATGTAAGAATATGCAAGATTCCAACAGAAGACAATGTCGCAGATCCGCTGACAAAGCCACTAGCAAGGGCAAAGCATGAGGCACATGCGAATTCCATTGGGATGCAGTACCTGGAAGCCAGTAGCTAGTTCTTAGTTTATTAATTATGACTATAGTCTAATTTAGAAACAATGTAATCATGTAAAGTTTTTATTTCACAGCGTGTTGGAAATAAATGGAGGTTTTAATTTCATGATTGTTCTAAGTTAACTATTTTTCGCATATTTAACGTATCCTTGATTCTACAAAGTCTTGTATGAAATCTAAATTTCCGTAGCCACTTATTGAAATGGGAATTTCAATAGGGAGTTTAACGCTATTATAAATACTTGATGATTTATTCAAAGTAGAGAATAAAAGCACAAGAGATGTGACCAAGTATTTATAGATACTCATCAGAGTGTTTGGGTATTGGAAGTGACCAGTAATCAAGTCTGCTTCATGGAGCCTCAGTCATAGGCACTGACTTGATAGGTTGTCCTTAGACCTGAGATACTTGGTTTGGGAACACGAGGACCACTGTACTCTTAGCACATACTAACGCTGCACCGTAACTGGGTGGCTATACGGGACGTGACTAGATGCAGCGGAAGCCGTGGATCCAAATGCAAGTAGTCAAGAAGGGATTTGCACCTCTTTCAAAAGAGAGATATTTCCGGGCCCCTTGACGATTAAGATTGGCAGAAAACGCGTGGCCACGCTCGGATAGAATAACAGGGGTTATTTAGTAATATCCGTTACTGCAGGCAATCGAAATCAGAGTCAAGAAATACTTGATTTTAAGAAATGAATCCTCCACTCCATGTCTTAAATCACTTTAGAAATATCGCGTGCAAAAGGAATGAACCTGTGTACAAATTCAAGCGTGAATTGTATCTCTGAATATAAGAGATCTTATAACCTGGTTAACCTAAGCGTCTGGCTAGGGACCTCCTTAGGCGAATGATAACAGTCCAGTTACATGTCTAGCACAAGTGGGAGTCTGTTAGGATTATGTGCGAGACAGTAACGAGGTTATCATGTCCAATGTTATAAGACACTAGTAGGTCACACTGCTGCACACCAAAATGAGAATGTTTGGATTATGGGAAATAATTAATTGGTTAATTAATTATTTAGAGAGAAATAGAAATAAATAATTAGTTTAATTATTTATAATCAATTAATCAGTTAGATTAATTAGTTGGATAATTATGGAAGTTATTTCAGAGATAATTACCAAGAATTATATATGGAATCAAACACTGCTTGTTTTGTCCATATAAATAAAGGGTTTAGGGTATCAGTTAAATGATGAGAATTCAGTTAAAAACCCAGAAAACTCTCTCTCTCTCCCTCTCCCAAAACCGGCGCCTGAATCCAGTAGGAGGAAGGTCTGCACTCGTTTTTCGGGTAATCCTCGGTGGTGGTCTAGCAACCCTCTCGACCGGTGCCAGTAGCGGTGTACCCCCTGCTTGCGATTCAGAGTTATTGTTCTCAAAAGGTAATCCACTGAAACACCCTTAATTGTATCTGTATGGTTTAGGATTGGATCCTCGATTGGGAATCGGGTTTTTGTTATCCGCTGTGCATGTTCTTGTATCCCTCGATTCCCAACACTAAGTGCCGTTTCATTTTCATGACATGGTCACTTACTGATGTCCCTTTTACCATCTTGCACTCATTGAATGCTTTGGTGGCATCGTAGCGTTCTGTACGAGCCTGAGTCTGAAACATGTCCCTCAGCTGGTGGATCATGTCGTAAGCATTTGTATTTATGAGCCCTGCTTGCAGATCTGGGCTCATAGTTGCTAACATCAGACAGGCGACATCAAGGAGATCATCCGAGTGTTTCTTGTGGGCATTTCTGGCAGCAGCCGGAGCGTTTGCCGGAGGTGCCTCCCCAAGTGGCTCTTCAAGCACATACCACTTTCTCTCATGTCTGAGCACAATCATCAGATTGCGCTCCCAGTCGAGAAAGTTAGGGCCGGTCAGTTTATCCTTCTCTAGGATAGATCGGAGGGAAAGATTATTAGTGCTGGTAACAGTGCTTGCCATCTACACAAAATAAAACTTTTGGTCTTAGCAACTGTAAATAGACTAATTTCCAATAAAATATCAAAAAAACCCTTAAATGATCAATTTATTGGACTAGGATCCTTATTTCATACGTCCTGATGTGCGTAATGTTCTTGCTCCACCAGACCCGTATTTATTTCGGTAGGTAAGGACTTTTACCAATCATATCCAACTGACATGACTCCTAGATCTTTTCGGGACCATGGCAACTACCTGTGCATGTTTTAGTCCCTCTTAGTGCTTTTTGGCCCGGTACCACCCGGTGAACATTATAGTACCAAAACAGATCTCACCATTTTGGGGACCTGATCACTATACTCTGGCCGGTACCACCCGGAGATAATTCGCAGAGTTATGTAACCCCTTCAGCTTCAGTTTGAACACAGACGTTGAATGTGTGATCACTTACAACGCCTATGTACTTTACGCCGAAGGTGCCCCTAAATGGGTTGCACTACTGATCTATGATTTTCGGGGTTTTGAAAAACTTTTATTTCCAGGCTTTTGAAAAACTGATTGTTATAAAGGCTACTCATGTTTTAAACTAACTGTTTCAAACATACACATAATTTTAAAACCAACTGTTCTAAAATTACTTGCTAATTAAAACTAACTGTTTTACCAGACACCTAGTTGATTAAAACTAACTGTTTTTGTCAACTTGCCTTTTATATAAAACAATCACCTATAGGTTTTTAAATCAAAAACTATCGTTTTGAAAAGTTTAACGAAACTAAAACCTATACTCCTTTTGTGATATAAACTAGTTTCAAAGTAACAACTCTATTTAAAACTATTAACATGCAAAATATCACAAAAACTAATCAACCATGCAATTAAACAATAAATTAATCACATAGTTCCTAATTATAGTTTTTGCCAACGTTTCCTAGGGACCAATAATGACCTATTCTACTAAAAACTCGCGTAGCTCCCACTGGCCTCGCCATGTTTTGTTAGTGCTCCGGTAGTGATGAAGTAGCTCCCACTGGCCTCGTCATCCCGAAGGAATAAAACAAATTTCTATCCCAAGGTCATTATTACATAAGGGGTTGTAAATGGCACGCAGGCCTCCCCGCAAATATGTCAAGGGTCTAGGTCGGCAAAATACTATAATAGATAGATATAAACTCAAACTGAGATGTATATACATATAACTCAAGCAATCACGCAATTATATATGCAATATAATAAAAGCAATTTTATAATTACGATAAAATAAAACTGGATCCGTTAAAATTATCTTGTCTCAATTATTGTAAAACTTAGTTTTAAACTGATTCAAAAAAACAAACTGTTTTATGAACCAATAACCTTTAGACTGAAAAATGGTTTTTACTTAAAACTGAGATTTATAATAAATCCTATTTAACAAAACTAAAACCATTTTAGCTAAAAAATAATCCTTTTACCAAAAAATATATCAAATAGGTTTTATCGATCCAATTTTTAAAACTGGCCTTTGAGTAAAGAACACAATATTGGGCTTATCTCAAAAATTAACCGTTCATGAAACTGGATAATTTGGTCTAATAGAAAATAACTTCGGATAAAAACTTTAAAACCAAACGAGCTCTTTTGGGCCATAACTTGGTCCAAAGAACTGGGTTTTTGGGCTTGATAAGGGAATATGGCCCAGAACGGAAAAACCCTAGGTTTGACCCATGATCAAGGATCAACGTCCATCACCACGCTGGTGTTTTGTTCGTCGAACGGCTATTGTGTAATCACCATGACGACGGCAGTTAGAATGTCACCGCCACCACCGTAATTTGTCTTGAGACTTCTGGCCACCACCGGACTGGTGGTCTGGCCGTGTCTATTGTAAAACGCCGCCGCCACCATGATGGTGGTTCGGCTTGGTGGTTGCGAACACGCCGCCACCACCTCGCTGGTGGTTTGGCTGGGCGTTTGCCACCGTTTGGCGTGGCCGCTCGGCAGCCAACGGTGGTCGGTTCACCACTGCCACTACCAATCGCCACCACTCGCCACCATTTATGCGATTCGTGAATCGCCGGTCATGGCGCGACGCGGTCAGGTGGTTCGGTTGGCTTCGGCCACCGTTCCACCACCAATTACTATCGACTGCGGCTGCCGATCCCTTCCGGTCTAGTTGCGATCGAATAACGCCGCCGCCGCACACCACCATCCGATACATGAGACGGTGGAGCCGGCGATTGAACAACTTCCGTCACCATTGCTGTTACGTAAACATGTCGCCGCTGCTGACAGCGGCAATCGGTCGCCGAACGGAACCACCACCGCCTTCGCTAGACGGTTATCGGCCAAAACCGATTTGGGTTTTCCGCCACCGGCTGTAAACACCGCCGTCCACCACCGCTTTTGGCGGTTTTCTGGTGGTTGCGGTGCGGTTACCACCGACTGGTGGCGCCGCCTTTGCCGTGAACAAATACAGCCACCACCATCTGCCGCCTACCACCAATCGGGTGGTGCGGCTTGGTGAATTTCAGCGATGGGTGACGCCATCGCTACTGGCCGGCGACGACAGCAGCATAAACGATGCCACCATCGCCACTGGCCGGCGATTAACAGACCACCGCCATCCACCGCTGCTATCGCAGCTTCTGGTGGTTGCGGTTTTGTCCCCTTACCACCGATCTGGTGGTGTTTCACCCACGGCCACCATCATTCCTACCAGGCCGGTGGTCTTGGCCGGTGTTTGGGTCGACAACCAACGCCGCCACCACCACGCTGGTGGTGCGGTGGTGGTGTCACAACCGCAGCCATCACCAATCTGGTGATGGTTTTTCCGGGTTTTTCGTACGAACAACAATTGAAACAATAAAAATCCAAAATTTACACGTAGATCATAATAAAAAATCAGATTTTTAAACTTGTTAAATAACAATTTTAACAGATCACACGAAAGCAGATAAAACTGATAAAACTAAAACGACTATTAACAATGGCTCTGATACCACTGTTGGGTTATCTGGGTATCCTCGGATCAAACTGACTCGAGGATTATCTCAGATCTATCAAACCTCACTGGTTTGATAAATCCCATAGGTTAATCAAACTGATAAAACCTACGCGATCAAAAGCACGCTGTTTTGATCTTATTTGTGCGGAAGCGATAAAAACTAAAAACCCATTAATAGCCTAATTGATCTTTAATCGTTATAGTTTTAATCCTATTAGTTTGGTTTAGATCAATTTACCTGGTTGCTTGAGAATAGATCCACCAATGATCGACCAGCGAACGTCCCTCTAGTAGGACTGTATGAAACCCGAACAAAAACTGAGAGTCGACCGGGGGGGGGGGGGGTTCGGCGCCGGTTTTGGAGAGAGAGGGAGGAGGAAACTGAGAACTGGTTTTCTTAATTGAAAAGCTTGTTTGTTTTCCTTAACCCATAGGCTTTATTTATATGGAGGAAAAATACAGTTTGTATGGAATCCAGTTTCCTTATAATAATTATCTCAAATCCTTTCCTTATTTAATTAGCTGGAAAAGAATTTGCATACGATAATTATGATTTTTATATTTATCTAATAAATAAAATCTTATTAATTAACTATTATATATTTATTTGCCCAATAAATATATAATATCCTAATTAATTAATAATCCTCCAACTTTGGTAATTCTGACTGAAATTACCCAACTGATTTATAATACACTATTATAAATCCTAATTCTCCATTTCGGGGTTTCATCTAACTTGTTCGACTTATAGGTCCTCACAGGTGTGACCCTCAAGTGTCTTGTAACATTGGATGTGTAACCACTTGGTTTGTCAACTCTGCACATAATTCCTAACACGTTTTCGTAAGATGTTACAAATATATATGAATCTTCTTATATGATCGCGTTCATATATGATTTGTGTAGTTCATATATGAAGATTCATATATTATCTTCATATATTATCTGTGTAGTTCATATATGAATCTTCAAACTTGCACTATTTGTAAAAATTATGAAGTTACCCCTCTGTGTCCTACATCCCTTGCGAGTAATTATCCGGTGTTTCACGGTCAAAGCCACCTTTATTGACCGGATGAATGGTGGAGATCACTTCTCTACATGGTATTTTTTAGCACTTCTTATTTGAACCTAATAATATATATTATTCAATTCACTAAAAATATGTGGTGTATAACCCAAAATGGGTTGCATAAGATCATTCATAGGTGAATAATCTTATCCAACCCATTTTGGGGTTGCAAACTATGCAACCCACTTCTACACCACATATTTTTAATGAATTGAATATAAAATTTAATAAAGTTGTTTCATATATTTATGTTTTATGTAATAATAAAATTGTTTCATGTATTTTTATCATTTTGATGAAAGTATTTCATGCATTTTTTCATTCTGATGAAACATTGTTACATAAAAACACAAATATATGAAACAACTTTTTTTTGGAATGGTATCCGAAAGTTTGCCCCGACTAATATATGAAACAATTTATTAACATAAAATTATATTAAAGAATTTTATCAAATTAAACACTTTCATTAACTTAACCAATGAAATCAACGATTTTTATGGTTACAAAATTTGAATGGTTTGCAAATACAAACCATATGTTGCACCCTTACAAACCAATCTTACCCTTACATTATATCATTCAATGGTCTAGATTAAAAAAAGTGTAAATTGTAAAATTGTGAAAGTAAGTTTCTGAATCTGTAAAATATAACTACACGGAAAGGCCAAAATAGGAAGATTGGAGCTCTTTTTCAAAATAGGTAATCTGATTCACCCCCATATTCTTCACTTCCATTCCCACGACAACTATACCAAACAAAATTAACAGGATCAAGAAGAAATCTCTTTCCCTGGTACATTCACTCATGAGTTCTAGCATGGGTTTAAAAATTTATCACAAAATGATGCTTATTTAAGCATGTTCATTTAATGCACATGCAACATATATGCATCCATATGCAAAATAGTAGATAATATGAAGTTCACCACTATGTAGTGCCCAAGCCTTACCACTAGGCTAACACTCCTTTGGTAGCTTCGTAGGTTATAGTGACTTTGAATGAACTCTATTGGACTTTGAATGTACACACACAATGGATGGGTTAGAGTGGATGGTATAGAACTGTATTGGGTCTTAACGAGCTTTGGTATCTATTAAGTAACAATAATGGTTCTTTTTGTAGGCTATAATGAATGATATTAATTTGTATTAGGATTGATCGACTAGATGGATTTAATGAACTCTATTAGGCATTTATAAGCTTCAATAGCTCTTAATGAACCATGTTGGATTTTCATAGGCTTTAGTGACTCTTAACGAATTCTATTAAGTCTTAATGTATAGTTGACCTTTAATGAACTACATTGGACATTCATAGGCTTAGTGACTCTTAATGTACTATATTTAGCATTCATGGGCTTCGAGTGACTCTTAACCAATATGTTAGGCCTATGAGTCATATAGGACTTAGTGGTTGTTAACGAACCTAGTTAGGCTTTCATGGCCTGTAGTGGGTGGTAATAAACCATATTGGAACATAATGAACTTGATCAACCTTTATGGGTTGAGTGAACTCATAATGGACACTTAATGAGCTTGATCGACCTTTTACAGGTTTGATGAACTCGTAATGTGAATAAAACTCTTAATGAGCTTGTTGGGCCCATACGTGAGATAAACATGAAATAACTACAAAATTAGATAACATAAGATAATAATTACCTAAGAAACTATAAATGTCGGTTGATGATGAAAATAATGTTTGTTAGAAGCCAAAGGTCATCAAAATCGTTTGAAATCACGTTCCCAAATCTTCAAAGACGAAATAAGGAAATTATCAATCCTTATTATTGATTTTGATCTTAGGCAACATAGAAACAAGAAAATATGTTGCCTAAGACAAATTTTAGGCAACAAACCTAATAGATTATATGTTGCCTAGGTTAACTTTGACCAATATTTAATTGAGTATTAGTAGTCAAACCTTAAAATTTCAGCCACCTATGTTTATTTATAAGTTGATCTTAGGCAACATAGACTATCTTGCCTATAAAAGCTCTTAGGCAACAAAAGAAATGGATTATATGTTGCCTAAGATAATTTTGATCGATTTGAAAAAATAAATACGAGTGGTCTACATACACTAAGGCAACGTAAGGATAAATGTTGCTTAAGAAAGTTTGAGGCAACATACAATTATATATACGTTGCCTAAGGTCCAACTTAGGCAACATGGAATTATACGTTGCCTAAGAAGTTACTTAGGCAACACATAATAGCCTCTGTTGCCTAAGCATATCTTAAGCAACATAGGCAATTAGAATTTGTTGTCTAAGACAACATTTGGTGTAGTGTATGAAAGTGTGATGAAACCTAAGTTTAATGATGCACATTTGAAACCTGCACATATGAATGAAATAGATAGTTGATTAACATTTGTAAGTTGAAAGTGTTCATATGTTATGGAAGCGTTCATATTTGTAAGTCGAATGTGTGCATACGCAATATGCATGCTGATTGAAATATGTATTTTGTGCATTTACCCATGCTTCATGTATGCATTATAGACTCTACACTATTCATATATGCTTCTCAAAACATATATACAAATATGTTGGTGTGAACTGCGAAACGACATACATGGGGATCAATACACATTCCGATAAATGAAGAATAAAAAGATTCAAAATTGCGGGTGTGTTAACCACATGCACATCTGCTGACTTAAATGTAAATACATGCATGGATGACTGTTTCATAGACAAATTGGTAACACGGTTTTCTTCGTGTATCTCTTGTTGGATTGTGTGTATAATAAAACATTCAGATTACAATAGCAGAAGCAAAAAAAAAACACTCAATCTCCCAGAAACCAGGTTACAATCAGAATACAAGTAACAATATAAAATAAATACGAGAGGAATTAGGAAGACCTTTTCCATGACTGAAGAATCCAATAGCAAGATCCTCTCTATCAGGAGCACACACCAAAACCAATCACGTAGATAGCGAATTCTTCTCTTTAATGTAGTCTCCAAGATAACACCACAATAGAGTTTATTTGTGTTATCAAACCAAACTCACCTTTTAATTGTTGTTGACGTCAAAACCCTTTTGACGCAAAATAGAAGAAAAAAAAATACTTTTGCTTGTGGTTCTGTTTTGTTGCTGTGTAACAAAAGCCATGATAAAAAAGAACAATATATTTTCTTTTTGATGTGGCCGTAGAGAACCCAAAGCATGAGAAGAGATCCATTAATTTTTACGGTTTTTTTATTATTAAATAGAATTAGTATTATATTTAAATAATAACTATATAATCAAATTTAATAATTATCTTAATTTTTAGATATTATCTAAAATCAGACTAATCTATATATATATAAAAGTAGGATGTTGGAGATCCTAGGTGGCATCTTCAAAAGCCATGAATCATATTTATCTTTTTTCTCAAATTTTGTATTTTTTTTGTATTTTTAATCAATATAATAATGTCATTCATTATTAGGGTCATTATGTCATACATAAGTTATCCATCTTTTCATTTTTCCTTCAAACTTTTCATTTACCATCCATAAATCATTAAATACATGTTACACTAATGTCATTCATTATTAGGGTCATTATGTCATACATAAGTTATCCATCTTTTCATTTTTCCTTCAAACTTTTCATTTACCATCCATAAATCATTAAATACATGTTACACTATATATATATATATATATATACCAACTACTTACATCAAACATATCCATCAAATTGTTCAAGTCTTTCTTCTACACATTTTTTAGGTAATAAGTTTTATATTTTGTTTCATGTTTTCTACAAATTATATATTGTTTTTGATGTTTATGCATGTGTTTTATTCAAAATTTGTTTTTCGCTTGACAATGTTTCACTTCTAATAGTAACAATCAAATACTAAAGTATGATTTTTATGGGCTTTTTAGGAGATGAGTTATTTGTGTTTTTTAATTCAATTTATTATTTTTGTTTTTATCCCTAAAATGGTTCTAAAGTATGATTTTTGTGGCTTTTTAGTAGATGATTTATTTGTGTTTCTTAATTCAATTTGTTAATAATATATCTTAAGACAATGTTTCACTCCTAATAGTAACAATCAAATACTAAAATATGATTTTTATGGGCTTTTTAGGAGATGGGTTATTTATGTTTTTTATTCAATTTATTATTTTTGTTTTTGTCCCTAAAATGATGTTCTAAAGTATGATTTTTGTGGCTTTTTAGTAGATGATTTATTTGTGTTTCTTAATTTAATTTGTTAATAATATATCTTAACCTTCATTACCTTTCGTTTTTCTATTTTTTATTTACTTGATAAGTTAATTAGTTTTCCATCTCTATATCAAAAACATAAAGTTTATTATGACATAACTATTTTGGTAATTCTAAGACTTTTAACTTTCTAACATTTTTATCTTTATTCTTGAAAATAAAACCTTCATAGATTTCATCTACTCATTTTTCTTTCTCATAATTTGACTATTACTAAATTTACTTTTATCTCTCCTTATCACAACATGTTTTTCTTCAACATGTTCGTCTTTCATGTTGTCACTCTCCATTGTTTGATCTGCTTACAATATTTCACAAATTCTTATTTATAAAAAAAATGTTTTTCAAATAACCTATTTTTCTCCTTCTTCATCACTTGATTTGCTATTCATTCCACAAAAATTTATTTTCAACAAAATTGTTTTTAATTTGTTGTGAGGATAATAATTAGAATATCATTCATTTCTTAGTTTTGTTGGTATTTTATATTTATATTTTTTATTTCCTTCTTCTATGTGTTTCATAAGTTTTTACCAACAGAACTGAAGGTGTGTTCTTAGCAACGAAATAAGATGATCACATATATAATATAACTTTAACAAGTAATCTTTGATGGTTATTTTTATTTCGAAAATATTAATCCGGATATACATTCTTTTAGACTTTGATTGAGATTTAAAGTTCTTTTTTTAATCTCAGTCTTTTATATCTTTCAAAGTTTTTGTTTTACTAATTATTTAAAATACTATTAGAATAAGTATTTTTGTTATTTACACGACACTTAAATATTATTACATGTAATTTATATTTACTTAGTAATATTATAATAATAAATTTGCTATAATTAATATAAATAAGCAAATGAATATGAAAATTGATTGCAACAATTGTTAAAAGATATATATATATATATACATATATATGTGGAGAGAGAGAGAGAGAAAGAGTCTATATATATATATATCACTTAATTATTAAAATTAATATAAAAAACTGAAATCAATATATAAAACTAATAAAAATGACCAATCAATTTAAATGTTACGCTAATTAATAAAAAGACAGTCTTCTACATATATGATATATTTATTATCTTTAGTATCGCTCAAAAACATAATTAAAGTAAATCAATATCTATATAATTAAAATTATTACATAAAATATAAAACTACTATAATAATATATAATAAAAATAGAGTCAATATAATAATATGCATAAAAAACTATGAAAACAATATATAAAACTTGAATTAGAAGAATCAATATATTAAATAAAAAAACACCTTATTACAAAGATTAACATGTATAAAAGATTTCATACTCTGTTATTAGTTTAGATTAAATCAAACTAAATATGTAAGTTAAATTTGAATAAATATAATAATTTTATTTACATAAATTTAATAAAACCGTCTTCTTTTCATGAATTTTATGGACTAACCAAAATATAATGAAACAATCATAAAAAGATCGAAAAAACTCAAACATGTCAAATGAAAAATTAACAATCGCTATCGAGTGATCACAATATTGACAACTAATGTTTTTTTTTTCATGCAACACAGGTCAAAAAGGGGTTTCAAGAAGTTTTTTTTTTTCCCTAAAGTTGCAAAAAGAGTACATTACAATAATTATAAACAAAATAAAAAAATATCTCACATTTGTATGAAATCTTTCTCACAAAACAATTTGCATAATAAACGTCATGATTATAATCGACGGAATCATATATTTGTTTTCTAAGTTTTAGTTAAAACTTATTAATTATATATAATGAAAAACAAATTAAGGATGATAAGGTGGATTCATATAAAATTGAATATTGATACTCATTATTTTTAATACCTAATACATGATTATCGGCCAAATTAACTTCAATATTTTATTTAAGCTTAACAATACTTTTTAAAATAAAAATAATACCACCGCGCAAACCGCGGTGCCGAAATAACATATAATCAATATTTTTGCTTTCAGATGCAGAATATTGAAGTTAAATTATAATGCAAGTTGCACATTTCAATTGTGGTATTCAGTTGGATTATTGAAAGCGGACTTTATGCCATATAGTTTCATTTCGTTTTTTAAGTCTTTCAAATCACTACTTACAGTTTCAATGTTATTCTTATTTTCGTGATCGAATAGTATTCCATTTAGTAGTAATCTATAAGCTAATCCAATCTATATCAAGTATATATAATCACTCAAACGACAAACATGTTTATTGTCATTTGTCATTGATTTATTTAGACAATATCATTCAGTTATGCCAAAAATAACACAAAGTACATAATTCATAGGATGATTGATGGTAGAGTATATCTAATCCAAAATGTATATCATATAAACAAAGACGTATTTACATAGAATAAACGAATGAAACTTATTAAATATAACTAACAAACAATATTTTATGTCATTTTCTGAACACCGCGCAACGCGCGGTGCGGGCCACTAGTTACTAGTTGTTGTAGGATAAATGTGCCATCGTCTAAAGGATATGACGATAGACATTAGATAGAGATAGAGTTAGATTAGAACTACAATATCTCTTAGTTATCTTCATGTAATTCATCCCTATATAAAGGGTTTATGATTAATGACAATGATATATTCACTTTCTCTATTCTATTGTTGTTCTGTTTACTTTTTCCTTTAACACGTTATCAGCACGTAAGCTCGGAAATTAGCTTCTATTTGCCGCCGCTAAACCAACTTGTTATTTTGTTTGGTGTGTGTGCCGCCATTGCAAAAAAAAAAAGCTTGCATATTGTTACTTTATTACGGGTACACATCCTTGTTCTCTCTATCTATATAATCTTATAAAATTTATGCTAATTGTAGTATCGCTTATTGTTGAGTTCTAATATTTGATTTTAGTTTTCATGGCCATCCATACATCACATATTTTTACTATCATCTTCATCAGATTTCTTTTCACATTGCATGCTTAATATTAAAATAAAAATAATAATCTATAACATCCCTCAGAAATCTGTTCTAGATAAAAGCTTTCTTTTCACTTTGCCATACTCTAGTGATTAGTTTGGATCTTTTTTTTGTTGAATTTATTAATACGTATTTGATTTAGCTACAACTATATTAGTAATTGATATGTAGATATATACTTACATGATTACATCAATCCATAGTTTTAAAATCAAACTTCTTCAAGGCAGTTACTTCGATTTTTTTTATTTTTGTTCTATTTTGGATGCTCATTCAATTTTAGTTGAGTTACCATGATTTTTTCTTTTGACATATCATATCATTCTTTCTTTTAAAAATTATTACTCAGCTATACGTATTCGTCAGTTAATTTATTTGTGCAAAATATTTAATGGATTATCTCTTTTGATAGATTATTTGATTGTTTATTTATCTATTTAATACATATGTACCTCTATCGGATTAGTATTATCTAATAATTAGATTAATCTATATTTATTCATATATTTATGTTAATTCATATTTTATAAATTCATGCTTTATTTTGTTTAGAAATTATAACAATTTATTGTTTAAATTGAATTGATTGAGACTAGGATAAGGATCCAACTTTTTAATGAAAAAAAAACTATAGAAGTAGCAGCCCATAATTATCATTTATGTTTTTATCATATTTACTTGAATTTAATTATCTTAACATGTTATATATATTTATGCTTTTTACATATGGTATATCCACTTTATTACGGTTTAACTATCCTATGCATGTTGTTTATATTTATGTCTTTATATAAATTTATTGTTTCATGCTTTAATAACGTGGTTATACCTTTAGTATTTTGACTTGATATGTATGCTTACATAACCATGTGCATGTTGATCTTAATCCATACTATTTTCCGTACTATTTTATACAAGTTTGGTTATGACCTCATACCAAACACTTATTACAACTATATCTCTTAGTATTAAGCCTAATTGCTAAAAGTTCAACTTTAAAAGCAAAAAGATAGATCTTACCATTTGGCCTCATGCCAAAATCCACAAAACTATTAATGTAATTAATGTATTTCATAATCAAAGTGATTGCAAGATATCTAATGGATTTTGTCAAAAGGGTGTAAATAGCCTAAGGTTTGTAGGGACTCAAGCAATCCACGTGATTCCCCTTCTTACCTGGAAGTCCAAAAGTGTTTTTGCGATTTACTTATGAATAATGAAATACTAATATAACATTTTCAACAAAAGGAAACGTTTGAAAATACCAATCCTATGCTGCCATGATAACGAGATTTCATGTGCACAATATATTTTGTGTTCATAAATTACACCTTATCTATTGTCTATGTATATGGTTGAACCAACTTATCCTGAATTTGATATATTGGATTCGATGTCCTAAACTCCAAACAACTTTAGTACAAATATGAATATCCAGTTTAAAGTCTCTTTTGCTGGAAAGGTACAAGAATATACCTAAAGTCCATCAACTTCATATTGACCCTAAACCAACCTCATGAAAAGGTACAAGAAAATGCCTTGAGATTTTTTAGACGACACATCAATCACAATCTTCATATGGAACATCGATACCTAGAATCCCCCAATAACCGTGGGACATCCTGAAAAAGAAAATTAGGATGTATATTACCGTGTATTTTCTAATCTAATCATATAGTGGAATGAAACTCACTCGATTAGAAGGTGATTGATTTCAACAACAACAAAAACTGTTGTGTCTCAAAAAGCAACTCAATCTTTGTGACATGAAACTCACAGAATATTATATAATTTATAACATTATTTCCACCATTTTATATAACATCATGTTTTAAGCTTTCATAGGAAATTAAATACGTTCAACTAGAAACATCCAAAGAACTGTGAGATGTCCTAAAAAGTTGAATCGATAGTATTAACCAATATATACTTCCCTAAATGAATCGTATAGCGTAATGAAACTCGCTTACTCGATTACAAGAGGTAATTGATTTCAACAAAGAAATGTTGTATCTTAAAACATGTCTTAATCTTTGTGTCAAGAAACTCACAGAAGATGACATAATCCATAACATTATTTCCCTCTTTTATATACCAACAAACATACTAACGAACTAGTATAAGTTGGAATTAACTTTTAGACATAATGATCAACCTACTGCAAATGGTTGAGAGACATAGCAATATTTTTTTGTAACAAGACTAGACATTTCGGGACAAAGGAAATTCCCAAGACCAATAATGAAAGCGTTAGAGGTGGAAACAACTCCAAAGGATTATGAGTTTAACAAAATTTCACACATGTGACATTTATGAGTCATGTGGATGAGATCCTCAGGGTCAGGGTCAGGGTAAGAGTCATAAAGGATTTTTCAAAACCTAGAGCAAATACACAACTATTGTCTCAGGTGATAATGGACATTTTAAATTTTAACATGAATACATGTATGCTTATGCTAGATACTACCTTCAACCATCTCTTATGAACTAAATCATTCTTTTATGTTGGTTGAATATTAGATTATTTGAGTATTTATTTGATATTCAAAGTAGTTGTATTTACATATATATACTAATTTTCTCACCATCATAGATGTAAACAAATACATCAAGACACAACTCCAATATTCTCTGTTCCATGTAGGAATGTATCGAGGAGAATTTAAGTTTGTGGGACCTTCCACCTAATCTAAAGAAATCGATTAATATTTTTCCCCCCAACATAATAATTAGACTATGAACCGTCTTATTAATAAAAACCTTGTTAAGATACTTGTATAAATTGGAAATTATACTAATAGAAATGGGTATATACATCAACTCTAATGATATGAAAGAAATATATATTAGAGAAATTAATGTGTCAAATCAGTGGATTCTCTAAGTTATTAACTCATATTCTTGTCACCAATAAAGAACTTTGGGACAATGAACACATACATGTTTTGACATAACCATATATGTACCATGGTCATGACATAGAAATCTGTGTATTAAAGATACACATAGACACATTATTCGATTGAAAGGAAAAATGGAAACACAACTGTTGACTTCTGCAGCACAAGAAGCAACCCCCCTATATGCCTTATCGAATACCGATAACTTTGTATACCCTAATCCTTAGCCAACGAAGGAACGAGACCATCCTAAAGCTAAGAACACAATTCACAAATCTTCCATTCTTACAATGAATACAAGGTTATATTTATGGACATAAACAACCAGAATGCGGACCATTAAAGTACTTTATGGTTCTGGTTTCGACACGATGAACGCATGTCATATTATTGTCCACATAAATTGTTGCATTCCTAGCACTAGTTATACATTTAAGGACTCACCACCCTGATTGTCTTATAAGTTTACATGACTTAGAATGCTAGAGAATTACATCATAAGGATTTGATGGTTATTGCATATATATAGTGAGATCAATGTAGAGTCTCCTATACCCCATGTGTAGATATAAAAGGGTCTCCTATATTAGTAGAAGTTGTCATCAAAGGAATGTAGATGATAACTATATCATTGGTTATGCGCATCAATTTACATACATCTACATAGGGGATGCAATATTACATGCAACGCTAGTAATTTGACCCACTACTAGCCAACCAATACCATGCATACCAGTTGGTAACTGGATATAAGCCTGATCTTTTACCTTTATGCATGTTTGGTTGTGCAGTATATGTGCCAATTAATTGCGCCCCACCAGCGCACCAAAATGGGTCATTAAAAACGATATCTATGTTGGTTATGGATTTCCAACAATTATCCGCTATTTAGAATATTTGACGGGTGATTCTTATACCGCATGATTTGCAGATTGTCATTTTGATGACAGTCTTCCCGTCGTTAGGGGGAGATAGGAAAAAGTATTTTCCAAAGGAACGACGGGAAATGTCACGGAATAATTCCCTTAGATATCATTTTGATCCCCAAACTTCATAAAGTTAAGTTGAAGTCAAACGAATCAGACTCGATACCTGATACGTTTAATGTTTTTCCAAAAGTGACAAGATCACATATACAAGCTGCAAATATACCCGCAAAGTTAAAAGTCCCTAAACAAGGGCACAACGCCACTGGACAGAGCGTTGCAATCACACATGGTGGAGGTATGGTTGAGGCCGTAGCTCCCAAAAGGAAATGGGGGAAGCTACTTGGTTCGATATATACTCATCTAATGGAAGAGAAGAGTAAGGCACAACCAATATTTATCATCAACATTTTTATGAGATTATCTCTGATTATAAACTATGCCCATGAATCATTACTGGAGGACGCTCCGAAGTTAATATTGATTCCAGAGATAAAATAAATCTCAAATGAATATGAGTCGCTGGACAGATCATATATAATTAATGATGATATATTTGTATACATCGTTGCTTATGAGATGATAAAGCACGATGATATTGAACCATGCTCAGTTGAAAAATATCAACAAGAGAAAATTGGCCTAAATAAGCAATCTAGGATAATTATAATATTTAACAAATGAACAGGTATTTGGTTTGGTAGTGCTAACCCACCAAGTGTAAAGCCTGTAGGACATAGATAAATCATTTGTTCTAGAAGCCTACTGAGAATAATTAAGTCGTGATGTATAAGACTTCCCTTTGGCGCAAGGTTTCTCACAACGCCCTGGATTACTCTTCTGTGATGAATGTTAAAACGTTCTACTAAATATTTAGCATAATAGTTTCCAAAGAACTGGAAAATGCAGCTCATTAATGTGGTTATTATATATCCATGGGGATCTAGATTAAATGATATATTAAAGTAATTGATGGAGTTACATTAACCATAAAGTGCATTTTATTAAAGTTAAAAACATTCTTATAACGATGAACTGTGCCCTTGCGTATTTATTTAAGAAAACAAGTTCCAGATTTTTAATGTGGCTTAACATGTTGATGTATGAACATAATCGACACTCTTGATGAAATAAGAGAAACCACAAGCTACTTGAAATCTGTATATGAGATGAAAGATCTTGGGAAAACTCGATTTTTGAGTTATCTCGCATTGAGTTTGTGGAATATTAATCCACCAATACGCATATGTCCCCAAATGATCAGGCTACTTAATATGGACAAGCGTATATGGCTAGCACTCCCATGATCAGTCAAAGTGTTGGATAAAAGGAAATATTTATTTCGTCTAAAGGAATATGACGAAGAGGTATTCGGAGTTGGAATTCCATACCTAAGTACAATAGGCCCATTATTGTACTTTAGATAATACACTTGACCATATATCATATCTCTCAGTCAACTTGTTAGCTAGATTTAGCTCAGCGCCTACGCAACGTCATTGGAATGATATCAAATTTAATGTTTTGGAACCATTGACATGGGCTTATAATTTCCCTAAAGAAAGAGGGTTGGGGTTGATAATGGAATTTCAATACCTATTTATAAGTGACTAATGTAACAGTCTATCGATAATTATTGTTGATATTATATGTGTAACCCATACAAAGTTGTTCTCTAATTGGATAAGAAATTACCATAGGGAACACATTTATTGCTTGTAAGTAAAGTAAGCAAACCTTATACTATCTCTTTAAACTATTTAAGTAATATTACTTTATAAAAGTGTACATGATTAAGGACTATCATTACACATATTAGAAGAGTTAGTATTTTGGATTCTACCAATACCCTACATGCATATATGGAACTAATGCATCATGTATCATTAGATGAAAGTAAGATACTTAAAGGGTAATAAATAAAGTATATTATGCTTAAGTTATTATAAAAGTAAGATGTCAGAACTATGTGACATATTTACCAATCATTACATAAAACCATATTTGAAAAACATATAGAAAGCATTTACATACAAATGTTTCCGAACTCCCGTGATTAATGCATGAATCAGGGGGAGTAGTAGATAAAAGGGGGAGTCTACTATATTGGTATGTTGTGCTCTTTCCTTCACCCAAGATTTTATTTTTCCCACTGGGTTTTGTTCCTTGGGGTAAGGTTTTAGTGAGGCAACAATGTATATACCATATTGCTAACCTAACTCTCATGATTAATGTACGAATCAGAGAAAATATTAGACTAAAGGAAGAGTCTATATTGCAAAGAAACTGGTGCGTTGTACTCTTTCCTTCGTCATATTTTTATTTTTCCCGCTGGGTTTTTATTTTGGCGTAAGGTTTTAACGAGGCAACAATCGTGCACTACCATTCCCTTGACTCGGCACAAGGGGGAGTGTTGTAGGATAAATGTGCCATCGTCTAAAGGATATGACGATAGACATTAGATAGAGATAGAGTTAGATTAGAACTACAATATCTCTTAGTTATCTTCATGTAATTCATCCCTATATAAAGGGTTTATGATTAATGAGAATGATATATTCACTTTCTCTATTCTATTGTTGTTCTGTTTACTTTTTCCTTTAACACTAGTTAGTTTTTCTAGTGATTTCAAATTTAATTAAAACACTTTTAATTAATTTCTGGTTAACCCTGAAATTTATTTCTCGCTTTTATGTGATTGGAGTTTGTGTGCGACCCAATAGGCAAATACATTTCAATAATATATATTACTTTTGTTGTGTTAATGGACATATCTCCAAAATCTCTACCACTGGACTATCGTTTATATTACTCTAATCAAAATCTGTTTTCTTTCTAAATCCACCTTTTTGAGTGATTTATAAAGACTTTTTGGTTGATTTCATGATTTGTTTTATGTTTTATTGTTGAATTAAGGAGCTTTTTTAGGTTTTTAGTTAATTTTCAACAATGTTTTCTGGTTTTTAGTTGGTTTCAGTATATATTTTCGTTGATGGGGTCTCAGACAAGAAAATTAGTAGATGAAGACTAAGGCAAGAACTAAAGGAAAAATAAAAACAAGGTATTTTTTTTGAACGGCAAGTTAACGCACACACACTTTCCAGTGGTATCGGGCTTCCTTACGGGCAATCCCACTAATCCGCTGCGATCCGACCCAACTAATGGCTGAACCCGACCGACAGGTTTTAGGGGCCCTATGGACCAACCCAAACTAGTCCCGAACCCGGCCCCGAATGACCAGATCCAGAGTCTGGATATCTCAGGAAAGTGTCGTCCGTGAGATTCGAACCCTGGTAGTGTAGCTTTCACCCTACACCCTTCCCTACACCCCTCAAGGATGTTACCTAACTCTCTTTCATAAAAAAAAAAAAAACCACGGTGTATTTTAAATAAGCAAGAGTTAAAAATACAACAAAAGAATAACATGAAATGTATTTTGTATTTAAAGTGATAAAAGAACTTTAATTTACTTTTATCTAGATAAAATTTAATTTTTTTACAGACAAACTGGTTGGAAAAGGGTTTAGGATTTTGGACTACTTTGTTGGTGGATCTAAATTTTCCAGCGGATTCAGGCCGTCTTAGACCACCACTAACATATTTTTTTTATAAATGGTTTCCTAAACTTAATCAGATTAACTAATGATTTTGGTTAGGTTAGCAACTGATAATCTATGGATGCTTAAATTAAGCACGTTTAAAAAAAAGAAGAATTTATATATTAAGTTAAATTACTGACATATTGAAAAATCTAGTGGTTTTATTAATTTTAATAATAATGTAATTTATATAATCACTACAAGAATTTGACGTTCAAATAATTTTTTTTTTTGCATTTAAAAGTTTGAAAAACGTCTCTACAAGTTTTAGAGAAGTTTTTACTTTTGTCAATAACCTTCCCAGTGTAACGGTAGGAAAAAAATGTACGGAGGGTTTTAAGGCTACCCACACCCAAACCTCTCAACCCTCCCAACCCACTCACTTTTTTAATGTCACATCAGCTGACACATCAGCTTTTTCCCAACCCTCTCATTACCCTCCCATAACCCTCTACAATCCTTTCCAACTCACACCCAACCCTCCCAACCCTCTCACTTTTTAATTTATTTAATTTATTTTATATAAATAAATAATATAATTAAATAAAACATGTAATTAATTAATAATAAGATTCATAATTAATTAAAATTAAACATTACATAATTAAATAAAATAAACTAAAACATTAAATAAACTAAAAATTACAAGCCATATTTGTCTTTGATCTCGGCTTTTCAGTTGATAGTATCGTGGAATCGTTTACCCTGGAGATGGCCATGCGGGGCGGTGTAAAACTTAATGTCTTCTTCCATTTGGGTCGTTGGTAAAAGTTCTCCCTCATCGGAAGGGAAAATCTCTTCCTCATGTTCCGGGCCATCATCTTGTACGGGTCCGTAATTGGGTACATATTGTGGTTGATAAGGAGTACCCCAATCGGGTGAAGGAAATTGTGGATTCACAAACGGATTAGGAAACGGTTGATAATAAGGAGCTTGTGAAGAGCTCCCGGGTTGAGGATGAGTAATTGTGAGACTAAAACCTTTGGGCGAATTTTGGACCTCATAATCGGGTGGATATTGTGGAGGGAACCCGGTATGCGTAACGTTGACTTTGAAAGAGGGATTGGAAGGGGTCTCGGGTTCCGCCCGACGTTTAGATTTCGCGCGCCATGATGAAGATCCGAGGTTTCGATCGTTTGGATTCATGATGTTTGAAGAGTGGGAGGTTTGAAGAATTGGAGGTTTAAAGAGTTGAAGAATTGGAGGTTTAGAGTTGGTGTGAAAAAATAAGTTGGGTATAAAGGGGTATTTATATAGGAGTAGAAAATAAAATAAAAAGTAAAAAAAAAATTACCGTTGAGAGAGAGCCGTTTGGCAACGGCTCTCCGGAACCGCACCTCATTGAACCCGCCGGCTTCCTTCCATCGCGCACCCAACCCCCTTGAACCCGCCGGGCCCAGCGGGCTCTACCCGCTCAAACCAGCGGGTCCGATGCGCATAGCCTAAGAGGGACTTAGGTAGGATAAACTTATATTAACTTACACTTTGTAGATCCCAAATAGTAAGAAGATTCAAACAAACTTAATCTTAAGTATAGATGATTGAAGAACGAAGTTTGTGGGTGAAGAAATGATGTAAAAGTTTAAGAACATAGAGTATATTTGAATACTTGGAAAATGGCTGCTGTTCATTCGATACTGATATTCTTTCACACAACCCTAGGAGGATACCCTACTTCCTATGTATATGGATATAAAAGGAAGTTACAAAAGAGCCCCTTGGGCTTTCACAAAAGTTACGTAAAGAGTACCAAGAGTTTAGATAACTACACTAGGAAAGCTGTAAATTACAAAACAACCCTCGAACTTCTTTACAATACAAATCTGGGTCTAACAATCTCCCCCTTTGGAGAGAAGTTCGAGGTGGAGCAAACACACGTATCACTGGTATGGAGGAGGAGTACTCAGAAGTGGAATCCACCGGGACAGCTGCAGATACTGTTCTCACGAAGTAATCGTTCTCTGACGAAGCCTTAGAGCCATCTCAACCCGATGAATGATCATTCTTTCCTTGAGCTTCTTCTCGATCCGCTTCACCCCATCTTTGAACTTTATTAACCTGTTTTCCCACTGTGCACCTGGCATCTCACTTTTGTTCATTCTGTGCTTCAGGCCGTTGAGTATGTAAATGAGAGTACCATCGCAGAAGTGGGAGATCTCTCTATATCGCATGAAACGTCGTTCACCCTTGCGGTTTGGGTAAACTATCCCTTCCTCGGGTGATAAGATCGGACTAAAGAGATAATACTCGCGAATCTTGTCAAGTGAGAGGACCGGTGGTAGAAGATTTACTTGGGGAGACCTGCTCTCAATAGCTAGCTGATAATCTGTAACTCGGGCGAGGCTGACGGAGTGGCATATGTACTTTTTGAGCACTTCAAGTCCGTTGATGAAGAATCTGTTTCGGAGAATGGGACCTTGAAGGTAGTTGATAAGAAACATAAAGTCCTCCAAGTCTATTGAGTCGAGATCTGCCTCCTTGAAACTAAACTCTTCTGTACCCCCAACGTCTCCGTATATCAGACAGAAGAACTCGGAGAAAGAGTGGTCGTCGTGACGGTAGGGTCTGACATCCTTCGCTTTGATGAATCTTCTCTTTATTCCCTCGCTTCCCTTCGTCGTTCTGCTGATTTCCCGATCACTGATGTAGGCTATACGACGTCGTTCTGGCTCGATGTGGGAGATCCCGTATTTCACAGCGGGAGACCATATGTGAATGCTTCCTCTCTGAAAGATCCTTTGGAAAGTCTCTTCTAAGAAGGGTTTGAAGATGATGGTATGATCCCACTGTAGCCGGATGACATGTGGGAGATCTGGAAACTGTTGTGGAGCATTTGTCTGAACTGGTGGACCCGACGCAAGAGATTCGCCATACTCTTCATCGGGGATAACCTCTTCTCCCGCCTGAATAACCCCGAAACTGACTGCTAGCTGCCAGAGTAGTGCCCGAGCTTCTTCATTTAGCTCATAGTCAGTAGTGTCAATGTCAATAACGTCACATGGGGCAGTCTCCACTTTGTCGTCTATTGGGCCAAAATCTGCCGGTAAGAACGTATCCAATGAGTGAGAGCCCCGTTAGAGCTCAATATCAAGGGTCCCTAGGGACTCCACATTGTGAGAAGTGGATCCCGAGGGAGCTGACGCTGATGTTGGTGCAGAAAGATGTGGAGGACGGAGCAATATCGATACGCATTCTCTTTGACCCGTGCTCCTCCCCCTCATGAGGACCCGAGTCATCGGCGTCATCATGTCGTTGTTTCGGAACCTGAGACTAAGAACGGCAGGTTGCCTCAAGATCCTGAATGCGAGCATGAGCAATCTGTAATTGTTCTTCTTTGGCCCGTAGCTTTGCTTCCAACTTCTCTTGGTCAACAGAAGAAGACGGAACGAAGACGTTGAATTCTTTCTCGGTTATGAAGGCCCGACCCTGATGCTAATCTGTCGGAGTTGGTCGGGCTAGACGCAGTGGAGAAGTAACTCTGGGAGCAACTGACTGAACTAGAGGAGTTTCTTCGGTAGTAGCGAACTTGCCCTTTAACTTGCGTCTGAGTTCGTCGTATTCTCTCTTTCGCTCCTCATTCTCCCGTTTCCGCTCCTCGTTTTCTTTCTCCAAAAATGTCAACCTGTCTTGGACAGCCTTTAAGGCGCTGTCCGATTCCTGTGGAACAGATCCAGATAATCTAACACCCGGCTCACTCAGAACACCGGTTGACGACATGACACCCACAAAGGATGATTGTCGGCCTACATCAAAAGCTGGCGTGATGTTAGCTAAGGTAGGACTTCTAGACGATCCTCGAACTACGTCCAATGACACAAGAACTACGTCTGTTCCGGTCGAGCCACTCAGGCTCCCGGCAGTCAAATCCTCCAACAGTGTCCTAGTGAAAGAAGACATATTAAATGTCGAATCAAGTGGATCTAAGACACGTCGTGCTCTGAAAGAATGCGCAAGCGGGGGCAGCTGCTCGCTATATGCAACACCGGCCGACTCCGAATGAGTGACCGATGGATGATGTGCTAATTCCCCGTGAGAAAGTGAAACCATCGTCTGTTGAGAGACGATGGAGTGGCTGGCATAGGCGTGTAGTTGCGCTGATTGGCTGTCAGCGACTTCTCGCGACCAAAATGAAGGTTGGTCGGAGTCTATTGCGGCTGCCTTTGTGGTGATAGTAAAGGGGCTCGGAGGGAGGGCAAATCCTTTTGTCCTAAGGAAGAAGAAGGGAACGTGCTCGAAGCCCTCAATGGTGAAACCTCGAAAACGCGTATCTAAAGCTAGTTTAAGTACAACTTCTTCCCCGGACAACACAACTTCTTCTTCAGACTGGACCTCTTCATCCTCGGTCTCTTTTGGGGATTCTACCAACTCTTCGTCCTGTTGGGCCTTTTCCACTTCGGCCTCTTTTTCACTCAACTCATCACCACCACCCTTAGCCTCACTTACTTCTTTTTCTCCCTCGGCTTCTTCTTCTTCTTCCTCGACCTCGACTGTATCAATATCGAGGGTAGAATCAACACGTTTTCCCAAGTCAACGTGTGCAAAGTTGAACAGCTCGTCGGTGTTTTCCGACTTGTCACCACTTGCATCTGGCATCCTCGGCCCGATTTTTGGATTCGGTAGCCTCGGACGAAGAGCTTCCACTAGGGTCACCCGCAGGATCGTCATGAGAGGGGGCGATGATCAAAGGAGCTGTAGATGTAGAGCCAAGTCCAGGTTCTTGTGTGACTGGTACAGTGGCCTCACCGGTCGCTTGAGGGGGCGACAGGTGGAGGGAGGCCTCAAGAGACGGAGACCTCTATGGTGACGTGATCCGAGTGGTGGAGCATATAATCTTGCACCGCGGCCGTCTGGTAAAAGCAATCACTGGTGCATCCGACGATAGGGCGGAGCCAGAAGTCGCGATCGGACGACTTCCGGTGAGGTGAGCTTCCGGAACATGAGTAGACACAGACGATCCTATTACTCTACCCGGATCTCCCCTCACGTCAACACGATGCACTCCCAAGCCGGAACCACCCCCACTGGTGCTCTGGGACCCTGCACCCATGGTACGAGGGCCGGTCCGGACGGGTTGCGCAGGCGGGGCAGGCACTACCGGTTCTGGTGGTGCCATACCTGCGTCTTCTAGACCTAGGGATGCTCTATACCCTATCACACTCTCAACCGTCTGGTCTACTATGTTTAGAACATGTAAAGGAATGTTCATCGGAATGATACCTCGTGATTTGTGCAAGTTGCCCCTCTGAATCGGACGAGCTTGAATTATTCTATTTCCAGAGCGTCGGCGAACGGCATGAGTGCGATCCATGAAATCCCGGATGATCAACTGGAAAAATTTGAGCCACGGGATGGTATTGTGACCCTTGGTGGTCCGTTTCACATCCCTGTCAATGTTGCCCCATAGATGTTCGATGAAGTCAATGCGTCGGCCGAAAGCGACAGAATGGAAGATATGTAAAAAGGAAGTAGTGCCTCTGTCCACTCCTCGCGTCTTCGCAGATAAAGTCTTGCTCATGATGTTGAACAAGGTGGCCCAGAGCGGCTCGAGCATCGTAACCATGAACTGGGAGGGGTGCACAAATGGACGAGAGTTCGGTGCGAAGCAGAGTCCCAGTCGGTGTAAGTCTGCGACCAAGGCGTTCGAAGATAGTGGTGCTTCGAATGCTTGGTGTCCTCCGTCATTCGCCGATGGCAGGTGAAGGATGCGTCGAAAATCTTCCAACGTGACAGTGATCTCGAAATGATCTATACGTGCAACAATGGTCTCCACATGGTTTCGCCTTTCTACGTGAGAGGTGTGCCAGAATTGCTGAATATAAATCTCCGGGACTTGCGTGAAAGCAGACATCAAGTAGGCGATAGGATGTGCCCGGAGAATTTCGACCACAACTTGGTCTACCGCTTCGAACGTTCCGAAATCTATGTAGTTATTGTTCTCGATGATGGGACGGATTTCGTTTGGAGGACATAGCTCATCGTCGGCTATCTCATCTACCGGAGATGGTGGGTTTTCGCCTTGGTTTGCCATATTTGAAAGAAAATGTAACATAGTATAAAAGTCAGACGGAAGGCAACCTTCCCAAGCTACTGACTTTGTAATTAAGGACAAAAGCCGATTCAGCTTATAGAGAAAAGCTGAATCCAAGCTCTGGTTAAAAAGCCGATTTGATAAAAGGCCGATTCGGCTTATAGGGTTAAGCCGAATCCAAACAACAACCCAAACAAATAAAAGCCGAATCAGCTTTTGATAAAAGCCGAATTCAACTTGAACAAATAAGCCAATTCAAAGTAATCCGATTAAAAAAAAGCCGATTAAAAAAAGCCGATTCGGCTTTTCATAAAAAGCCGAATCCAAACATCAAGATAAAAGTCGAATCGAGTTATAGTGATAAAAGCAGAATGCAAACAATAAACCGATTCGGCTTTTGGGAAAAACCGAATCCAAGATACTTGATAAAAAGCCGATTTGGCTTTTGGGTGGGAAAATCCGAGTCCAGCTAGAAAGCCGAATCCGATTCGGCTTTTATGGGAAAAGCCGAATCCAAAAGAGTCTACAAAAAGCCAATTCCGATTCGGCTTTTGGGGAAAAGCCGAATTCAAGCCAACAAGGAGGAGATCCTTGAAAGGCGAATCGACAACAAAAGAAAAGCCGAATCGGACTGATAAGCCGATTCGGATTACTGGAAAAAGCCGATTCGGCTTATATGCAAAAGCCGAATCCGACGGTTTTCAAACCGAGTCCAAATCTATTCCAAAACACATGAAATCGAAGCCTAAAACTAGTTCAATAGCATGGATATAAGTGATAAACGACATTGAAACAAGCTTTGGATCGATCGGACGTCCCAAAACCCTACTCCAAGAAGTTGGGGTTTCGGTTTGGAAACCGAACCAACAGGCTTTGATTTGAAGCCAAAAACGAGCATTAAACAGAAATTAATCGGTACAAGGTTGCTCAGAATCTTACCAAGAGTTCAATGAGTTGATCGGATCGAAAAATGGTGTACAAACAAAGGCTCGGTGGTTCGGGAAAGGGGTCGGCGGTCGATGGGAGTTCGTCGGAGTTCGAGTGAGAGAGAGAGATGGTTTTAAGTTTTGAAAAAGAAAGTGAAAAGGTTTTCTTTTTATATTTTCAAAAAATACTGATTTTTTTTACTTGGAAATCCTCTCAACACCCAACAATGGACGAATGCACCGTAGACCCCGGGACTTTAATAGAATGAAAAAGTTTACGAAAAATATCCCTGAACTTGTAGTTTGAGAGATTTTACGAAAATGCCCCGTGAACTTGATTTCAAGGGTTGGTAGAGACTGTTTCCAAACTTGTAAGTTTAGATTCATGTGATTACCACCCCCGGAACTTGCAAGTTCACATAAAAAAAAACAAGTTCAGTCCCCAAACCACAACTGAGATCACTTACCTGGTACTTCTCCTTAAAGGTTATCGTTGTAACCTCGAAACTGGGTTAAGTGCGAGTTCTGATCTGATTTAACCAGAAGTCGTTGTGAGTATCCACACCTTCAAAAATAAGTACAAAATGGTATCCAAGGTACTGTGGATCTGAGAACGTCAGCACAACAAGCAAACAAAGACACGACACTCCCCCTCAATTCATGCAAACCCTTAAAGACTCCCCCTACACACATGCATACATTAAATGGATTCCCGACTCCCCCTAGACCTCAGGCGGGGAGGTCTTGCATTCCCAACCTATTTAGGAGGAAGAAGTGACGCTTCTCATCGAACGACTTAGTGAAAAAATGGGCAAGCTGAAGGTCACTTTCTACAAAGTACAGTTCAATATTACCTTTCTCGACGTGATCTTTGATGAAGTGATATCGGATGTCGATATGTTTCGTCCGAGAATGTTGAACCGGATTTGCCATGATTTGAATCGCACTCTTGGAGTCACAGTAGATGGGAATCCTCTGCATCATGTATCCAAAGTCAGCAAGTTGGGTTTTCATCCACAGAACTTGCGAGCAACAGCAGGCGGCTGCTACATATTCTGCCTCCGCAGTTGATAAGGAGACGCAATTCTATTTCCGGGATGACCAACTCACCAACTTGTCTCCAAGAAATTGACAAGCACCGGAAGTGCTTTTTCTGTTAAGCTTGCAACCTGCATGATCTGAGTCTGTGTAGGCAATTAGTTCAAAACCAGAATCCTTTAGGTACCAAAGGCCAAAGTCAGGGGTGCCCTTCAGATACCAAAGGATTCTTTTGACAGCAGACAAGCGAGATTCACGAGGATCACACTGAAAATGAGTACATACACCCATGGAGAATACAATATCGGGTCTACTAGCCGTGAGATATAACAAGGAACCAATAATTGCCCGATAAGTCTTCTGGTCTACCGGTTTACCAGAAAAATCAGCGTTTAGTTGAAAATTCTTGGGCATTGGGGTTGCAGCGGAGTTTGAACCACCGAAATCAAAACGTTTTAATAAATCATGAACATATTTGGATTGATTTATAACAATGCCATCAGGGCGTTGTCGAACTTGAAGTCCCAGAAAGAACATCAACTCGCCCATCATGCTCATTTTAAATTGGGATTTCATGATGTTTTCAAACTCCTGGCACATCTCAGGCTTCGTAGATGCAAAGATGATGTCATCCACGTATATCTGTACTATGATTAAGTCACTACCTGATCTCCGAAGGAATAAGGTGGGGTCGATTGTACCTTTCTTGTAGCCAACTCCTATTAGGTAGTCAGTGAGAGTTTCATACCATGCCCTAGGAGCTTGCTTGAGACCGTAAAGCGCTTTATCCAACACGTACACATGATTTGGATATCAAGGATCTACAAAACCTTCCAGTTGCTCGACATACACCCCTTCTTGAAGGACTCCGTTCAAGAAGGCACACTTGACGTCCATTTGATATACCGTCATGTTCTTGTGGATGGCATACGCGAGGAAGATCCGAATAGCCTCAATCCATGCTACCGGCGCAAACGTCTCATCGTAATCGATACACTCTTGTTGACGATATCCTTTGGCGACCAGCCGAGCCTTATTCCGGATAATAAGGTCGTTCTCCTCTGTCTTGTTCCGGAAGATCCACTTCAGACCGATAATGGACTTCCCCCATGGTCTGGTCACCAAACGCCATACCTTGTTCTGCTCGAATTCCGCCAACTCTTCTTGCATCGCTCGTACCCAGTCTGGATCGGTAAGAGCTTGCGAAACATCCGACGGTTCAAAGTCACTTAAGAACCCGCCAAATAGAACCAGGTTGTGAATATTCTTTGATGCTCTTGTTTGAACATACTGAGAGGAACTCCCGATTATCTGGGAGGATGGGTGACTTCTTGTCCACTTTCGAGAGTGAGGGAGTGTAACATACGCTTGTTGATTGTTGGACGCATCATTCTCATCATGCACTGCCAAGACCCCTGACTGATTCCCACTTGAAGAACTTTCTGGATTAATCGTCAGTGGTTCTATGTTTAGGACAACTTCCAACCGGGGCTCCCGAACTACCTGAGCGTAGGTCCTTTGAGCGGAGTTTGGAGAAGGTAGTGGAGCTTCTTCGGGAATGGGTCCAAGAACAGGGTGTGTCGTCTGTTCTCGGACAGGTTCCGGTGAAGCAACGGTTGGGAGTTCTATTGAAGACTGTTCAGGGGGATTGACCACTGACTCTGGTGTCACTGAGTTTGTGGAAGTAATAGATGATGGCTTTGTCACGAAGGCATCAAATGACACGGTAGTGGTAGATGAACCAGGATGAGCAGGAACTACGATTGGTCCCGTGAGAGTTGGTAGATCGTAGTCTACAAGGTCTATAAAATCTGAAGCAAAAGAGTTAGATGCAAAATCTGTGCTCGGTGGTGCGGTGGACAGGTTAGGTAGAATGGCATTAGGATTACTAGGGCATGCATCAGAATATGTTTCGGTTTCAGAAAAATAAACATTTGAGCTTTCCAAGATAGTTCGGGTGCGTTTGTTGAATACCCGATAAGTCTTTGAGTTATGTGAGTATCCAATGAAGATAGACTCATCAGACTTAGGGTGAAACTTACCCAAATTATCTCGGTCATTTAAAACATAGCATTTACATCCAAAAACTCGAAAGTAATCGATGTTAGGCTTACGCTGCTTGACCATCTCGTAAGCGGTTTTACCGGTCCGCTTGACGATCAAAGTCCAATTTTGCGTGTAGCATGCTGTTGAGACGGCTTCAGCCCAGAATTGTTGAGGAACGCCTGAGTGAGCCATCATGGATCTTGCTGCTTCGACCAACGTCCGGTTCTTCCTTTCCACAACTCCGTTTTGTTGAGGAGTGCGTACGGCGGAGAAGTTGTGAGAGATTCTCACATCTTCAAGGAAGGATTGTAGCTTTGCATTCCGTAACTCGGTTCCGTTGTCGCTTCGTAACTTCTTCACCTTGCGACCCAAAAGTACTTGAATCCGCTTGATGAAGGCAATAATTCGATCAGCAGCATCAGATTTGGCTCGGAGAAATTCAAGCCAGGTGAACCTTGAGAATTCATCAACGAGAACCAACATGTATTTCTTTCTGGCTAGGCTCTCGACTCTCATCGGTCCACACAGATCCATGTGAATCATGTCAAGGGGACTTTTACTGTTTGTATCCATCCTCGGTGGATGTGAGCTTCTTCTCATCTTTCCTTGTTCACACACAGGACATAACGTATCCTTTGAAAGACGAGCCTCCGGTAGTCCCTTGACCAGGTGTTTCGAAACCAACTTGTTCATGTCCTTAAAGTTCTGATGACAAAGCCTTCGGTGCCATAACCAACTATCCTCCTTGGACGCCTTTGAGAGCAAACAGATCGCGTTCATCGGTTGAAAGAGTGCTTCAAACTGAGGGTGTTTCTGAGGGATTGAACGAAATATAGTGGAATACAGGTTGCCATTTCTCCGTGCACTGTGTATGACGTTGTTGTCTTCATCGTTCACATCACTTCCATAAAGAAATTGCTTCACCCAGTATCCATTATCACAGAACTGGCTGGAGCTGAACATATTATACCCTAATCCCTCGGCATACCGTACATCCTTGATGATGTACTTCCCGTCTGTGATTTTCCCATAACCGAACATCGGCTTTTGTGTCTTGTCCACAGTTTTGATGTATCCCTCGAACCTTTCAACATAGTCGAAAAGGAAGGATCTTTGACCAGTCATGTGTCTATAAGCTCCAGAATCAAAGTACCACACATGACTGACCTACAAGACAAATTAAGCTTGTTTAGGGACCCATTGCCAAATGGGTTCCTTTGGGTTAGAGGTTGATGAAACAGTCGGTGTAGTCCCCTTTTCGGATTTCTCCTTAGGCGTAGGGGATTCCACTGACGAAGAGGATTTAGCTTTTCCTCTTTTTCTTCCCCTTCTCTTTTGAGATTTGACATTAGATTTAGAAGCATCAAAAGAATTAGCCACACCATAGTGCAAGAAATTATCAAACATAAAACACATGTCATTACGAAAAGTATCAAAAACATCGTTCAAGTTGCGATTACGATTTACAGACATGTTTGATTGAAATCCTACACTAGGTTGAGCATAGCCTAAACCCGCACGGCCAGGACTACGCCTCTTAGGGAAAGCAGAAAAGTGTTGTTCCTTTCTTGATGATCCTTTCTTGGTGGCTTCACATTCTTTCCACCATCTTTCCTCCTCCCATCTGCATTCAAAGCATGGTGTGAGTTAGAGGATGGTTTAACAGAAATGGATTTGCCACCTTTTCCAGATGACGGTTTTGAAAAATTAGGTTTAGTGGAATTGAAAGGTTGATTTGGTTTTAACCGAGACGTCTCACCCACTTCGAAGGTACTCGAATCAAAGTCGAGACTTTTAATGGGTTTAATTGAGGCACAAGCATTGTTAGAGTTGGATTTCTTGTTTTGGAGTCCCTTAGGTGTGTGAGGCTTAACTGACTTTTCCCTGTCAGTACCTACACGTTTTGCACCCTTGGGGTTACTTTTCTCAGAACCAGAAGCTTGTGACTCAGCAGGCTTCTCAGGCTTGGAAACAACTGATTTCTTTTTCTTAGGAATCAAACCAGAAGGATCATCACCCTCGTCCAAAAATATCTTCACATCATATTCAATATTGGGATCCAGGTCTGGTTTGGGCTTGGGGTTGGCGATACTATGGTTAAGGACAGGGGAAGTCTTATCGTCATCAGAATCTAGAGAGTAAAAGTATTCAAAATTCATAACTTTCCTTCTCAAAAGGGAAATTGACACATCTTGGTTGGTTAAAGATTGGCGATACATCATCTCCTTCTCATAAAGCAGTTCGTTTTCAAGTTCAAACTGAACTTCTTGGATGATGAGTCGACTTTGAAGATCCGCAAATTTGGTTTTGAAAATATTTAAAGAAGAATTTGCGGTCCCACACTCCGAAGAAAGTCTAGTTCTCTCGGCATTGGCCTCGAGTAAGTCCTTTTCCAGAGTGTGTACCAAGGTGTCTTTTTCCGAGACAATCACTCTAAGATTCAAAATCTGATGTTGACAGGCATCTAAGTCCATTGCTTTCAGTCTAAGTTCAAACACCTCCTTTTCTAGTTCAACTAGGTCGGGACTCTTAGTTGCGGAAACATCCATGGGTGGGATAACTAAGGTCTCCTCTGATAAATCCATTTCCCTAGTGTCATAACTAGTGTTCAAGTCGGTGTAGTTTATGGGAGGCATAGCTACACGAGGGGTTCTAGCCTTGATGCCTTCCCAAGTAGGTTGGGTATTGGTCGGATCACTAGCAGGGACAAAGATGGGTCTATTGGGAGCGGGACTTGTGGGTGGACTACCTAAGGTGCTGTTTGACGGACTTGTGGTTCTAGTGATGGTCTCACCGTTGATTACCTCGGTGTAAGTGATGGTCTATCTAACGTACTCCTCGGTAACATGTCCACCTACAAGGGCTTTAGGCTTGGAGGCGGCCATATCCTCAAAGTTGTACAAATGTGAAGGTGCCTTTTCTAAAACATGATTTTCAGAGAGTCCTAAGCCGGGTCTAGCTTTGTAAAAAAGATTCCTGTTGGCATGTTGGGTGAGAATACTCAGAGTCTGTTCAGATTGTCCTCTTTTGAAATTGTTGTCCTCGAGCTCTTGGATTTTTTAAAACAATCTAGTTCTTTCTTCCGAAAGTAACTGGAATTTGATTGTGAGCTCTCTGTGGTTACTGTTAAGTTCCTCATGGGATTTTTGAAGACACGACAATTTATTTGACAAATTTGACTCTCTAATGCCAGACTCAGGTATCTCACGATTATAATATAAAGTCAAGTCCTCGAGAGAGCTTTTATAAACGGCACTATCGATTCTAAATTTCGTGACGAGAGTTCTTTCGATTGGAGATTTCTCTCTAGGTCACAAATTTTAGCTTCTAACATTGCTACTGTATCAGTAATATCAGGAATAGTGGATACTTCATAAGCATCGATGTCTTGGTAAGTGCTAGGGCCAACAATTTCCAGTCCTTTGAAATCAGCCATCAAGCACAAACCTTTCACCATGTGATCATCCTCGTCTGAGCTCTCTTCCTCGCAGACCCAATTCTCCTCTTCAACTAGCAAGGCAACCCCTTTCTCTCTTTTCCTCAACAAGGCAGCCTTCTTCTCGAAGTAGGCAGCGTCCTTGTATTTAACCGTGCAGTCTTTGGCATAGTGTCCCAGCTTACCACACTTGAAGCAAGTGGTTGTGGGACTTGGGGTTTGTTGAGGAGCAGGGTTCTGAATCACGGGCTTCTGAGGTTGACTTGACTTTTGATCACCTTGGTCAGCTGGGATTGGTTGATCTTCTCTCGGAGCCTGTCTACTGGAGCTGCTTCCCGTTGATCACCTCCGTTGTAGTTCCCTTTGCCACGTTCCATCCTTTCATCTGACCAGCGGTCGTTCCTCCCTTGCTCATACACCTATGCCAGACCTTGATCATATCTTCCACCTTCGTTTCTGCCTCCATACCCATTCTCATACCGTTGACGGTTATACCCAGATTCGGGAGCATACTGCCTCGTGTTCCCCCGATAGTTGTAATTGGGATTCTGTCCTTGCCAATTTCCTTGAAAGCTGGAACCTCCTTGATAATCCAAATACGTGTTATCTCTTCGGGAGTTATCTCTGAACCTCCCCTGATCGTCTCTGTATCTTCCTTGTTCATCTCGGAATCTCCCTTGATCATAAGACTGAAACCTGTCACCCTGTTGATAGTCTCCTCTTCCTTGGTTGATGAACTGAGCTCTGTCCATTTGATGATGTCCTCCTCTTTCTTCCCCCATCCGGTTTCCTCCTTGAAACCCTGATCCTCGAGATCTGTTGAATCCTCGGTTTGCGTTCATCCTTTGCACGTTGTGCGAGATTAGGGCAAGTGACTCATTCATGTTGAAGAGTTCTTCATCTGAAATGGTGATGATCATGGGATCATCGGGATGTTGCATACCATGACCAAAGTTCGGTTGAACTCTTGGTTGAAGTCTTCCTGATGATATGGAGGAGGCATGTTGTTGTACTGAGTTGGTTGGATTGGAGCAGAGTTCGGTCCTCCAAAGGGCACAGCAGATAGTGCCAGAGGATCAACAGTCTTCTTTGTCCTTCCACCGGTAATAAACTCTTCATGTTGCACCATAATGCTAAACAGATCGTGTAAACCCATCATCTCCAAGTTTCTGCTCAATTGGATGTTGATGGCCATATTTTGCCATTCTGGAGTCAGGTTTTTCAAAAACTTGACATTGACCTCGTATTTGGTCTTTTCCACTCCTAGTCTTCTCAGATCGTTGACAAACGAGTTCAGTCGTTGATAGGATTCCGTTAGGGATTCGCTTTCCCGGGCTAATCCTTCATAAGCGTTCAATGCGCTCTCCTTCTGGCTTTCCAAGGCTAGGTCACCGCCTTGCATCTGCTGTTCGATCTCAAGCCAAACATCCCGTGCACTAGTCAAACTGTCGACTCTGGCGTACATATCGTTCGGGAGTGCCATGATAAGGAGAGTGAGTGCCCGTTTGTCAATGAGATGATGAGCCATCTGCTCTCGGGAGTACATATCTACGGGTTTCTCCACAACGTATTCCGGTAGCTCAGGGCAAGTGTCCGTCCGTGGAACTGCTGCTACGGTAACAGTCGGTCTGATCGGGCCTTCACGTATGGACTTTATTAGGTTCTCGTCAAGAAGGTCGAGAAAGTGGATCATCCGTCGTTTCCACTGCTGGTACTCTCCCATCACCAGAACGGGAGGGCGAGTCTCCGACCCGATGCCTATGATTTCCTTTGACATCTTTCTTACTTTGGATCGATAGTTTCGAGTGAATTCTCAAGATTTTGAAGAAACAAATTGAAAGAGCTGATATTTGACAAAACAATTGAGATACAATAGCCAAGGATGACTTACTGGACAAAAGACACACTTTTGAAAATAATCCGAATCGGATTATGAAAAATCCAATTTGGGATTTTTGAAACTGTAAAAAGCCGATGTGTGATTTTTGTTAAAAAGCCGATTGGGACAATTTTGTGACAAAAGTCGATACCAACTAAAAGCCGATTCGGCGTTTTGTTTGTGTAAAAGCCGAATCGGATAAGCACAAAGGCCGAATAAAGGATAATTTTGGCAAAAAGCCGAATTGAGTTTGGGTTAAAAGCCGAATCGATCTTTGAAGGAAAAGCCGAATCAGCCTTTGCAGGAAAAGCCGAATCGGACTAAATTCAAAAGCCGATTCGGATTATGGGGGGGGGGGGGGAAGCCGATTCGGACTTCTGAAGAGGAGATCCTCAGAGTTAATCCGAGTCAACGCAGTTCTATGAAAAGCCCAAAATCAGCTCAAATCTGTCTCACAAGCTCTTAAAAATCAGTGAAAAGAGTTTGAAAGTGACCAAAAAACATGGAGAAACATTTTGGTAAACAACTTATCACTTAAAAACCACTTTTCAAAAGCCTTTCTCAAAAAAATTTCAAGAACAGTACTCTTTCAAAAACTCAAATATCAGCCAAAAATCAAGAGAAATCCACCAAAACTCAAGCTCTGATACCAAATGTAGATCCCAAATAGTAAGAAGATTCAAACAAACTTAATCTTAAGTATAGATGATTGAAGAACGAAGTTTATGGGTGAAGAAATGATGTAAAAGTTGAAGAACACAGAGTATATTTGAATACTTGGAAAATGGCTGCTGTTCATTCAATACTGATATTCTTTCACACAACCCTAGGAGGATACCGTACTTCCTATTTATATGGCTATAAAAGGAAGTTACAAAAGAGCCCCTTGGGCTTTCACAAAAGTTACATAAAGAGTACCAAGAGTTTAGATAGCTACACTAGGAAAGTTGTAAATTACAAAACAACCCTCGAACTTCTTTACAATACAAATCTGGGTCTAACACACTTCTTACATATATCATATAATTACGTCTCTAAAAATCACTTTTAGATATGCTTCCAAATTAAAATTTTGAAACTTTCTTCCTTAAAAACTCTTTTTCTTGTGTTGAATATAATATATATATATATATACTTCATTGATATATTTTTGTTGATTAATTTATGGGAAAGGTCCAAAAAAACCCAACGAACTATTCCATTTTGAATGGTTAAGTCCCTAAACAATTTTTTTGAACAAAAAAACCATTAAACTTTTCCATTTTGAATGATTAAGTCACTAAACTATTCTTTTGAATGAAAAAACCATTAAACTTTTTCGTTTTGTATGATTAAGTCCCTAAACATTTTTTTCAACAAAATAAATCATTGAATTTTTAGAAATTTGCTACTTATATTTGTTTAACCTAAACTAACATAGTTATATTTTACCTTTAAAACCTTCATAGTCGGTTGCATTTAATTTTTTTATTTTTATTAAAAGGAGGTAAGTAACTTATTTTTGAAAGTATAATGGTTTATTTATTGAAAATAAATTGTTCGAGGACTTAATCATTCAAAACGAAAAAGTTTAATGGTTTTTTGATTTAAAAGAATAGTTTAGTGACTTAATCATTCAAAATGGAAAAGTTTAATGGTTTTTTTGTTCAAAAAAATTGTTTAGGGACTTAACCATTCAAAATGGAATAGTATCACTACAACAATTTTAGTCTATAAGGACGACTTTTGTCGTCGCTATTGCTCAAAATGTCGTCACTATAGACTAGTTGTGACTGACTGTCGTCCCTGTTTAGTTTGTCACTGAAGCCTTGTACCTGTAGGTCTCTACAGCGACGACTTTTCGTCACAATAGGTGAAAAATAGAAAAAAATATATTTTTATCAAAAGAAAAAAAATTAACCTACTGGGACCACATGTGGTTGCTATAGATAAAAAACCATTTTCTTTTTATTTTTACCTATTGTAACTACATGTCGTTGCTATAGATAAAAAATCAATTATTTCTAATTTTTCACCTACTGGGACCACATGTGGTTGCTATAGATAAAAATTCAATTTTTTTTCGTTTTTCACCTACAGGGACCACATCTCATTGCTATAGATAAAAAATCAATTTTTATTAATTTTTCTACAGGGACTACATTTCGTTGCTATAGTAGAAATATATATTTTTTATTATTTATGTATTGGCTTTTTTTTCCATCCACAATAACGTATAATAAGTGATTTTTTTATAAACTATATTTCAACCAACTAGTTTTACTCAAAATATTGGAAAATATTTGAAAACCGTAATACCAACACTACAAAAAATTTGACATTTAGTGACTGAAACTTTTAGGGACAGAACTGTATAAAGGTAGCTAAATGTATTTTTAGGGCTTCTGCCTACGGAAAATAAAAAGTAGTAAAATGATATAAAAAAAATAAAAAGTAAAATACATAAGGGGTTAAAAAAAAGAAACACCGGTTATGGAATGTTTTCACGGACGCCTTCATTCACAAACCCTAGCTACTCCCATTGCTCCACCTCTGGCACTCGTCATCTTCGTCGTTGGAAGCCGCCGGCCACCTCTCGCCGGCGCCGATCATCTTCAACCTCTCGCTGCCGCTAGCTTCTCCACCACAGGTATGGATTTCTTTTACTTTTCTGCGTTTTTTTTCTTTTTTTCTCTTGTGATTTCGTCTTTACCAGATTGATCATATATAGAATTCAATTTTGACTACTATTGGTTCATTGATGTGTGTTTTATGATCTAAATCTTTCAATTTTGTGTTAATTTTATGAGTTGATTCTTATTACTTCTAGTTGATTTACTTTTGTTAAATTAGGTTAAATTAGGGTTAAATGTTCGTAGGTGAGTGCTTGTTTACTTGTTTGTTGAAATTGAAGATCTATAAGTGAAGTGAAATAAGAAAATTTTGCTCTGTTTCTATTTTAGTAATTTTGTTTTTGGTTTGTGCAATCAATGCTTATTTTCTGTTCATATTCTATACCTATGTTCATAAACACAGGCATATAAAATAGATGCTAAGAGAAATTAGATGAATTAAAGTAATTAGGCTTTATAGAGTTGACTTATATTGTTTATGGCTATACTAGGAGTTCAATGCTTTGCCTTGCCCTCTTTTCCTTTTGGTACGCATATATGCAATTCAAGGGCAAGGAATTTGCTTTGAATTTATCATTGATGGATTTTTTAGATCTGGTACTGAGATTGTAAAGTACTGTTTCATTTGGTTGCAAACCCTATGTGAAATTGGGGGTTTTTCATTTTTTAATTTGTCTTTGTTTTAGCTCTTCGACGCAAGTGGAACTACTCCCAAAATGGTTTATTTGTTTATTCGTCTTTTACTTCTTAACTTAACCGACTTGTTTTTCTTGAAGTGGACATGGTCAATATGACATTCCCTTCAAGAAAAAGGTCAATGTGATTAATTAAGTCAAAGATGGCTCAATTGCATGATGATATCAAATTAATTTGTAAAACAAACACTATGGGATTACAATGATAGTGGCCGAGGTTTAAGTGTTGTCTAAGTGAGATCATTCCAATTACAAACCAGATGGCTGATGGTATTATTACAAAGGGTTAATTACATGGGTATGTATCGAACTTGTCACGTTTTATCATTGTATGTACTCAACTTATAAACTTACCATTGTATGTATCGAACTTTCTAAAATTGCCATTGTATGTATCCAACTTTATCAAAACCTCAAGTTCGATACACTTTCGTGACAAAGTAGAATACATTCAATGATAGGTTTTGATAAAGTTGAATACATGCAATGGCAATTTTAGAAAGTTCGATACATACAATAGTAAGTTTATAAGTTGAGTACATACAATGATAAAACGTGACAAGTTCGATACATACCCATGTAATTAACCCTATTACAAACAAGCTTAGAAAATGGTTGTTATTACTCATCATGTAGCCTTTAGTGTGCCAAACTCTTTCATACAGCTGGAGAGTTGAGCTAGATTTATGTGACATGTTTCTTTGTGCTAAACACCCTCAATAAGTTCTTTTCAATTGCTAAAAAACCTAATATTTCCAAATCAAAGACTACTGCGGTTAGTTGACTGTCTAGGCTGAAATGGTTTTAGGTTAGTTGCATTACTTTATTCTTAAAGAAAAGGTCAAAATGATTGATTTTGTTTATTTTCTAACAGGGATCTTCGATTTATGTGTTGTTTTCGTTTCAAGTTATACATGGTGGATGACTCAGAGAATGGGAACATGTGAAAAGGGTATTCCTTTAGAGACTCAATTTATGCTTGTGAAGAGTAAAGACCATAATGATAATAATCCCACAATCTATACAGTATTCCTTCCTCTTTTGGAAGGCCAATTCAGGGCTGTCCTCCATGGAAATGACAAGAATGAACTAGAGATTTGCCTTGAGAGTGATTAGTCCATTAACTTGACAAAAGTATCTGATTTTGCACCTTTAGATTGTGCAATTTTGACCTTCTAGTCGACGTAATTTCATTTCACAGTCGAATAATTTAGGGGTTTTTAACTAATTGATGGCATGATTCTTGTTACCCGGCAGGGGATCATGCAGGTGAAACCAACCAAGTGGGAAGGGCTCAACCTTGTCTACATGCAAGCCGGGACAAATCCCTTAGAGGTTATCACACAAGTTGTCAAGTAAGTCACTTGCCTACTTGCTTCTGGTCTTTTTATTTTTAGTAAATCAATACCAAAAGGATGTTGCCTTTTAAGATGCAAAATATGACATACTAATTACTAAAATGTTTCCTAATTGTGTTTGTATGAAAACTATATGGGTAGTTAGAACTTGTAATCTAAATCTGCTTGTGAAACAGGGCTGTTGAGAACCACAAGCAAACATTTCATCACAGAGAGAAGAAAAAGGTAAGAAAGTTCCGAGTTCCCGCCATATGAAGTTTTCTAAATGCGCTGAGGATAATACATGTGAAAACAGTGAAAAGATTCCTTGCTAAAAGTGAGTTATTGACCCCTTTAACACATTTGCAACAATTGGAGCTTTTCTGTTTTTGCAATTATTTGTGTTTTCATATTTATACATAATCTTTCTTGTAAACTTATTTTGATTCAAGTATACAATGTATATATTTATTGAAGCTATTTTCCTTCATTCTTTGTTAGTAATGCAAAGGACTTGATATCAATCAGAGACTCATGGACCAAATTTCGTTGGATGGTTATCCAACGACAATTCATCTTCCAGGTATCTATTAAATTTCATATGGATTGTGTTTCACACCTCTGTTAATTTTGCTTAGGTTTACTAACTGGATTGTGTTTTCATTTTGTTTTGTTCATATATCAGGATGAGTAGGGCACCAATTTATTTACTCAAAAGATATTTTGAATTAATCAGAGACAACACACTGCCCCGTTTATACCAAATCCGCCATAGCTTATAAAAGCCATCTGCATTCTCCACAACACTTCTTTAAATCATTGAACTTATATCGATCAATTTCTATATGCAGAGAAGATTGCAGCTGTCCAATGGTCGTTTTTTTGTACGGCAGTTAAACACACGCACACGCCCCGACCGAAGTCGAAGAGGTATCCTGGCTCCATTCGGGCACCCGACTAATCCTCTCGACCATGGAAACCGTTACCGGCCCATAGCCTCGCTCATGGCCCGGCCCGAAGGTCGACCCATGAACTAGGGTGTCGCTCCTGTTCCCCCTCCGAATCGAACGTCGTTTAATGTGAAGCCGGAATAGTTTTTGCGATTTTTTCTGTTGCCCTTTGATTGGATTGAAAGTTTGTTATCTTGAGTTTGCAATAGTATAATTGCTTTTAAATTTGGTTACTTTTATCTTAATAATTCAGTCACTGCTTCAATTGTTTGAACTTGTGGCTTTTTGTGTTACAAAGCTTTTCTGTGTGAAATATGATATTTGAATTCATTTACGCTTTACTGTTATATAGTAATTTATTTCTTTTAGCTATTTATAGCAGTTAATGCTAATGTAATTAAATTGAAAGCACAAAAATGGGGAATTTGTTCTTTGCACTTTTAGTGACAAAAAATTTCCGTCACTAAAAGGCTTTAGAATGCTGGATTTCAACTGCCTTTTAGCTACGGATATTAAGCGTAGGTATAGGTCTAGCCCCTTTAGTGACTGAAATCATATGTAAGGAAAAACATTTAGCTACCCCTTTACTAGTGACGCTTTTTCTTTCTGTGGGAGATGCTCCAAACAGCTTTAGTGACTTTTTTAATAGTTTTACTGACGCTTTTTTTCCGTCACTAAATGTCCATTTAGTTGTAGTGCAAGTTGAAAAGATAAAACAAACGTTAACGTCTCAAACATATTAATACGTAAGTATCTAATCATCGTAGTCGGTATCTTCATCCTCGCTCGATGGCTGCAATCGGGGATGTTGTTGGGGTTGCGATCGGCGCTGCTACGTCAGCTGATGTCGGAGCTGTGATCGGGGCTGCTGTCGAGGCTGCGATTGGGGCTGTTGCGTCGGCTGTTGTCGGAACTGTGATCGAGGCTGCTGTGGGGGCTGCGATCGGGGTTGTTGCGTCGGCTGCTATCGGAGCTGTTGCGTCGGCTGCTGTCAAAGCTGTTGCGTCGGCTGCTGTCGGAGCTGTGATCGGGGTTGCTGCGGGGGCTGCGATCGGGAGTGCTGCACCGGCTGCGGTCGGGGTTGTTGCACGAGTTGTGGTTGAGGCTGATGCGGGGGCTGCGATCGGGAGTGTTGCACCGGCTGCGGTCGGGGTTGTTGCAGGAGCTGTGGTTGGGGCTGCTGCGGTTGGGGTTGTGGTTGGGGCTGCGATTCGGGGGGCTGCGATTCGGGGGGCTGCGATTCGGGTTGCTGCGGTTGATGTCCCGCTACGGCTGACCCAAACAATGCCTGTATGTCTATAGTGGGTGGTGGGGGAAACTGAAAGTCAGGTTGAAAGGTAGTAAATGCTTTATACATATCATGCATATACTGGTTCAAAGTTTTAAATGCATCGACAGTTCTCCCATCATTCATAGGTGGTGGTGGTGGCAGCGGTGAAGGTGGCGGCGGCGGTTCAAAGAAAGACGAATAAGCGGAACTTTTCAACTTCCGTCTGATTCCTCGGTTGTGACCGCGACTTTCACCAAGTACTTTGGTGATAATTTCCTTCTCATTTACGGAAGATGAAGAGGCCGAACCATCTTGTTGAGTTTGTAAAGTTCGTTCTGCAAGCATGGCCTCCTGTATTACGTAAGAATTAGAATTAGTAATAAAAAAACTATTTGAAGTATATAGAGAGTCATATTTCATTACTACTACTATTATTTAATAGGTGGAGGAGCCACACCTGACTACTACAGAATACAAAATAACTTGGAAATTTCATCAAACATGGCAACAACTCTCCCACCTCTTAAAATATTGTAATTTCATCAAATTTTATGGTCCTAAAATTTAGTTGCTCATGCCATCACAACCCATCTACCCATCAAATTCAGCAACAGAGCTTTTGTACAGATAAAATACAAGTATATATAAACTGACGACAATATGCAAAATCGAATTTTATACAGATTCAAGTCAGATGTTCGACTACTAATCTATACAATATCTAAACCCAGAAGCACAAGAGAAAATATCAGTCAAATATGCAAATCCATGTCTTGAGGCAGAAAGGAAGAGACCAATTTAAGATCCATGATTTTAGCTTAGTTTTGTAAGATAAGACATGTGAAAAAATGTATACATATAGCAGACTGTTTTTAACAATATTAAAGCAGTCATAAATTTAAACACACTGCTCTAACCAAACAACTGCAATTACAAGAAGGTGAATTCTACTTGGACCCCCTTTGTATGAGAGTGGGAGTAAGTGATGTGAGTGCACAGGTGGGTCCCAGTGGTGGGATCCACTATATTTATGTGAGTAAAGGGGGTCCAAATAGCAACCCCTTTACAAGAATTATGTGCAAGACAAAAGGCCAAAATTTGCTAATTTTCTAATTTGATGAGTTAAACCATGGAGAAAAATGCTAATTTGCTAGAGCTGAATAAATGTAACAAACAACATGCTTGCAGATATAGATGCAAATTACCAATTGCATAACATGTTACAACTTCAAACTGTTAAGTTACAACTAAGCCACAATCACAGCCTATGACAGAACAGTGATCCAGGAAAAAAGATGGAAAAAGGCTGCAGCTATTATAATTACTTAAAAGTTCAACAATTACTTACGTGATCGCTTCTAGCAAGATCGTTTACCCATCCACCATTTGACCTATAATGCATATCATGCCAATTATCTATTGGACCTTGCAATTCTTGCGTTTCCCTATTTCTCTGTAACAAAATATTAATAAAAGAATTATGGCACAATTGATACATTCTAAAATAATATTAAAGTTCAACTTATTTACCTTCTTATATCGTGAAGCAGCGTACGATGAGGACCCCTGAAGAGTTGGATATCTGGAATGACTTCTATTTTGCGAATTTGTTTTTGAACGTTGTTTAAACTTCGCATCTAGAAAAAGATCGATAGTGTTGTCCCATTGTTCATTGTCCAGATGCGGAGGTCGGTTTCTCCTAGCATTTGCGACATCCTTTTCCCCGCCAACTTTCTCAAAATAGTCCTTGAGTTTTGACTTTCTGTTTTTATAGAGATCTTGGCATTGACGCTCGATGCCAGCTAGAATCATCGGCCATTCGGGAACCGTTGAGTCAAGAATGAAGTATCTCTTCAAAACAAAAATTGTCCGAAATCATGGATAAAATTATAAATAGTTAAATAAGTAGTTAAATAATTACCCTAAGTCTTCTGATTATAGACATCCTAAACTCTGGAGAAACGTTATTCCAGCTTCGATGATATGGAGAAGTGCCATGACCTATCAAGTTTCCGAGATACCTTGTGAACAACGCTCCATTATTCCCAGGCCCGATGGGTTTAAACGTTTTATCCGTCACATCAAACTCATCTGGCAACGGCTTGTCTCCATTAGCCCTAAACGCAACATCCAAATTTTTACTTGTGCTCATGCCTCTTTTTTTCTTCGGTTTTACTACAAGATTGAAGTAAAAAGTGTTCAGAAGTTAGTAAACGCATTCCAGATTAACTAAAAAAACACTGAAAAAGTGATTTACAGGTTGCTTCGCATCTTGTAGGTATTTTGTTTGGATGAGGAGGGGGATCACCCCCGGCATCTCCTCCATGCCCTCGAGCAACCGCCGCAGACATAACCACACTAGTATAGTAGATCAACCTAAGAATAGATCAAATGCAACACTTAATGTAATATGAGCATTAGAGCATATCAATTGAGCAAAATGAATTGGGATTCAAATCATACAAACATCTATTAGTTGGGATTCAAATCATACAAACATGGTTCTCAGCAACATGGATACCAAGAACATCAGGCTACTTTGTAATTATGATTTCAATTTAAAATTTCATATCAGATTGCCATTAATGAGTCAAATCAGAACGTATCATTCAACGAGACGATTTGATGTCCAATTATATGAATAAGTGATCTGATCCACTAGAAACACATCCAACCAGATGCATTATATAATCCACATAGATCCATTTATATTTTTTTCAACTAAATTTAATTGAGCACTTTGTGCTTGTCATATAAGTTTAGGAAGTGTAACAATTAAACTTTCAGTATGGAACAGATAAGCTATTGAACCATCTATGTCATAAGAACTCACACCCTTTTATGTGTACCACATGTGCAAATAAAGAAAGAGATGAAGTTTCAGAAATTATAAATTTTCATTCAGAAATGAGAGCTAAAAGTTGAAATTGAAAGTTAAGCATACTCCTTCGTCTCTCTGTTTGCTATTTTGGAACGATTCGATTCCATCTGTTTCAGAACCCATTTCAGTCATTTCTAGAAAGAATGAAACTGATAGTATATTGACAGTTTTCTAAATACCACATATGTGTTATCTACTTATTTATAGTTAAAAAAAGCACCTACAAAATCCTCTAATGCTACTAAAAAAAAGACATAACCACACTAGTTACCATGTGTTGGGGCTGTTTGGTATAGTGGATTTTGTTTATGACTTAAATTAACAAAATGAATGTATGTATGCATGAAGAAGATATGACTTACCAATGAATTTTGTTTATGACTACCTGAATGGTACAATGATGCCTCCCAACATATCCACCAAACTGCAAACACACAACACAATCAGCAAATTATTTCATGTCCATACATAAAGATACCAAAAGTCACACATTATAATGGTATGTACCTCAATTTTAAGCACCTGGTTAGGCAGAAACCTACAAACCATACAATAAAGATCCAGTTAAATGGTAGACGAAATATTATAAAGATTATGGCATGTGTGATTTTATTGAGAATTCAGAAACCCATCTGTTTTACCTTCTTCTTGTGGGACAGCAGATTCTGCAAAATTGAGCAGAATATATCAATCAGATTCATCACTAGAACAATATTGAGCAACAGAACTAGCATTATCATCATTTTCACTTAATTCTACATCATCAATATCAACATCTTCATCCTCATCCTCATGATTAGTGAAATCTTCATCGTCTACAACAGGAGCAGCAAGGCTATCAACAACTAAACTTGATTGACCACGTTGTTCTAAACTCATGCAAGGCAATTCACCTAAGTCAACAATCAACTCAAAATCGGATGAACTGTTGTCATGTACGACATCTATCTCATTAACAACATTAATGTTTGGATGATCCCAAATTTTCCTATGATTAACATCTTCCACGACCCTCCAATTATGTCTTTGAGATGGATCTTCAATGTAGAACACTTGTTTTGCTTGTGTTGCAAAAATGAATTGGTCATCTTTGTACCATTCAGAATTGATGTTGATACTAGTGATGTTATTTTTGGTGATAGATCTCCCCTTGTTTGGATCAGTACTGAACCACTTGCATCGAAACAACACAACCGAGTAACCATTCAAGTAATGTAACTCTACAATCTCCTCAAGTTGACCGTAGAATGTAAAACCATCTATTCCTGGTACCGCTACCCCGCTATTTTGAGTGGTGTGTTGAATATCACGACTGTGTACCACAAACCTTACTCCGTTGACTATTGATAGGGTAAATATTTTACCCTCTTAACTAACAAATTTTACGCATTTTTCTCACTCATTTTATATTTTTTCGTTTAAATCGCACCAATTTGCATTACATACATTCTCTTATACATACGTATAGTTTCCTCGCATAATATCATTTAAACTTATGTAATTTTATATATTTTCAGGATCGGTGTCATGGGCCGTTTTTGTAGATCTCTTTTGACGGACCAAAGTATCAAAATCTCGAAGTTGGATCAAAGCATGAAGAATGGATGGCTGCGTTTTTGTTGGACCAACCGTGGCCCACTCGATTTCTTTGGGCCGAAGCCCATCTCCACTTTGATGACTTTTTGGCCCATTTGGCCCATGAACACTACTATATATATATATGTATGCTTGTGTATGTGAAAGACACATTAGATTCTCTACATCACCTAGCTAGGAGAAACGCACAATCACCACCTTCGTTTTTGGTTTCTCGGTTTCTACTTCTCCACCGAAACCGGAAGTAGCACTCCTCCCTTTTTCGTTGATACTCTAGTTATTTGGTTCAGGTTTCCTCGTGTTGAGGCCGAATCATCTTTTGTTGAAAACACTTGGTGGGTTGCATTCGAGTTTCTATAAACTCTCTACCAATCTCGAACGCACGACCAAGTGTTTTGGTCACTTTTGAATTTCTAATCTAAGTATAATTTGCAGTTTAAAATTGTGTTGGTTCAATTTTCCTTTGTTTACATGCTAGTTTATTACATATGAATTTATATAGCCATCGTTATATATATATACTCACATGCATGCTTAGTTTATTATAGTCATAAATTAACCATTTTTATTCTATAATTGTGTTCAATTCACGCATCCGTATTGTTAACTGGTCACTTTTCCAGTGCACCTTTATATCAACTGTTCTAAAGTTTAACTGGTCAATTCCAGTAATTGTACCTGATCAACTGCTTTAATTTTTCACTGGTCAATTCCAGTAACTGTACTTTATCAACTGTTTTAATTACTGCATTTTATATTTATTCTTGTGATACTAACGTTTTCTTGTTAAAATAATTATTAGTTTAAAAATAGTCGTAAAACACACCCAAGCATGATAGGCTAATTTCATAGCTTGGGGTGTAAGGTTCAAGTTGGATTTTAATATGATAAAACGGAAAAAGAAGTCTTTTATATAAACTCAATTTTTATCACCTTAAGGAAAATGCCTCATTAAAGAATGTCTTTGGATTATTACCAGTTAATTGGATATATGAAAATGCGGTATCTTTTCAGAAGTTACTAAAATGTTATTTTGGGGATATATGAGTGGGTGACAACACTCGTTGCTATTATCTCACGTCTTTAGCATTTCATTAAAGAGTATATCCAGAAATTTACTAGTGACAATCCAAGGGCATGAAAATGTGTTAGTTTCTTAAGGAACTACAACTGGTATTATTCCCAAAGTTGGTATCAGATATAGTATCCCATTAAAGATTATAACTTGATTATTTACTGATGAGACAAATGTATGAAAATGTGTTAATCTTTTAAGAGATTACTTAAGTATTGATTTATAACATATCTTGACACTTCATTAAAGACTACTTTTAAACCTCACCAAGAAATAATCTAGTTATATGAAAATGAGTTAACTTTCCAAAAGTTACGTGGATATCAATTCTGCATAATTAAAGTTATTATACGATTTGCCATCCATTTCATCTATTTTTATTCCAACTAACAATCTTACACCCCTGGCTCCTCTTTATAAATTGTTCTCTCACGTAGCTTATAATCAACCAACCAACCAACCAAATACTTTTTCATCCAAACCCCAATTGAAGTTAACTTTCACAAAAACTGAATCTCGAAAGATTGTTTTCACCGCTTCCCTGTGGGATCGATATCTGGTACTTGTACCATTTTTATTACTTGTTTTTAGAAAAACGACAGTAATTGGAGGTTTATACTTGGACCGAAGGTTGCTTGTTTTATTTCTTTTTGCACACCTGTTTTGGCACCGCTACCGTTCAATTAATAAAATAATTAAAATCATAAAAGAACGAAAGGGTCCTGAAACCAGACGATCCGTTCAAACTTAAATAATTAAATAATTAAAAGAACAGGTGTGTGAAAACACAACAACAAGTTTTTGGCGCCGTTGCCGGGGAAGCAACAAAGCAATTTTTCAATTTTAGTTTTAGAGAGTTAATTTTTCTACCACCTTTTTGAGAAAAAGAAAAAAAAGAATTCATATATAATTATATATTTTTGAAAAAAAAAAAAAAAAAAAAAAACCAAAAAGATTTTTTAGTTTATGCAAAGAAAATCACGTGGGGAATTTTTCAATCTAGACCCCGATATCGAAAGAACTTTTAGACGTCGTAAAAGGGAGCAAAGAAATTTGCAAGCTTCTACCTCGTCTGCAATGGAAGAAGAAAACGCATTTTTAGAAGAACTGCCATTTCCTGGAAACCCACCTGATGGGAGGTACAACAATGATGGTCTACCTCCACCTCTACCACCACCTCCTGGAGGTAATGGTAGAAATCGGCTGCAAGACATCCAACCACATGTGGCAGAACCACACGCTGGTCCTGTACCTATCATTCAGGAACCTGGACCACGAGTTCAGCAAGAAAATCCAGTTAATGGAATTTTACGAAATCCTCCACCACCTCTTAATAATAATCAGCATATTGAAGATGCAGAACAACACATCTTTCGTCTGGCCAATTCCAAAGACAACAGTATGATGGATTATGCTATTCCTATTGTACATCAGTTGCAGACAGGAATACGTGATCCAACATGCAATGTCCCGCATTTTGAGCTAAAAACTGTAATGTTTCAGATGTTACAGAATAATGGTCAATTTGCAGGATTGTCAAAAGAAGACCCACATGCTCATCTCAGATCTTTCTTGGAAATTGCAGGATTATTTAGACTTCGAGGAATTTCTGATGATGCTTTAAAATTAAAACTTTTTCCTTTTTCATTAAGTCATCATGCCAGAGCCTGGTACTATTCTTTAAAACCAAACTCTATTTTTACATGGGACCAGATGGCTGAAGTCTTTTTAAAAAAATATTTTCCACCACTGAGAAATGCTCAGTCTAGAAATGAGATCTGCACTTTCCAACAAGAAGATGATGAGACAGTTCCCACAGCCTGGGAAAGATTTAAAGAATTACTGAGAAAATGCCCTCACCATGGCATTCCCTACTGCATTCAGCTAGAGACATTTTATAATGGCTTGAATTACCCAGCCAGACAAATGCTTGATGCTACTGCAGGAGGAGCTTTTACAGCTAGTTCTTACAATGAAGGATACAATATCCTTGAAAAAATTTCAAATAACAATGGCCACTGGGCAGACTCTCGTGCAAAACCTTTACAACTAACTGGTGTCAAGAACAATGATACTTATTCAACACTTGCTACCCAAGTACGTGATATGGCAGTGATGCTTAAAAATCTCACTACCAAGAAGCAAGTGGTGTCTGGTATTGATGCTTCTGAGGCATCCGAGTTGCCTGTCCAATGTGCTTATTGTGGTGAAAACCATCTTTTTCATAATTGTCCTGGAAATCCGGAAAAAGTCAATTACATTGGAAATAATGACAAAACTGGACCTTTTTCACCAACCTACAATCCTGGATGGAGAGATCATCCACATTTAAAATGGAACAGTCCTTCACTTAACCCACAGTTACCTAGAATACAAGGTCAGACTAACCAATATCCTCAACAACAAAGACAGTCCAATTTTCAAAACCAGGGACAGTCACATTTTCAAAATCAAAAGCGTGTACATTTTCAAGATGAGGAACCATCTAGATTTCAACACACTTCACACAACCACTCACAAAATCACCATCAGACCACCTCTCCTAGATACCCACCAAGGCAAAACCCACAGGTTGAGCCTTCACTAGAGGCCATGATGAAGGGGTTTATTTCTCAAACCCAAGCATCAATTAAAAATCTTGAGACCCAAGTAGGTCAGATGGCTCTAGAAATTAGGAATAGGTCGGCTGGCTCTTTACCTAGTGACACTGAGATTCCTCAGAGACCAGGAAAAGAGCAGGTTAAAGCTGTGACTTTAAGAAATGGAAAAGACTTGAATAAGTCTGAAAAGAAGGATGGAAGTCCTAAAAAGGATCTTGCATCATCTTCTTCCACTCCAACACACACTGACTCACCTACTCTAGCTGAGCCAGCTTTCACCTCACCTGTCCCTGACTTTCCACTTTTGTCACCTGTAACATCTACAGGGACAGAATGGAGAATTCAGAGGAACACCAGTAAGGATGTATCACAATCTGGTGACAGTCCCAAGATAAGTAGTAACACACTTCCCAAGGAAACAGACACCACTTTATCCACCACTGTGATGAAGCCTGTCTCTGTCACACCTTCACCATCACCATCACCTACACCTCAAAAGACTACCACTCCTACTCAAGTCCCCCTCTATATTCCATACCCCCAAAGATTAAGGAATCAGAGAGAGGAAGCCCAATTTAAACAGTTTCTTGATGTTTTCAAACAATTGCATATCAACATACCTTTGTTGGAAGCAATTGAAAGAATGCCAAATTACACAAAGTTTTTAAAAGACATTTTGAACAAAAAGAAAAGGCTGACTGAGTATGAGACTGTAGCTCTGACTGAGGGATGTAGTGCTCTGTTAACCAAGAAAATTCCACCTAAAATGAAAGACCCAGGAAGTTTTACAATTCCCTGTTCAATAGGAGGTAAGATCATTAGAAGAGCTCTATGTGATTTAGGTGCAGGCATCAACCTTATGCCTCTGTCTGTCTTTACTACCCTAGGAATAGGTGAAGCAAGACCCACCACTATATCTATTCAGTTAGCTGACAAGTCCATAGTTTGGCCTAAGGGTAAGATTGAGGATGTTTTGGTGCAAGTAGATAAATTTATTTTTCCTGCAGATTTTTATCATCTTAGATTGTGAAGTAGATCAAGAAGTCCCTATCATTTTAGGAAGACCTTTTCTAGCAACAGGAAGAACACTGATAGATGTCCAGAAGGGTGAATTGACCATGAGAGTCCATGACCAAAGAGTGACTTTTAATGTGTTAGATTCTCTTAAATACCCTGATGAGAGAGAAGAATGTTCCACCCTAAGTGAGATAGAAACCTGGTGTGAGGAAAAGACTTTAGGAGAAATCTTGTGGGATGCAGACACTGATGATGAGGCAGAAGATGAGAGCGCGGAAGTACCCTTAGTAACTGCTGCATTTGAAGTTTTAGAGAATGAGGATAGGAAAACTCTTGTCCCATCCTTAGAAGTTGCACCAGACTTAGAATTAAAACAGCTTCCATCCAATTTAAAATATGCCTTTTTGGGAGACTCAGGAAAATTGCCTGTCATTATTTCATCTTCCTTAGAGACAGACCAGGAAGAAAAGTTAGTCCAGATGCTTAAACTTCATACCAAGGCCATAGGATGGACCATTGCTGATTTGAAGGGCATAAGCCCTACAATCTGTCAACATAAGATCATTTTAGAAGATAAAAATTTCAACTCTGTTGAGCCTCAAAGGAGACTAAATCCAGTGATGAAAGATGTTGTCAAAAAGGAAATTCTGAAATGGTTAGATGCTGGTATCATTTATCCTATTGCCAGTAGCACATGTGTCAGTCCTGTACAATGTGTACCTAAGAAGGGTGGGGTAACTGTAATCTCAAATGACAAAAATGAACTTATACCCACCAGGACAGTCACAGGTTGGAGAATCTGTATGGATTACAGAAGACTCAACAAAGCCACTCAGAAGGACCACTTTCCTTTACCTTTCATTGACCAAATGTTAGATAGGTTAGCCGGTAAGGAATTTTACTGCTTTTTAGATGGTTATTCTGGTTACAATCAAATTGCCATAGCACCTGATGACCAGGAGAAGACCACTTTTACCTGTCCCTATGGTACTTTTGCCTTTAGGAGAATGCCTTTTGGATTATGCAATGCACCTGCCACTTTCCAAAGATGTATGATGTCTATTTTCTCTGACATGTTAGAAAACTCCATGGAAGTTTTTATGGATGATTTTTCTGTATATGGGACATCATATGATGACTGTTTGCAAAACCTGGAAAAGATTCTTAAAAGATGTGAAGAAACTGATTTGGTTTTAAACTGGGAAAAATGCCACTTCATGGTTAAGGAAGGCATTGTGCTAGGGCATCTCATATCCAAAAGAGGCATAGAGGTAGATAGAGCAAAGTTGGAGGTAATTGAAAAATTACCAGAACCAACCACAGTCAAGGGAATCAGAAGTTTCCTTGGCCATGCAGGTTTTTATAGGAGATTTATAAAAGATTTTTCTAAAATCTCAAAACCTCTTTGTTTATTACTGCAACAGGACCATGCATTTAATTTTAATGAAGAATGCAGAACAGCTTTTAATATTTTGAAAAAGGCATTGGTCACTGCCCCTGTAGTAGTCACACCTGACTGGTCAAAACCTTTTGAGGTTATGTGTGATGCTAGTGATTGGGCAGTTGGAGCAGTATTAGGACAGAGGAAAGAAAAGATTTTTCATTCCATTTATTATGCCAGTAAAACTCTCAATAATGCTCAAATTAATTATACCACCACTGAGAAAGAATTATTAGCTGTGGTTTTTGCTTTTGAAAAATTCAGATCTTACTTAATGGGAACTAAGGTTATAATTCATACTGACCATGCTGCCATCAAGTATCTCATTTCAAAAAAAGATGCAAAACCTAGGCTGATAAGGTGGATCTTGTTGTTACAAGAATTTGATTTGGAGATTATTGACAGAAAAGGCATTAATAATCAAGTTGCAGATCATCTGTCTAGATTAGAAAAGCAAGACAATCAGGAACCTGGTACTGACATCTGTGAAACATTTCCAGATGAAAAGATTTTTACTATAAAACAATTGTCAGTACCATGGTTTGCAGATATTGTTAATTATTTAGCTTGTGGATTATTCCTAAGGAACTAAATAAGCATGCAAGAAAAAAATTAATTTTTGATTCAAAAAAATATTTGTGGGATGACCCATTTTTGTTTAAAATTTGTGCAGACCAGATAATCAGGAGGTGTGTCCCTAAGGAGGAAACCACTCAGATAATCCACCATTGTCACTCTGGGCCATGTGGAGGTCATTTTAGTGGCAGTAGAACAGCTGCTAAAATTTTGCAGTCTGGATTTTTCTGGCCTACTCTACACCAGGACTCTTACAGTTTTGCAAAAAGCTGTAATGAATGTCAGAGGAGTGGGAATATTTCTCACAGAAATGAAATGCCTTTAAATGGAATTTTAGAAATAGAATTATTTGACGTTTGGGGCATTGATTTCATGGGACCATTTCCAATCTCAAATAATTGCTCTTATATTTTAGTAGCTGTAGACTATGTGTCTAAATGGGTGGAAGCTATGGCTTGTCATTCCAATGACGCAAAAACAGTAATTAAATTTTTGCAAAAACAAATTTTTTCAAGATTTGGTACCCCACGTGCCCTGATCAGTGATGAGGGTACACATTTTATAAATAAAATGTTGGAAAACGTCTTGGAAAAATATGACATTAGGCACCGGGTAGCTACCGCTTACCACCCTCAAACCAATGGACTAGCTGAACTTTCTAATAGAGAGATAAAAGGAATCCTGGCTAAAGTAATTAAACCACACAAAAAGGATTGGGCATCCAAGCTGGATGATGCCCTATGGGCTTATAGGACCGCCTATAAGACCCCTATAGGGATGTCCCCATATAAATTGGTTTACGGAAAGGCTTGTCATTTACCTTTAGAATTGGAGCATAAGGCTTATTGGGCCATAAAAAAATTAAATATGAATCATGACGAGGCTGGAAATAAAAGATTTTTACAAATTTGTGAACTGGAGGAACTTAGGAACAACTCTTATGAGAATGCCAAGCTTTATAAAGAAAAAACAAAAAAATGGCACGATAAAAGAATTATTCCTAAGGAACTCACTGAAGGACAGCACGTGCTTTTGTTTAACTCTAGATTAAAATTGTTCCCAGGAAAATTAAATTCCCGATGGACTGGACCATTCACGATAGCAAAGGTTCACACCTATGGAGCTATTGAGTTAATTGACCCTGAGAAAGGCACAACCTTCAAGGTAAACGGTCAGCGGGTAAAACCTTTTTATACATCACCAGAAACAACGAGGGCTCAGTGAGAAACGATTTTGAAATTTTACCAAGAATAATTTTTTTTCTTTCTTTCATCTTTCTTTATTCTCGTAATTAATGTACGTAATTTTTATATATATACAGGGATTTTTCAATCCAGCACGTATTTCACAATAAATTAAGCCCACAAATCTGCGGCCCAATCTCGATATTTTTATCAAAATTCGGCCCAACTAGAAATTTTAATCACAACCCAATAAGATATTCTTTGGCCCACATCTTAAAATCCTGATAATTCTTACAAATACTGATTTTTTTTTAGAAAAAATATATATATCTATAACAATTTTTTTAAACAATTTTAATAAAGACAGTGCAATTAATGCACCAATAGGAGGCGCAGACTTTTGGCATGCAGATGACGTTTTTTTTCAAATCTGTCAACTCTCAAATCTCTCTTTCTCTTCTTCTCAATCTTTCTCTCAATCTTTCTCTCAGTCTGTCTCTCTCTCGCCTCCGATCACGAAGACCGTCCAGCGCCGCCGGCGACCACCGCCCGCGCCGGTCACTCTCGTACATCCGAAGACAAAAGAGTACGGTTGTACTCTCACTACCTCGTACCCGCTCTGCAACCTTCTGACTCCTCTGATTCAACCCGTCGCCATCGCCGCCGTCGCGTCGATCGAACCCATCACCGCCGACCACCCTCTGCTCCACCAACGAAAAGACCCACCGCCACCATCCTCGTACTCCCGGTGATACGACAGCCGTCGCACCACCCTGCGACCACCGTCACCATCATTCGACAGCCACCGCCGCCCTCACCATCCACAGTCACGAAAACCCTAACCCTAACCCTTTGTCCTTCTTCTCTCGGCGATGGGAAAATCAAACCCCCTCCCCCCTCCTATAAATAAAGGTAAAACCCTAACCCCCATCCCCATCGATACCATGACTAGTCGAACCGGCCGCAAGAAACGAACCCACCGTCACCGAACCCGATCGGTGAATCGGACCTTCGTTGTTCCTACCACCACCGATAACCCATCCCTCTCCGATCAAGCTTCCCGAACCACGTCGGAGATAGAACTAATACCGAATGTGGCTTCGGACTCGATCCACGCTCTAGCCGATGCCGCGGCGATGATGGCTGCAGTTCCGGAATCATCGAAGGGAAAGGGTAAAGAACCAGTGGGTATGGACATCGATAGACCAAAACCACCCCCACCGAGACCTACGTTTGACCTCAACCATACCCCCGGTGAACCTACGGGTACGTCCCACGACGTCCCACTCACCCTTGAAGCGCTTATTGAAAACGCAAACCGAACCTTAGCCGTAAGTCTTGCAAGGTCCCAACTCGTGCCACCACCATTAGCGTTAGAACAGCTACAGAGTACCCCCGGTCACCCATTTTCTGTGATAAACTCTTACCCGCCAACTCAACCTAGTTTGATGATGCTTAACATGCATGGTATTCCTGTCCCATATGTACCACCACCCATAGCTGTTGATAGACCCAACCCCTACTATGTACCACCCCCCATGGTCTCCATGACACCACCATCACGTGTCACGGTTGCTAGTGCCACGCCTGTCCCGATGACATCCACACCGAGACTAAACCCCCTACCCCCGATTAGGAACGTGTACAGTCGTCGAGCCAATAACGCGCGCGCCACTACCCCACCAGCCCCTAGTCCTATCTCTTGGGCACCACCTTCGGTGCCCCGCTCCAGCCGTAATACTCCGGCCTCTCGACAGACACGAGAGGAGGTACGACTCTCAACACTTTTAAGTAACGAAACGGCCTTTTTACGCTTTTATGTATATATGAATAAATTTGCACACTCACCAAAAGGATTTCTCGAGGACACGGTTTCTCGACTATCCGATATCAAAAAGGTGATCACCGCGCACGATTGGGATATTTTATGTGCCGTACCCAACCAATATAATTTGAGTTGGGTACGAGAGTTTTATACAGAGGCGTCTATACGAAATGAGCAACAAATCCCCGTTAGGGGAATACTTGTTGACTATTCCCCAGCCTCCATTCATGCACTTTTAGGCACGCGTCCCCACACTAACTCGAAACTGGACGCCTTACGTAAAAATTTGTCACACGAAGATTTAGATGATATATTGTTGACCCTTACCATCCCTGGCTCAGGTTGGTATTTCGAGGGTCACGTTAGGCACTTACGAATAAAAAGCCTTACTAACAAGGCTAATGTGTGGGCCCAGTTTATCAAGCATACCTTGTGTCCCACGGGCCACAATTCTAAGCTGGGTATTGATAGAGTTTTACTTTTATACTGTATCATTAAACAATATCCGTTCGATGTGGGTGTATTAATATCCACTAACATCAAATCCAGTTGTATCCGGATAAATTGTAGACTTTTGTACCCTACCATTATCCACGGCTTAATGGCTAAAGCACAAGTTTGGATTTTTCCAACGGACATCTTTCCAAAGGAAAACATGGTTTTGGGTAGAAAAGTTTTGGGCAAGCTATTACGCTCTTGCCCATCCGGGACGACTACTCTTTCATCACCAACTTCTTGTAAACCCACCCCCCCGGACCATGCTCAAACTAAGAAATTTGTGGCTAACCCTCATTTTAAGATGCAGGATACTCGGGAGCTTTTTCGCTTACACCACAACCATCAGCGGACCCTCAGTTGGATTTCACGTGTCCTCTTCGAGTTCCGTTCCTACGATATCCACCGTGACAGAATCTGGCGTGATACGGTCCGAACCGTGAACCGGGACCTGCTGTATGGTCTGCCCGCGTACCCATCTCTACCACCGTTGGAGCCACTACTCCAACCACCCACCCGCCGTTAGTCGGCCGCGGTTTGACATCTCTTTCCTCTCTCTAACCTTACTTTATATTTCCGCATGATACCACTTTCTCTACATAGCTGGCATTTTAAGTTATCCTTCGCATAATTTACCCTTTTCTGCATATTTGTAAATAAAGTTTAGGGACGTGATTCTCCTTGTCACAAACAAATATGCAAATACTTTTACTACAGTTATGAATCCATGAGTCCTATTTGTCAAACCACATGGCTTCCATTTGCGTAAGCCATGCACTTGTTTGTTTGTTTCATGGCTATTTGCGCATAGCATCAAGCCACGGCCTGCCCGGCTTATCCATTAAGCCAAATATGGTTATTTGGGCCTATTTGAATAAACCACACCTTGGCTGTTGATTATTTGCACATAACGCATGTGTTAGGATACGCACTACACGCATTGTAGACACACACACACGCGTACATGTTCGGCTTAATCATTAAGCCACCATACGGCTGTTGGATTATTATGGGCCTGACTCAAGCACGGCCCACATCAGCCCCCCCCCCCCCCCCCAATTACAAGTGTGTTTGTGATCCGCGTTTTCTTACCCATATCGTATATGCATAGATATTTAATTTGTGCATAACACTAAGATACAACGTGTTATATGACAACCAATTGGTCGTTAGGTTTCGTATAAATAACCGTATGGCCACTACTTTGAATTCTCTATAGGTGCTAACGACTTTAAGCCCCCCCCTCTTTCCTTTCTTTCCTGTTGACTGTTTGGTATAAACACAGCCATACGGCTGCTGTTTTGGCCCACACCTCGAGCACACACCTCATGATCTCCATTTTCCTAATATACTTATGCATTCAGCCGTATGGATGAGTTCCACAACTGGAACGACATTTCCAGCTTATTCATTAAGCCATGTATGGCTGTTTAGATAAGCATGTGAAAACAGCCCCTACACGGATGGTTGTTTGATTACATCACTCACATACATTTACTATGAAACCCCCCCCCCCCCCCCCCCTTAGCTCTTCATGCACATGATATGGTACTCACTTCACGACTACAGGGTTTGGTAATACACACGCATATATTTACATTCATCAGTAATTCCGTATGGGACTGTTGGGTAATCAGTAGAGGCATGCCAACACTGCCCTTGGGCTGCTGTTTGGTCCAAAGGATGCCTCAGTCCGCACCCCAATGTTTCTATCCCACATATCCCACTTGAAATTGGTTGTTCCCCAATAGTAGCCACGGCAGGTATAAATTTCTACGAGACCCTTTCGGTTTGACTTGTCGTCTACTAGCCTTTGGAAATAAATGGTCCATCTCACCTTTTCAAATGCATTTCAAAACCTTTACCAATTTTATCATTTTTTTCCTTAATTTGTAATCCACTAGGTCAATACTTACTCTAGCATGAGTTGTCCCATACCACTGTTGTTTTCCTAAAGCCAACAACGGTATCAAAACCCCCATTTTATTAACTTTTTCTTTCCTTATATGCACCTACCTTTACTTACATGACACTTTAAGGTTCATTTTTGATTAAGTTGCATATACTCTAACTTTTAGAACTTCTTCCACCTACTAAGCTCACAACTAACCTCTCTCACGATCACCTATACACTAACCTTTCATTACTTTTAGGTTTGGCTGTTTTAACTCTCACCCCTCATAATACTACGCAATCCTCTGAGAGCATTAATTCTCTTTGCTTGAGGACAAGCAAATTTTAAAGTTTAGGGATGGATATACCCCCCCCCCCCCCAAAAAAAAAATTAACATGCAAATAATCATTTTTCTCTTTCTTTCTCCTACACTATTAACCAACCCACTTCACATAAACTCACATAGATGAGGTGATTGACAAAATGTCAAAGATACACATAGGCCAAACTTAGCCTATACCATACCTCTTTATGAGAAGATGGCAGTAAAATTGTGCCATTTCGTAAGAAGTGTAAAGATACAATACGCACCTAAAATACATCCCTCTAGAACAAACCCTTGAGCTAACATTAGGATGGAAGAAATAACAAAGCTAACTATGCACCACTTTTTCATCTATTAACACTGAACTGTCAAGTTGGTAATTGTGTCATATAAAGTTTAATTTTATTATTTGTCATTTTCGGGAAAACAGCAGTCAAACTGACAATTTATCATTGATGTGGTAACTACCCTAGTGAGAAAATTTTTTCAAAAATTACCATTTTTTTTTCTCTCGTCGCTTGAGGACAAGCAACCATTCAAGTTTAGGGATGTGATAGGGTAAATATTTTACCCTCTTAACTAACAAATTTTACGCATTTTTCTCACTCATTTTATATTTTTTCGTTTAAATCGCACCAATTTGCATTACATACATTCTCTTATACATACGTATAGTTTCCTCGCATAATATCATTTAAACTTATGTAATTTTATATATTTTCAGGATCGGTGTCATGGGCCGTTTTTGTAGATCTCTTTTGACGGACCAAAGTATCAAAATCTCGAAGTTGGATCAAAGCATGAAGAATGGATGGCTGCGTTTTTGTTGGACCAACCGTGGCCCACTCGATTTCTTTGGGCCGAAGCCCATCTCCACTTTGATGACTTTTTGGCCCATTTGGCCCATGAACACTACTATATATATATATGTATGCTTGTGTATGTGAAAGACACATTAGATTCTCTACATCACCTAGCTAGGAGAAACGCACAATCACCACCTTCGTTTTTGGTTTCTCGGTTTCTACTTCTCCACCGAAACCGGAAGTAGCACTCCTCCCTTTTTCGTTGATACTCTAGTTATTTGGTTCAGGTTTCCTCGTGTTGAGGCCGAATCATCTTTTGTTGAAAACACTTGGTGGGTTGCATTCGAGTTTCTATAAACTCTCTACCAATCTCGAACGCACGACCAAGTGTTTTGGTCACTTTTGAATTTCTAATCTAAGTATAATTTGCAGTTTAAAATTGTGTTGGTTCAATTTTCCTTTGTTTACATGCTAGTTATATACATATGAATTTATATAGCCATCGTTATATATATATACTCACATGCATGCTTAGTTTATTATAGTCATAAATTAACCATTTTTATTCTATAATTGTGTTCAATTCACGCATCCGTATTGTTAACTGGTCACTTTTCCAGTGCACCTTTATATCAACTGTTCTAAAGTTTAACTGGTCAATTCCAGTAATTGTACCTGATCAACTGCTTTAATTTTTCACTGGTCAATTCCAGTAACTGTACTTTATCAACTGTTTTAATTACTGCATTTTATATTTATTCTTGTGATACTAACGTTTTCTTGTTAAAATAATTATTAGTTTAAAAATAGTCGTAAAACACACCCAAGCATGATAGGCTAATTTCATAGCTTGGGGTGTAAGGTTCAAGTTGGATTTTAATATGATAAAACGGAAAAAGAAGTCTTTTATATAAACTCAATTTTTATCACCTTAAGGAAAATGCCTCATTAAAGAATGTCTTTGGATTATTACCAGTTAATTGGATATATGAAAATGCGGTATCTTTTCAGAAGTTACTAAAATGTTATTTTGGGGATATATGAGTGGGTGACAACACTCGTTGCTATTATCTCACGTCTTTAGCATTTCATTAAAGAGTATATCCAGAAATTTACTAGTGACAATCCAAGGGCATGAAAATGTGTTAGTTTCTTAAGGAACTACAACTGGTATTATTCCCAAAGTTGGTATCAGATATAGTATCCCATTAAAGATTATAACTTGATTATTTACTGATGAGACAAATGTATGAAAATGTGTTAATCTTTTAAGAGATTACTTAAGTATTGATTTATAACATATCTTGACACTTCATTAAAGACTACTTTTAAACCTCACCAAGAAATAATCTAGTTATATGAAAATGAGTTAACTTTCCAAAAGTTACGTGGATATCAATTCTGCATAATTAAAGTTATTATACGATTTGCCATCCATTTCATCTATTTTTATTCCAACTAACAATCTTACACCCCTGGCTCCTCTTTATAAATTGTTCTCTCACGTAGCTTATAATCAACCAACCAACCAACCAAATACTTTTTCATCCAAACCCCAATTGAAGTTAACTTTCACAAAAACTGAATCTCGAAAGATTGTTTTCACCGCTTCCCTGTGGGATCGATATCTGGTACTTGTACCATTTTTATTACTTGTTTTTAGAAAAACGACAGTAATTGGAGGTTTATACTTGGACCGAAGGTTGCTTGTTTTATTTCTTTTTGCACACCTGTTTTGGCACCGTCCGTTCAAACTTAAATAATTAAATAATTAAAAAGAACAGGGTGTGTGAAAACACAACAACAACTATGCAAGCACTGTAAGAATGTGCATTAATATCCGAACCATGTGCCAAAGATAACAATTCTTCCGTACACTCGGGAGACCCTTCTTGTCTTAGACCACACATCTAATTAAAAAAAAAAAAGATAAGTTTTAAGTATTGATCTCTAATTTAAAATTTTAATATGTATGATAGTTTTACCTTCTTATAAAACCATCGAGGAAATTCTTATTTAAGATTACCCCCTTGCACTTCAGAGTTAAATTGACTGTATTGAAAAAGATCGACATATTAGACTTAATGTCATAGAACCCAATATTAGACTTAATGTCATAGAACCCAATATTTATCTAAAAGAAGTTGGAAATACTTACTCCATGTACACTTGAATCTCAGGGCAGTTGTATAGTATGAACCAGTCGGCAGTTTTTCGTACCGCAAGTTCGAGAAATATGATCTTTGAGGCACTTGTTGGTCGACATTGCGATTCAAACACTGACAACTGCCTTTTCGAAATGACAACATCCACATTCCTATTAGGGCGATTAAACTTAGTGTGTACACCTTGAAGATACATGGAGCAAAATGTCAAAGCTTCGTCGGCGACATAACCTTCGGCTATTGAACCTTCAGGCTTAGCCTTATTCCTCACATAATTTTTCAATTTCTTCATATATCTTTCGAAAGGATACATCCACCGCATGTAAACTGGTCCTCCAAGAATAGCTTCTTCCGGTAAATGCATAACCAAATGAATCATTATGTCAAAAAAAGCCGGAGGAAATATTAGTTCTAGTTTACACAAGATCATGATCAACTGGTCCTCTGCCTTCTTCATATCTTCCACCATCAAAGTTCAAGTGCAAATCTGTTTAAAGAAGGTGCAGAGTTCGAAGATTGCGGTTGAAATATTTGTATTAAGATACCCTCGAACTCCTACCGGAAGCAATCGTTGCATAAGGATGTGATAATCATGAGACTTCAACCCAGTAATGTTGGTATCATTATCAGTCACCTTCTTCTTGAAGTTCGATCCAAAGCCATCTGGTAATTTAACTCCTTTTATGAATTGACAAAACCGTCGTCTATCATCTGTTGAGAATGAGTATTTAGGATGTGGTTTAAAAATCTTATTATCCTTTTCTTGAAGCCACAACTCTTTCCTAATACCCCACTCTTTCAAGTCAACTCTTGCACTAGTAGTGTCTTTGGATTTATCATTCATCAATAAAGTACCCAACAAGCTTTCACAAATATTTTTCTCCACATGCATAACATCCAAATTATGTTTTAGTTCAAGAGAAGACCAATACTCAAGCTCGAAGAAGATACTACGTTTGGTCCAATTCAACTCTCTTGGATCACGTTTTCTTTTCACACCTCCAAACCTCGGATGTTTTCCCGGAGTACGAATGGGAACATGAGCTAACTGATTCAGTATAGCTGCAGTATCCAATCGTCTAGGCGGAAGCCTTTTCTCATGTTTACCATCAAACAACTTACTCTTCCTCCAACGATGGTCAGAAGATAAGAATCTTCTATGACCAACATAAGATGTTTTCCCAACTACTCGACATGAAGGGGTGTCTTCATTACAAGTAGGACATGCTTTGTATCCTTGACCACTCCATCTAGATAAACTACTGCGAGCAGTAAAATCATTAATAGTCCATAATAGTGCAGCACGCATTGTGAAGACGGTGTTTGTTACTGCATCTCTCGTTTGAACTCCTTCAACCCACAATGTTTTCAATTCATCCACCAAAGGCCTAAAAAACACATCCATGTCCTTCCCGGGTGACTTGGGGCCAGGAATTAACAAAGTCAACATGAAGGAAGACTCTTTCATACATAACCATGGAGGTGTGTTGTATGTTGTCAATATAACCGACCACATGCTGTAAGATCGACTCATATTACCGTACGGATTAAAACCATCAGCAGCCAAGCCTAAACGAATGTTTCTAGGTTCCGCAGCGAACTCTGGATATCTTGTATCAAAATCTTTCCATGCACTCCCATCAACCGGATGTCGCATCGTACCAGCTTCTGTTGACCGTCCGGTATAATGCCAAGTCATATCTTTTGCAGTATGTCTGGAACCATACAAACGTTTAAGCCTGGGAGTCAAAGGAAAATAGCGCAACACTTTATGGGCAACTTTTTTCCCCTTTGTGTTTTTGTCAACCCATCTACTCTCACCACAAATTGGACAATTATGCTTCGAATCATTCTCCTTCCAAAACAGACAACAATCATTTTTGCAAACATGGATCGATTGGTATCCTAACCCTATTTTTCTCAATCTCTTTTTAGCTTCATAGTATGAAGCTGGAATCTTATTTTCTTTTGGAAGTGCAAATTGTAGAAACTCTAAAAGTTGGTTAAATGAACTATTAGTCCATTTATTCACAACCTTCATATGCAACAATTTTGCTAAACCGTTCAAGGAAGACAACCAAGTACAACCTGGGTATAACTCAGTTTCGACCTCCTCAAACAATTCACCAAAGTCCTTGTCTGAACCAATTCCACCTACACTTATAGTTCCTTCATCTACATCTGCATCTTCGTCATTAGTATTTGTCTCCCCAATAATGTCATTGAGAACATCAATCATCTCATCGGTTGTTGAAGCTACATTGGCTACAACCGGTGAAGGAGTATCGACTTCACCGTGATAAACCCACTTCGTATATGCAGTTTGAAACCCATAACTATGAATGTGAGCCTCAACAATATTTGGCGTATGACGCTGGAAGTTTAAACACCTTCTACATAGGCACCTCACTACGCCATCACTATTGACATGTCTCTTTGCTATCTCGATAAAGGCTTTAAGACCGTTCCAAAACTCATCAGAGTTACGCCGTCTACACGTCGTCCAACTCTTATCAATCGTCATAATGTACTGCTTCATCACCACTTAGTTAGACTATATTTTGGAAAAAAAACTATACAAATTGGACACCACCCCTTGACTTCTAAAGTTTAAGATTTTGTTGTTTATTAGTATTAAATTCAATCTAAACTATTTAAACATAAAATAGCATCATCATCAAAATCATTCACCAATATAAGTTTGCACATCTTACATGAATCATGATATTTTAAAGTATGCCATCACACAAAGACACATGGTTAACATTATAAATTTCACAGAAGAATAAGAAAAAATGATATACACCAACAGATAAGGATAAGTAGGCAACATAGATATTCTGAAAACATTGGATTTCTACTCACTTATTTAGCACATTTCTACTAACTCTTATAATTGTGCTTTGTAGCCTATTCTATATTAACCATAAGGAAGGTCACTAGCATAGCTATATGAAAGGTCACTAACATATCTTATCATGTGTCACTTCGATTAAAAGCAATCGGTTAAAAAACAATCTATAAATTATTTTAGGACAAACAAGTTGGAAAAACATCTTTAATCAAGCATGAATTGTCAAGTTGGAAAAACATTTTTTACGTAGTTTCATCTTAGAAGATATGAGAGATCATTTCAAGGCAACAAAAAAAATGATATAATGTATGTGGTGGTGTATATGAACCAGAATGATGTAAACATTTTCTAGTGCTTGATTAGATTTTTTCCTTCCCTTTGTCATTTCTAGAGATAAATATCACTAATCAACCATCAAGTTCAATAAATTTTGGATTTTCAAGTAGACAACATGTCAACAACTCAAAACATATATAGAACATGGTATTCGAGATACCATATTTGCTTAAAAACATGCATATTGTAATCTCAAACACATATCATCTTTTTGCAATCTCAAACACTCTCTTAATGAAAAACCAACCAAAACAGCCCTTATATCAGACATTACTCACATTAGAATCTGAATTCACACAAACTTATTTTAAAACTCCATGATTATCACCAGTTAATTTAGAGGACTACAAAGAAACATAGTTAAAAGTGGGGTGCTCGTAGAGATCAAGGGTGGCAGGGGCAGCCAACAGTGGGGAGAGCAGCTAATCAACCATTTTAAAAAGAAGATACACCCAATTAAAAATCAACTAATCAACCATTTTAAAAAGCACTTGTTCAATGTTTAGCACACATGTAAAAGTCAGTGAGCAACAAGATGACAAAAGAAACATCAAATAATCCCATAATTTGATATTATGTAGACCGGCTTATGCCATATCACAATCGCATAATCTAAACCTAATGAATGCAATTCTACTAATGCAGAGTCTGACCTGAAAGTTTAGAACCCAAAATAAGCCTTATATGGTAAGCTTAAAGATTATTCTTCAACCCTTCCACAAAGTCTTGAAGCAGCCTGTGGACGAATAAACGTGTGTTAATAAAACCATTAGGAATTACCATAATCAAACCTGCTTATAAAATTATATGCATATTTCCCTTATCCCAAGTCATATAAGCATAGAAAACTTCAATTCTCCTTTGAGCAACCCACAAACTATCAATTCTGTACCACTCTAAGCAAGCAATCACTTCAAATTTTTATATAATTTGGCAATATATACTAATAAAACCAAACAAATTCGACACTTTCATCCTACCAAGAAACTGTGATTTTAAACAATCTTGAATGATCACAAACCATCAACTCAATCAATTGTTTGATCTTAAATAGTCTCCTTTAAGAACAAATACCCAATAAACTACATCTTCTAAGTAGTTAGCATAACTACTTAGAACTCAAATAGTATGAGAAATTTGTTTGACATTACTTATAACTAAACATGCTTAGGTTGTGTTTGGCAAAAATAAGCTAGTTTATAAGCAAGCTGATAAGCTAGCTTATAAGCTAGTACATGTTTGGATGGACCATAAGCTACATTATAAGCTACCTTATTGAAACGCTAGTTGGAGTAGCGTTTCGGGAGCTTTTTGTAGTTTTTTTCAATTATACTCTTATTAATGCTAATTATTATACTTCAAGATACCCTTTTGGGTCATTTTACATACTCAAATTACTTAGAACGACTTGTTCTGGAAATTTAGAGAAATGCATAATCGAAATCATTGAATTGAATTGTTTTCGATGACTAAACTGAAATGAAATACATGAAGTTTACCTGTTTGCAATCAATCAGATGAACAAGCGACTGACCAGAATTGGTATGAGATGAAAAAGCCACTAGTGTATGACCTTCAACAATCAGATGAACAAGCGACCAGCTCTAAAAATATACAAAATTACTAGAAAACGAGCATTATAAACTAAAAATGAATGTCGATGAATGTCTATGAATGAAATTATAAACACTTCATAGACAATGAATGTCATTATAAACTAAAAATCATCATCTAAAACGAGCATAGAAGCACAAATTCAAACATGTAAAACGAGCAAAACGAATAAGGATGAATAATTTTGATTTCGTTCAGACAAGGACTTCAGTTTAGAAAAACGAAATCAAAATCAATTTTGCTAATAAAATCGAATTACCTCTCGGATGTAGAACGAAATCAATTTAGCAGACCATGAATGTCGATGAATGTTGATGAATGTTGATGAATGTCGATGAATGTCGATGAACTTCGAATGTGGATGATGGAATTGAAGAAAAATCGAGGCGATCTGATTTTCTAGGGTTTAGGAGATTTTGCTTCCAGTATACGAATGGGGATGAATAATGGGTTTGATGGTGGCAAATTTGATTTCTTAGGGTGTGTTTAGTTGTGGAAAAATTTTCTGTTTTCTAGAAAAATTTTCCATGAAAACTGAAAATTTAGAAAACTTGTTTAGTTGATTCAATTTAGAAAATTTTTTCCAAGAAAACAAAATTTTCATTTTCCAAATTTACACTTGAATTAGAAAACTACTTTTTATAGTTTTCCAATTCTCATTTTCATTTTCCATTTTCATTTTCAATTGCCGTCCCCTTCTCGGCTCCGCCCACCGCCACCGTCGCGCCTGCCGCCGCCGGCGGCCACCGCCACTACCGCCGCCACCAGCCGCCGCCGCCGCCGCCGCCGCCACCGCCACCAGCCACCGCCGCTTGCCGCCACCGCCGTCGTCACGCTACCGTCATCCCCTTCTCGTTGCCGCGACCACTGTCGCCGCCATCGCCGTCGCGACCACCCTCTCACCACCGCCCCACCGTCGCCGCCACCGCCACCATCGCCATCGCTGCCGAGGCCTCCAAGGCCACCGCCGTCGCCGCCGAAGCCACCACCACCGCCGCCGAGGCCACCGTCGTCGCCGCCGAGGCCCCCGAGGCCCCCGAGGCCACCGCCGAGGCCCCCGAGGCCACCGCCGTCGCCGCCGAGGCCACCGAGGCCCCCGAGGCCACCGCCGTCGCCGCCGAGGCCACCGCCACCACCGCCGAGGCCCCCGAGGCTGCCGCCGTCCCCCCGAGGCTGCCGCCGTCCCCGCTGAGGACCCCGCCCCCACCGCCGAGGCCACCGCCGTCGCCACCGACGCCACCCGCCGTCCCCGCCGAGGCCCCCGCCGCCGCCGAGGCCACCGCCGTCGCCGCCGAGGCCAACGCCGTCGCCGCCGAGGCCACCGCCGTCGCCGCCGAGGCCACCGAGGCCGTCGCCGCCGTTGCCGAGGCCACCGCCGTCGCCGCCGAGTTCACCAAGGCAGTCGCCGCCGCCGCCGAGGCCACCGCCGTCGCCGAGGCCACCGAGGCAGTCGCCGCCGCCGCCAAGGCCACCGCCGTCGCCGCCGCCGAGGCCCCCGCCCCCACCGCCGTCGCCCCCAAGGCCACCGCCGTCGCCGCCGAGTCCCCCGAGGCCACCGCCGTCGCCGAGGCCACCGAGGCAGTCGCCGCCGTCGCCGCCGCCGAGGCCCCCGCCACCACCGCCGTCGCCCCCAAGGCCACCGCCGTCGCCGCCGAGTCCCCCGACGCCACCGCCATCGCCGCCGAGGCCACCAAAGCCACCGCCGAGGCCACTGCCACCATCGCCATCGCCGCCGAGGCCTTCAAAGCCACCGCCATCGCCGCCAAGGCCACCGCCGAGGCCCCCGAGGCCACCGCCGTCGCCGCCGAGTCCCCCGCCACCACCGCCGTCGCCCCCGAGGCCACCGTCATCGCCGTCGAGTCCTCGAGGCCACCGCCATCGCCGCCGAGGCCACCAAAGCCACCGCCGAGGCCACTGCCACCATCGCCATCGCCGCCGGGCCTCCAAGGCCACCACCATCGCCGCCAAGGCCACCGCCGAGGCCACCGAGGCCACCACCACCTCCGTCGAGGCCACCAAGGCCACCGCCACCATCGTCGCCGCCGCCGTTGCAATATTTGGAAAAATGGAAAATGGAAAATGAAAAGTGATGAAAAATACACAACTAAACGAGTTTTCTAATTTTCTAAAAATGGAAAATGAAAACTCCATGATTTCAAGTAAACAAGTTTTCCAAAATTTTCCTAGAAAACTGAAAATGAAAAATCAACTCCATTTTCTGTTTTCATTTTTTTGGAAAACAAAAACAGTTTTCCACAACTAAACACAACCTTAGGGTTTAACAATTTCATTTTTGCTTCCAGTGAATGGCGAGTCTCAATATTTTATTTAGAAGACTTTTTTTTTATTAATATAAAAACAAGTTGACTTAAGTTTTCAACAACTAAATTGATTATTAAAAATAATCATCTATTGCCACGAAAAGTCGACCCTGTTAACTTTATAAAATTTTAGACAATTTTTTTTTTCTGAAGAAACAATTTTAGACAATTATTAATTTAATAATTAAAATATTAAATCTCTACTGGGACGATTTGTCGACGCCATATATGTTATGAAAAAATATATATATCTGATACCTATTGTAACCACATGTTGTCACTATAGGCTACTATTTGTTATAAGAAGAATTAAATCATTTAACTAGATTAAAAAAATTGAAATTTTATTTCCAAAAAGAGGAAAATCCTAATTTCAAAGCTGTTGCGACTAATTCCTGGTTGTCACTAAAGCCTTTGTAGCTGTTTATGTAAAAAATTACACAACTCGATGTCGTAAGAAACTTGTGTGAGGCTTAACCGTCGAGAGAAAGAAATTACAATCAATGATAAGTGCGGAAAAATAAAATGAGACAAATAATTTGATGACGCAGGAAAAACCTCACGACGGAGGAAAAAACCTGCGGTCGACCTAAAAGATAAGTCGACAGAGCACTATGTTCACCAATCAGGGGTGATGTCCTTCAAGTATACAGCTTTGATCGTACGATTACAATTGAGAGAAATATGAAATCGAATGTAAATTACAGATGATTCTCAAGAATAATGATTATAGAACTTGTGAGCTTCGGATAGACTTCGTGTGTTGCAATGCTGGCTTGATTCTTCTTTTATAGTGGCTTGAGAATAACGGTCCAACGGTATTGTGGCTCATCAATGATTGAATTGTAACCGTCCAACGTTATTGTCTTCAATTAATGCTCGGAGAGTAACTGTCCAACGGTATTGCTGAGAGTTAATGTCCAGATTGTAACTGCTGCGAGAATCTTGCTTGTAATGGTCGATCTTGATGCTGTCGAACGATACATAACTTACGACTTGCTCATTGTAATGATGGACTTCAACGAGCATAGCATAGTACTCAATTTCCGATTTCCTCAAAGGTGGACAATTGTTAGATATGATAATCAGCTTATCTGCATCAAACATATAAACTTTGTATGTTATTCGTTAGTATCATCGTACGACAATATAGTCATCGTGCGTCTTATTTATTGTATACGTTCGATGCTTATTGATCTTTGTTCGATAGTCCTCTTAGGTTTTATCTCAGGACCTTATCTTAATACAGGACTATTGTCCTAACATTTACCTTACGATTATAGTCGGTTGTCGTGCGATTGTAGATTTTTACCCTAACAATTTGCCCCCAAGATTTAGAAAATAATTCTAATTTTATCTAAATCTTTAATTCGCTGGACAAAGAGTAAAAATACGTTGGTAAACGGTCGAATTAACGTTGAGAAAATAGCCGTTATCTAGCCGTTATCTTGGACGCGTGTCTTTCTAACGGCTAATTGCTGATGCGTGGCGCGATTATCTTGGATTACTCGTATGATTTAGTTACTATAAATATAAGTATTCAGAGGAAGGAAAGATTTTACAAAATCTTCTCTAATTTTCGTTTCGATTCACAAGATCGTAATCCGACTATTTTTGGCAAAGATTTCGTGCGACTTAGGCTTTATAAGGTACTCCTTCTTCTCTGTTTCATGCGTCTGAAATCGATAGCATATAAGAGTAATAGAGGTTTAGATAATCTTAGGTTCAACCGTTTGAGAAATAGTTTAGGTCGATCGGAGTTCATTATGTCGAGTGAAGTTAGGAGTTCTATTACAGAAAGTCTAGAAGTAGGAGAGTTGAGGGAACTGGCAGGGCTTCCTGAGAATGCTCTGGTGAGGGTTGCCGGAGAGATCCGTCCGGCGGATGCTCCGAAGGGCTTTTTTGCTCTTTTCGAGTATCCGTTTAAAGTCGGATTTCGATGGCCATACTCTCCTTTAGCGAGGGCGTTCATGACTCGCTTCGATGTGTCTCCGGGACAATTGATGCCCCAGTTTTGGCGCGTCGTTCATGTAATCGAACGAGTGACCAGAAATTGGGATCGTCCACCGTTCTCAGTCGACGATCTTCTCTCGGCGTACAATGTGATCCGTTCTCCCTACAACCGTTTTGGGTTGTTTCCAAGGGGAAGAAGCGATGCCATGTTGGTCCACGGTACTCAAGTAAACGATCGAGGATGGAAGGCTAGATACGTCTTTGTCCAAACATCCTCGGTCATAGGCGAGGAATCGTGGGTCGTTCCTGAATGGAACAAAGGCGGTAATATAGCTTGCTTTTCTTGTCTTCTTTGATCCTTGAATTATTTTCTCTTATTAATCATTTGTTTCCTTTTTTGCAGCGATCGACTTCTCGTTCGAGGAGACTACTGAAGCGATCGAACGCTTCTTGAGCTACAGTGTGACCGATCGAAAGTATCGAACGTCGAAAGGAGGTGACGAGAGCGACGTCGAGCCTGAAGTACAAATAATCGAGGAAACAGATATGGAAGGTAAATATCGTACATCAGTATTTTTGTTTATAGTAATTTATTTTGATTCTAACTTCTCTTTTCTGTATAGGCTCAGCTTCCAAGAAGGCGTCAACGATGGAAGCAGCTGCTCGTGCTGCTAAAAGGAAGGCTGCCGCCCAGGAAGGTTTGGTGGCTAAACGTACGAGGTCGTCGTACGTTTCTGTGGATACCCCACCTAAGGATGCCGCACGCAAGGCTGAAGGTGGGACAGAGGCTATTCCTCTTAGCTTTGCTCCTCCTGCAAAGGGAGCAGGTGCGTCGAAGGCCGATAAGGGGAAGGAGAAAGAGGGATCTGGTCTTACGACCATGACAATCCAGATCCCTTCTGACTTCATGGTGGATGATGTGATCAGGACGGCGGCCACTTTTCCAGTCCTTGAGCAGTTTCACGTCCCTGCTCAGAAGGCGCGCATGGAGGAGGCCGACATCGAAGACCTTGATGCCTCCATCGCGGGTATCTCCTTCTTGGTAAGTCCCTGTCGTACTTTTGCTTTCACTTTACTTTATTTGTACAGCTTCTTCTAATCTTTTTCTTTTTCCTTTGTATAGGCCTTGCAAACTAGTCTTAGCCTCCATACACGGATGGCTAGAATTAAAGAAGAATTAGCGTTGAATCAGAATGACGCTAAGCTAGCCAAGAAGGAGGCCGACAAGGCCAAAAAGAAGCTGACCCAACTGACTGACGAGGTTAATGCTAAGTCGGTCCAGATTGGGGACTTGGAATCCAAGCTGGAACTCAGCGAAGGGTTTCAGGTCCAACAGCGGGAACGGCTGAAATTGGCCTTGGACCATGTGAAGGAGCTGGAGAAGGAGCTGCTGGCCGTTCGACGGGAGAAGGCTGAGAGAGAAGAAACTCTATCGTCCAAGATCCAGGAACTGGAAGATGACGCCGCCTTAGTCCGTGTGGTCGCACGTACTGCGGTCATGCGACGCGTAGCTGCTGGGACCGTGACTTCTCAGATGGCGAAGGACGAGGTGGCATCTTTTGTTCAGGTGATGGGTTCTGAAGACCTTCTCGACGAGGAGGATCTGAACAACTTGGACGAAGAGGTAGCAGCTGAGGTCAAGGATGCGGGTGTCGAGGAGGAGGTTCCTGAAACCTCTGGATCCGTTCCTGCGCATCCTCAAGAGACTGAAGAGGCCCCTGTCGTAGATCCATCTTCCTCTGTCGCTCCTTTAGAATAGTTTTAATCTTTGTAATCGTAGAACTTCTTTCTTTTCTTGTATTCTGCCATTTTAAGGCAGAAAAAATGTTTAATGAAAGAAATTTTGATTGAATATCGTGCGTTATCACTATTGTGTTATTATAACTTATATCATGCGTTTTAGCTCGTATCATGCGTTTTAGCCTGTATCGTGCGTTTTAGCCTGTATCGTGCGTTTTAGCCTGTATCATGCGTTATAGCTTTTATTTTTGCATGCATTTGTTTTAAAGTCCTTAGACTTATTATAGAAACGTTTCTTTTGTACTCATGAGAGTATTCGTGCGACTGGCGAGTTGACTTGCGCTCTTGCGATATAATCGTGCGTTATAGCGGTTTTCTTGCGATCCATGCGATTTTTGTCGTGCGATTCCTGCGATAAGCATGCATTTAAGTCGTGCGATACTTGCGATAATCGTGCGATCCATGCGATTTATCGTGCGATACCTGCGAAAAAGGATGACTAAGGGGTGGCCGTTGGCTTAGCCAACGGCGCTCCGATGCTTAAGTCAGTAATGGATAAGGAATAAATCGTATGTAAATAGGTTTAGAAATAATACCTTTTGAGGTGATGGGCGTTCCAGCTTCGTGGGATTTCCATACCTTCCATAGTCGTAAGTCTGTATGCTCCATTTCCATTGACTTTGGAAATTATGTAAGGTCCTTCCCATTTGATGGAAAGTTTTCCAGCGTTTGGCTCTTGTGTGTTTTGAAACACATGTCGTAAGACATAATCTCCAACTTGAAAAATTTTTGCCTTTACCTTTTTGTTGAAGTGTCTTTCGACAATTCCTTTCTGTGCAGCCATCGTTCGTAGTGCTTTTTCTCGGATTTCTTCTAAGGCGTCAAGATCGTAGGATAAATTTATTGCATTTTGATCATACGTGCGACTTCTGGCAGTTGGTATTTGAGCTTCGATTGGCAAGACTGCTTCGCATCCATATACCAGAGAATACGGAGTTTGTCCAGTTGATGCTCTAGGTGTCGTACGATTTGCCCATAAGACAGATGGCAGTTCATCTACCCATTTTCCTTTTGCTCCTTTCAACCTCTTTCGGATTGAATTGATGATGACTTTGTTGCTCGACTCTGCTAACCCGTTAGATTGTGGATATCTCGGAGTTGAAGTGATTAATTTGATTCCTCGCTTTTCACAGAACGTACGAGTCTTATCACTTATAAATTGTGAGCCATTGTCGCACATGATTTCAGCTGGTACCCCGAATCTATAAATGATGTTTTTCTGAATGAAAGATATGACTTCTTTATCTCGGACCTGTGAGAAAGCACCATCTTCTATCCATTTCGAGAAGTAATCGGTGAGCACGAGTAGATAGACTTTTTGTCCAGGGGCTGGAGGTAATTTTCCCACGATGTCCATTCCCCATCGCATGAAGGGCCATGGAACTAGAACAGAATGTAAAGGTTCAGATGGTCGATGGACCATACTCGAATGTTTTTGACATGCGTCGCATCGTTGGACGTACGTTATGGCATCTTCTCGTAGAGTAGGCCAATAGTAACCTTGTCGTGAGATTCGACTAGCAAGACTTCTGCCCCCTGCATGATTTCCACATTCTCCGTCGTGCATCTCCTGGAGAATTTGATTGATTCGTACCTTACTTGTGATGCATCGTAGGAGAAGTCCTGTCGTGGATCTTCGATAAAGTTGATCTTCAAAAATTGTATATCTTGAAGCTTTCGACCTTGTCTTTCGAGCTTCCATTTTATCTTCGGGTAGTTGGTCGTGCTTGAGGTAGTTCCATATGTCGAGCGACCAATTGTAAATTTCTTCGTTCATCTGTACTTCATCGTTTGCCGCAATTGTTGGTGTTGTGAGATGAAGTATTGGGACATTTTCCATGAACGGATCATGAAATGCAGATCCCAGATTGGCCAGTGCGTCCGCTTGCATATTTAGATCTCTTGGTATTTGCTCGATCAGGAACTGTTCAAATCGTGCGATTCGATCTTTAACGGCTTTGAGATAACTCATCATTTTTGAGTCTTTTGCTTGAAAATCTCCATTTACTTGGTTTACGACCAGTAAAGAATCGCTTCGAACGTGCAATTGTTTTGCCCCCAGTCTAAGAGCAATATCTAGTCCTGCGATCAAAGCTTCATATTCTGCTTCATTGTTTGTGGCTTTGAATTCGCATCGTACGGAGTATACTATATTTCCCCCTTGTGATGATTTTAAGACAATACCTAATCCACATCCTCGTACGTTCGAGGAACCATCAACGTAGAGTATCCAAGGCTGGTTGTCTGAAATCATCACAACTTCGTCGCACGTCGTGGGTTCCAATCCTGGAGAAAATTCTGCCACAAAATCTGCTAGTACTTGCGATTTGATGGCCGTCTTAGGTTTAAACTCAATGTCGAACCCACTGAGATAAATGCTCCATTTGGCTAGTCGTCCTGTCAGTTCTGGTTTTCGAAGCACCGTCTTGAGTGGATAATTGGTCACAACAATGATATGATGTGACTCGAAGTAATGCCTTAGCTTCTTTGCTGCCGTCATAAGTCCTAGTAGCAATTTTTCCATTGATGTGTACCTGGTTTCTGCGTCGAGGAAAGATTTGCTGACATAATAGATTGGTTGTTGTCGTTGATCTTCTTCTCGCACAAGTACTGCACTTGTCGCATTTTTGCTCACTGCCAAGTACAACTGTAGACTTTCTCCTTCGACTGGTTTTGTCAGCAGTGGAGGTGATGTCATATATTGCTTCAGTTCTTGCAAAGCTTTCTCATGTTCGTCTGTCCACAAGAAGCCTTGATTCTTTCGTAGGACATTATAGAACAAATGGCATTTATCCGATGATCGTGAAATAAATCGGGTTAAAGCTGCCACTCGTCCTGTTAATTTTTGGACTTCTTTGACATTCCTTGGAGATTGTATCTCGACGATAGCTTTGACTTGTTCTGGACTTGCTTCGATTCCGCGTTGCGTCACTAAGTACCCCAAAATTTTTCCTGCTCGTACTCCGAAGGAACATTTTGTTGGATTGAGCTTCATCTTGTATTGTCGTAGGATATCGAAGGATTGCTTTAAATGTGCGACGTGATCGATCGAACGTTCTGATTTCACAAGCATGTCGTCGATATAAACTTCCATCGTTCGACCAAGATGTTCCTTGAACATCATGTTAACTGTTAGGGTAAAAATCTACGATCGCACGACAACCGACTATAATCGTAAGGCAAATGTTAGGACAATAGTCCTGTATTAAGATAAGGTCCAGAGATAAAACCTAAAAGTACTATCGAACAAAGATTATTAGACATCGAACATATACATCGAATAAGTCGAACGATATCTACAATATCGTACGACAGTACTAACGAATAAATATACAAAGTTTATATGTTTGATGCAGGTAAGCTGATTATCATATCTAACAATTGTCCACCTTTGAGGAAATCGGAAATTGAGTACTATGCTATGCTTGTTGAAGATCATCACTACATCGAACAAGTCATAAGTTATGTATCGTTCGACAGCATCAAAGATCGATCGTTACAAGCAAGATTCTCGCAACAGTTACAATCTGGACATTAACTCTCAACAATACCGTTGGACAGTTACTCTCCGAGCATTAATTGAAGACAATAACGTTGGACGGTTACAATTCAATCATTGATGAGCCACAATACCGTTGGACCGTTATTATCAAGCCACTATATAAGAAGAATCAAGCCAGTATTTCAAGACACGAAGTCTATCCGAAGCTCACAAGTTCTATAATCATTATTCTAGAGAATCATCTGTAATTTACATTCGATTTCATAGTTCTCTCAGTTGTAATCGTACGATCAAAGCTGTATACTTGAAGGACATCACCCCTGATTGGTGATCATAGTGCTCTGTCGACTTATCTTTTAGGTCGACCGCAGGTTTTTTCCTCCGTCGTGAGGTTTTTCCTGCGTCATCAAATTATTTGTTTCATTTTACTTTTCCGCACTTATCATTGATTGTAATTTCTTTCTCTCGACGGTTAAGCCTCACACAAGTTTCTTACGACATCGAGTTGTGTAATTTTTTACATAAACAGTTTGGCGCCCACCGTGGGGCTCTCCGTTTTGAGAAAAATTTCATTCGGTGAAAAGTGCGCCTTAGTACTAACCTTTTCTTTGAGTTCTCTTTGAGCTATTTGCGCAGGACAATGGATAACGGATTCATAGCGTCACTCCAACAACAATTGCAAGAGGCTAACAACGAAATTCAACGTCTTCGAGCTCTACCTGGACCATCGATGACAATCCCAATGTCTATTCCTCCACCATATCCTCCTCAACATCTAAGACCACCGCTTCGACCACAGTCCAATGCCTCAATGCCATTTTCAACTGTGAACCAGCAATACAACAACGTACGACCGTCTTTACCACAGTTTACACCACCAATACCTCATGGCCCGCCACCTATGCCTCGAGGTCCACCTTCTATGCCTCAAGGAACACCCATGTTCACGTTCGAGCCTTTTTCCCAACAAACTCCTATTCCTGGTCATATACCCACAGTTGCTAGTTCCACCATTCATACGACAATACCACCCAGTACCGGAATTTCTTCTAGCTGTATTCCAACGATCCCTATAAACGTTGAAGATCCTCTAAACGTACGACTGAAATCCCTGGAAGAACAAAACCAAAAATTGTTCGCATTACTCACAAAGCTACCCGGAGCAGCAGTACCCGTCGAAGTCGAACCTAAAACTGGATTTCAGGCTTCACCATTCGTTGATGAATTAGCTCTTGTTGACGTTCCTAAGAAATATACTATACCAGCTTTCGCAACAAAATATTCTGGAATCACAGATCCGGTTGAACATATAGCACAGTACAAGCAACTTATGTGGACAGTTCCTATACCGGCACAATATCAAGAAGTCTGCATGTGCAAAAGCTTTGGATCAACTTTAACAGGAGCAGCATTACAATGGCTTATTAATCTAAAGCCAAAAAGTATTGGATCATTTGCAGAATTGGTGAACCAATTCACTCGACAATTTGCTAGCAGTCGTAAGATGGAGAAGCAGACCAGCGACCTGTACTATATCGTACAGAAATCTGGAGAAACAATCCGCGACTACTTCAACAGATTCAATGCAGCAATGATTGAAATAAAAATTGCGACGTGAAAACAGCAATCGAGGCATACAAGCGTGGATTAGAAGATTCCTCTGGATTATATTTGGAATTAACGAAATATCCACCGGAAAACTTCGACGACGTACGAGCTAGAACACTAGCTTTCATGAGAATAGAAGATGATGCTCTCTTCCGACGAAAGCATTCCGCAGAAAAGAAACCTCTTGGTGCTCAAAAACATGACTTTAAGCATAAAAGAGTAAACAAGATTGGAAATCCTCGATACGAGTCGAAAACTCGACCAAGCAAAGGTACTGTTAAAATACGATATCCAGAGTTATCTACTTACAATTTTGCAGGTACATCGAAAGATTTGGTGGATTCATTACGAAAGATTGATGCAAACGTACGATGGCCGAAGAAATCAGATAAACCAAGCAAAGACAAAGATCAGAACAGATGGTGCGATTTCCATGACGATCATGGTCATACGACAGATGAATGCATCAGTTTAAAGAAGGAGATTTCATATTTGAAATCTAAGGGGCATCTAAAAGGCCTCATCCCAGAAGAACAAGGACGACCAGCGTCACCAGTTCATACAAAAGTCATAAACTGCATCACTGGAGGATCAGAAATTTGTGGACTTACATATTCAGCTGCAAAGCGACATGCACGAGATGGTCCAAGCGAACATCCTATCCCCGGAGAAGCCAAATCAAAGACAGAAAAAGAGCTCGATGCAATGACAATCACGTTCGACCAAGACGATACACAGGGGGTCCATCATAAACATCATGACGCTCTAGTCATACAGTTGACAATTGGAAACTGTTCGACTAAGAGAATATTGATTGATGGAGGTAGTTCGGCTAACGTTATTTTTGCAGATACTCTTAAAGTCATGGGAATCGAACGGTCAGAAATCGTACGACGAAGTACTACTCTGATTGGATTCAATGGAGACCCGATGAACACTCTCGGAGAAATCATCTTGCCTGTCTACGCCAAAGGCATCAACAAACAAACAAAGTTCAACGTTGTGGACTGCCAATCAGCTTACAATGTTATTCTTGGAAGACCCTGGATCCACGAGATGAAAGCAATTCCTTCGACATACCACCAGAAGATTAAATTTCCTTCTCCATGGGGAATTCAAGAGATTGCTAGTGAGAACAAAATCGCACGAGAATGTTACAAGATTACGATGAAGACAAAGTCGCAGGACATCTAGCAATTACAGAGCCAGGATGAGAGGAAATCGAACGACGACCTTCGGCTAGAAGAAGTCGTCCTTGATCCTGAACATCCTGATCGAAAAGTCTTCGTAGGAGCCTCGCTCCCCCCTGACATAAAAAATACGATTATATCTTTTTTGCAGGAACATTCAGACTGTTTTGCATGGTCGCACGAAGATATGGTCGGAATAGATCCAAGCATTATATCGCATAAATTGAACGTGGATCCTACGTTCAAACCCATTAAGCAGAAACGTCGCAAGTTCGCGCCTGAAAGAAATAAAGTGATCAACGATGAAGTTGACAATCTGCTTAAAACAGGGAAGATCCGAGAAGTCAAATATCCAGAATGGTTGGCTAATGTAGTCGTCGTACAAAAGAAGAACGGAAAATGGCGAGTCTGCACTGATTTCACGGATCTAAACAAAGCTTGTCCAAAAGATCCTTTTCCTTTACCTCATATCGACGCCATGGTCGACGCGACGGCAGGACATGAATTGTTGACATTCATGGACGCGTATTCAGGATACAACCAAATACTGATGCACACGGACGACCAGGAGAAGACTGCATTCATGACCGATAAAGGCATATACTGTTACAAAGTTATGCCATTCGGTCTCAAGAATGCAGGATCAACATATCAAAGATTGGTTAACATGATGTTCAAGGAACATCTTGGTCGAACAATGGAAGTTTATATCGACGACATGCTTGTGAAATCAGAACGTTCGATCGATCACGTTGCACATTTAAAGCAATCCTTCGATATCCTACGACAATACAAGATGAAGCTCAATCCAACAAAATGTTCCTTCGGAGTACGAGCAGGAAAATTCTTGGGGTACTTGGTCACGCAACGCGGAATCGAAGCAAGTCCAGAACAAGTCAAAGCTATCGTAGAGATACAATCTCCAAGGAATGTCAAAGAAGTCCAGAAGTTAACAGGACGAGTGGCAGCTTTAACCCGATTTATTTCACGATCATCGGATAAATGCCATTTGTTCTATAATGTCCTACGAAAGAATCAAGGCTTCTTATGGACAGACGAACATGAGAAAGCTTTGCAAGAACTGAAGCAATATATGACAACACCTCCACTGCTGACAAAACCAGTCGACGGAGAAAGTCTACAGTTGTACTTGGCAGTGAGCAAAAATGCGACAAGTGCAGTACTTGTGCGAGAAGAAGATCAACGACAACAACCAATCTATTATGTCAGCAAATCTTTCCTCGACGCAGAAACCAGGTACACATCAATGGAAAAGTTGCTACTAGGTCTTATGACGGCAGCAAAGAAGCTAAGGCATTACTTCGAGTCACATCATATCATTGTTGTGACCAATTATCCGCTCAAGACGGTGCTTCGAAAACCAGAACTGACAGGACGACTAGCCAAATGGAGCATTTATCTCAGTGGGTTCGATATTGAATTTAAACCCAAGACGGCCATCAAATCGCAAGTACTAGCAGATTTCGTGGCAGAGTTTTCTCCAGGATTGGAACCCACGACGTGCGACGAAGTTGTGATGATTTCAGACAACCAGCCTTGGATACTCTACGTTGATGGTTCCTCGAACGTACGAGGATGTGGATTAGGTGTTGTCTTAAAATCATCACAAGGGGGAAATATAGTATACTCCGTACGATGCGAATTCAAAGCCACAAACAATGAAGCAGAATATGAAGCTTTGATCGAAGGACTAGATATTGCTCTTAGACTGGGGGCAAAACAGTTGCACGTTCGAAGCGATTCTTTATTGGTCGTAAACCAAGTAAATGGGGATTTTCAAGCAAAAGACTCAAAAATGATGAGTTATCTCAAAGCCGTTAAAGATCGAATCGCACGATTTGAACAGTTCTTGATCGAGCAAATACCAAGAGATCTAAATATGCAAGCGGACGCGCTGGCCAATCTGGGATCTGCATTTCATGATCCGTTCATGGAAAATATCCCAATACTTCATCTCACGACACCAACAATTGCGGTAAACGATGAAGTACAGATGAACGAGGAAATTTACAACTGGTCGCTCGACATATGGAACTACCTCAAGCACGACCAACTACCTGAAGATAAAATGGAAGCTCGAAAGACAAGATCGAAAGCTTCAAGATACACAATCTTTGAAGATCAACTTTATCGAAGATCCACGACAGGACTTCTTCTACGATGCGTTACAAATAAAGTACAAATCAATCAAATTCTCCAAGAGATGCACGACGGAGAATGTGGAAATCACGCAGGAGGCAGAAGTCTTGCTAGTCGAATCTCACGACAAGGTTACTATTGGCCTACTCTACGAGAAGATGCCATAACGTACGTCCAACGATGCGACGCATGTCAAAAACATTCGAGCATGGTCCATCGACCATCTGAACCTTTACATTCTGTTCTAGTTCCATGGCCCTTCATGCGATGGGGAATGGACATCGTGGGAAAATTACCTCCAGCCCCTGGACAGAAAGTCTATCTACTCGTACTCACCGACTACTTCTCGAAATGGATAGAAGCTGGTGCTTTCTCACAGGTCCGAGATAAAGAAGTCATATCTTTCATTCAGAAAAACATCATTTATAGATTCGGGGTACCAGCTGAAATCATGTGCGACAACGGCTCACAATTTATAAGTGATAAGACTCGTACGTTCTGTGAAAAGCGAGGAATCAAATTAATCACTTCAACTCCGAGATATCCACAATCTAACGGGTTAGCAGAGTCGAGCAACAAAGTCATCATCAATTCAATCCGAAAGAGGTTGAAAGGAGCAAAAGGAAAATGGGTAGAAGAATTGCCATCTGTCTTATGGGCAAATCGTACGACACCTAGAGCATCAACTGGACAAACTCCGTATTCTCTGGTATATGGATGCGAAGCAGTCTTGCCAATCGAAGCTCGAATACCAACTGCCAGAAGTCGCACGTATGATCAAAATGCAATAAATTTATCCTACGATCTTGACGCCTTAGAAGAAATCCGAGAAAAAGCACTACGAACGATGGCTGCACAGAAAGGAATTGTCGAAAGACACTTCAACAAAAAGGTAAAGGCAAAAATTTTTCAAGTTGGAGATTATGTCTTACGACATGTGTTTCAAAATACACAAGAGCCCAACGCTGGAAAACTTTCCATCAAATGGGAAGGACCTTACATAATTTCCAAGGTCATCGGAAATGGAGCATACAGACTTACGACTATGGAAGGTATGGAAATCCCACGAAGCTGGAACGCCCATCACCTCAAAAGGTATTATTTCTAAACCTATTTACATACGATTTATTCCTTATCCATTACTGACTTAAGCATCGGAGCGCCGTTGGCTAAGCCAACGGCCACCCCTTAGTCATCCTTTTTCGCAGGTATCGCACGATAAATCGCATGGATCGCACGATTAACGCAAGTATCGCACGACTTAAATGCATGCTTATCGCAGGAATCGCACGACAAAAATCGCATGGATCGCAAGAAAATCGCTGTAACGCACGATTATATCGCAAGAGCGCAAGTCAATTCGCCAGTCGCACGAATACTCTCATGAGTACAAAAGAAACGTTTCTATAATAAGTCTAAGGACTTTAAAACAAATGCATGCAAAAATAAAAGCTAAAACGCACGATACAGGCTAAAACGCACGATACAAGCTAAAACACACGATACGAGTTAAAACGCACGGTATTCAAACAAAATTTCATTCATTAAACATTTTTTGCCTAAAAATGGCGAATTACAAAGAAAATTTTACGATTACAAAGATAAAAGCTATTCTAAAGGAGCGACAGAGGAAGATGGATCTACGACAGGAACCTCTTCAGTCCCCTGAGGATGTGCAGGAGCGGATCCAGAGGTTTCAGGAACCTCCTCCTCGACACCTGCATCCTTGACTTCAGCAGGCTTATCTTCAGCAACCGTTTCTTCGTCCAAATTCTTCAGATCTTCCTCGTCTAGGAGATCTTCGGAACCCATCGCCTGAATGAAAGATGCTACCTCGTCCTTCGCCATTTTAGACGTCACGGTCCCAGCAGCTACACGTCGCATGACCGCAGTACGTGCGACCACACGGACTAAAGCGGCATCATCTTCCAGCTCCTGGATCTTGGACGACAACGCTTCTTCTCTCTCAGCCTTCTCCCGTCGAACGACCAACAGCTCTTTCTCCAACTCCTTGGTGTGGTCCAAGGCCAACTTCAGCCGTTCCCGCTGTTGAACTTGGAATTGCTCGCTGAGCTCCAGCTTGGATTCCAAATCCCCAATCTGAACCGACTTGGCATTAACCTCGTCGGTCAGTTGGATCAGCTTCTTTTTGGCCTTGTCGGCCTCCTTCTTGGCCACTTTGGCATCATTCTGGTTCGACGCTATCTCCTCCTTGATCTTAGCCATCCGCGTATGGAGACTAAGACTAGTTTGGAGGGCCTATACAAAGAAAAAAGAAAAGATTAGAAGCTGTACAAAAGAAGTAAAACAAAAAACATACGACAGGGACTTACCAAGAAAGAGATACCCGCGATGGAGGCGTCCAGATCTTCGATGTCGGCCTCCTCCATTCGCGCCTTTTGAGCAGGGACGTGAAACTGCTCCAAGACTGGAAAAGTGGCCGCTGTCCTGATCACATCGTCCACCATGAAGTCGGAAGGAATCTGGATCGTCATGGTCGTAAGACCAGACCCCTCTTTCTCCTTGCCCTTGTCGACCTTCGACACAGGCTGGCTGGATGCACCTTCTCCCTTTGCAGGAGGGGCGAAGCTAAGAGGGATAGCTGCTATCCCGCCTTCAACCTTGCGTGCGGTATCCTTAGGCGGGGTATCCACAGAAACGTACGACGATCTCGTACGTTTAGCCACCAAACCTTCCTGGGCGGCAGCCTTCCTTTTAGCAGCACGAGCAGCTGCTTCCATCGTCGACGCCTTCTTAGAAGCTGAGCCTGCGCAAAAAAGAAGAGTTAGAATCAAATGAAACTAATACAAACAAGAATATTAATGTCTGATATTTACCTTCCATATCCGTCTCCTCGATAATTTGCACTTCAGGCTCAATGTCGCTCTCCTCGCCGCCCTTCGACGTTCTATACGTGCGATCTGTCACACTATAACTCAGGAAGTGCGAGATCAGCTCGTTAGATTCTTCGGTCGTCTCAAACGTGAAGTTAACAACTGCAAGAAAACATGCGATTAGTCATCGAAATTGTGCAAAAGATGTATAAATAAGAGATGAATGCCTAAGTTACCATTTGAGTTCCACTCAGGAACAACCCAAGATTCATCGGAGACCGAAGACGTCTGGACGAAGACGTAACGAGACTTCCACCCTCGATCATTCACTTGCGTGCGATGAACAAGCATGGTGTCATTCCTACCCTTAGGAAACAACCCATAACGGTTGTAGGGCAGTCTCGTCACGTTATAAGCAGAAAGAAGGTCGTCCACAGAGAACGCACGACGACCCCAATCCTTGGTCACCCGTTCGATCACCAAGATGACTCGCCAGAATTGGGGCATCAGTTGCCCCGGAGATAAGTTGAAACGAGACATGAAGGCTCGAGAGAGTGGGGAATAAGGCCATCGAAATCCGATTTTAAACGGATATTCAAACAGGGCAAAGAACCCCGTCGAAGTATCCGCTGGCCTAATCTCTCCGGCCACCCTTACTTGGGCACCCTCTGGTAACCCAGCTAATTCTCTTAACTCTCCTACTTCCAAGCTCTCGGCTATCGAACTCTTAACTTCCGACGACATGATGAAATCTAGTCGGCTTAAACTATTTCTCAAACGTGTAAACCTAAGAACGTCTAAACCTCTATTACTCTTAGTTGCTATTAATTTCAGACGCATTAACTGAAAGAGAAAGAGGTACCTTATATGCCTAGTCGCATAAAATCCTTGCCGAAAATAAAGTCGGATTACGATTAAGAATTGATTTCGCGAATCGAGCAAGAATTGAAAAAGATTTTGTAAAATCTTTCTTTAATTTAAGTCCTCATATTTATAGTAGCCAAATCATGGATGAGTCATCGAAAAGAAGCAGGACACGCATCGCTAATTAGCCGTTAGAAGACACGCGTCCAGAGTAACGGCTAGATAACGGCTATAATTCCTAACGTTAATTCGACCGTTAAGCAACGTATTTTTACTTCTTGTCCAGCGAATTAAAGATTTAGATAAAATTAGAATTATTTTCTAAATCTTGGGGGCAAATTGTTAGGGTAAAAATCTACGATCGCACGACAACCGACTATAATCGTAAGGCAAATGTTAGGACAATAGTCCTGTATTAAGATATGGTCCAGAGATAAAACCTAAAAGTACTATCGAACAAAGATTATTAGACATCGAACATATACATCGAATAAGTCGAACGATATCTACAATATCGTACGACAGTACTAACGAATAAATATACAAAGTTTATATGTTTGATGCAGGTAAGCTGATTATCATATCTAACAATTGTCCACCTTTGAGGAAATCGGAAATTGAGTACTATGCTATGCTTGTTGAAGATCATCACTACATCGAACAAGTCATAAGTTATGTATCGTTCGACAGCATCAAAGATCGATCGTTACAAGCAAGATTCTCGCAACAGTTACAATCTGGACATTAACTCTCAACAATACCGTTGGACAGTTACTCTCCGAGCATTAATTGAAGACAATAACGTTGGACGGTTACAATTCAATCATTGATGAGCCACAATACCGTTGGACCGTTATTATCAAGCCACTATATAAGAAGAATCAAGCCAGTATTTCAAGACACGAAGTCTATCCGAAGCTCACAAGTTCTATAATCATTATTCTAGAGAATCATCTGTAATTTACATTCGATTTCATAGTTCTCTCAGTTGTAATCGTACGATCAAAGCTGTATACTTGAAGGACATCACCCCTGATTGGTGATCATAGTGCTCTGTCGACTTATCTTTTAGGTCGACCGCAGGTTTTTTCCTCCGTCGTGAGGTTTTTCCTGCGTCATCAAATTATTTGTTTCATTTTACTTTTCCGCACTTATCATTGATTGTAATTTCTTTCTCTCGACGGTTAAGCCTCACACAAGTTTCTTACGACATCGAGTTGTGTAATTTTTTACATAAACATTAACCAATCTTTGATATGTTGATCCTGCATTCTTGAGACCAAATGGCATAACTTTGTAACAGTATATGCCTTTATCTGTCATGAATGCAGTCTTCTCCTGGTCGTCCGTATGCATCAATATTTGGTTATATCCTGAATATGCGTCCATGAATGTTAACAATTCATGTCCTGCTGTCGCGTCAACCATGGCGTCGATATGAGGTAAAGGAAAAGGATCTTTTGGACAAGCTTTGTCTAGATCCGTGAAATCAATGCAGACTCGCCATTTTCCGTTCTTCTTTTGTACGACGACTACATTAGCCAACCATTCTGGATATTTGACTTCTCGGATCTTCCCTGTTTTAAGCAGATTGTCAACTTCATCGTTGATCACTTTATTTCTTTCAGGTGCGAACTTGCGACGTTTCTGCTTAATGGGCTTGAAAGTAGGATCCACGTTCAGTTTATGCGATATAATGCTTGGATCTATTCCAACCATATCTTCGTGCGACCATGCAAAACAGTCTGAATGTTCCTGCAAAAAAGATATAATCGTATTTTTTATGTCAGGGGGGAGCGAGGCTCCTACGAAGACTTTTCGATCAGGATGTTCAGGATCAAGGAGGACTTCTTCTAGCCGAAGATCGTCGTTCGATTTCCTCTCATCCTGGCTCTGTAATTGCTAGATGTCCTGCAACTTTGTCTTCATCGTAATCTTGTAACATTCTCGTGCGACTTTGTTCTCACTAGCAATTTCTTGAATTCCCCATGGAGAAGGAAATTTGATCTTCTGATGGTATGTCGAAGGAATTGCTTTCATCTCGTGGATCCATGGTCTTCCAAGAATAACATTGTAAGCTGATTGGCAGTCCACAACATTGAACTTTGTTTGTTTGTTGATGCCTTTGGCGTAGACAGGCAAGATGATTTCTCCGAGAGTGTTCATCGGATCTCCATTGAATCCAATCAGAGTAGTACTTCGTCGTACAATTTCTGACCGTTCGATTCCCATGACTTTAAGAGTATCTGCAAAAATAACGTTAGCCGAACTGCCTCCATCAATCAATATTCTCTTAGTCGAACAGTTTCCGATTGTCAACTGTATAACTAGAGCGTCATGATGTTTATGATGGACCCCCTGTGTATCGCCTTGGTCGAACGTGATTGCCATTGCATCGAGCTCTTTTTCTGTCTTTGATTTGGCTTCTCCGGGGATAGGATGTTCGTTTGGACCATCTCGTGCATGTCGCTTTGCAGCTGAATATGTAAGTCCACAAACTTCTGATCCTCCAGTGATGCAGTTTATGACTTTTGTATGAACCGGTGACGCTGGTCGTCCTTGTTCTTCTGGGATGAGGCCTTTTAGATGCCCCTTAGATTTCAAATATGAAATCTCCTTCTTTAAACTGATGCATTCATCCGTCGTATGACCATGATCGTCGTGGAAGTCGCACCATCTGTTCTGATCTTTGTCCTTACTTGGTTTATCAGATTTCTTTGGCCATCGTACGTTTGCATCAATCTTTCGTAGCGAATCCACCAAATCTTTTGATGTACCTGCAAAATTGTAAGTAGATAACTCTGGATATCGTATTTTAACAGTACCTTTGCTTGGTCGAGTTTTTGACTCGTATCGCGGATTTCCAATCTTGTTTACTCTTTTATGCTTAAAGTCATGTTTTTGAGCACCAAGAGGTTTCTTTTCTGCGGAATGCTTTCGTCGGAAGAGAGCATCATCTTCTATTCTCATGAAAGCTAGTGTTCTAGCTCGTACGTCGTCGAAGTTTTCTGGTGGATATTTCGTTAATTCCAGATATAATCCAGAGGAATCTTCTAATCCACGCTTGTATGCCTCGATTGCTGTTTTCACGTCGCAATTTTTTATTTCAATCATTGCTGCATTGAATCTGTTGAAGTAGTCGCGGATTGTTTCTCCAGATTTCTGTACGATATAGTACAGGTCGCTGGTCTGCTTCTCCATCTTACGACTGCTAGCAAATTGTCGAGTGAATTGGTTCACCAATTCTGCAAATGATCCAATACTCTTTGGCTTTAGGTTAATAAGCCATTGTAATGCTGCTCCTGTTAAAGTTGATCCAAAGCTTTTGCACATGCAGACTTCCTGATATTGCGCCGGTATAGGAACTGTCCACATAAGTTGCTTGTACTGTGCTATATGTTCGACCGGATCTGTGATTCCAGAATATTTTGTTGCGAAAGCTGGTATAGTATATTTCTTAGGAACGTCAACAAGAGCTAATTCATCAACGAACGGTGAAGCCTGAAATCCAGTTTTAGGTTCGACTTCGACGGGTACTGCTGCTCCGGGTAGCTTTGTGAGTAATGCGAACAATTTTTGATTTTGTTCTTCCAGGGACTTCAGTCGTACGTTCAGAGGATCTTCAACGTTTATTGGGATTGTTGGAATACAACTAGAAGAGATTCCGGTACTGGGTGGTATTGTCGTATGAACGGTGGAACTAGCAGCTGTGGGTATATGACCAGGAATAGGAATTTGTTGGGATACATTGTTAAAAGGCTCGAACGTGAACATGGGGGCTCCTTGAGGCATAGAAGGTGGACCTCGAGGCATAGGTGGCGGGCCATGAGGTATTGGTGGTGGAACCTGTGGTAAAGATGGTCGTACGTTGTTGAATTGTTGGTTCACAGTTGAAAATGGCATTGAGGCATTGAACTGTGGTCGCGGTGGTGGTCTTAGATATTGAGGAGGATATGGAGGAGGAATAGACATTGGAATAGTCATCGATGGTCCTGGGAAAGCTCGAAGACGTTGAATTTCGTTGTTAGCTTCTTGCAATTGTTGTTGGAGTGATGCTATGAATCCGTTATCCATTATCATGCGCAAATAGCTCAAAGAAAACTCAAAGAAAAGGTTAGTACTAAGGCGCACTTTTCACCGAATGAAATTTTTCTCAAAACGGAGCCCCACGGTGGGCGCCAAATTGTTTATGTAAAAAATCGCATCTGCGGACGAATTAAGGTTCGCTTATGATTTTTATCCCGGCGAGAGAAATGAAACTTCAATAAATCCTGCACAAAACAAATAAGGAAAAAGACACGAGATTTTGGTGACGCGGGAAAACCTCAACGGAGGAAAAAACCCGCGGCCGACTAAGAAATAGTCGACGTTGAACTATGTATCACCAATAAGGGGTGATGCCGTTTGTAGTACAATAGTCCGTCTTACGTTACAATGAAGATATAAACACAAGACATGCGAAAGTAACTTATGTCGTAAGTACAAATATCGCATGCAAATATCGAAGTATAAAAGAACTCGAAAGTAGATTCGGTTGTATCGGTTGTCGGGGGTCTTCCAAATGAGCCGGGGTGCCCTTTATATAGTGCAAAGGTTGTAAGTTGTAACCGCTTGACATTTAATGCTCTTGATGACAATAATTGTAACGGTCGTAACGGTAGTTGTGCATTAATTTGTGCTTTTTAATCACGGTCGTCGGTTACATCTCTTTAATCCTGCATTAAACAGACATTAAAACGGCAGTTACAGGTTATATAATCGCGATCTTACGAAATCTTAAGACGGTCGTACGACATCTTAAGACGGTCGTACGACATCAACGTAAGACGAACGACTAAATCGTAAGACGATTGTTTCTGCTGTATTCGGTCTTAAGAACTTTGTCTAAATATAAGATCCGTCCTGTAATATTTCATCTAATAATTTTGTCGGTCGAGCGTTAGAATTTGACCATAACAGTTAGCCCCCCAGATTTGAATTTCAAAGTCAGTTTGAATTTCAAATCTTCTTTCAAAGTCTCAACGATGCATGTAAATGCAAATTCCCTGGAGAAGCAAAAAATACGAAGAAAAATGTTAGTAGAATCGCACGTAATTCTTGAAACTTTTTCTTAAGGCCGGGTCCCGGGGATGGCGCCAAATTGTTTATGCCAAATTGTGGTCGTGGGTTCGGGCCCCACGGTGGGCGCCAAATTGTTTATGTAAAAAATTACACAACTCGATGTCGTAAGAAACTTGTGTGAGGCTTAACCGTCGAGAGAAAGAAATTACAATCAATGATAAGTGCGGAAAAATAAAATGAGACAAATAATTTGATGACGCAGGAAAAACCTCACGACGGAGGAAAAAACCTGCGGTCGACCTAAAAGATAAGTCGACAGAGCACTATGTTCACCAATCAGGGGTGATGTCCTTCAAGTATACAGCTTTGATCGTACGATTACAATTGAGAGAAATATGAAATCGAATGTAAATTACAGATGATTCTCAAGAATAATGATTATAGAACTTGTGAGCTTCGGATAGACTTCGTGTGTTGCAATGCTGGCTTGATTCTTCTTTTATAGTGGCTTGAGAATAACGGTCCAACGGTATTGTGGCTCATCAATGATTGAATTGTAACCGTCCAACGTTATTGTCTTCAATTAATGCTCGGAGAGTAACTGTCCAACGGTATTGCTGAGAGTTAATGTCCAGATTGTAACTGCTGCGAGAATCTTGCTTGTAACGGTCGATCTTGATGCTGTCGAACGATACATAACTTACGACTTGCTCATTGTAATGATGGACTTCAACGAGCATAGCATAGTACTCAATTTCCGATTTCCTCAAAGGTGGACAATTGTTAGATATGATAATCAGCTTATCTGCATCAAACATATAAACTTTGTATGTTATTCGTTAGTATCATCGTACGACAATATAGTCATCGTGCGTCTTATTTATTGTATACGTTCGATGCTTATTGATCTTTGTTCGATAGTCCTCTTAGGTTTTATCTCAGGACCTTATCTTAATACAGGACTATTGTCCTAACATTTACCTTACGATTATAGTCGGTTGTCGTGCGATTGTAGATTTTTACCCTAACAGTAGCTATAGACGAGATTTCTTGTAGTGAGTTCGTTGGGTTTTTTTAGACCTTTCCCTTAATTTATAGATAAACTGTCCAGTACCGTAGTACCAGAACATTTTTGTTGTTTTTATTAATTTAAAAACGTGTAACTATGAAAAGGAAACTATTAAAACTATGAAACTAATTACCATGCATTAATTTTAATGGCTAATACAATTATTCGAGGATCGAAAATTGAAATGTTTCAATACAAATTAATTGTTTCAATGAGAACAAACATTCTAAATTAATCTGGTGGTAGATTTTATTTTAAATAGTAGTTAACTAAAAATCCGTCTATTATCTATCGATATTCTTAACTAAAATCGATTATTGTTTAGAAATAAATAAACAAATAAACTTTACATTCCGTTGATAATCCAGTGAAAAACCGATGAAAATAACATTAAAAAAAATTATTTATGCTCGGTTACCGATGAGATTCAATGCATTTTGACTTTTTAATTTCTGTTGATAATCTAATGGAATTGATTTCATTTTAATAGTATTATGTATATGGAAAAGAAATTTATATTCTGTAATGATTTTCAGTCATCAACAATAATTTTTGAAATATATATAACTTTAATTAGATGTTAATTTAGTTATTTTTTAAAAGTACTTTTACGACTTTTAATATTGTCAATGTAATTATTTTATTAGATTATTTATACGACTGGGTTACACACATTTTTTTAGTTTGTCATGTATCGTAAGGGGCCATTACGTTGTCCATGCATACGTCATGGTCAAAAGTCAGCCAACGTCACATATTTTTCTAATGTTAATTTATATAAAATATATTTTAATGCAAATTTAAGATATTAAACTTTGAGGTATCCAATATATATTGAAAAATATGTTACATAGATAAAATCAAACCGATTCTGGGGGACTTGCCAAGTCGTTGATGCCAAACAGATGAATTGGATAAGACAAACGCACGGGAGAGAGCAAGAATGTTGAGGGGGTAGAGTTCACCAGAGCTGTCACACCAAAGCAGGGTTTTGTGGGTTCGATAATCCTTCACAGAAAAACCAAATTGATCAAATTCAATAGAACATTGATTATCTTTTGTGAATTGTCTTACCGAAATAAGGTTTTTAATAATGTGAGGTGTTACCAAAACATTGTGAAGGTGTAATGGGTGGAAAGTGGCAGGCATGCATGAGTGTCCGCACTGAGTTACTGGAATAGGTGAACCATTCCCAACAATAACAAATGAATAAGTATTCTTATATAAAGGAGATGAGAGTTTACCTGCATCTCATGCTAAGTGGGAGGTTGCCACGGTATCCATGTACCAAGAACCATCGGCCAGATCATTGATAGAGCAAGCGTAAAAGCCTCAAGCAAAGTGGTTGCTTGTGTTGGGAACCGGAGGCACAAATGCGCAGCGGAAAAACTAAATTCCGTTTCCCAATCGAGGATCCAGTCCAAAAACCATACAAATACAATAAAGGGGGTTTGGGTGTTTACCTTTGCGAAAAACAGCTGGATTGCAAGCAGGGGATACACCGCTACTGACACAATGCAAGAATAGGTTGCTAGACCACCGTGGATTATACCCGAAAAACCGACTGGTTTTGTATGTGTGTGTGTGTATTCGGCTGAGAGAGAGGAGGAGAGGAGAGAGAGTGGTTTTTTTTTTTATCGGAAAAACAATTAACTGAATTATCAGGTTTAAGCCTTTATTTATAGGAATAAATTAGGCAGTGTTTGTAACCATATCTAATTCCTTAATAATTATCTCAATAATTAATCAAACTGATTAATTATATAATTCCTATAATTATCTTAATAAATAATTTTAACCAATTATTTATTTCTTTTTCTCTCTCCTTTTAATAACTAATAAACAATTAATTATTTCTCTCACACAAATAATCCAAACATTCTCTATTTTAGTGTGCAGCGGTGTGACCTACTAATGTCTTATAACATTGGACACGGTAACACTGTTACTGTCTCGCACATAATCCTAACAGCTTGATCATTGGTCATTGACGGGAACAAAGTCAACAGTAGCAACATAGGCGGCGGTGTGGTAACCGAGAAGGCCTGGTGACCGGATGGAGGTACGCCAAACAACCTAGCTGCTGTTGGCGGTGGTCTGGACGACGGCTAGACTGGCGGTTGCTACCACTGCCGGTTGGTGGTTGAGCGGGACATGCGGGGGACGGTGGGAGACCGTACGCGCAAAGGTAGTAGGGCCACGGATAGGGTGGTCGTGTGAATTGCGATAGGGTTGGCGATAGAACCAGTTACGACAGGAGTAGTGGCAGTGGGAGCAGCCGTCGCAGATGCTATCAAGGCAGCAGCGCACGATTGGGTGCGAGAGGAACCGCGTTGCGAGTGGCGAGTACGGTTGCTGTTCCGAGGATGAGCGCTGGTTTAGAGAACCGTAGATGAAAGGGTATGGTCACCATGAGATGGTTGAATGAGGCGAGGGCGGGTAAGTCGTTGTTCTTCAAGAAAAAGCATTGGACAAGCTTGCAAGAAGGTAGGCGGCGATGTGTGGTGGCATAGGAGCATGGCCATGTTCTCATATTTATCAGAGAGCCCGTTGAGAAGATGATTTACAAGAGTCTTTTCAGGAATCGAAGCATCAATATTAGCGAGAACATCGGCAATAGACTTGATCTTCTGACAGTATGCCGTGATCGAAAGATCACCAAAGAAAATAGTGCGAAAATCATTCTTAAGTTCAATCACACGTGCCTCGTTATTGTCTCGAGAAAGATTTTCTAGACTGAGCCAAACCTCGCGAGCAGTGGTGTTCTTCTTGAGAATCATGGAAAGTAGATGCTGAGAGGTAGTTCCATACAACCATACCTTGACAATGGAATCAAGTTCACGCCAGGCAAGATCCGGGGGTGGTGTCAGAATGAAGGGAGGAACCATGAAGATGACTAAGGACACGAAACCGTATGCAGTGGGTTTCAAATAATTGGTGACAGGCATCATAGTTCATTTTCTCGAGATTGAGGGTAAGAGGGATACAAGACTTGATATTCGTGATACCAAAGGGTTTTTTGGATTGTTTATAGGATGGAGAAGAAGGTCCAACCATACAAAGAGAGAAGGAGAAAAAAGAAAAAGAAAAGCGGGGAAGGGTGGTACGACGGCGGCAGTGAGAAGAACCAACGGCGAGGGAGAGGCGGCTAGGGTTAGGGCCGACTCACTTTTAGGGAGAAAAAGAAAGGCTCGATACCATGTAGAATGATATTTTTCCTATGAGAGAGATTTTATTCCAAAAGAGAATATATAGAGTACAAATACACACAGGGCCAATACAAGGGCCAGACTAAATACACTAAATACATAAGTATATACACTAATATTTTCATCAATGTTCAGTCTTTGGACAAGTTGTTTAGAAAGGTTTAAATCTTAACTTGCTAGTTCGTTGTTTGCCCAACCATCTTTGAAAAGCTAACAACAGAAGGAAAACACTTTTTTTTTGGACGGCAGATAAACACACATACACGCCCCGACCGAAGTCGAAAAAGTATCCGGAATCCATTCGGGCACCCGACTAATCCTAAAACACTTTATTTAACTCTTCAGAAGAAATCAATCACTTTCTATCTTAAAAATCACCATTTCATTATTTACAAACATAATATTCTCAAGAGAAATATCTACTGACGTTTGAACTTAGTCCATCCTAAACTCTCTAATCAAATATGTTCACTTTGATATAATCAACAAGAGGTTCATCGCAAGCCACATTCATGTTCTACCATGACAAGCATTATTAACATTTTCATAATCACAAGCATTACCAAAAAGGTTTTTAAGCAGGTTTTCAAAAACGTTTGCTTATGTAACAATAAATTTGGTAAATCTTTTCCCAAATATGGGTTTTTGTTCACAACCATATTATGTACGTACTTGTTCTTATTTAGTAATTTATATCATGTTGTCTTAAATCCATTAAATACGTCATAGTACGTCTCTATAATTATAATAAAACCACAATATTTTCGCTTTAAATTAAGACTTTGAATGTAAACTTTTAGAATAAAAACAATAACAAAAGAATAATATATCCTTTTAATATATTTTATATCTCCAAATACAAACACGTGGTCGTTGCATATATTTAATATTCCAAAATTAATCTTTGTAAATCTTTTCATTACCGGTAGCCACCTGCCCTTTTTGTACTATTTTCATTTATTTAAATTAACAATAATCACTCCTTCCTTGGCTATATATTACTCAGAAGAATGCAGTGGAAAATCGTACTCCCTTTTACTTTAGAGCTCATAATAATAATAATGACCATGGAATCAATTTCATGTTGGCCGGAGAGTTTACCAAGCAAACGAAAGAAAGCCATTGAAGAGCTTAACCAAGGTATTCAGCTCACGAATAAGCTACTGCAGATGCTAAGGCAGCAGCAGCAGCCTGAAAAGCCCACATCTGTGTCTGTTGATGGTGTGGTTATTAAGATCTTGGAAGTCTTTGATAAAGCCATTTCAATCTTGACCTTCAACCAGAATCATAAGGAGACGGAATCTCCCGCCACCGGTTCCGATGGCCAAGAGCTACAACAACTTGATCAAAGTGTTCAGATAAGAACTAAAAGAGGATGCTACAAAAGAAGGTATATAAATATATATATGCATGACTGATATATTAATTGAACTAAAATTAAGAGGACATATGTTATGTTCAGGTATATATATGCATGACTGATATATCATTTGTTTTATGTTTGTCAAATATGCTTATACAGGTCAACTAAATGGTCTATGGAAATGAAAATGTGTGTCTAAAACTTCAATCGAAATCAATATTGAAATTCACAGTTTAGATTTAGAGTAGAGATAATGGAGTGCTTAAACAAAATTACAAAGTCTAAAGTATTTATACTGGTCATGGGTATTTATAAAATAATTACAATAACATTTTGACTTTGTGGCTTTGATGGATAAGTACCGGATAATTCTTCGTATAGATAAGTAGAAAACAGAGACTATTATAAATAGATGGCAAACAAGTTCATATGCAAATTCATGGTTCATGTATGAAGTATATGTTTATATGTGAACCCATTATTTAGTTCACAGTTTAACTGATTCACATATGAACTCATGGGTCTACATGTGGATAAGTTAACTAGTTCATATGTGAATAGTTACTTAGTTCATGTAAATTAGTTGGTTCACATGTGAATCACAATTTACAAGATAATATATGTGAATCAGTTAAAAATAGTTCATATGTGAATTACACGGATTTACATATGAACATATAATTCATATGTGAATTAGTTATAAGTAGTTTACTTCTTACTACATATAACTAATTCACATATGAATTACCGCACCTTTGCCAATGGGATGCATGCGATGATTTATCTCCCCCATGATGACTGTTGGACCGGTAGAGTGAGAGCACCCCAAAGGGTGACGTATACCCTTTTTTTAGTTATAAGTAGTTTAGATGTGAATTTACATGGATTTACATATGAACATATAATTCATATGTGAATTTGTTAAACATAATTAATATTTGAATTACACAAGTTCACATACAAACAAATAGTTCATATATGAATCGGTTAAACTAGTTAATCTGTTCACATATGTCATATATGAATCGTTTATAAATAGTTTATAGTTCGTATGTAAATCACAGTGACTCACACTACAAGAAAATTGGGTATCAGCGACCAATATTAGCGACGGAATTCACGAGTGAATGTAATCCCTTGCTAATTAGCGAGGGATTAGTAAGGGATTAGCGAGAGATATTTTTTTAGTCATTCCATTGCTAATTAGCGAGGGATTAACAAGGGATTAGCGAGGGATGTTTTTTCTAGTCATTCCCTCGCTAATTAAACGAGAAATAAACGAGGGATTAGCAAGAAATGTTTTTTCTAGTCATTCCCTCCTATTCCGTCGCTGATTAGCGAGGGATTAGCGAGAGATGTTTTTCTAGTCATTCCCTCGCTAGTCCCTCGTTAATTAGCGAGGGATTAGTGAGAGATGTTCTTTCTAGTCATTCCCTCGCTATTCCGTCGCTAATTAGCGAGGGATTAACGAGAGATGTTTTTTCTAGTCATTCTCTCGTTAATCCCTCGCTAATTAGCGAGGGCTTAACGAGGGATTAGCGAGGGATTGGATTTGTTTTCTTGTTTTCTCATTGGTATGTGTTTTATATATGTATGTATGTATGTATTTTTAAATGTGTAACGATGGCATTCGATGAGAAACGATTATCAATCATTAGATGCACATTGGCACATGTTTGGATGAGATACATCGGGATATGATGTAATGAGATGCACTAGATAAATTCATTTCTAAGACGCAGTTAATGGAAGGATATATATGAGATTATAAGAGATAAAATATTTAGATCCACTTCTCACGCTTTTAACTATTAACTTTAAACTAATCACCATCCTTCGTCTATTTGGATATAATGGAACTTAATAACCGTATACAAATAGTTAACAAGTAACAATTGACGTTATTGACCTATATAAATCATAAAGGGTTTTATTGAGATGTAATGGATCTTAGTGAGTCTTATTAAGTTAGAATGAGTCTTAACGGTCTTATAGAACCCAATAGATATCACATGCATTTATACGGTACATAGTTGTTTACAAATATATAATTATCAGATATCACTGATGTTATTGAGCCATAATTAATGTGGAAATTAAGTTTTTTTTTTTACTTGTTAACTAAAGTTTAGTTAATAATTTATTAATTATAAGTTATAAATAACTTTAAAAAATAAGAAATAACAAATAGTAATTCAAGATTTATAACTTATAATAGTAATTCATAATTTATAATTATCGAGAGATGTTTTTTCTAGTTATTCCCTCACTAATCCGTAATTAGTGATGGATTAACAAGGGATCAGCGAGAAATGTGTTTTTTAGTTATTCCCTCACTAATCCGTCGCTAATTAGCGAGGGACCAACGAGGATTAGCGAGAGATGTTTTTCCTAGTCATTCTCTCGTTAATTCGTCGCTAATTAGCGAGGGATTGAGCTTCTAGACATTCCCTCGCTAGTTAATGAGAGATTAGCGAGGGATTGGATATCATTGATGTTATTGGCGTTCGCTAACATTGGCCCTCGCTAATCCCTCACTAACATTGGCCCTCACTAATCCTTCGCTAAATCTAACCGTCACTAATCCCTCGTTAAAATCCCTCGCTGATAGCATTATCTACGACCAATACCCATCCGTTGCTAATCCCTCGCTAATACCCATCCGTCGCTAATCCCTCGCTAAAATCCCTCACTAATCCCTCGCCGATAGCATCATCCACGACTTGTCTGACCACGGACTAGTAGCGAGGGATTAGCAAGGGATATGTCCCTCGCTGATACCCAGTTTTCTTGTAGTGTCACATGAATTCATTAATTTGCTGCCTATTTGTCAAAAGTTAATAACTGTTTTATATTTTTGTACAACAATAATTTTGACCCAGCCACAATTAATTTCTTGACTAGTCAAAGCTACAATTTTTTGAGTACTCAAATACTCAAATTTGATCTTAGCAATACAATACTAAGGGGAAAGATCATTTCTCTACTTATCATTTTTTAGCATTTCTCGCTTAAGCCTTTAGTTATATATATATATATATATAGAGAGAGAGAGAGAGAGAGAGAGTATTTCAATTGTGCAACTCATTTCTAACTTGAAGCCAATGAAAACCTATGAAATTCTATAAAATTATATGAAACGTGTCTATAACTATTGACTTTCCATATATTTCCTATTTCCATAATCATTAACTTTCCATAATCATTGATTTTACATATATTTATAGTAAAAATGTAAATGTTTCATATAACTTAATATGATTTCATAGGGTTGTACAGGTTTCACGTTATAAATGGGTTGCAAATGATTATCATTATGTATATACACACATATATATGCTTGAGTGTGTGATTTTGCACTATGATTATGGAATACGATCAATGTAAAGGTGTGTGGCAAAAGTCGTGCGAAATTACATGTGATATTGCATGTGCTTCTACTATAATTAAATCACATGCCTTTTGCCATTTGCCTCTTGTAGTGTTCTATTAAATTTTTCAATCTCCTTTAAACCCGACTCTCGATGGCATATCTAATAAGGTCCTAGTGATGAAAAAAGCACTATTGTTTTGTTAAAAGGTGTTATCACCATGATTCGGTGCTTCACCTAGAAGTTAGCTTGAACCGGCAATATACATATATAGTATTTGTATTATGATTTTGCTAAGATTGGCATAACACGAAACCCTATCCATAAATTGTTGGTAAAAGTGATATTTTAGTGCTTTATATTTTATTTGGTAACTATAACTAACAATTATCATGATTGAAAAACAATCCTGGAATGCCCCCTCCTCTCTCTATATATACATAGATAGGTAGTTATATTTTGTTAAATATTTATGGTTTTCAAATAAGCTTGTCTACATGTATAATGGAGGTAGGACTACAACAATATATATGTATAAGTATTTAATGATTATTATGTTTTCACACGTATAGGAAAACCTTGTGGACTTCTACAAAAGTAACTCTTAATATGATAGATGACGGTTATGCATGGAGAAAATATGGACAAAAGATGATCCTCAATACTAAACACCAAAGGTGATTTTTTTATTGAATTTGAATCCTTCAGTGGGTTGTATTATATACAATATTTTTTTTAGATTTATTAACGATGAAACAAAGAAATTTCATGATAAATGGGTTTAACACGATAACTACTGAATGTTGTTATTGAATGTTGCATTATTCAAAAGCATTCCTGGAAAACTGAATGCTACATTATTTAGAAGCATTACTAAATTACTGAATGTTGCATTCAAACCGAATGTTGCATCTGAATAATATTGTATTATTCAGACTTAATGGGACATGTGTTGCCTTCGACTGTCCTCACATTCGCGATGAAAGATGAGTTCTCAGTCGAACTTTTGTCTAGTTGTATATACTACCTTGCTAATTATATATGCTCATGTGTATTTTTGTTATTAAACAGGAACTATTATAGGTGCACTCACAAGTTTGATCAAGGGTGTCAAGCAACCAAACAAGTGCAAAAGACCGAAGATGAACCACCAAAATATAAGATAACATATAATGGACACCATACTTGCAAGAATTTAGAAAGAGCTCCTCAAACGATTTTGGATTCCTCAAACCCTCGTGAAAAAATGGTGCTTCTTACATTTAAGAGGCAAGGGTTGATAGAAAACAAACAAGTTAACCTTTCTTTAGGTTCGAGATGTAACCAAGCTTCTTCTTTTAATCAACGTCCATCGAGGAATCCGACAAATAACGACACCCAAGCTCCATTGAAACATATGCTTAAGATGTCATCTGGGTTAGATCACAATGACATGATCTTTTCAGGCGTATCATCTGTAAGTAGTAATCGTGGCTACCATACTGTCCAAATGCTTGGAAAGGATGATTTTGGTGAACTTTGCCTATGAATTATGCTCCAAGCTACTTGGTTTTTATTTTGAAGTGTTTCTAACATTTGGATGGTAAGACAAAAGTAACCTTCTCTTATGAAACTTATTTTTAAATTTGGTTTAACCTTGAGTTTGTCTTCGTGAATGAGCCATGGTATTTTGTGTTATTGGTGAGCGGAAACTAGAAGTTGAAACATATATATTAGCTTTTAATAAAGTTCCGGTTCATGTTTTACAGAGTATGCTATAATTAAAGTATGCAATAGAAAAATTATTGTATGTACTGTCGCACTGGAGTTTCAACCTTACCATTTAATGTATCATGTTCCCTGTTAGGCAGGTAACATGTAAAACAAAACATAACAAGTTGGATACACTTTCATGAATTGAACCTAATTTTTTTATAACTTTAATTTTAACATGATTATAATGATGACTATGAACATGAACATGAAGATGAAGATGGAACCTAAAAACCCTAAAAGTGATTTTAGGGGAAAACTCTAAATCGATTATGAAATCGTAACCTCAAGATGCAGTGATTGTTTGTTTATAACTTCAGACATGAGAGGAATTGAGACCATATAGATCGATAGCCATAGGAATCATAAACCCAGATATAGAAACCCCAGAAATTGTAAACCCCTAAAATTGAAACCCTTGACATCGTAAACTAGAAGTCGTAAACCCTAGAAATCGTAAACCACAACAATCGTAAACCATATATTTGGGGGGAAATAAAATAACCTGTGGAGAAGATGGAGAAATCGTATTAGTGTTTAGAAGAAGAGAAATCGAAGAAGATGAAGTTGTACTGTGTGGATGGGAGATGGAGAAATCGTGGTTTAGATCTTGGATCTTGGATCTGGGTTTCCGGTTGCTTTCAATTGTTCATCATTGATTTAGGGTCTTGATTCATACCTAGCTTTAGCGTTCAAAAATATTTTAAAAAATAATAAAAGAGTTATGTTCATAAAAATGTATCCAACTTGTCACGTTTTGTTATTGTATGTACTGGACTTTGAAACTTACCATTTAATGTATCAAACTCACTAAAACCGGTGTCATATTAGCAGGTCACCTGCTATAACATAACAGGTTGGATACATTAAATGATAAATTTTACAAACTTGGATACATTAAATGGTAAGTTTGAAAGTACAGTACATACAATAACTTTTAATGACAAGTTAGATATACTTTCGTGAATTAAACCTTAAATTAAAATGATCAACATATAATAGACTAAGATGAGGGACCTAACAAAAATGGAACTATAGTGAACACCCTCGTAGTTCATTGGTTTAAGGGATTTCATACGTAATTTTCACCATGTGACAAGAAAGAATACTTGTAATTTACTATGGTTTGTATAGTACACCATGTCTTGCAAAGTTTGTTGAGGTGTACCTATGGACATATAATAGCCAAATATAACAACTATCAATACAATAAAATTGACTTTATACGACACTTAAAAAAATCATCTAATAGAGTAGTGTTTTATGAGACCCTAGTTTATAAAACCAAACAAAAAAAAAGTCTATCTAAAAGTGTTTCAATAAGTATATAGGACGTTTTTTAGCGTCGTAACAAGTTTTTTAGGATACTTTCATAATAAAGTGTCTTATTAACTAATTTTATCGGACACTTTTGAAAATTGTCCTGTAAACTCATATTTTTAAAGTATACATTTGTGTTTATAGGATACTTTTTCAAATAGTATCCTATAAAATAGTTAATCAGACGATTTATTTAAAAAAAATTTAAAAACTTTTTATGATGTCCAAACACGTCTTATAAACTTTTTGTAACATTTTTAGATATGACGTTTTTGTGTTTGGTCCTATAAACCAATGTCCTATAAAACATCCTATTAGAAAGCCTTTTATTTTAGACGTCCTATACACTCAATTTAATGGTAATGTATTATAGGAGAATTCGTGAATTAAACCAAGGTCGTTAAACAACTAAAAATGTATTGACATATAGAGACAACAGTTAAAAAGTATAAGACGATTTTTTTAATATAGTCTCCAAGAACTTTAGTAAATTCCCCTCAAAACATTTTTGATGCTCCATTTTCCAAAGAATCTTCGATCCTATTTTTTTAAACGACAAATTTTATTACAAAACGGGCCTATTGAGGCGCTAAGGATGCAGGAACAAAACTTACAACGGGAAAGAAATACAACACTAATCGGTCCAACTAACGATTCCACCAGATGAATACATGTTATTAAACCAAAGAAATGCAACAAACTAAAGGCCGTTAAAGATGATACCCGGGTTAAGGGTGGACCCATTAAACAACACTTCGTTCCTGCATCTCGATAAAACCCACAAGTAAGCATGTAACACCAGTGCACCACGTTCCCCTATCAATGAAATAGAGCAACCATAATCGATAAGACATGATCCTATTTGTTTTTAAAATGAATAAGGTAATAGAGAAGAAATAAGTTTGACCCATATTCCCCTAATAATGAAATAGACCAACCATAATCAAATAATAAATTGTTATATATAAAATACATTATATTAAGTTTATATTTTGCTTTTGGGGTATTAGACATTTTTGAAGTCATTGTAAACCCAATTTTATCACAATGACCTATGTCTATGATGCAAATATTTTTCAAAACATTTGTTTATAACTTATAAACAAATATAACTAAGTACATAACTATACTAATTATATACTTAAGTATATTGCTTCTCATCCCTGATTAAATTAAGCAATTTGAACTTGATATGATCTAAGGATCGTGCATGAATTCAAATCCATTATTATGTGAGAACCCAATATCTCTTTATTATAAGTTGTTAGGCCATCCTTAACCGTACCCTTCATACCTACTGCCACATCAGTTTTCCACTATCTTACCACTACCCTATCACCATCATACCTTTCCATCCTTAACTGTACCCCTCATACCATTTTTTTATTTCTAAAATATATTAAAATAATTTACTTTAAATTAAAATAACTAGCATTAAAATTAAAATTACATTAAAATTAAAATTAAAATTACATTAAAATTAAATATAAAAATACGGATCCCACTCGTATTTTTGGCGTATGCGCTCTTTCTCTCGCAATGTGACCTCTAACTGTATACCCGTGAGATGGTCGTGCGGTGCTATGTAGAATTAGAAGTCTATACCCCTTTGTCGTTCGTTAAGTGAATCGAGAAGCGAATGGTTCGAGGTCGCGATGGCGTTTAATGAGGTCGCCAAGTTCGACCCACTATCGGTTGACACAGCCGTCGTAGAGGAAGACCCCGCACGTCTCGCGGTGTTTCGACCCATCGGTCGTGTGCGCTCGGTTTGTGAGGGAGGTTGTCGTTGTCGACGTTCACATAATGAGTGCGAGCGTCGGATTCGCCGGGGGAGGCGGTTGGGTTTCGGACGTTTTCGACCCTTTATTTGTCGGCACGCGGATGTTCTTTGGGTCCACCATTAACACCAGGTTGAACTTTCGGAGAGTCTTTGACAATTCTCCAAGCGTGTTCGTGAGGAAAAACCTTGTGATTCTCGGAACGGTATTGATCTTTAGCTCTTGCAAGCACATCAAGGTCACTTTGGCCGCTTCGTCACGAGTTGAATGAATTATTGTAAATACAAGTGAACTTCGAGACACTAGATAGGAGCCCTATTGGTCCTCTTTCAATGGCCAACTATGTAAATTGTATTGTAGAAGGGGGGTTGAATACAATCAAAACAGTTTCTTCTACTTAATTTAATTCACAACCCCTATGGAGTTTTTGTGTAAACTAAAGTAGATTGTTTGTTGAAGCGGATCTAGACTATGTCATGATCCAAACAATCCATAAGTATTTCACGAAGCATTTGCTTATGCACAAAGCAAGAAAGCCTTTTTCAGGGGTCTGAGGAGGATTTTGTGTCTTCTCCTCTGGCTTAGATATAATATCTACTTTAAGTCTGGGAACAGGGTTTTGTCCTGTTTTCAGCTTCCCTGACCTAGGAGGTCCACCACCTAAGACTTTAGGAGTCTTAAAATAAGATTTAGAAGGTTTTGGTGGTTGGAGAGAGAATTTCTTGTCCATGGAGGGCTGGTCAGAGATAGAGTCATTTTCATTAGCAGGACAAGAGTTAAAATGGACAAACATGCCAAACTTTAAACTAGATTTATCAGGGATATCATCAGCATGCAAATTGTCTTTATTAAAACCTAGACAGATTCTAATCTTAGGATGTCGCTCAGAGGAGATTATTTTGTCAACCGTTTCAGAAGCATCAGCCCAACTTTTGACAGTAACCTTCTAAGAGTAGAGTTCAGCAAGAACTTTCTCTTTCTCAGCGATAGCCTGTTCTCTTTCAAGACAAAGGATTTGGTTCACATGAACCTGGTCCTTGTAACATGCTTCAAAAATGGCAAGCTCTTTGAGTTTCTCATGACACTCTTTGAGCTCAGTCCTAAGATCAAGATTGATCTTTTCAGCAGAGGACTTGCCGTTTAAGGCATTATGCAGATCGATGGTAAGAGCGTCCATCGCTGACATAGTATCAGAAGGAGAGGGAGTAGATACCTGGAAAGGTGGGAGGGAGGATGAAGTAGGTGTAGCAGGAACCTCTTCAGGGATGTCCTCAAGCTGCGCCATGAGAACTGGTTCAGCTTCTTTAATGATAGCCATCAGACATGTGGCCTCAGTGGTGTCTTCCTCATCTGAGGAATCGTCCCATCCTTTGCCTTCAGTGATTAGACCTTTGCCCTTTCGCTGGTATTTCAGCTTGCGATATTTCGCCTTCAGCTTCAGTATTTGTCCTCCTTGGAAGCTGGAGAGGAAGATTCAGCGAACTGATTCTTCTTGTACCTGCATTCAGTAGCATAGTGTCCCTTTCCCTGCTACTTGAAGCAAGTAGCAGAGGCCTTATCACCAGAAGGTGTTTCAACCTTGTTAGTAAGAGAGAGGGGTTTGGACTTTTGGAAGTTTCCTTTTCGTCCAAACTTCTTAAAATGCTTAGAGAGAAGAGAAAGGGGCTCATTGAGCTCAGTCTCAGTATCAGAGACGTGGTCAGAGTCAGAATCTTCTATCTCAGTGATGGTCACTGTTGAGACAGGATTAGAAGGTTGATGAGAGTCAGAAATTAAAGCAAGAGAGGTGCTTTTGACATCCTTAGTATCTCTTATGAGATTAGACTTAAGGGTCTTGTGTTGTTCATGGTTGAGCATCATACCATATAACTCGCTGAGAGTTATAGTCTTTATGTCCTTTGACATTTTAAGACACATGGTGTAATTTTCCCAGTGATCCGGGAGAGCTTCCATGAACTTAGTGATTAATTGCGAGTTGGAGTAGGAGACGTCGTAGGTCTTCAGATCTATCAAGAGGCAGTTAAACCTCTGATAGTTTCACCTTTAACAGCGATGAACTTCTCATACTGACGTATGAGGTGAATCTTTCTAGATTCAATGAGAGCATCAACGCCCTCGTATTGGAGACACAGAGTGTCCCATATCTCCTTAGCTGATTTCAGTTTGCTGATGGAGTGAAATACTTCATTAGGAAGAGACATAGCTATCAGAGATCTTGCCTTGGTGTCAATATTCACCAGACTTCTATCTTCATCAGACCAGTTAGCAACTAGTTTCACAAAGCTTCTTTCCTGTATTGCAGAAGTGTTATTAGTAGCAGCAACGGAAGGGATTATAGAAGTGGGAACGTGTGGTCCATGCTCTATAAAGTAGGGGATTTGAGGATCAACACCAGCTAAGAATAGCTCCATCCGAGATTTCCAGAGAGAGAAATTTTCGGGCATGAATCTGGGTGGCTTTGCCAGAGATTCAGAATCGAAATAAGAATCTTTAGAAGGAAAAGTGGCCATAGTGTGGATCTAGAAACTATGTTTCTTTTGTGAACGGTTAGATAGAAGAAAGAGTTTCTAACCGCTCTGATACCACTTGTTGGTCCTCTTTCGATGGCCAACTATGTAAATTGTATTGTAGAACGGGGGGGTTGAATACAATCAACACAGTTTCTTCTACTTAATTTAACTCACAACCCATATGGAGTTTTTGTGTGTGAACTAAAGTAGATTGTTTGTTGAAGCGGATCTAGACTATGTCATGATCCAAACAATCCATAAGTATTTCACGAAGCATTTGCTTATGCACAAAGCAAGAATAGAGATAGATAAAATGAACCTTGATAGAGAGAGAAAGGATTGGGGTATAGAAGCATGAACCAAGGTTGGTTTGAAGAACAAACCTAATACTCATGTTTATACCCCATGCATTAAATGCATGTCAGAACCACTTTTGCACGTGGCAAACTACGAGTGGTTCTATTGTACTATATACTATAAACGACGACCCATACTTGGTAGGCTTATGGTCTATAGTTACAATTGCCTTATGGTTGACAAGCAAAGAGGGAGCAGTGAAGAGACATCCCCTTTTGTACTTTTGTCAGAAATGCAAATCAAATCCTTTGCGTGCATATAGGAGGGAAAAACAAATCTTGAATTCGTGAAGAGCAAGTCATTAATTGGGCCTTAGAATCGCTGATCTCTGGAAAGATCAGGGAGGCACTGTGACTTGTCTTCAGCAGAACGTCATGCAGAGTAGTCAGCTTGCTATCACTGATTTCAACTTCAAATCACAAGCTCGCTGACTCTTTCATTTAGCTTATATCAATAGATGGTGCTGATGGTGCTGATGGTTTTCTTATGGCATGACTATTTGTCTTTCAGGGGATACTTAGCTGATGTCAGCTCTTGCTGATACTGAACGGAGTCAGTGATCAGCAATCGCTGATTGTCCAAACTATCAGCGATAAAGAATCGCTGAAGTAGTGAACTTCATCTTTCAGCAGTGCTAAGTATTTTACAGAAAATAGATAAAGGATCATTGGTATTTCACAAAGTCTTAGGAAGACTGGATCAACAAGCCCTCTCACCTTGGTCGGAACGGCGTCCCCGGAGCGGACGTTTGGGTCGTACCTCATGTGTTTGTCGAACTCCACTTTCACCGACCCCCAAAAGTTGTCTACTTCACAAAAGAAAAAATTAAAACAACCCTAGTGGAAAACTTATAAATTAGAACATTTTTTTGTTTACCTTTATTTTGATAGTTACCTACAGTTGGATCCTCCGAGACTTTGACCCACGCTTTTGCCAACGCGACCTCCTTATCCAACGTCCACAATTTACACGCCGCTTTACACTTGGTCAGGTTTTCACCCGTGTCCGTTGCCGCACTCTTACCCTTGCGTGATTTACGTTCGGGTTGCGGTTGTGGTGGCGGTGATGGTGACGGCGACCGCGAAGGTTGGGTTTCGGGTACAAGGTCCTCATCCTCGTCCTCGTCCTCATCTTGTAGTTCCCACTCTCCCAACGGAGTTTGTTGCATGGAATGTGGCGCTTGTGGTATAGAATGGTGTTGCGAACCGGAAGGTTGGGGTAACGTAACATATGGTAGTTGTTGCGCAAGCATGTGCGCATAAGCCTAATCCCCGACATAGGGAACATTCGGGGTTTGCGGGTACCCCCATCCCTTGGGCATGACATTTGCAAAACCCCTTGGGCTCGGCATGTGGGGGCGGTAGACACACTCGTTGGGGGAGGCGTTGGGGACGTCGAGGAAGTCGGAATCGAGAGATTTGTGACTCTTGGGTGAGTACGCTTCGAACCGGAAGGGGTACCGTGTGAATCCATGTATGACAATAAGGATGAGAATAAGAGAGAATAATAGAGAATTAAGAGATAATAAGACGGGAATAATATGAGAATAAAAGATGAGAATAAGAGAAAGTAAGAGATAATAAGAGAGAGTAATAGATAAATAAGAGATAGTAAGAGATAAATAAGAGATAGGTAAAAGAATGTTGAGGTGAATGGGATATATATAGGTAGGTAAAAAAAAGTTTTAAAAAAAACTAGCGGTTACTAGCCGTTTGGGGGTGGGGTGGTGTCGTCTCCGCGAGAGCCGGTGTGGGGGTACCAGGTAGGATGGGTACCGGCCGCCTATCGGTCATCCGCGGCAGTATTACCGCCGGTGCCGGTGGCGGTACTGGCCCCCTACCGATGCCATTACGGATGGCCTTAGTGTGTAATTATCTAAAGAGTTTCTGTTAGCAATAGTGTATTTATAGTAAATATTATTGTAGATCATTTAGAATCATTAATTGGTATTGTAGATCTTTTAGAATCGTTGATTGATTGTTAGTTCCCTAGAATAGAGAGGCTCTCTTTGTATATATTATTGTACACAATTGCTTGGAAATGAATCACAGAGAATTACATTATAATATGGTATCAGAGCCAATCGTGTAATCGAACATCGTCTTTATCTTTTTGCCAATCGTGTGTTTTGGGAAAACAAGTTAAGTTACCTTTCTTTAATTCTATTTCATGTACGTCTTTACCTTTTGATATTGTTCATAGTGACGTTTGGACCTCCCCTACCCCGACTTCCGTAGGACATAAATATTACATCATGTTCTTGGATGACTTTTCAAACTTTCTGTGGACTTTTCCATTGGGAGCAAAATCTCAAGTATTCTCTACTTTTATCTCCTTTACAAACCTCATCTACAACCATTTCGGAGCTAAAATTAAAACACTCCAATGCGATAATGGCACCGAATATAAAAACTCTTCTTTTTACAAGTTTTGTTCACAAAATGGAATGCAATTTAGATTCTCGTGCCCCCACACATCCTCTCAAAACGGGAAGGCCGAGAGAAAAATTCGCACCATTAATAATCTTATTCGTACCCTTCTCGCCCACTCCTCTACACCCCCGAAATTCTGGCATCACGCTCTCGAAACGACGACTTACTTACTAAACATTCTTCCATCTAAACTACTCTCTCACACTACCCCAACACATGTCCTCTACAACCAACAACTTGCTTATTCTCATCTTCGTCCCTTTGGTTGCTTATGCTACCCCCTCCTTCCGTCCTCCCAAATCACTAAACTCCAAGCACGCTCCAAACCATGCATTTTCTTTGGTTACCCCTCCGGTCATTGTGGGTATAAATGTTACGACCCCTCAAACGGAAAACTTATTATCTCTCGTCATGTTAAATTTAACGAATCTATTTTCCCCTTCTCTCATCTTCATTCTCCTCCTATTCCCTCTTACTCCTTCCTTGACACCGACCCGTCACCTTTGCTTTATTCTATTTACAACAAACCATCTCCAACCAGCCCCTCCCCCCCTTCCACCCCTCTGTCTACACCACCCAGTCCCCAACCAGAAACCACCAGCCCACCCATGCCCAATACCTTACATGTAACCACCGCTTCGCCCCCCTCACCAATACCATGCCAAACTATCCCTCCACCCAACGCTCCTACGGTCTCATCCACCTCACGAGCTCCACCTAACACAACTGTGCCTACTCACCATATGACTACCCGTGCAAAAGCCGGCACATTTAAACCCAAACAACTCTTTAACCTCTCATCCCTTACACAACCCTCACCCATACCAAAGAATCCCAAACTCGCCTTGTCCGATCCAAATTGGAAAGCCGCAATGTGTGACGAATTTACTGCGTTGATTGAGAATAAGACATGGGAGTTAGTTCCTCGTCCATCTGATACTAATGTTATCCGCTCTATGTGGATTTTTCGTCACAAATACAACTCTGATGGATCTTTTGAGCGACACAAGGCCCGTCTTGTTGGTGATGGCAGGTCTCAACGGGTCGGCATAGACTGTGATGAAACTTTCAGCCCTGTCGTTAAACCTGCCACAATTCGATCGGTTCTCAGTCTTGCTTTATCTATGTCATGGTCAATTCACCAGCTTGATGTGAAAAATGCTTTTTTGCACGGTAAGTTAAACGAAACCGTTTACATGCATCAACCGATGGGTTTCCGCGATGCACACCATCCCGACTATGTATGCCTATTAAAGAAATCTTTGTACGGCCTTAAACAGGCTCCACGGGCATGGTACCAAAGGTTTGCTGATTATGTCTCGACCCTCGGTTTTTCTCACAGTAAATGTGATCATTCACTCTTTATATATCGTCAAGGGAACTACATCGCTTATCTCTTATTATACGTTGACGATATCATACTCACCACCTCTAGTGACCATCTCCGCTCCACCATTATGAGCTCCCTAAGCTCCGAATTTGCGATGAAAAACCTCGGGCCTCTTAGTTATTTTCTTGGAATTGCCGTTACTCGCTATAAAGATTCCATCTTTCTATCCCAACGAAAATACGCGGAGGAAATAATTGAACGTGCAGGTATGTCCTCTTGCTCCCCATGCGCTACTCCGGTTGACACCAAGGCCAAAGTCAGATCCGATTCCGGACCTCGATACAATGATCCAACTCGTTACCGTAGTCTTGCCGGGGCTCTACAATACCTTACCTTTTCAAGACCGGACATATCATACGCTGTTCAACAAATATGCTTACACATGCATGATCCACGAGTTGAACATATGAGTGCGCTAAAGCGCATCATCCGATATATTAAAGGGACTCTCAACTTGGGCTTACACTTATACAAATCATCTTTTGACTCCCTGATTTCTTACACCGACGCTAATTGGGGAGGATGTCCTGATACCCGACGCTCCACATCCGGTTATTGTGTCTTCCTTGGAGATAACCTTATCTCCTGGTCTTCTAAACGTCAACCCACCTTATCCCGTTCAAGTGCAGAGGCAGAATATCGTGGAGTTGCAAACGTTGTTTCAGAATCTTGCTGGATTCGAAATTTATTGCTAGAGTTGCATTGTCCTATTCGCAAAGCCACTCTAGTCTATTGCGACAATGTTAGTGCCATATATTTATTTGGCAATCCAGTGCAACATCAAAGAACTAAACATATCGAGATGGACATTCATTTTGTCCGAGAAAAAGTTTCCCGCGGAGAAGTGCGTGTACTACATGTCCCATCCAGATACGAAATTGCCGATATATTTACTATAGGCTTCCGCGCATCCTGTTTGATGATTTTCGCACCAGTTTCAGCGTCCGCGAACCTCCCGCTTCCACTGCGGGGGTGTGTTAGCAATAGTGTATTTATAGTAAATATTATTGTAGATCATTTAGAATCATTAATTGGTATTGTAGATCTTTTAGAATCGTTGATTGATTGTTAGTTCCCTAGAATAGAGAGGCTCTCTTTGTATATATTATTGTACACAATTGCTTGGAAATGAATCACAGAGAATTACATTATAATAGTTTCACATAATACAAATAAAATATGATATCTTTTAAGAATTTTTACAAAAGATGTAGTTGGAAATAAAATATATAGCCATCAACTAGAAAAGGTAACTCAAAATCAACCAAAAAACACTTTTAAGATCAACCAAAAAACTAAAGAAAAACCTTCAAAATCGTTAAACAAACTTAGAAATCTCTTTAAAATCAACCCAAAAAACTTAAAAACCGCCTTGAAAATTAAAACGATTGAATTATGTTAAAAATGTATCGAATGATTTTATAGACCTTCAATTTATCTAAAAGGTATTTTTACCAACTAAAAATCATGGATCCATCGTGGAATATAAATTAAATTTGAAAGATTATCGTGGACAAAAATTATGAAATCATGTAAGACAAAATATAGACCCTTAGACAAATTTGTAGTCAACCGACAAAGGTAGAATTAAAAGAATAAAGTTAGTATTATCATGACTTAAAAAACGAGTTAGTATTATTATAATATCGTTTGTGTTTATATAAGTTTGTAAAATTTCAAAATATACACTTGGATATAAAAAACAACAGAAATTAATAAACATAATAGAAAAATGAAGAAAAAAGTCAGACCGAAATAAAAAAATAGAGAAAAAGATCACAAAAATGTTTTTCTTTTCTAATTAATTTGTCTACCATTTTTCACTACAACACGAAGGCATTTCCTTGGTTCAAATTGTAGTCATTTTTAAATATAGAACTGAGTGTCTGAGTCTATATGCTTATGCATTTATGGAGGTCAACATATAGAGAGAGGGGTTTAAAGAAGCGCTAAAAAAATAGAATCAGAGAAGTGATCTCTACCATTCATCCGATCAACAAAGGTGGCTTTGACTAGTTACGGTGGAGCGATCATGGAGGATTGACGCAACTCCTGGAGGGTGGAGACAATTAAAGGAGAGTGACCAGGTCAAAGCCGTTTTTATTGACCGGATAACTGGCAGAGATTATTTCTCTACTTCTCATTTTTTTAGCACTTCTCATTTGAACCTAATACTATATATATACTATGTATATATATAGAGAGAGAGGGGGGTAGTTCATTTTTAAATATATATACATAGGGAAGGTTCAAACGAGAAGTATGTCAATTTAAGAGAACGTGAGAAGCAATCTCAGCCACTCATATCGTGGTTACGGTGGACGTGATCTCGGAGGATTGACGCGATTCATGGGAGGGTAGAGATTATTAAAAGGGGGACCAGTCAAAGTCGCCTTTGTTGACCGGATGAGTGCCTGAGATTGCTTCTCACGTTATCTCTTAAATTGATATGTTTCTCGTTTGAACCTCCCTCCCTCTCTCTCTCTCTCTCTCTCTCTATATATATATATATATACATATAATATATATATATATATATAGAGGAAAGTTCAAATGTGAACCACTTTTTGGTTGTGAACGTGAGGACAACCGAGAGCGCGACACGTGGCACCTTTGAGTGTGGTCCCCCTCTTTAATTCAATGCCCTCCCATGAATCGCGTCTAGTCATCCGCCGTGGATCTTACGTGGCGCCTAGTCATCCGCCACGTGTCGCGCTCTCGGTTGTCCTCACGTTCACAACCAAAAAGTGGTTCACATTTGAACCCACCCCTATATATATATATATATATATATATATATGCAGGGTCTGTCCTGAGAATTTCAGATGCCTATGGCGAAAGTGTAACAACCCGTCCCACATGGATAGAAAATATCCTAGCTCAAGCCGTACCTTAAAATAGTTATTAGAGATCCAGCTTGTGTCTAATGCTGTTTTTTCTAGTCTGGCTCAAGACTTGAGTTCAGACATTGAAAAAATATTCGAGCTCGGTCCCTCAATATTATTTTTATGATTCGAACTCAATTTTGTTGTTTAGTCAACTCGACTAATTTTGGCCCCCAAGTTAGAAGCCTTTTGTTTCTCCCCTGATGTGTCAACTGGGGTGGTTGTAGGTTTGCAGTTTGCCATGGTGGCCCGACTTAGAATATATTTCGCATATTGGGTCTAAGAGTGAACAATCTTGTTTTGCTGCAAATTACATTGATACCAAGAAAATGATGAAGGGCATCGAGGTCTCCCATGGCAAAGAGCAAATATATTATGCTACGAATTAACTCCGAGCTAGAAGCGGTTAGTATAACGTTGTCCACAGAGCAACAAGTAAGCAGTATCATATCCATTCTAAAAAATAAATAAAGATGTATCACATACACTGCTTTGAAACCCCCTGTGAGAATAAACGTAGCAAAACGGTGATACCATGCGCGAGGCGCCTTCTTTAGACCGTATAGAGACTTTAACAACCGACATATATGGTGAGGGGCGGATGTTCGACAAAGCCAGATGGTTGACGCATACACACAGTTTCATACCGTAAATTACTCTAAATACTAGCTACCTCAACTTAAGAAAGTGTTTTTTCAGATCCAGACTAATTTCTAAATTTGGTCTCTATACATAGACCATGTTCAAAAAAAATTATATACTTTTTGACCCCTTGAAAAATGATTACTTACAAAGTTAAAAACTTCTTTAAAAGCTTGAGATATTAATGACCATGTATAATCTTTTTTTTTTTTTGAAGGGTTTATGGGCCTATGGTGTGACTAATCCCTGCAAAATTAGGTTAAAGCATGCCCCTTTTGTAAATGTTCACAGGTTGAGCATGGATGAATTCGAATCTGGGTTAGACGCTATATGAACCCCCAACCCTTATTCACTCTACCACAACACTGATAGACGACCGTATATAATCTTAACCGGGTGCAATGATTATTTCTCTTAATTTCCATTTCTTATTGTTTAAATAACCTTGATTTGAGCTAACTGGACTACATGTGTGAAGAATTTGACTAACCATGATTCTAAAACCTTCTAAGACTTTTTGTTTCTTTACTCTTTAGACTTCTCTCTCCGCGTTCTTCTATAGTCACCACACTTTTTGTTTTCTTTGTCTCTTATGGTTTCTTTTAATGTTAAAAATCATATCTTTCCTTTTTTATGTTTACATATTTACTAATTTCAAACGGTCGGTTGAAACAAGAATTTTGTGATCAAGTAGTAGTTTCTTTTATTGTTATGAATCATATCTTTCCTTTTTTATGTTTACATATTTACTAATTTCTAATGGTCGGTTGCAACAAGAACTTTGGGATTAAATAAGTCGCATTATTTCTAAATCAAGTTGGGATTTATATGCTTATCTTGTATTTCTCAAAAGTTATAGTTTTATTTTTATATATAAAAAAACATATTAGGTTGTAGATAAACTTTGTAGAAGTCCTTCATATATATTATTTATTTATAACAAATTAACGCATAATTGATCACACACCAATATTGACCAAAAGGGTAAGCATTTTAATATTTATTTGATGAAGAAAATGGTAAGTATGCGCGCGGTTTTATTAGCAAGTTGTTGTTAGATTAACCAAAGGCGGATCAGAAAATTTTTGATGCCGCATTAATTCATTATAGTAATAGAAAATAAAAATTAATTAAAAAAGGTTTTATTAAAAAATTAGTCTTTAATAATATTAACCTTAAATATTAATGTTGGGTTTAAGCAGCAGAGTAAAACTACTGCTGGATTAAACTAGCAGCAGGTTGGTAAAACTGCTGCTAAGTCTTCAACTCTACTACTTATAGCTCAAAGTACTGCTGCAGAAGATAAATTGTTTTTGGAGTGGATAATGATCGAGATCAGAGGATTACTTAAGGCTCAAGCTAAGGATTGAAGATAATGCTGAGATTGCAGATAATGATAGAGTTTGAATTGATTCTGTTTTGATATTGACTTATCTGTAATTCTTAGTAGTATATAGCCAGAGTAGAATCGTACAGTTTGTTTAACTTTTCATCTTTATTGTTCATAGAATTCTTAGCCTCAAGGTTTTTAATCCCTGCATTAGAGAAGTAGTGCATGTCTGGTGATTGATCTGTGATCATCAGATTGAGGCTTTTGGTTTGTAATCAATATATGCAAAACAGTTTTTGATCATTCCATTGTGTTTCATTCTTTGTTAAGCTTTACTTGTATACAAGTGATTCTTAGCAATCTGAGTTGTGTTATTCGTGAGAAAGAGAGATTATAGATCCTAACAAGTGGTATCAGAGCTAGAAACTCAGATCTGATAACACAATGGAAGGAATGGAAAGTATGATGGTTTCAAAGGTTCCCATGCTCAAACCTACTGAGTTTGACATGTGGAAACTAAGAATCAAGCAATATATGATGCTCACTGATTATTCTATGTGGGACATTGTTGAGAATGGTCCTATCAGAAGAGAAGCTGGAGAAGGAGGTGTTATGCCCCCACCAAGAACAGATGCAGAGAGAAAAACAAGGCAGTCAGAGATGAAAGCTCTGAGTACTCTCCTATTGGCTATTCCTAATGAATACCAACATCAGTTTGTCACCTGCGAGAATGCCAAAGTTTTGTGGGAAGCACTAGAAAAGAGGTTTGCTGGGTCAAAGAGCTCTAAGAGGAATCAGAAGGCAGTTCTTAAGCAACAATATGAGAACTTTATGTCTTCAAAGAATGAGTCTATGACTCAAACCTTTGACAGATTTAATAAACTCATAGGAGAACTAGCAACTGTTGGAGTAAAGATGGATAATGATGATCTCAATAGAAAATTTCTGAGATCTCTTGGAGAAGAATGGGTTATCTACACTGTTCCTTTTAGACAGAGTGATAATCTGGAAGACAAAGAACTTGATGATCTGTATAATGATCTGAGAGTTTTTGAAGCAGAAGTTGAAGCCAAGAAGAAACCTATTGGCTATTCTCATAATACAGCACTTTTCTCAGGTGGAGAATCTATCACCAATGGAGAATCCAATTCCAGTACACCCATCTCAAAGCAAGAGACTGAAGGAGATTCTGTAATGGAAGCTCTTTTCTCCAGTCATGCTGGTGTACCATTGGTGAATGAAGACCTTGATCAGATCCATGCTGATGATTTGGAGGAGATGGATCTCAAATGGCAGATGGCCATGATAACTGTAAGGGTAAACAGGTTCATGAGAAGAACTGGAAGGAGAAACTTCGGTATGAGGAAAGATGACAGGCTTGGATTTGATAAGTCCAAGGTGGAATGCTATAAGTGTCATGGATTGGGACACTTTGCTCGTGAATGCAGAGGAAGCTACAATAACCAGCAGCAGAACCAGCAGAATAATCAGCAGCAGAACCAGCAGAACCAGCAGCAGAACCCACAGCAGCACAATCAGCAGCAGTTTAGTCAACAGCAGCAGAACCAGAATGTGCACAATCAACAGCAGCATCATTTCAGCTCAAACAGAGCAAATAACAACAACAGAAATCCTAATTCAGGATCCTCACAAGCCCTGGTATCACAAGAAGGAGCTGGATTTGACTGGAGTGACCAGGCTGAAGATCAAGTGCAGAATCAAGCTTTCATGGCTGAAATCAAAGAAGAACCAATTTCTGAGATTCCTCAAGAGGTAAAATCTAAACTTTGTTCTTCATCTTGTCTTGAAACTATAAGGAAGTATAGATATCATAACCAGGTTATGTGTGATAGCATCAAAAAGCTAGAACTAAGTAGGAGAGAGTCCTCCTTAGTTATAGCTAATCTAGAAGATCAAATTAAAGCTTATCAGGCTAATGAGGTCCAGTATGGTTATGACTTAAACTACTGGAATTGGGAAAGAAAGAGCTTGAACTAAAAATTTCCAGAATATCATCAGAATTAGAAAAGACTAGAGAGGATCTGAATAAGGCTAATGAAAATTTGGAAAAATATTCTAAGTCCTCAAAAGCCTTGGATGAGCTCTTAAAGTCTCAGGTTCATGATGATCTCAAAAAGGGAATAGGATATCATAACACACCACCTCCATACAACAACAACTACATTCCACCAACCACTGATATCCGAGATAGGTTAGATAACTCTGATCTTCCCAAAGCTGCTCTTGAAGTAGATCCTTTGTTGAATGACTCTGAATTCAAAAAGGATGACCCTCATAAGTCTGATACTAAGCCTGAACAGGATCTTCAAAAGGACTGCAGCACAAAACCTAATGTTAAATCTCAAGAGGGTACTTCAAAGAAGAAAGAAAAAGAAGTTAAAAGAGGTAATCAAAGAAACTGGAATCAGCAATGGGCACAAAAACATGGGATTGATTTGAATAAAATCAACAAACCAAAACCTTGTTTTATATGCTGTAATCCAAATCATTTGGCCAAACATTGCTACTTTAATCCAGTAAATCAGAGAGCTTTTACTAAAAACAAGTTTGTTGGATCTTTCAGAACCAAGAAACAAAATTCATCAAAAGGAAACTCTTCTGATAAATCTGGTCATGACAAGTACTTAAAAGTGGAAAACCCCAAAGTAATTAGATTGGCAAAAACTAAACCATCTTTCTCAAGAATGCGAAAGTCTAATTCTACTGTCAAAAAGGCGTGGGTAACAAAAGCAGTAGAGTCACAGAAAAGTACTGCTAGTGGTAACTCTACTGCTAAAAGTACTTCAAAGTCCGAATCTACTGTTAAACAGGTATGGATGCCAAAAGCAGCAGAATCAAAGAAAGGTACTGCTAGTAGTATTCCTACTGCTAACAGTACTAACTCAAATCATTCAGCTGCTTTGAAGACTATTTTGAAAAGATATGCACACACACCTATCTTGAAAACTAAGTACTCAAGTCATGAAATTCCTAGCACTGATTATCTCTTGAAATTCAACAGACTTACAGAAGTCAATTACATCAATGATAAGGGAGAACCCAAGACCATTTTGGCTTGGGTTCCATCCAGAAACTAATCTTTTTACCTCATGTGCAGGACAACCAACAGATTGGAAAAAGCATTTGGCATATTGACAGTGGTTGTTCTAGGCACATGACTGGCAACAAGTTCATACTTCAGAACTTTAAACACTTTGAAGGTGGACATGTTGCATTTGGAGATAATCCCAAAGGAGGTAAAATCAAGGGTAAAGGTAAGATTTCAAAGGATAAAATGTCCTTTGAAGATGTGTTTTATGTTGAACAGCTGAGATACAACCTGTTGAGTGTCTCCCAGGTATGTGATAAGAAATTTGGTGTGTTCTTTACTGATTCAGAATGTCTTATTCTAGCTCCAGGGTTCAAAATTGATGAAAATCTAGTCTTGTTGAGAACCCCTAGAAAAGACAATGTTTACTGCTTAGACTTGGAGAGAATTCCTTCTCATCAATCTCTGAACTGTTTGTTCTCAAAAGCTTCTCATGATGAATCAAACTTATGGCACAGAAGGATGTGTCATATGAATTTTAAAAACATGAACAAACTGGTCAAAAATAATCTTGTCAGAGGTTTACCTAGAAAGGAATTTTTCTGTAATGACAATTGTGTTGCCTGTCTCAAAGGAAAACAACACAAATCTTCTCATAAGTCTAGGGAAGTAAACAGCATATCTTCATCTGTTCAATTGATTCATATGGATCTTTTTGGACCAACCAATGTGATGAGCATTGGAAAGAAATCCTATTGCCTTGTTATTGTTGATGACTTCTCCAGATTTACCTGGGTTTACTTTCTAAAAACAAAAGATGAGACAAGTGGACTGATCAAATCTTTTGTCAATAGAGTAGAAAACCAGTCTAATCTAAAAGTCAAAGTCATCAGATCTGATAATGGTACAGAATTCAAGAATTCTGATATCAATTCTTTTTGTGATGAGAAAGGTATTGAGAAGCAATACAGTGCCCCTAGAACTCCTCAACACAATGGTGTTGCTGAGAGGAGGAACAGGACTCTAATTGAGGCTGCCAGATCTCTATTAGCTGATTCAAAATTACCAATCACCTTTTGGGCAGAGGCTGTAAACACAGCATGTTATGTGCAAAATAGAACTCTGGTTGTCAAATCACAAAGGAAAACACCTTATGAAATTTTCAAAAAGAAGAAACCATTCATTGGATTTTTCAAACCTTTTGGATGCCCTTGTACTATTCTCAATACCAAATCTCACTTGGGTAAGTTTGACAGTAAATCTGAGGATGGATTTCTGGTTGGTTATGCCACTCAGTGCAAAGGTTACAGAGTTTTTAATTCTGTTACCAGAATCATTGAAGAGAGTGAAAATGTAAAGTGTAATGAACATACCCCTAATGCTCAAGGTACTGGTCCTAATTGGTTGTTTGATATTGATTCTTTCACTAACTCTTTTAAAACTAGTGAGCAGGATTTCACAGGGCATAGTACACAACAGGTGTCAGAGGTACAACCTCAATTTGTGATGTTTCCCATTCCAACCATTGACCCTGCTGAGTTTTGCACAAATGATGATCAAGAAGGTGATATCACACCTCAGGCAGGTGATCAGACAGTTGAGACATTGTCTCAACCTCAGTCTTCACAAGAAGATGAAGCTACTCCTGAACAAGCAGACACAAATTTGAGTGATTCATTACAGGAAGAAGCGCCTTATCAGACCAGAACTCAAAAGAACCATCCCACTACACTGGTGATTGGAGATATGGAGTCTCCAATGCTTACTAGACACAAGAGTAAGCAAACAGTAACCTCAAGTTCTCATTTGAGTCTGATTTCTTGTTTTCTGTCACAGGAGGAACCAAAGAAAGCTCATGATGCAATGAAAGATCCAAGTTGGATAGAGGCAATGCAGGAAGAACTGCTACAATTTTTTCTTCAACATGTATGGGATTTGGTGGATTTGCCCAGTGGTCACAGGGCAATTGGAACCAAATGGATCTTCAGAAATAAGAAGGATGAAAGAGGGATAGTCATCAAAAACAAAGCTAGATTGGTGGCACAAGGCTATACACAAGAGGAAGGCATTGATTATGATGAAGTTTTTGCTCCTGTTGCAAGAATTGAAGCAATAAGGCTATTTCTAGCCTATGCTTCATTCAAAAACTTCAAGGTGTATCAAATGGATGTAAAAAGTGCTTTTCTGTATTGGAAGATAGAAGAAGAAGTTTATGTATGCCAACCACCAGGATTTGAAGACCCAAGATATCCTGACAGAGTTTACAAACTCAACAAGGCACTCTATGGTTTACATCAGGCTCCAAGGGCATGGTATGACACTTTGTCAACATACCTGTTGGAGAATGATTTTACCATAGGAGTAATTGACAAAAATCTGTTCATCAAGTGAGAGAAGCAGGAGATTTTATTGGTTCAGATTTATGTAGATGACATCATTTTTGGATCTACTAAATCAAGCATGTGCAAGGAATTTGAAGATCTTATACATAAAAAGTTCAAGATGAGTGCCATGGGAGAATTAACCTTCTTTCTTGGACTACAGGTTGCACAAAAGGAGAATGGCATCTTTATACATCAATCCAAATATGTGAAAGACATTTTGCACAAATTTGGTTACTCTGATGTAAAACCAGCAAGCACACCCATGGAGACACATAAACATCTTACTGTGGATCCAGAAGGACAGGAAGTTGATGTGCATCATTATAGGTCTATGATTGGTTCTTTAATGTATTTAACTGCTTCTAGACCAGATATAATGTTTGCTGTTTGTGTATGTGCAAGGTTTCAAGTGCAGCCTAAGGATTCTCACTTACAAGCAGTAAAAAGGATCTTTAGATACCTAAAGGGACATTCTAAATTTGGATTGTGGTATCCTCATGACTCACCTTTTGATTTGATTGCTTATACAGATAGTGATTATGGAGGTGCCAACATGGACAGAAAATCCACAACAGGAGGATGTCAGTTCCTAGGCTCAAGATTGGTATCCTGGCAGTGTAAGAAACAAACATCTGTTTCTACTTCTACTGCTGAAGCAGAGTATATTGCAGCTGCTAGCTGCTGCTCACAGGTTTTGTGGATACAGAATCAAATGCTGGACTATGGTTTGACCTTTCTTAACACTCCTATTTATATTGATAATAGTAGTGCCATAAGTATTGTGAATAACCCTGTCAAGCATTCAAAAACAAAACATATTGAGATCAGGTTTCATTTTATTAGAGATTGTAATGAGAAGAAATTAATTCAGGTATTAAAAGTTCACACAGATTATCAGCTTGCTGATTTGTTTACAAAATCCTTTGATATAGGAAGATTTATCTTCCTTATCACCAATGTGGGAATGATTAATCCTGAATAATGTCTCTTGCTACCTCAGGATATCTCATATGTAATGTTTTTGTGCTTGTCTTTCATTAACCTACTGCTTTGTTTAAGGAAAAGTGACTCTGCTGCTCACAGCATAGAGAATACTGCTTTTTTGTAACTCTACTGCTGGACTTGTCTCTACTGCTGGACACGCATGGAACCTACTGCTTCTAACCGTTGTATAAAAGGACCATATGAACCGCCATTTTATTCAACGGCCTTTCAATACTCTTCTTCTTCTCTGTGCTTTCAAACCCTAACTGCTTACTTTGTTGCTCAAGATTTCACTCAATCTAATCATTCATGGCAACTTTTTACTTTGTAGAAGATCATAATCGGGTGGCGTATCTCAAGAAAGATGACAATAATGAGGATTTTCATGAAATCATTGATTTTCTCACATCCTCTCATATTGCTACTGCTATCACCATCAACCCTACGATTTACAAGGGTCATATGCAGCAGTTTTGAGAAAATCCAACAAGGGTTTTTCTGGATCTGTTACCCCCTTATTCTCTACAATGAGGAGGGTAACCCACTCTCAAGATGAGGACTCAGGCTTGCAGCCATCTCAATCAAGCACACCCTCTGAGCTCCTACCCACATCTTCCACTACAAAACTCCCTCAGATTCCTATTTCATCAACCCCCACCCCCTCACTCTCAAAAAGTTCAAAAAGGCATTCAGGAGTTCCTTCCTCCTCAATGGCCACAATCCCTGAGCCTTTAAGCCCTTCATAGGAGCACTATCCAATGGATTTTCCACAAAGGGATTCCCCCAGAGTTTCTCCCAACTCACAGAAGGTGCCCTCTAAGGAGCAGGAAGGGCATGTGGATGGTAAGGCTCAACCTACTGCTCCTGTACAAGGTGCAGGGCAGGCCAGGTTGAACATAACTAAGACCTTCTCCACGGCAACTCAAGATGAGCAATCATCTAGAGGACCCGGGTGCCAAGAAACAATGGGGGTAGCTGGTGCCTCTGCTAGGCAAAGGACCACTACTAATCCTTCCAGTGATCCATCTAAGGTGGGTGATACCCCTGAACATGGTGAGGATAGATATACTACTGATGAATTGATGATGACAATGGGAAAACTGGCAGCAGATTGTTCTGAGGCACTAAGTTTGGCCAAGTCTCAAGCTACCATGATTGCTGATCTGCAAAGGGTTGTCAAGGTGCAGCAGAGACTGATGCAAGCTGGAGATACTCTGCTGCAGGAGCATGACAATAGATTGGCCACACAAGCTTCCAAGATTATGTCTCAAAACATGCAGATTTCTATACTCAGAAAAATGCTCTATTCTTTTATTGCTCAGAAGAAGAGAAATCCCTTTCAGGCTACTCAATCTACTTTCTCAAAGGGGGAGAGCTCTCAGGCCAAGGGGGAGAGTTCTCAACCTACACAGCAGCAGGATGCACAACAGCAGAGTGCACAGCAGGAGGAATTTCAAATTGAGAAAGTAATTGAGCAGCAGATTGCTAAAGAAGATGAGTCTGCAAAAAGATTGGAAAAAGAGAAAGAAGCTGTAGAAGTACTGCTAGTTGGTTTACCAAACAGAGGATTTATGGCTGATGCAAGAAAAGTGGGAAGCTCAGCAGCACAATGTTCACAACCTCAGCAGCAGAGTACAGCTACAACAGATCCAAAGGGAAAAGGAATAATGCTTGAAGAACCAAAGCAGAAAGCAGCTTCAAGAATTCCTGAAGATGTCAATACACAATTATCTGCAGCTAAGATCCAAGAGATTTTGGATCAAGATGAACAGGAGGATGCGGAGATGAATGCAAAACTGTCTTCCATGAAAAGGAAGAAGTCTATTGCTAAGAAGCCTCCACCAGCAAAGAAGAGAAAGATAGAGGAAGAAGCTGATGATACAATCATTCACTGGACAACTGTCAAGGCAGGCCAGAAGGATGATTTAAAGGTGGTTAGGAGAAATGGCAAAGAGGATGTGTACTTCAATCTGGATAAATTCATCTCTGTTTGCACAAGGAAGGATTTGGATGACTTCAACAGAGTTGGACTGGAGCTGTATGGAGCAGATTTCTTTGGAAAAAGCATTCAAAGACTGAACACCACAATCAAGATGATTATGGAGAGCTTGGATCGTACCTACTCTCCATCTTACATGAATGAAAGGTCATTGGGGATAATCCTCTAGAAGGTATATCCAAAATCTGAGGTGGTCATGCTCAGACTCACAGATGGAAGTGATGAATTCCATTAATTTGAAAGAGAGTACCATATGAATCTCTTGAGAATAGAAGGAATTTTGAAGAAGTGCAACAAGTATTTGAAGCTGAATGAGCTGGAGAAGCAGTATGTGGCTAGGGTGAAGGAAATGAAGAGAAGGATTACTGGTGAAGCTGTTCAATAAGAGGAAGCATACAATCCATTTGGGAAGGTGGAGAAATGGGATGTAATCAGCCAAAGTAATAGGTTGTATTACAAGTTGGATAGGCATGGAGGATACAAGGATTTCTGGAACAGCTTTTCTGATGTGTTGGAACATTGCTCAAGAGAAAATTTGAAAGAAATCTTTGAGCTTGGAATGGCTGTGTATGGGGAAGTGTTGAATGAAGAAGAGGTAGAGGATGCCATGGTAGACAAGATCAAGAAAGCCCTTGAGTGGCTATGTATGTTATTTGATGTGAACAGGGTACAAGATTTGATTGTTCAAGAAGTTGAAACAGTTAACCAATGGGTGCTGTATGAGAGCTGTGGAGTGTATGCTGTAGTTTGTGATGGATCAAACTGTGAATATTATTTGGTGGAAGGTGACTATAATCACAGTTTGGTGAAGCTCCAAAAGATGATAGAGAAAGGTTTAACCTGCAGCATAAGTTCTGAAATGGGAGCTGATCTGGTGAGAAAGGTACTCAATCAACTCCAAAACTTAACTCCTTAAAAGAAGTTAAGTTAGGGGGAGATTGTTGGGTTTAAGCAGCAGAGTAAAACTACTGCTGGATTAAACTAGCAGCAGGTTGGTAAAACTGCTGCTAAGTCTTCAACTCTACTGCTTATAACTCAAAGTACTGCTGCAGAAGATAAATTTTCTTTGGAGTGGATAATGATCGAGATCAGAGGATTACTTAAGGCTCAAGCTAAGGATTGAAGATAATGCTGAGATTGCAGATAATGATAGAGTTTGAATTGATTCTGTTTTGATATTGACTTATCTGTAATTCTTAGTAGTATATAGCCAGAGTAGAATCGTACAGTTTGTTTAACTTTTCATCTTTATTGTTCATAGAATTCTTAGCCTCAAGGTTTTTAATCCCTGCATTAGAGAAGTAGTGCATGTCTGGTGATTGATCTGTGATCATCAGATTGAGGCTTTTGGTTTGTAATCAATATATGCAAAACAGTTTTTGATCATTCCATTGTGTTTCATTCTTTATTAAGCTTTACTTGTATACAAGTGATTCTTAGCAATCTGAGTTGTGTTATTCGTGAGAAAGAGAGATTATAGATCCTAACAATTAACCAACAAAATCATATGTAATTTATGTACAAATTCATATACGATTTATTTATAAAATTATATATAATTTATTTAAGTTACAAGTCGCGACCAAAGTTACTACCATGCATTTTTCGAAATTTATTGAAATAAAATGATATGTGATTTTGATGATTCTTTCATGTTCTTTCGAATAAGTAATTTAATCCAAGTATATTTACAGATATCAATCTATACCCACTAGGACCAAATTCAAATATGGAGCTAGTCAATAGAACTCTATTAATCCATTATTTATTTTTTTTCACTTGTGCTAATTATAATTACTTTTATAAATATTCAAATTGGTCTCGTTTTAAAGGTATCAACGATATCTTTCTAACGAAGTTTGTAAATAATTATACGTATTTTTTAATATACTTTAGTCAGTAAATAGTTAGTTAATTAATTATTATGATAAAGGTATACAATGAAAAAGAAGGAAAGGAATTTAAAACAATCCTATGATATAGTTTGTAAATAAAACTAAGTAGTTTTTTTAATGTACTTTAGCAAATAATTCATTAGTTGATTAATTATTATGATAAAAATATAAAATGAAAAGGAATGAAAGGAATTTAAAAAAATAATCAAAAGTGTAATTGATTTCCATCATCCTCTCAAATTCTGAGAGGGTTTATTTTTCTGTAATGTTCTGTATAAAATTTTTAAAGATTTTTAATGTTTTTGGTCTTAGGCCATCCTTAGTCATACCACCCATACCACCCATTTCTGCTGCCACATCAGCTTTACCATTACCCTACCAATTACATACCTTTCATCCTTAACCATACCACTCATACCCCTCATTTTTTTTAATTTCTAAAATATATCTAAAATATAAATTAAAATTCAAATTTAAAATGCATTAAAATTAAAATTCAAATTTAAAATACATTAAAATTAAAATAACTAAAATTAAAATTAAAATTTAAAATACGTTAAAATTAAAATAACTAAAATTAAAATAACTAAAATTAAAATTACACTAAAAATAAAATTTCGGTCACCAATATTTTTGCCACCCATATCTTTCGGCTATGATTTCCTTCTCTTGCAACATGATTTGCAATTGTATACCCGTGAGATGCTCGTGCGGTTCCATGAACGTTTTTAAGTCTACCGTTCGTTGTCGGTTGTTAATCGATCCCATAATCGAACCCACGTTGGTCGCGATGGCCTCTAAAGAGTTCGCGATGTTCGACACGCTTTCGCTTGACGCGGCCGTATTGGAAGACCCCGCACGTCTCGCGGCGTTTCGACCCATCGGTCGTGGCCGCTCGGTTGGGGAGGGGATGTCGTCATTGCCGACGTTCACATGGTGAGTACGAGCGTCGGATTCGCCAGGGGAGTCGGTTGGGGTTTCGGACGTCTTTGACCGTTTGTATGTGGGTGCACGGATGTTTTTTGGGTCTTGCATCTTAACCTCATCGAACTTCGGACAGTCTTTGACTTGTCTCCAAGCGTGTTCGTGCGTGAAAGCCTTGTGGTACTCGGAGTGGAATCGGTCCTTAGCTCGATTAAGAATGTCAATGTCGGTTTCGCCACTTCGTCTATAGTTCGATGGATTATTGTAAATACATGCGAACCGGTGGAGGTGTTGGAGACGTTTGGGTAGTCGGTACCGAAACATTTGGTACCGACTTACCACGCCTTGACCCGTGTTTATCCATGGAAGAGTAAAAAGATGAGAGGTGTGTATAGTGTAGAAGAGAATGTAGAAGAATGTGTAGAGGTAAAAAAATGGGTTATAAAAGTTTGTATATATAGTTAGTAAAAAGAAAAAAAAAGTAAAAAAAAATAGCCGTTAGAGAGCCGTTGGGCGGGGGGGGGGGGGGGGGGGGGTTAAACACGGAATTCAATCGGTATCGGCTACCGACGTCGACCACTACCGGTCCGGTACCGGCCATCCACGACGGTGTTCACCGTCGGTAGAGGCGGTACCGGTACCCCATACCGACGCCATTAATGATGGCCTTATGGTTTCACCTCAAAACATTTATGGTTTCACGTCAAAACATTTATGATTTCGTACGTTTATACCTTTAAAAATTAACACTTAAGGTCTACATTTTTTATGGCTTCATGGACAACCATACCACAAAAGGTATCACTAGCTGATAAGCTAGTTTTTTACTGATAAGGTAGCTGATGACTGATAAGCTAGCTGTTGACTGATAAGGTAGCTGTTGACTGATAAGCTAGCTGATGAATAAGATCCGTTTGATAAAAACTAGCTGATAAGCTAGCTGACAAATGTAAAATGACCAAAAATGACATCTTTAAAAATTACTCCATTTTAATATTGGGAAAAGTCTAATAAAACCCAACAAACTATCTCATTTTGAATGGTTAAGTCCTTAAACAATTTTTTTGAACAAAAAAACCATTAAACTTTCTCATTTTGAATGATTAAGTCACTAAACTATTCTTTTGAATGAAAAAACCATTAAACTTTTTCGTTTTGATTGATTAAGTCATCGAACAATTTCTTTTAGATAAATAAACCATTAAACTTTTAAAAATTTGTTACTTACCCCCTTTTAATAAAAATAAAAAAATTTAATGTAATCAACTATTAAGATTTTAAAGGTAAAATATAGCTATGTTAGTTTAGGTTAAACATATATAAGTAGCAAATTTTTAAAAATTCAATAATTTATTTTGTTAGAAAAAATGTTTAAGGACTTAATCATTCAAAATAAAAAGGTTTAATGGTTTTTTCATTTAAAAGAATAGGTTAGTGACTTAATCATTCAAAATGAGAAAGTTTAATAGTTTTTTTGTTCAAAAAAATTGTTTAGGGACTTAACCATTCAAAATTAAATTGTTCGTTGGATTTTTTTGGACTTTTCCCTTTAATATTATATAACTAAAACAAACATTTTTTAAAAACTACCCAATTTCGACATTATATAATTAAAATAAACCATTAATTTATATTTAAAATTATACAATTAAAATAAACCATAGTTACTGTGCATTTTGATTTTACTTTTCTTTGAAAACCCATTTGAATATGATAACTTCGTATATCTTATTAATGGGTACTTTCTTTATTAATGATTTTGTATGTCACGCAAATCCAACTTAAGAATTCATTTTTAGTTTTTAATTATATTATTTGATGGGTTTTTTTAGGCATAAGTAATAGTTAAAGTAAGGATATATTTGGAAAAAGAATAAAAAGAATTTCCATAAGTCATCAAGCACTACTCAAGGCAACCTTTTAAAAAGCTAACTTATAAGGTAGCTTATAAGCTAGCTTATGGTCCATCCAAACATGTACTTGACTTATAAGCTAACTTATAAGCTAGCTTATAAGCTAACTTATTTTTACCAAACAATGCCTAAGTGTGAAACCATTAGTTACCTTTTTTAATTAAATATCTCATTCTTTACTTTGCTTATATGGTATAAGATCCAAATTTTTTGTCTTATAAAATACTATATTAGACGGCGTATTTATTTTAAGCTTCTAATAAACTTATCTATGTTGTAATGACCATTAAAAAACGTACATGCATGTAATGTTGTTTCCATTGTGACTTAGCCAAGAAGTGGTGCCCTGTAGCACTATATGCTCTTAAGTAGTTCCGTTGGAGTTTTATGTATGCATTAATTGTTATTATTGTACTTTTATACACATGTAATTTTATGATGCTTATATATGTACCAGCTATCATTCTTTCCACAATCACTATTAATCGAGAAAAAGGTCGAATAAAAATGGTATATACATGTACACAAGCTAGTTGCATATGCGAATTCTTCATTCATTCTATTTTTCTATCCCCCCTCTAACTTTGTATTTGGAGTTTTGTGTTGTTATGAATTGTGAATCTGATTGATTGAACAGTTGTTTGGAAAAAGAACTTTGATAGTGTAAAATGTTTTGCCGTATCAATAATACTTAATATTTATCTCATAACTTTAATATTTTTATTACTTTATTGTAAACTTGAATTATATTGATTCAAAGTAATAAATGCATGGCATAAGTTTTACTTTTCTCACATATATCCAAAAAGAACATCTAGTTTATTGAGATAAAGATATTAAACTAACAATCAAATGAATTTCTAACTACCACAAATATAATAACTTGAGTACAAAGACTTAATTATATAATCAAATGATTGCTTATTAGAAGGATATGAAAGGGACGAAAAGTGACAACCAAGTAGTGACCTTTTGTATTTTGGAATGCTGACGATGTTTTAAAGAAAAGGTTGCCATTTTTAAGCAAGTTGTTTAGAAAAAATAAAAGATGCATGCATTATGGTTTAAGTCGACTACAATTTTTGTTCCCTTGTCGTTTATTATTCAACGTACTAAAATGATTTTCTAAGAGTAATCTCAAAATAGAAAATAAAATTATCACTATAATAAAATTGAGTTTATAAAACATTATTTAAAATATAAAAGTCTTCTAATAGATTGTTTTATAAGACGCTAGCTAATTTATAAGATCAAATACAAAAGCGTTCTATTTAAAAGTGTTATAATAAGTTTATAGGATGCTATTGGGCGTCGTAACAAGTTTTTTAAGACATTTCCAAAATAAAGTGTCCAAATAGCTAACTTTATAGGACACTGGCGAGAAGTGTTCTATAAACCCATATTTTTTAGACAACGCTTGTATTTTTTGAAAACATTTTCAAATAGTGTCCTATAAAATAGTTAAGAAGACGTTTTTTTTTAAAGTGTTCTAAAAAGTCTTTTGTGACACTAGTGGATTTACTAGAAAGTCTTTTTGAATTTAGGCCTATAAGCCTAATCGGGGTGTACTACAAGATCGTCGTGAAACTCTGTTAGATCGTTATTTTTGGGTTGTAAAGAAGTCAGGGGCTTATTTTGACAACTTGTAATAGTTAGTTTTTGAACAATATCTTTTGTGCACCTTGTAAAAGAGTCATAGACTCTACGGGGTGTTTGTGTAACTATGGCACTATATAAACGTGTCATATGTTTCGTTTATAATAATCAAGCAATCTTTGACTAGTTATTTTTCTCTTTGCATGCTACCTACGATATACTCTTTTTGCATGTTATTGCTTGTAGATCACTGTTTTAGCTTCTCTTTCTCGTGTAATCGCTCGCAGTGATCCGTACATCGTTTACTCACACATTCACGGACTCACAATTGGTATCAGAGCGCTCGTTTTGGTAGATTTGGACACATTTTAGAGGCTGTTTTTGCTTGTCTAGCAAGACTCCCGATTCGGATCATTCATTTCCCGAATTGTATTCAACATTAGATTATACCAATTTGATTCAATTTGCTTAAGTCTTCCGCTGTTCTAAATGTTTCGAATCAATTTGATCTTGTTCTTAATCAATATCATCAATCTGGGATCTATCAAAAAGGTCAACCCCTTCTTGGGTAGAATTGAGGACATCTTTAGTAGCCAAGTAGTGATAAAGAAGAGTTTTCCCCCGTCTTAAATCAAGTGAAAACCTTAAATGGTGGTCACCTTCTCTTGAAGCACTTTTACCTGGTCGTCTAGACTCACAACCTTATGCCAATTGCATTTCCTTCAAATTTGCAACCTCCACTATCGCCTCCTTAACCCTAGATTTAAGGACCTCCTCTTTTTGATTCTCGATCAAGTTTTCCTTAGTTATCGTCGCCTCAGCTTTAACAGGCAACCTTCTAATCAGGGCCTCCTTTAAGGAACTATAGGCATGCTCGAACAGATCCTTAGCCCTCTTCTTAGCCTCCACTTTCTAGACAAGGTCACCTACTTCAACTCCATCACTTTAAGGGCCAAAGATTTATTGTTAGTCATGTGAGGATGGAGAGAGGGATGCTTGAATGACTCTAAAAGAAAACAACAACTTAGATCATAATATTCTACTTTAGTAAAAGATAACTCTCGAATAAAAAATCACGCTTGTAACCCAGATCTTTGTCTTTCATATAGAAAGGGGACTTCTTCTTGTCAAGTTATCCCAAAAAAATCTTAGTCGCATGAACATCCAAGTAGTCGATCGTTGCTTTCTCGTAATGATCTCGGATGTTGGGCAGCAGAAATCCTTTAAAGTGAGGGAAAAGCTTTGTTGATCTAGCTCCTCTATGACTTGATAAAATACCAATGATCCTTGTCTAATAACTGAAAAATACTTAGCACTGTTGTGATGAAGTTCAATACTTCAGCGAGTCTGTCTCGCTGATAGTTTGGACATCAGTGATCGCTGATCACTTACTCCGTTCAGTATCAGTGAGAGCTGACATCAGCTAAGTTTCCTTTGAAGACAAATTGTCATGTCACTATGAAACCATCAGCACCATCTATTGATGCAAGCTGATGATAGAGTCAGTGATGCTAATGATCTGAAGTTGATATTAGTGATAGCTAGCTGACTACTCTTACATGACGTTCCAAAGAGAACAAGTCACAGTGCCTCCCTGATCCTTCCCAAGGATCAGCAACTCTAAGGCCTGATCAGTGACTTGTACTTTTAAGAATACTATATTTGTCTTCTTGTCCTATATGCACAAAAAGGATTTGATTTGCCTTTCTGACAATAGTACAAAAGGGATGTCTCTTTAATGTTCCCTCCGTACTTATCACCCATAAGGCAACTGTTTACCATAGGCCATGACCCTACCACGCATGGGCATTATTTTATGGCACAATAGTACACCAAACCCAACATTTACCTGACACGTGTAAAGTTGGGGATGCCATGCATTTAATGCATGGGGTATAAATATGAACGTAGTGTTGTTCTTCAAACACACCTTGGTCCATCTTCTATACCCCTAATCATTTCCTCCCTCTTAATTCTTCTATGTTCTTTCTATCTCTTCTATACTTGCTGTGTGCAAAAGCAAAAGCTGTGTGTCTATATTAAAAAGATAGTTTGAGGTCTTGACAAAGTCTTGATCTTTATCATCAAACTATCTAACTATAATCTATACAAAGGCTCCATAGGAGTCATAGATTAAAATATAGAAGAAACTGCGTTGATTGTATTCAACCCCCCCCCCTTCTACAATATCTATTACTACAAACAATCTTATTGGCCATCAAAAGAGGACCAGCAAGCTTTTTCCTAGAAATGATATTTTCCAACATGAAGTCCTTTGGAATCTTGACGTTCACCTACATATCCCTCGAGTTGGATACCCTTTTCCTTCTCCTTTATAAAAGGACCTGACGTAGCGATTGGAGCAGAGGTTGCCGCTTTAAGAACTTTCGGCATCTCTACCACCAACGTCACCATGGATGGAGTTATATTCACGTTTGGCATATCGAAGTTCAAAGGCATCATATCAAATACCCATGGAGGAGTGTTCACCTTCTTGGGTTTTGGTGGGTTCCTCGTATCAAACTGACACGAGGATCACTGTGGATCACAATCCTAACTCGAAGAGATACACGATAAAATTTTATGATCAAACTGACCAATAAGCTCATTTAATCAAACCTAACTGGTTTTTGATTTATGCGGAAGCGTTACGGATAAAAACCCGAAAAATCCACAGATCTTATCGTTTTAATTACATAATTTAGACTAATGATTATAGGTTTGTATTTATTACCTGGATTGCTCGAGTTAGATCCACCCGTGAACGACCAAACAAAACAACCTTCTAGTTGGTTGAAATCCCGAAAACACGAAAAACAGCTAAAATCAATCGAAGAACAAAAACCGAACTGGTTTTTGGTCTTGGTCGACGCCGGTTTTTAGGAGAGAGAGGGGAGAGGGTTTTTCAGTTACTTTCAGAAAGCTAGTTGAATGAATGAATAACTAGTAAGCCTTAACCCTTATTTATATGGAAGAGTTTCCATATAATAAGGCTTCCTTATTCAATAATAATCATCCTTATGGAATTATTCTTTTCTTTCTCCTGAAGAAAAGAATATTCCTTATTCCATTTTAACTGGATAAAAATTAACTAATTAATTATTCAAACTATTATATTTATTTACCTAATAAATATATATAATCTATATAATTAATTAATAACCCTTTAACTTTGGGATTTCTGACTAAAATTACCCAAATGATTTATAATTGACTATTATAAATCCAATCTCTCCAAACTGGGATTATTTTACTTATTTGATTTACAAGTCCTTACAGGTGTGACCCTCAAGTGTCTTGTAACATTGGATGTGTGATTTACTGGTTTGTCAACTTTTGCACATAATCACTGTTGATCCAGCTCTCCTAAGACCTGATGAAATGATAATGATCCTGAATCTTTACTTAGTGAATAGGTTTTACTTCTGTTATAGCTTGAGGAATTATCACTGAGTCTGTTCAGTGTTATTCCATGTTACTTATGCTGTAACTTAACTTTATAGATCAGGATCAGGATCAGGAGACTAACGAGTCTGTTCTGCAGTCTACTGATCCTGTCCACTGAAGTGAAGACCTCCTCCTGAAGACATTAAGATCATACACAAAGAACCATCAGCGACGTCGAAGAAATAGCTGATGACAGGAACAGCATGCTCGTGATCTGAAGACGGAACTCAGTGATAGCAGTCTGTTCACTATCGTATGACATCCTGAAGATTCGTCAGGATACACGTGACCCTGAACGTCCCTAGTTTCAGGACTCTAGTCACTGATCAGTATCCTGATCCTGAAGGATTAGAACAATGTCTTAGTCTAATGCACAAAAGGATTACACGCCTTTTCTGACACAATAGTACATAAGGGCAGTTACTTTACTGTTCCCTCCGTACTTATCAGACCATAAGGCAACTGTTTACAAACATCCTCTTTTGCACACCATGCAAAGAGTATTTGTTTATAGTAAATAGTACAACAGACCACTCACATTGTGACACGTCACAATAGTAGGTCTGCATGCATTTAATGCATGGAGTATAAATAGGACGTGAAGAGATGTTCTCCATACTTCTTCTTCATCCTAATTCTACTCAAGTCCTTTCTCTCTTATCCCCTCTATCTTCTTTCTTTATTCTCTTCTCACTTAGTGCATAGTGAAAGAACTTAGATTGTTTAGTTTAGACTAATTGTCTTCTCTATTTCCGCAACAATCTGTAAATTCATATTGTTTATAAAACAAGAATTTAAAAGTGAGAAATTTGTGTGATTATATTCAACCCCCCCCCCTTCTATAATCCCAAACACTATCCTTACTTGAAGGTCACCTACTTGGGACCAACAAGTGGTATCAGAGCGGTTACAAGCTCTCATTTTCTTCTCTAGAAAAATCTTGTGATCCTCTCTCTTCTTATTCTATGGCTCTTCAAGCTAAGGATAACTACTTTGATACCGGCTCTGCTGGAAAGCCTCCTCGGTTTAACAAAGACAACTTCTCTCTTTGGAAAACCAGGATGGAACTTTTCCTCTCTGGTTCTGATCCCCAGATTCCTTATTTTCTGGAAAACGGACCACATGTGCCTACACAAACCGTCCACCCCATTGCTGCTGCTGCTGGTCAACCTGCTGTTCCTGAAAGACAGCTGGTAAAGCCCGTAACTGACTGGAATGATGAAGATAGACGCCTGGTCAACATTGACACCAAGGCTAGGTCTCTCATTGCCATGTCTCTCCCTGATGACGTCTTTCATTCTGTCTGTCACCTTCGCTCTGCTAAGGAGATATGGGACACTCTCTGTGTTCAATATGAAGGTACCGCCGTACTAATGGAATCAAGAAAGATTTTCTTGGTTCGTCAGTACGAAAGCTTTATTCATCAGAAGGATGAAACTCTCTCCCAGCTACATCAGAGATTCAACTGTCTTCTGATTGATCTGAAGACCATCGGTACTACCTACTCTAACTCTGAGGTGGTTACCAAGTTCATGGAAGCTCTTCCTGAACATTGGGAAATCTACACCTCCTGCTTAACTATGTCAAAGGACATAAAGACACTCACTCTAAGTGAGTTGTACGGTATTCTTCTAAACCGTGAACAACAGAAGAAACTGAAAAAGAATCTCATAAGAGATTCTAAAGAATCCAAAAGCACATCTGTTGCATTGGTTTCTGATTCAGTTCCTCCTGTTGCTGCTTCTTCTTCTTCAGTAACAATTACTGAATTAGAATCTTCTGACTCTGACATGTCAGAAGACCCTGAATTCAATGAATCTCTTGCTCTTTTAACTAGATCCTTCAAAAAGTTTGCCAAAAAGGGAAACTTCCACAAAAAGAAACATCTTTCTATTACTGACAAGCCTAAGTCAGATCCTGTTGACAAGGCTACTGCTATCTGCTACAACTGTCAGGGCAAAGGACACTTTGCTAATGATTGCAGGTACAGAAAAAGTCAGTTTGCTCCCTCCTCTGCAAAATCTTCTTCCAAGAACCCCAAATACCAACGCCTGAAGGAAAAGTACAAAAAGATGAAAACTCAGCGTAAAGGCAAAGGTTTAATCGCAGAAGACTGCGACTGGGATGATGTATCCTCTGATGACTCGTCTGATGAGGAAGATACTCAAGTGGCACTCATGGCCATTATTGAGGAACCTATCTTAGCTCTCATGGCTAAGATAGAAGAGGTTCCTGAAGAGATTCCTCCTCAGGATCCTGAAGCTTCTTCTTCCACAACTCCTGAAGCTTCCATCTCTGCGACTGATTCTTCCAGTCAGGATAAGGGCATCTGGTACTTGGACAGTGGATGCTCTCGACACATGACTGGTTCTAAATCTGTCCTCACTAACTACCGTGAAGAAAGAGGTCCTGCTGTGACCTTTGGCGGAAACGGTAGAGGCCAAACCCGAGGGTATGGCACTCTGACCAACGGAGTAACTACTTTCAAAAGAGTTGCTTATGTTGAAGGCCTGATGCATAATCTTCTGAGCATCAGTCAACTGTGTGATAAGAATCACAAAGTTTCTTTCTCTAAGAAAAAGTGCAAAGTCAAGAACAGGAAAAAGGAAGTCATTCTCAATGGTGTTAGACATGCAGATATCTACATCATCAATATGAATACTTCCACTGATAACTTCTGTTTCGTATCACGTGCTTCTACTGATATGAATTGGCTCTGGCACAAGCGTCTCTCTCATCTCAACTTCAAGACGCTGAAGCAACTCTGCATCAACAACCTGGTCATTGGTCTTCCTGACTTTCGCTATACAAAGGAATCTCTTTGTTCAGCATGTGAGAAAGGAAAACAGACCAGGGCTAGCTTCAAGTCCAAGCAGATTTCCTCCATCAGCTCTCCTCTACAACTTCTCCACATGGATCTCTTTGGACCTGTTAATGTCCAATCCATTGGTGGAAAGAAATATACTCTGGTGATCGTAGATGAATATTCCAGATATACTTGGGTTTTCTTCTTACGTGCCAAGAGTGATGCTCCTGAAGAAATCATCCTGTTCGTCAGGAAGATGGAAAAACTCAACAACCTTACTGTTCGCTCAATAAGAAGTGACCATGGGACTGAGTTCAAAAACAGTACCCTGGAATCTTTCTTTGAACAGAAAGGCATCTCTCAAAACTTCTCCTCTGTGAGAACTCCTCAGCAAAATGGTGTTGCTGAAAGACGAAACAGGACGCTGATCGAAGCTGCTAGATCTATGCTGAGTGAAGCCAACCTTGCCACTCAGTTCTGGGCTGAAGCTGTAAATACTGCTTGTTACACTCAGAACAGATCTCTGATTGTCAAGCGTTTCAGAAGAACAGCTTACGAACTCTTTCGTAACAGGAAACCATCAATCAAACATCTCCATATCTTTGGTTGTGTCTGCTACATCCTGAACAACAAAGATAATCTTGGAAAGTTTGATTCCAAATCTGATGATGGAATTTTCCTCGGATACTCATCCATTTCTAAAACTTACCGTGTGTTCAACAAACGAAGACAAACCATTGAGGAAACGATTCATGTCAAGTTTGATGAATCGGGTCCTACCTTTCCTCACCCAAATGATAATACTGAAATCAATCAGTGGGCTGACTCTTTCTTTCAAGTCCCTGAACCTCCTATTGTTGATCCTTCTTCTCAAGACTTTCCTGATGGTTTTGAAGAAGATCCAATACCACCCTCTGATATAACCACTCCTCCTCTCATAAATGCCACCCTCTCTCTCAAATCACACCACCTGAACCTGATCAACCTACTAACAGTGAAGACTTCTCTCAAACCACTGTTAGTGAACCCTCTCCTACAAATCTTCTTCCTGATCCATCATCCAATGAAGCATCTACTTCAGGACAGGTGTATCAACCACCTGCTCTCCGATGGACCAAAGATCATCCCATTGATCAAGTTCTTGGAAACCCTTCTTCTGGGTCTTTATGTAAATTTTATCTCTGAAAATGAACCTAAAGAAATAGATGATGCTTTGCGTGATCCTGCCTGGGTCTCAGCCATGCAGGAAGAGCTAGCAGAGTTCATCAGAAACAATGTCTGGCTTCTCGTCCCTAGGCCTCGAAAACGTACAATCATTGGTTCCAAGTGGATTTTTCGAAATAAACTTGATGAGATTGGTACAATCATTCGAAACAAGGCTCGCCTTGTGGCTCAGGGATACAGGCAGGAAGAGGGCATTGATTACGATGAAACTTTTGCTCCTGTTGCTAGGCTCGAGGCAATTCGACTCTTCCTAGCTTTTGCAGCACATATGAACTTCAAAGTTTATCAGATGGACATCAAAAATGCCTTTCTGAATGGAAAACTTAATGAAGAGGTCTATGTGGCTCAGCCTCCTGGCTTTGTAGATCCTAAGTTCCCTGATCACGTCTACAAGTTAAACAAGGCTCTCTATGGGTTAAAACAGGCTCCTCGTGCCTGGTATGATACCCTCTCAACCTTTCTTCTCTCTAAAGGTTTTGTTCGTGGAAAGATTGATAGCACTTTATTTCTGAAGAAATATCCTAAGCATATCCTTCTTGTCCAGATTTATGTCGATGACATTATCTTTGGATCCACAAATCCCAAACTCTGCGAAAAGTTTGAGTTGCTCATGAAATCTGAATATAAAATGTCTATGATGGGCGAACTAACATTCTTTTTAGGACTTCAGATCAAGCAATCTGAAAAGGGAATTTTCATCAATCAAGGTAAATATGTACATGAGATGCTGAAGAAATTTGATCTCACATCATGTACACCGATGAAGACTCCAATGGCTCCTCCTCTGTCTCTTGACAAGGATTCCAAAGGGAAACCTGTTGATGTGACTCTCTATAGAGGAATGATTGGCTCACTGCTGTATCTTACAGCGAGTCGTCCTGATATCATGTATTCTACATGTCTCTGTGCTCGTTATCAGGCTGAACCCAAAGAATCCCATCTGACCGCTGTAAAGCGGATCTTCAGATACCTGAAGGGAACTCCTAACATGGGTCTTTGGTACTCCAAGGACTCAGGGTTCGATCTAACAGCTTATTCTGATAGTGACTTTGCAGGATGTAAGATCGACAGGAAAAGCACTACTGGTGGCTGTCACCTCTTAGGTGGCAAGTTGGTGAGTTGGACTAGCAAGAAGCAGAACTCTGTGTCCACATCAACTGCTGAAGCTGAATATGTTGCAGCAGGAATATGTTGTGCTCAGGTCCTGTGGCTGAGAAATCAACTTCAGGACTATGACATACAACTCTCCAAAATTCCTATCTACTGTGACAACACTTCAGCAATAGCCATTGCTAACAATCCTGTCTTACACTCTAAGACAAAGCACATTGAAGTGAGATATCACTTCATCAGGGATCATGTGATGAATGGTGATATTGAACTCCATTTTGTCCCTACTGAATATCAGCTTGCTGACCTCTTTACCAAACCACTGGATGTGACGCGTTTTAATATGCTCCTCAGTGAACTTGGGATGTTAAATCCTGAAGAATAGAAGTTCTCAGGACAAACAGTTGTTAAAGTCCTTATATTCTCTCAGGACCTTCTTTATTAACAACTCCTGAATAACTCTTCTTCAGAGGATGACTCTATTCAGTACTTACAAAATCTTTGTTCAATATCCGAATACTGATGATTCTCAGGTAAGTATTTCTTCCCTCTGCTACTGAAACCTTATCGCATTAAATGTGATAAGAGGATTTTCCCAAAACAGTACTTATCTGATAAGTACTCTGATTCCCATAAAACATATCTTTCACCAAATTGGAATCATCCCCTGAAAAGGTGGTTTTTAGTTTTTCTAATAAAACAAACCTTTCATCTGCACTGACACGTAATGGGACGTTTCCTGTTCCCCACTACGTATGTCAGGCGCGTGAACGCGCGTCGAGCTTCTTTTTCATCATAACGTTTGAATTTAGCCGCTCTTTTCTCTCTCATCCTTTTTCTCTCTCCTACCGCGAGGTATAAAAACCTCATTCGTAATCCTTTTCACTCTTTACGCTCACATAATACTCTCTAAGCATTCAAGCAAGAAAAAGCAAGAATCTTCATCCTCAAGAACAACAAGAACACACACTTACCATTTCTTTTAACAAGATCAACGTAAGTCTCCTCTTGTTCTTTGTTCTTACTACAATCTAAGTTGACTTTCTTTCTCTAAAAACAACTTATTTGATAAACGTTTTTCCAAAAAAACCTAAGATCACTTCGTTTGATCTTAGTTTTCCCAAAATCTTCAAAGATTTTTGTTAAAACTGTTTAACATGCTTTTTCTTATTTCTTTTAAGAAACAGTCATAAACTCCTATTTTGATATCTTTTCATCAAAATAGAAGTTCTCTTTAATACCAAAACACATTCCTTTTGTGTATTTTGGTATCTAATCTATTCTAAGTATAAAGGATTTCACCATTTTTATGAACATATTTTGTGTTCATTGAAAAATGAAGAAAAATGCATATTTTGGACTCTTAATCATCCATATATGTTATTTTTATGTTTCTCACAGGATGGCTGCTACTACTTCTTCTCTGGACGCTCAACTTTCCTCCGAAGCTACTCCACTACAATCCTCTGAAAGCCTGCCGATCGTCATCCCTGCGCATGACGTTCAATTCAAACAGAACAACGTTCTTGCTCTGTTTGACATTCCTGACGACAAGGAATATCTAATTCCTGCCAAGGACTTCTTGCTACGAAGCCCTCTGAAGACGGCTTTCACCCTGGACCCCAAACCGAACAAGCCCATGCTACAACAACTGTGGTCTACAGCCACGGTTACCAAGGAGAAGAACACCAAGGGCGTCCTGCGCGAGGTGATCAAGTTCCAAATCAGGGACAACCTCATTTCCTTCGGTTTCGGAACACTCAGGAACGTGCTTAACTTCCCCAAGAAGAAGCGCTTCCCTCCTGTCCCCACCTCCGACGAGATCGTCGAGTTCCTCGACGCCATCGGCTACAGATGGCCTGTCAACAAGGAAGGCGTCCTGCTGCCCAAGACCGGCGCCACTGTCCATAAGTCAGGACTCAACGCCGTGTTCTATTACATATGGAACACGTTTGGCCTGTGCTTATCGGGCAAAACAGGGAGCACGGAGCAGTTCCCGATGGTCATCCAGCAGATGGTCTACTCTGCGATCAAGAATCGCGAGTTCGACTATGCTCGCTCCATCTGGGACGACATGGTCAGGAAGGTTCGAAGCAAGAATCGGGTCGCCAACGTTGCCTTCACAAGATTCTTCTCGGCCGTCCTGGAGCTGCACTTAGGGGAAAACTACCCCAAGATTGGAAACTCCAACAACTACTCTCTGGGACCCAGGTTCCTGGATCAAGTTGTTCATCATCCTGAGGACGTCCCTCTCTCCGACGTCCTGGTCGTTCCTGAACCTGCTCAGGATCAGGATCAGGAGGATGCTGAACCATCCACCGCTCCCACTGCAGCTGCAACCACATCTTCTGCGCTCCAGAAGCGCCCCCAACCTTCCTCTGTCACTCCTCCACCTCCTTCAAAACGCGCCAAAGCAAGGGCGCAAAAGAAAAAGACGCAGGCGGCTGGTAAGAAATATTACATTACCCTGCCCCAGCTCTTTAATAAACCTTCCCCTTTATCTAAACGTTCTTCCTCTGCAGATACTTCTACATCTGCCCCTGTTACACAAGAACCTGAGGTGGTTCAACTCGAACCCTCAGAGAATCTGGTGGGTAATCATCCTGATACCCTCCATGCCTCAGGTAATATTTCTAAGCAATATATTACTGTTCCTTCTTCTATGAAAACTAATGAGTCTTCTAGTGCTCACTTAGTTACTATGTCTACAGGTTCTTTAGGAGCAGGTTCTGAAGGGCTTCACGACGACCCCTTCAACGACTTCGTTCTTACGGATGCCGAGCATCAGCTGACCGCAGCTGAGCTCCGCAGGCAGTCCGCTGAGAGGACCCTGCAGGAGGCCCGCACAGCCTTCCAGCAGAAGGAGGCCGAGCACTCGGCACAGCTCCAGTCCCTACAACAGGAACTTGTTGCTGCCCAAGCTGCTGCAGCCGCTGCTGAAGCCGCCGCCGCCAGTGCCACTGCTGCCGCCGTCGCCGCGACTCCGCCGCCCACGGCCGTCACCCTCTCCATCCCTTGTCTGGATAATATCCATGACAAGGTGTCTCAAGTTGCCTCCTCCTCCACCAATCTTCAGGCATCAATTGATGACCTGAAGGCCACGGCACTCCCTGCGCTCTCCACCGACATCATCAACAGCACCAACTCTCTCACCACCTTTCAAACAACGGTGGTTCAGAGGTTGGATGCTCAGGAAGCTGCTCTCCGAGCCCTCCAGGAGCAGGTGCAAGGGCTCTCCACTGCTGTCAACGCCCTCACCACTGCTCCTACGCCACCTCCGTCCTTCACCACGGCGGACAGGGACGTGTTGCAGTCCCTGATCACATCGTCCTTCATCCAGCGCAAGGTCCTGGGTGACATGGCCTCTCTCCTCCAAAGGAGTGTTACAACAGCTGCCTTAGTACAGGCACCTGCTGAGGGGGAGAGACAGCCCCGAGACCATTCAGCCTATTCCCCCTCCACAAACTGGAGAACCACTGAAGACGGGGGGAATAATGAAGACGACGATGATGATGATGAAGATGATGATGATGCTGACGACATCTTCATCGAGAAGGTCTCCACTGATTCTGCGCCCATTCCAGGGCATGCACAACCTCAGGGGGAGAACCCTGATGCTTCTGGTACGTCTCTACCACCATCCTCTCCCTCTTCCTCTGATAACCAACCTATTTCTACCCTCCTAAAATCTAAACCTACCCCTGAAACCATCACCCTAGACTCCTCACCTGAAAACTCCCCTCCTAATAACCTTCAAATGGTTATCTACCAACCTCCCAAACTACCTTCTCCTGAACCTTCTCCTGAACCAACTCCTGAATCCACCTCTACCCCTGAACCTGAACCCTTTAACCAAGCCGATCCTGAAACTCACGATGTCAACTTTGGCTCTGTCACTGATGACATTATTCGCCTAATGGAGAATAGTCCCAATGAGCAGACCAGAGCTAAACTAGCTAAAATGACCTTCAGGATCACACCCCTTAACCAAGAAACCATTTCTACCCGTCCTACAACCCGTTTCAACCAAGAAGCCTCTTCATCCCGAACCCCTGAAATCCGAGCCACCCCTGAAACCATATGCCTCTCATCAGATGATGAATTCATCTCTGATGACTTCTCTACCCCTGCTTCTTCACCCAGATCACCTCCCTCAAATTCTCCTAGATCTGAAGGTGAAAACTACCCTGACAATTCCTTTGCCATTGACAGGGATGGGCGCTTAGACGCCGTGATAGAGCGACTCGAGAGTACAAGAGTAAAAATTCCTCTTCGTACCTCTTGTGACTCTGAGTTCACCTATCTCTCGCAGGAGGAGTACAACGAGGCTGTACAGGCTCAACTAGAGCACAATAAGAAGCAGAAGGAAGCTTTCCTCTCTGCCCAAGCCGCTCGAAGGCTTGCATCGGATTTTGTAGATGAAGATGCTGAAATAAGTGCGGATCCTATCCTTGCACAGAAGGCTGTTCTGAAGGTCTTCAACAAAAATGCAGAGATAGAGACTGGAGAAGTGAATGCTGAGCTTGACTGGTGCAGAGATCGGTTACACCTCCGAAAGCATGGTGCTGCCATCTCAGGTATCCATCTTCGCCGATCAAGAGGCAAGAAAGGTAATCCTGGTAAAACCTGGATCACAGTCAAACGCTCTGGAGTAAAGGACGTAGAGCACACTCTGGATAAGTTAGATCGCTACAACTTGTCAGAGTGGAACGAAATCAGATCCCTGCTTCCCAAAGCCAACAAGAACTATCGGGCTGAAGTAGAAGAAGTCATTGAAGGACTTATTGCTCGCATCAGAAGGACAACTGAAATACCTGATGACCTGCTCCAACACTCTCCACTCCTATCTCAGCAGCCTGTTCGAAGATCCGCAGGCACCTCTACAAGAAGACCGACTCCCTGTCTTCCCAGAATGGTTGTTAAACCTCTGGACCTCTCGATGCTTGATCTTTCATTCCCTCAAGGAATTACTCTTTATGAAGGACAAGTAATCAGAGAACCTGTTCATTGCATATGTGTTAGCAATAACTCAATCCTTCGCTTTCAACGCTTCAGTGAGCTACACATAGCGCCCTATGAACATCTTTTGACAGTTCTCTTCACTGCACAACAAGATAAGAAAAATCCAGACAACAAAGAGATCATCCACACTGTCAGAGCTATACTTGATCACAGACTTGCCTTCAGCGAAACTCCTGTTCCTGTTTGTGTCAAGACTGAATACATTAGCGAAGAATCTGATAGTTAGTTGTCTTGTAATTTTTTTCTTTCAGTATTTCTATCATGTACTATTGTATTTTCCTTACTCTTGTAATATTTTAATGAGATTAATGAGAATGCAATTCAGTACATTGTACTTCATTCCATCATAGTACTGAAAAAGATCCCTCAAAACAGTAAATGGGACATGTACCTTTATGAGTTCTATTTCCTACTGTTTAGTTCTAGACTTAGAATTATTTCTAACCCTTCTAGATTAAGACAATTACTCTGTTGTCTTATCATTATCATTTAGGGGGAGATTGTTGATCCAGCTCTCCTAAGACCTGATGAAATGATAATGATCCTGAATCTTTACTTAGTGAATAGGTTTTACTTCTGTTATAGCTTGAGGAATTATCACTGAGTCTGTTCAGTGTTATTCCATGTTACTTATGCTGTAACTTAACTTTATAGATCAGGATCAGGATCAGGAGACTAACGAGTCTGTTCTGCAGTCTACTGATCCTGTCCACTGAAGTGAAGACCTCCTCCTGAAGACATTAAGATCATACACACAGAACCATCAGCGACGTCGAAGAAATAGCTGATGACAGGAACAGCATGCTCGTGATCTGAAGACGGAACTCAGTGATAGCAGTCTGTTCACTATCGTATGACATCCTGAAGATTCGTCAGGATACACGTGACCCTGAACGTCCCTAGTTTCAGGACTCTAGTCACTGATCAGTATCCTGATCCTGAAGGATTAGAACAATGTCTTAGTCTAATGCACAAAAGGATTACACGCCTTTTCTGACACAATAGTACATAAGGGCAGTTACTTTACTGTTCCCTCCGTACTTATCAGACCATAAGGCAACTGTTTACAAACATCCTCTTTTGCACACCATGCAAAGAGTATTTGTTTATAGTAAATAGTACAACAGACCACTCACATTGTGACACGTCACAATAGTAGGTCTGCATGCATTTAATGCATGGAGTATAAATAGGACGTGAAGAGATGTTCTCCATACTTCTTCTTCATCCTAATTCTACTCAAGTCCTTTCTCTCTTATCCCCTCTATCTTCTTTCTTTATTCTCTTCTCACTTAGTGCATAGTGAAAGAACTTAGATTGTTTAGTTTAGACTAATTGTCTTCTCTATTTCCGCAACAATCTGTAAATTCATATTGTTTATAAAACAAGAATTTAAAAGTGAGAAATTTGTGTGATTATATTCAACCCCCCCCCCCCCTTCTATAATCCCAAACACTATCCTTACTTGAAGGTCACCTACTTGGGACCAACATAATCACTAACAGACTCCCACTTGTGCAAGTTGGCAAAACTGCCTTGATTACACGGACCTAAGGAGGCCCCTAGACAGGCACTTAGGCTAACCAGGTTACAAGAACTCTTATACCCAGATAGGTGAAAAAAACATTTATGAAACTACTATTCATAAATCGGGTATATCTTGGCTTTTCCCTTTGCATCACGATATTTCATCTTTGAGTATGAGCTTGGAATAAGTCAACTCTAGGTACTCAAGATTATGTTTTTCGACTATCCGACCTCTACTGATAGGTAAACGACAAAGAACTAATCAGTTCGTTTGGGCATGGCCATGCACTTCATCAGTATGTTCAGTCAGTCAAGGGGCCGGGAAATATCTCTCTTCATAGAAGAGATGCAAATCCCATCTTGCATATCTGCACTTTTCACCACGACTTCCGCTGAATCTAGTTACGCTCCTTATAGCCACCCTGTTACGGCGTAGCGGTTGAACGCACTAAGTATCCAATAGTCCTCATGTTATCAAGCCAAATACCTCAGGTGATAAGGACAACCACTGTGAGATTTTCTTATGACAAAAATCCAAGAAGTAATCTCATCCATGGATCACGTCCGATATTCGCTACTCTATCAAATATCTGTGCAGCTTTTGGTCTACAACACTTGTAGCTGTTATTTAGCAACTGATCATAACTACCCAAAAACTCACAATGACTTTAAGACCCTATTAGGTTCCCACCATGATAAGTTGTCACGGACAAATTTCGAATGAAAACTGGAACACTAGTTTCATTCCTGGATAATAAAACATGCAAAATATAAAAGTGATAAAGAAACTAATTTTGTATAGCCCATATTACACTCTATAATAATCACAAAAATTAATAGCATTTCTTTATTACTTTTAGAGTTAATTACATTTTTGGTCCCTGTGGTTTGATGGTTTTAACACTCTGAGTCCATTTTGAAAATAATTATGGATTTGGTACTCGTGGTTTGCATTTTATAACGCTTTGGGTCCATAGATTCTAACTTCGTTAAAAATCTCTGCTAAGTGGGTTATGTACAGGGGTATTTTAGTCTTTTTATAGGTTTTCTATTTGTTAATTAATTTTTTTCTTTTTGATCTGATTCATCATACCCTAACACCACCATACATCCCCACTACCACCACTTACCAACCACCAGCTATCACCACCACTCACCAACCACCAGCTACCACCACCACTCACCAACCACCAGCTACCAACCCCACTCACCACCACCAGCCATAAGCTAATACCAACACCTTCATTATCACCACCACCACCACCATCACCGTCGCCACCACCAACCACCAACTAAACCCTAAACCAGCTACCACCACCATTATCACCAATCAAAATACAAATCTAAATCAAGAACCCTAATCTAAATCACAACCCTAAAAAAACCCTAAATCCACCACCCACCATCTTCAATTACGGTAACAAACAAAAACCCTAAATCAACAATTCATAGTTTTATCTAATCTGATGAGTTTAGATTTTTAGATGAATTTGGGGGTTTTGTTAATCACATATTTATCTTCAGATCTCGATTTATATAAGAGATTGATTGAAAGATTTAGGGTCTAGGGTTTTGTAAGATGGGTTCACTAAGATTCAACGATTCTAAGGAGAAGTGGAAGATGAAGTCAAGCTAGCGAAGATGGGTTCGCTAGTGATTTCTCCGTGCATCTGTGTTCGTCGGTGATGGACCTCTAGTATCTCCGATAGATCTGTGTGTATCGTGGTGGTCATGAATCTCGAAGGATGCTCCCTGTAGTGTAGAACCTGTCGATGAAGATGGAGGTGGAGGTCGGAGACGGGTGGAGGTGGAGGTCGGAAACGGGTGGAGGTGGAGGTCGAAGACGGGTGGAGGTGGGTGGTTGATGGTGGGAGACGGGTGGAGGTGGGTGGTTGGTGGTGGGAGACGGGTGGAGGTGGGTGACAGTGTAGGGTTTGATAATATGAACTTCTCAATGCTTAAGAAGATGAAGTCATAACACTATTGTTTTTTTTTATTTTTTTTTATCAATATAAATAGAACAAATTACACTATTGGTCCTTGTGATTTTAATTAAAAATAAAAATATATTAAATGACCAAAATACCCATCGTGTGCCCTGCACATGGGGGTTTAACGGATGGAAATCAAACAGAGTTAGTTTTATGGACCCAATGCGTTATAAAATGCAAACCACGAGTACCAAATCCATAATTATTTTCAAAATGGACTCAGAGTGTTAAAATCGTCAAACCACAGGGACCAAAAATGTAATTAACTCTTACTTTTATGGTGTCTATTCAACGTTTGTTAAATACTGGTCTAAATGAAGCATCACCTAACTTCAGTTTAAACCATTTGATTAATGTTTACCAAATTAATCAAAGTGACAACCAACACAATACAAGTTTGTATCTTTTGATACAATCTACTTGATTCTGCTAATCTTTATTATTGCAAACACTTTTTTTTAAAAATTAGACTTTTCCTTTATCATATTCCCTGAACTTCGAGACCTGGATAAACTCCTAGTTACCCTAAATATGTAAAGTTAGACTGCAACGTTCCTTAGTTGCTGTGTAGATGAATGATTTCCATCTGAAATCAGATAAAATTTCTATTTACCAAGCTGGCAAATTTCAGAAAATTTATCCTAGTGTCCTACAACACTTTTAAAGACAATTAATATCTTTATTATTCCAACACAGTTTAATTATTGATTTTTCTTAAAGTCAATTATGACTTTTGTTTCAAAGATTTGAAAAAATTTTGTTTTTACCCTTTTTGACTAAAAAGTAGATCGTATATTTTATGAATTCATATTCTTCCTGGATCATGAATTCCGAAATCAATAATTATAACTTTTATTATTTTATCTTAGACTAGATAGAGAATAAACTGGCTCCAACTAACCTATATGAAAAACCAACTATTACTCAAAATCAACTATTGACTTAGTCAAAACTTGATTAGTCAATTCTATTTTAAGTAATGAACTTGAGAATTTTAACATTTATAAAACCTTTAACTGGATTCTATCATAATCCTAATTCCAAAACTTTGGAATTTTTCTTAGTTTTATAAATACAATATCTGAGTTAATATCCTAAATTCTCTTTTAAAACATATGAGTAATTAATTCTGATCATAAATTACTTTCATAATCCTTTACTCATAAATGTTTTGTTTCAAAAACACATTCTTATAAAATAGTACTTCGTGTGTTTTTTGACAGTTTTCATATAAATTACTTCAATTTAATTAAAACTTATTGAAGTAACTCTGTCAGTGTAATAGGCAATATCTAGGATCTTCTATCAAATCAATCAGATTCAAATTGTCATGCACAAAAGATATTTCAAGTCAAGACAATAACTTTTAAATTTAAAACCATTTAATAAAACGTAAGTATAAAATTACAACCATCCAGAAATAACTGTTTTAAATCATAAGCTTAAAATAAAAAAGTCTTGACAAGAACTGAAATAAAACTGGTACTTTAGATCCTTCGCAATTCTGGGCATCTCACTTTTTACCACCTGCAATCAAAAATTTGCACTAGGTGTCATTATGCTTGTGAATCAACAAGTAAAAGTGACAAAGCAATCATAAATATCTGAGGTTTACATTCCTGCTTCATGACGCATTGGGCAGTTTTGCCTCCAGTGACCAACTTCATTACATGTGAAGCAGCGATTCTCGGTCCTAGCTTTGTTAGGCTTAACTTTCTTGCCCTTGCCCTTGCTTTTGCCATTCTCACGAACCTTGGGTGCACTCTGGATGGCCTGAACTGGACCATTTCCTTTACTGATGCCTCCATGCCCATGCTTCTTTTTCACCCCTCCATCTTTCACCATCAGTACATATTTTGTTTTGCTTTTGGTCCCCATATTCAACTCAGTAGTTTTCAGCATGGAGTGCAATTCAGCTATTGACTTCTCCATGTTGTTCATGTTATAGTTGATCACAAAAGGCTTGTAATCTTCTGATAGAGAGTTGAGTATCGTATCCGTTGCTACCTGCAACGGAACTGGGTGACCGAGCCTCTCCAAGTGATCTATGTGTCGTTTCATTTTCATGACATGGTCACTTACTGAGGTCCGTTTGATCATCTTGCACTCGTTAAATGCTTTACTGGCATCATAACGTTCTGTGCGTGCTTGCGTTTGGAACATGTCCCTCAACTGGCGGATCATGTCATAGGCATTCGTGTTCATGAGCCCCGTTTGGAGATCTGGGCTCATGGTCGCAAGCATAAGACAACCAACATCCAGCAAATCGTCGGAGTGCTTCTTGTGAGCATTCCTGATAGCAGCTGACGCGTTTGCTGGAGGGGCCTCCCCTAGAGGCTCTTCCAAGACATACCATTTCCTTTCATGTTTGAGCACGATCATTAGATTGCGCTCCCAGTCGAGGAAATTGGGGCCGGTGAGTTTGTCTTTCTCGAGAATGGAGCGGAGAGAAAGATTGTCTGTGTTGGAAACTGTGCTTGCCATCTACACATTTTAAAACTTTGGTTTTTAGCAACTGTGAATAGACTATTTCCAATAAATATCAATAAACCCTTAAATGATCAATTTATTGGACTAGGATCCTTATTTCATACGCCCTGATGTGCGGTGTGCTCACGCCCCACCAGGCCCACGTATTATTTCGGTAGGTAAGGACTTTTACCAATCACATCTAACTAACATGACTCCTAGATCTTTTTGGGACATCGGTAATTATCCGTACATGTTTTAGTCCCTCTAAGTGCATTTTGGCCCGGTACCACCCGGTGAACTTAACAGAACCAAAATAGATCTCACCATTTTGAGACTTGGACACTTTACTCTGGCTGGTACCACCCGGAGATAATTCGCAGAGTCTTGTAATCCCCTCCCAGCTTCGGTTTGAACGCGGACGTTCAAGGTGTGTTCACTCACAACGCCCGCGTACCTTACGCCGGAGGTGCCCCTAGATGGGTTGCACTACTGATCTATGATTTGTCGGGGTTTTTAATTAATTTTTGAAAAACCTTTTAATATCCAGTATTTTGAAAAACTGTGATTCTGAAAAATTGATTGTTTAGAAAAAAGGCAACTGATGTTTCAAACTAACTGTTTTAAACATACATGTTATTTAAAACTAACTGTCTTAAAACCACTTGCTTTAATTAGAACTAACTGTTTTAAAAGCATATTTTGTAATAAAAAATAAATGTTTTGATAGCACACTAGTTGATCAAAACTAACTGTTTTGTCAACTTGCCTTTTATAAAAAAAACAATGTCAGGTTTTTTAAATAAAATCTACCGTTTAAAAGGTTTAGAAAAACTGGCAATTTTAATTATAAAACCTATTCAATCTCGTGATTTTATCTAGTTTTAAAACTCTCTCTTATTTTAAAACTTATTTGATAATCATAAAATATCAAAATATCACGAATAGATAATCACAACCATGCAGTTAATAAATCAACAACTACGCAATTATAACTGATTATAGTATTTCTATCTCCTTGCGCATCTCCCACTGGCTTTGGCATCTTCGATGGAACTCCGAAAAGAAACACTCAATCTTCTCGCGTGCTCCCACTGGCTTTGGCACCTTCGATGGAACTCCAAAAGAAATACTAAAAATAACTATCCGAATGCCATTTTACAAAGGGGTTGTAAGTGACACGTAGGCCTTCCCAGAAACAAATCAAGGGTCTAAGTTAACAAATACTATAACGGATATATATACAAAAACAGGTATATAATTTGAACAACCACGCATTTTCATCAGTATGTTCAGTCAGTCAAGGGGCCGGGAAATATCTCTCTTCATAGAAGAGATGCAAATCCCATCTTGCATATCTGCACTTTTCACCACGACTTCCGCTGAATCTAGTTACGCTCCTTATAGCCACCCTGTTACGGCGTAGCGGTTGAACGCACTAAGTATCCAATAGTCCTCATGTTATCAAGCCAAATACCTCAGGTGATAAGGACAACCACTGTGAGATTTTCTTATGACAAAAATCCAAGAAGTAATCTCATCCATGGATCACGTCCGATATTCGCTACTCTATCAAATATCTGTGCAGCTTTTGGTCTACAACACTTGTAGCTGTTATTTAGCGACTGATCATAACTACCCAAAAACTCACAATGACTTTAAGACCCTATCAGGTTCCCACCATGATAAGTTGTCACGGACAAATTTCGAATGAAAACTGGAACACTAGTTTCATTCCTGGATAATAAAACATGCAAAATATAAAAGTGATAAAGAAACTAAATTTGTATAGCCCATATTACACTCTATAATAATCACAAAAATTAATAGCATTTCTTTATTACTTTTAGAGTTAATTACATTTTTGGTCCCTGTGGTTTGATGGTTTTAACACTCTAAGTCCATTTTGAAAATAATTATGGATTTGGTACTCGTGGTTTGCATTTTATAACGCTTTGGGTCCATAGATTCTAACTTCGTTAAAAATCTCTGTTAAGTGGGTTATGTACAGGGGTATTTTAGTCTTTTTATAGGTTTTCTATTTGTTAATTAATTTTTTTCTTTTTGATCTGATTCATCATACCCTAACACCACCATACATCCCCACTACCACCACTTACCAACCACCAGCTATCACCACCACTCACCAACCACCAGCTACCACCACCACTCACCAACCACCAGCTACCAACCCCACTCACCACCACCAGCCATAAGCTAATACCAACACCTTCATTATCACCACCACCACCACCATCACCGTCGCCACCACCAACCACCAACTAAACCCTAAACCAGCTACCACCACCATTATCACCAATCAAAATACAAATCTAAATCAAGAACCCTAATCTAAATCACAACCCTAAAAAAACCCTAAATCCACCACCCACCATCTTCAATTACGGTAACAAACAAAAACCCTAAATCAACAATTCATAGTTTTATCTAATCTGATGAGTTTAGATTTTTAGATGAATTTGGGGGTTTTGTTAATCACATATTTATCTTCAGATCTCGATTTATATAAGAGATTGATTGAAAGATTTAGGGTCTAGGGTTTTGTAAGATGGGTTCACTAAGATTCAACGATTCTAAGGAGAAGTGGAAGATGAAGTCAAGCTAGCGAAGATGGGTTCGCTAGTGATTTCTCCGTGCATCTGTGTTCGTCGGTGATGGACCTCTAGTATCTCCGATAGATCTGTGTGTATCGTGGTGGTCATGAATCTCGAAGGATGCTCCCTGTAGTGTAGAACCTGTCGATGAAGATGGAGGTGGAGGTCGGAGACGGGTGGAGGTGGAGGTCGGAAACGGGTGGAGGTGGAGGTCGAAGACGGGTGGAGGTGGGTGGTTGATGGTGGGAGACGGGTGGAGGTGGGTGGTTGGTGGTGGGAGACGGGTGGAGGTGGGTGACAGTGTAGGGTTTGATAATATGAACTTCTCAATGCTTAAGAAGATGAAGTCATAACACTATTGTTTTTTTTTATTTTTTTTTATCAATATAAATAGAACAAATTACACTATTGGTCCTTGTGATTTTAATTAAAAATAAAAAATATATTAAATGACCAAAATACCCATCGTGTGCCCTGCACATGGGGGTTTAACGGATGGAAATCAAACAGAGTTAGTTTTATGGACCCAATGCGTTATAAAATGCAAACCACGAGTACCAAATCCATAATTATTTTCAAAATGGACTCAGAGTGTTAAAATCGTCAAACCACAGGGACCAAAAATGTAATTAACTCTTACTTTTATGGTGTCTATTCAACGTTTGTTAAATACTGGTCTAAATGAAGCATCACCTAACTTCAGTTTAAACCATTTGATTAATGTTTACCAAATTAATCAAAGTGACAACCAACACAATACAAGTTTGTATCTTTTGATACAATCTACTTGATTCTGCTAATCTTTATTATTGCAAACACTTTTTTTTTTTTAAAATTAGACTTTTCCTTTATCATATTCCCTGAACTTCGAGACCTGGATAAACTCCTAGTTACCCTAAATATGTAAAGTTAGACTGCAACGTTCCTTAGTTGCTGTGTAGATGAATGATTTCCATCTGAAATCAGATAAAATTTCTATTTACCAAGCTGGCAAATTTCAGAAAATTTATCCTAGTGTCCTACAACACTTTTAAAGACAATTAATATCTTTATTATTCCAACACAGTTTAATTATTGATTTTTCTTAAAGTCAATTATGACTTTTGTTTCAAAGATTTTGAAAAAATTTTGTTTTTACCCTTTTTGACTAAAAAGTAGATCGTATATTTTATGAATTCATATTCTTCCTGGATCATGAATTCCGAAATCAATAATTATAACTTTTATTATTTTATCTTAGACTAGATAGAGAATAAACTGGCTCCAACTAACCTATATGAAAAACCAACTATTACTCAAAATCAACTATTGACTTAGTCAAAACTTGATTAGTCAATTCTATTTTAAGTAATGAACTTGAGAATTTTAACATTTATAAAACCTTTAACTGGATTCTATCATAATCCTAATTCCAAAACTTTGGAATTTTTCTTAGTTTTATAAATACAATATCTGAGTTAATATCCTAAATTCTCTTTTAAAACATATGAGTAATTAATTCTGATCATAAATTACTTTCATAATCCTTTACTCATAAATGTTTTGTTTCAAAAACACATTCTTATAAAATAGTACTTCGTGTGTTTTTTGACAGTTTTCATATAAATTACTTCAATTTAATTAAAACTTATTGAAGTAACTCTGTCAGTGTAATAGGCAATATCTAGGATCTTCTATCAAATCAATCAGATTCAAATTGTCATGCACAAAAGATATTTCAAGTCAAGACAATAACTTTTAAATTTAAAACCATTTAATAAAACGTAAGTATAAAATTACAACCATCCAAAAATAACTGTTTTAAATCATAAGCTTAAAATAAAAAAGTCTTGACAAGAACTGAAATAAACTGGTACTTTAGATCCTTCGCAATTCTGGGCATCTCACTTTTTACCACCTGCAATCAAAAATTTGCACTAGGTGTCATTATGCTTGTGAATCAACAAGTAAAAGTGACAAAGCAATCATAAATATCTGAGGTTTAAATTCCTGCTTCATGACGCTTTGGGCAGTTTTGCCTCCAGTGACCAACTTCATTACATGTGAAGCAGCGATTCTCGGTCCTAGCTTTGTTAGGCTTAACTTTCTTGCCCTTGCCCTAGCTTTTGCCATTCTCACGAACCTTGGGTGCACTCTGGATGGCCTGAACTGGACCATTTCCTTTACTGATGCCTCCATGCCCATGCTTCTTTTTCACCCCTCCATCTTTCACCATCAGTACATATTTTGTTTTGCTTTTGGTCCCCATATTCAACTCAGCAGTTTTCAGCATGGAGTGCAATTCAGCTATTGACTTCTCCATGTTGTTCATGTTATAGTTGATCACAAAAGGCTTGTAATCTTCTGATAGAGAGTTGAGTATCGTATCCGTTGCTACCTGCAACGGAACTGGGTGACCGAGCCTCTCCAAGTGATCTATGTGTCGTTTCATTTTCATGACATGGTCACTTACTGAGGTCCGTTTGATCATCTTGCACTCGTTAAATGCTTTACTGGCATCATAACGTTCTGTGCGTGCTTGCGTTTGGAACATGTCCCTCAACTGGCGGATCATGTCATAGGCATTCGTGTTCATGAGCCCCGTTTGGAGATCTGGGCTCATGGTCGCAAGCATAAGACAACCAACATCCAGCAAATCGTCGGAGTGCTTCTTGTGAGCATTCCTGATAGCAGCTGACGCGTTTGCTGGAGGGGCCTCCCCTAGAGGCTCTTCCAAGACATACCATTTCCTTTCATGTTTGAGCACGATCATTAGATTGCGCTCCCAGTCGAGGAAATTGGGGCCGGTGAGTTTGTCTTTCTCGAGAATGGAGCGGAGAGAAAGATTGTCTGTGTTGGAAACTGTGCTTGCCATCTACACATTTTAAAACTTTGGTTTTTAGCAACTGTGAATAGACTATTTCCAATAAATATCAATAAACCCTTAAATGATCAATTTATTGGACTAGGATCCTTATTTCATACGCCCTGATGTGCGGTGTGCTCACGCCCCACCAGGCCCACGTATTATTTCGGTAGGTAAGGACTTTTACCAATCACATCTAACTAACATGACTCCTAGATCTTTTTGGGACATCGGTAATTATCCGTACATGTTTTAGTCCCTCTAAGTGCATTTTGGCCCGGTACCACCCGGTGAACTTAACAGAACCAAAATAGATCTCACCATTTTGAGACTTGGACACTTTACTCTGGCTGGTACCACCCGGAGATAATTCGCAGAGTCTTGTAATCCCCTCCCAGCTTCGGTTTGAACGCGGACGTTCAAGGTGTGTTCACTCACAACGCCCGCGTACCTTACGCCGGAGGTGCCCCTAGATGGGTTGCACTACTGATCTATGATTTGTCGGGGTTTTTAATTAATTTTTGAAAAACCTTTTAATATCCAGTATTTTGAAAAACTGTGATTCTGAAAAATTGATTGTTTAGAAAAAAGGCAACTGATGTTTCAAACTAACTGTTTTAAACATACATGTTATTTAAAACTAACTGTCTTAAAACCACTTGCTTTAATTAGAACTAACTGTTTTAAAAGCATATTTTGTAATAAAAAATAAATGTTTTGATAGCACACTAGTTGATCAAAACTAACTGTTTTGTCAACTTGCCTTTTATAAAAAAAACAATGTCAGGTTTTTTAAATAAAATCTACCGTTTAAAAGGTTTAGAAAAACTGGCAATTTTAATTATAAAACCTATTCAATCTCGTGATTTTATCTAGTTTTAAAACTCTCTCTTATTTTAAAACTTATTTGATAATCATAAAATATCAAAATATCACGAATAGATAATCACAACCATGCAGTTAATAAATCAACAACTACGCAATTATAACTGATTATAGTATTTCTATCTCCTTGCGCATCTCCCACTGGCTTTGGCATCTTCGATGGAACTCCGAAAAGAAACACTCAATCTTCTCGCGTGCTCCCACTGGCTTTGGCACCTTCGATGGAACTCCAAAAGAAATACTAAAAATAACTATCCGAATGTCATTTTACAAAGGGGTTGTAAGTGACACGCAGGCCTTCCCAGAAACAAATCAAGGGTCTACGTTAACAAATACTATAACGGATATATATACAAAAACAGGTATATAATTTGAACAACCACGCATTTACATAAAGCATAATATAAGCAATATAATAAAGCGAAAAGCAATCCTAGATCCGTTATAAATTGTCTCGACTCATTTATTGCAAAAACTTGGTTTTAACTGATTTATAAAAACTAGCTGTTTTATAAACCGAAAATTAATATTTTAATTTGAAAAAGGGTTTTCTTAGAATTATAAAATAATATTTATAAACGATAAAATCATTTTATAAAACAGAGGTCAATTTTATGAAATATACGCGTTTCATCCAAAACTATATCAAACTGAGTCCTCAACAAACTGGTCGGTAAAATAACATTGGACCGTAAACTGTGTCGCAATTTGACCAACTGATCAAAACATGACACAAAACACATTTGACCAGACGGGTCAAACAACTGGTTTGATAAAACAAGATCCCTTAATTTTAGTAACAGAGCAAAATTAATTTTTAAAATTGGATAAATAACTAAAAAACCAATAAAAGGCACGGCTCGCGCCGCGAAGAGCGAGAGCCGTTCGCGCCGCGAGGCCTCTTGACGGCTCAGCTCGCGCCGCGAGGGCCGCATCAGGTGGGTGTCGACAGCTACAATCGGCGACCATCATCATCACCGGGTGACCGGCGACATCAGCAGCAATCTGCCGCCGATATCGCCGCCACCCCGATTGATTCAGGGACCGGCGACGATAACACGTGAGCGCCATCACCGCCACCATTCTCGGTCGTCGATACGACCACTGTCCACCCACCGTCGCCGTGCAGCGATTTGTATATGGCCAAACGCCGCCGCCTTCGCCGACGATCACCACCCACAGGTGGCGATCGGCGATCGACGAACAAACAACCGCCGCCACTGCCACTCGCGGCTACCAATTGCGCAACCGAACGCCGCCACCACGAACCGTGGTGCAGCCGGTGATAGGAAACAACAATCGACGCCGCCACCACTCGCTGTGGTGCGGCCGGTGATCGGAAACAAAACCGATGCCGCTACTACTCGCTTGTGGTGCGGTTGTGGCCACCACCTTTCGCCGCCACCACCAAACTATGGTGCAGCCCGGTGGTTGATGACAACAGCCGACGCCACCACCACTCGCTGTGGTGCGGCCGGCGTTTGATCGTTGGATCTAACCGGCGATTGGCCTGGCGGTCCGGCCGGCTAACTGCCGTCGTTCCACCGCCGATCGTCGGTTTGGTGTTTTTGACAATAAAGCGATAAACAAAAATTGAATCTTGATAAAAATCAAATTTTTATGAAAACGAACAAAAACTGATACGCAAGAAACAATTTTAATTTAACGGATCTATAAACTGATAATTAAAACGAATAAACCTGTAGCTCTGATACCACTGTTGGGTTTTTGTGGGTTCCTCGTATCAAACTGACACGAGGATCACTGTGGATCACAATCCTAACTGGAAGAGATACACAATAAAACTTTATGATCAAGCTGACCAATAAGCTCATTTAATCAAACCTAACTGGTTTTTGATTTATGCGGAAGTGTTACGGATAAAAACCCGAAAAATCCACAGATCTTATCGTTTTAATTACATAATTTAAACTAATAATTATAGGTTTGTATTTATTACCTGGATTGCTCGAGTTAGATCCACCTGTGAACGACCAAACAAAACAACCTTCTAGTTGGTTGAAATCCCGAAAACACGAAAAACAGCTAAAATCAATCGAATAACAAAAACCGAACTGGTGTTTGGTCTTGGTCGGTGCCGGTTTTTAAGAGAGAGAGGGGAGAGGGTTTTTTCAGTTGCTTTCAGAAAGCTAATTGAATGAATGAATAACTGGTAAGCCTTAACCCTTATTTATATGGAAGAGTTTCCATATAATAAGGCTTCCTTATTCAATAATAATCATCCTTATGGAATTATTCTTTTCTTTCTCCTGAAGAAAAGAATATTCCTTATTCCATTTTAATTGGATAAAAATTAACTAATTAATTATTCAGACTATTATATTTATTTACCTAATAAATATATATAATCTATATAATTAATTAATAACCCTTTAACTTTGGGATTTCTGACTGAAATTACCCAAATGATTTATAATTGACTAATATAAATCCAATCTCTCCAAACTGGGATTATTTTACATATTTGATTTACAAGTCCTCACAGGTGTGACCCTCAAGTGTCTTTTAACATTGGATGTGTGATTTACTGGTTTGTCAACTTTTGCACATAATCACTAACACACCTCCTTTGTGATGACATCAAAAGTGTCGCCATTTTTCAAAGATGGTTTTCTCATGATCTCCATCTTCATTTTCTTGGCCTCCAAATCCACGGCTGAAGGACCTCTTTTAAGTTCATGACCCTTACGATCATATAACGATGCTCTATCCCTCTTATAGAGACCCCTCGATGGTGTTGATCCATATTCACTTACTACAATCGATGAATTAAGAAGAATGTTGTATATGAATCATACAATAAAAATAAAGAGCATACCAACTATTTCTTCAATGTGTTCTTTAGGGGTTCTTCTTCAGCCTTATCTACCTTCTCCTTTTTCTTCTCTCTATCCCCTACTCTCCTTCCTTTTTTGCAACTATCGTCCAAGACGAATTAAGGATCACAATGTCGTCCTCATCGAAGAGTAGTAATCAAGCATGGGGAAAGAAGCAACAATCAAAGATACTGAACTCAAGGAAAATTATCGATCTTTGCAGAGTATCACTCAGAGGACCAAGAAAAAAGTTGATCGCTGCATATAAAACATACGACACATCAATATCACTAGACTATAAACTAAAGAAATGAAACAAAGACAAATGAACACTAACCTTCAAGGTTTCACCAGGAAACAATTTATTGATTGTCATCCTCAAGTTGGATTAACAACCGAAGGCGAATCTCATGTTCCATTGACGGTGCTTTACTACTATCCCTTGGACCAAACTTTGGTTGCCCTTATAGCGATTGAAGAGGCTATATCGATGATTCAACTCAAGTTTCACTGTATACACCGTTAGTAGCTTGAATACCGTATATACGATTCGCCAAAGTTGGGGCATAAACTGCCTTGACGACAACTCAAAGCGAGTAAAAACCCGTACCCAGACTCGACAGGGGCCAAGTATTTTGAATGGATATTTGTATAAGACAAAGTATCCCGATGGACAATCAAGAGCCTTTATGTTTCCTGGACGTTGGAGGACGATGTCCTCAGGAATCTCAGTTAAAACTCTAAAAGCATGTGAGTCGACATTGCTCGTAATTTGACTTAAAGAATTCATCTCCTCGTCTACGTTGTATAAAGCTTTGGCCGACAGAAAAAAGAAAGACAAATCTTCCCACCTGAGCTTGCGGGCTCTATTCCTGAGGTGCATACAACAAAATGAAGGGAGATCGCAACATAAATAGTCTTGTAAAACCTCAAAAACTCTCGGCAACTTGCAGGTTAATTTTTGGCAAGGATTTTGTTCGATTTTCTCTATAAATTCTCAAAGACAATATAGGAAAAAAATCAAAGGACCCTTCCATCTATTGGAGCAAAAAATAGACTAAAATTCATATTTTTTTCATTTATAGAAGTTATTGGAGTTGCTCTTATAAAGATGTTTATGGTAATATTTTTATTGAATAGTTTTACAAATTATCAAATTAATGAGAAGAAATAGAGAATTTTATTCGTCAATAAATTAACAATTGATTTATCCTTTGTGAACGTTCAAACAAAAAAAAACTATACATTCGAATCATATAGCTTAATGGTAAAGTCGTCCCATGCACCAAATTGATGGACCATGATAAAGACTATCTAATTCTCTCCAACCGTTACGATTGTTGTAACAATTAAAGACCCTTAAAAACACATTAATGGTACGAGACACCTATAAACCCAGACGAGGAGTCTCACCAAAGCACAAGGCAATTCACTGGAAATTTTTTAAAAGCTCTTCAAAACTCACATCGTGTTAATTCACGACCACCTTGCATCTTCCTACTTGTAGCTAGTGACATCTACAATTTAGTTATGATTTCTTTATTTTTACTAACAATGTAACACATGTACTTACAACTACTATTCCATAAGAATAAGGTACTTGTTTGACGTCACTTTTCATTAGTACATTGACCATCTCAACCATCATTCCCGGTTTTAACTCTCAAAAGAGGTTTTCCGCATCACCTAAATTCTTGTGTTCTTATTACTTTTCATTCATCGTTTGTTTACGGAAAAATACGATCACTGGTTAATAAAAATCCATTCAAATTTTAAGTTAATTTGTTTAAATCTAATTTTTGGTATTAACAAATAGCATTATGGTTTGTTTCGTTGAATTGGACATATCTATTAATAAAAGAGAGCCGCTTAAACTAAACATATAAAAATAATAAAGATTCCATTTATGAAATTTTACAATCATCCAAGTATAAAATATAAATATAAACTCCTAAAGAAGTTGGTAAAGTATTTCAACAGGAAAATTAGTCGTCTTCGCCATACCAATATAAGATATTTCAAAAAGGATACAAATTAAAGCGTGAAGAAAAGCATTATTTATTGAAATGGATCTATACATAGACAATCAACAATATAATATAAGTAAGCTTTAATTGCAAATCAAGTATAAAAGGATACAAGAAATACACTTTTGGTCCTAATGGTTTGTCAAATTACATATTTACATTATCTATTGTTCGTTTATTATATTGACAACCAATGTGTTTTGGCAATCCTTACACATTTGGTGTCTTTCCCAAAGCATCGTTAGTGCAGGCCGGTTTAAACCGTTAAGTTCGGGTGTTAGTGAAGACTGGTTTAAGTCGTTAACTACTTATAATATATTTTTGATGTGTCATTTAATACATACAACTGGAAAGGAAGAGACAAAATAATTGCTTTTGTTATCACTCTTTTACATAAAAGAGCATGTGATCTGCACCTTTTTACACGATTTTGATCCTGTGACCAGAAACCATCCATTATTCCATTCATTCAAAAAATGTAAAATCAGAAAAATAAACATTAATTTATTACAATTTTATTTCAAAAACTTGTGATACAAATCCTAAATCAAAAACCTAAATGACAAATATATGAACATAAATAAACAAAAAGTGGTACAAACTATAAAGCTAAATCAAACTTTGCTTTCACTTTCTGTTTTTAAATCTCAAAATCTTTGAGTCTGAATTTTTGGTACATCCACCTGTCTAGTTGTTAGATCTAAGAGCACAATTGGCATAGTGTCAACGTATTAGATGAACGTGAATAGAGACAAGGGAGATGTGGTCGTCTTGGGGAATGAAGAAATATGGGCAAAAAGAAGATGAGGTCACAACAAGGAACATATGGAAGAAACGAGAATGCACAATGGCAGCAAGGTGAGGCAATGAGGAGGGAAGTTCAATGTAATATCTTAAACGAGAGTAGGGTTGTAAACGAACTGAACGACCTCAAACAAATGCTTGTTTGCTATTGTGCATTTTAACTGAACGAACATGAATGGTAAATGAATAAAACTTTTTGTGTTCATTTCCGTTTATTTAGAAAATGTGTTAGATGAAAGTAAAGGAGCAAACACAAATAAACAAAAACAACCATCATTACCAATAATTTCATTTTTAAGAAATAACAAAACAAAATAAAGAAGTGGTAAACTTGGGGGTGACAAAAAAGTAGTTCTAAAAATTTAATTTAATCAATGATTTTACGTATTAATGTCTTAATATATAAATGTTTATAAATATACATAAGGCTGGCAATTCCAGACCTAACATGAAACATGACCCGAACTCGACAAGAAAAAAATGACTCGAACCCAACTCGAACCCAGAACGGGTCAAAATCATGTCGACACGAAGTAAACACGAAATAATCGGGTCGGGTTGATCCACCAACCCGATTTTTTCTAAAAATGAAATAAAAATATGAAATAACAGGATAGCAGCTCACATCACATACTTTGACCTTTAGCCTTAAACGACTTAAATGATTAAGGCCCAAGCCCCAAACAAATAAACCCTCAATACTTTTCTAGTTTTCTTTGAGACGTTATAATTCACAGTTAGTACTTTTGTATTTAATTTACTAGTACACTGTTACATTATGGTGGTATTCTATATTTTGGGTTTTTGAGTATAACCGTTTTTAATGATTTTGACATTTTGGTTGATTTGTTTGATAATCGTTATAATTTAATTTCAGTTGTTTAATAGAATTATTTATTATTTTATTGTTACTTTAGAAGTTTAGTATCCAAATCAAAACTGAATAGAAATATTCAAAAAATTGTAGCAAAAGTTGGAAAGAAACAAAGAATTTGAAAATTTTATAACGAGAACTGTGCTCAAAAACCATATTTGGAAACCATAATCGAAACCGAATGAATACTTGTTGAACACATTTGGCCGAAATGGGTTGACAAGAAGGTTGACACGAAACCGATTTGAAGAAAAACAATACGACCCAAACTTGACACGAAAATAAATGGGTCGGGATTGGGTCGACACGAAACTGAGGACCCGAACCCGATAACACGAACCTGACCCAAATTTCCAGCCTTATGTATACATATACATCAGCAAACATAAACAAACTTAAATGAATGAAAATTAACAAAGATAAATGAATGAACATGCATGAACATAAATGAATAAACAAGATCATTGTTCAAGTTCGTTCATTTAGCTAAACAAATAAATAAATAGATCTATATTTGTTCATTTATTAAATAAAAGAACTTTCTCCCTAATGATTTTTTAAGAGTTTGGCTCGAAGGGTCTTCCATTACTGTGACGGATTGGTTATCGCTTTGGGGGTTTATAGCGCCCTAATCGAGTTGGAGCTTTCCCGTGCACATGCCTGAGGACATTTAAATGGAGCCATGTTTAGCTCCCAAAATTTTCAGGGATTAGTCGAATTTTGACTCAAACACCCTTGAAAAAAAAGAGTTTGGCGCGTAGGAGTTTGTAGCAATTTAGAGGGCTGGAGAGTGCAATTACCATTGGTTTAGTTTCTTTTTGTCACAAAAAGAAAAATATTAAGAGGAGAGAAATAATAAAAAGAGAGTGCAAGGACTAAAACCGTGATAAAAGTGCAAACCAAAGGTCCTTCTATGTAATAAAAATAAACTTCAGGAGAAAAACCGTGATTATTAACATACTACAGGGACTTAGACCGTTATTTACTTAAAATATTGTTTCCTAACGACCCGAGAGGGATATCATTGTCATTTCGTTCTTCGTCAACTCCTAAACACGTTTTACGATATGCGTCACAATTTGCATTTAAGGAAACGTCACCAATTTATCCCACTCGCACGTGAGCGCGTGCATCTTATTTTACTCTTTTTCTTTGCCGTTAGGCGCGTGGATATGAGATTTATCTCGAGATACCTTCATGTCCCTTTCTTTTTTTGTTTTTTCTATTTTATTTTAAAATTGTATTTTTGAATTCTCTTGTGTATATAAATATTGGGAGGTTTTTTGTACGATTTAAACCACCAATTATCATATGGAGTCTCCAACTTGGCCTGAGAGTTTGCCGGTTAACCGGAAAAAAGCAATTCAAGAACTCTCGCAAGGCCAAGAATGGACCAATAAGCTTCGTGAAATCCTCCAACAATCACAAAACATCGAACCCACATCACTCGATGCTATAGTTGATAGAATCTTGGGATGTTTGACAACACCCTTTCGGTCATTGGCTCTTGTAGTTCCAATGAGCCTTTTCAACTTCCGACCAATTATTTGCAATCCACATACGTGGATCAGCAGATATCAAGAGAGTTTGACGAGAATTTTTCATTCCACAAAAATCATTTGCAATCGTTGTGTGGTTTGGATGAGCAGAAGTCAAGAAAGTTTGAGGAGTCTTTTCGGCCCCATATGAACTATAAGGAATTATCTCATAATTCAAATGAGAAGAAATCAAGAAAGTCCGACGAGAGTTCGAGAATGACACATGCGGTGAAAATCAAAAGGGGATGTTATAAAAGGTATAATATTTGATTAAGAAATTGTGGTGTTCTTGTATACCTAGCAAATAACATGACTAGTTTACCCCTAATAGCAACATCAATATGCATGCATCTTATTTGCTTTTGAATTGAATATATACATATATCAAGATGCAAATAATTAATTTGTTTGAGCAAATGCAGAAAAAACACATGGGGATCTACGCTAGTAACTTCAGTTTTGACCGATGATGGACATGCATGGAGAAAATATGGTCAAAAGAAGATTCTTGAGTCGGAACATGAAAGGTATTCTTTTTTCCTAACTCTAGTATTAAGATTATATTTAGCAAACTTACTTGATAAAATGGTTGTTAGCCTGTAAACTAGGCATGTTTGGTATTGAACTGCTAATAAGGTATACGACAATATAAAAGATCCTAAAAAAACATTTAATAATCAACCAAAAAAATATAAGAAACGTAACTAGAAAAAAAGCCCTTAAATCTTATTAAAACGCGTCTAACCAAATTTGTTTGTATATGTTTATTCAATTTAGGAGCTATTATAGATGCACCTACAAGTTTGACCAAGGGTGTTTAGCAACAAAGCACGTTCAGAAGATCAAAGATGAACCATCAATGTATAAAATAACCTATATGAGAAGCCATACTTGCAAAAATTTACAAAGAGCTCCGCAAATCATTTTGGATTCTCCGGATCCTAGAGATACGTCTATCCTTGTTAACTTTGAAGCAAACGGGCTCACGGGAAACAATCAAGTAAACCCCTTTTTCCACAACATGAAACATGAACCTGAAGAGGGTTCTCCTTCCCTAAGTACCTGGAGAGACAACCAGTCTACACCTTCGAATAACTATCTTTCATGGGATCTTTTTACACAAGTTTCAGAAGTTCCGTTAGAATCAGTATCAATGACGTCAATAGGGTCAGATCATGGACACATGATCTCGTCATTGGTATATCTAGGCTCGAATCATGGCGAAATGACTTCTTCAGGGACATATTCATCTATAGCTAGCCCCCAACAGCTTGAGATGGATTATATGTTCGGAAGGAATGATTTCAACGACTTTTTCTTTTGAGTTTTTATAATGTATTACAAATAAGGCAATAGATTTAACCTTCTTTTATCGGTTAAGTTTTAAATTCATGTAAAGCCAAATCTTACTTGATTAAGTCAATGGTGAAAGATCAATTGTGTAAGATATGTTCAACTAATGTTAGTAATTTGTTTTTCTAAGGTCATTACTTTTATTGATTATGATTTAATGTGACAAAGCACGTTTGTAAAAAATTGAATTGAAATCTCATTTGAAGTTATGAAAAAAAAAGTTCAATAATATCTTAGGTGAAAGCTTGAAGGGTGCATTTAGTCGTGGAGAGTGTAGAATCAAGAAGGTATACATGGAGAGCCACATCATCAAGTTAGGATAATGTACAAATCCAATAATAAAAAAATATCAACTATCGTTGATTGCCCGGCCCTCATATGAGATATTATTTTGATAAAGTAGACCATGCATGTACTTGTGTCGTAGTCGAAGTGTCCTTTATGAAAAAGAGGATAGAAAAAAAACATGAATCTTCTTCAACAAGCCTTTGATCGACTAATGAGAACACTGAGTGCGCCTTCAGTGATAGTTGCGTCTTGGTTCATATTTTCACGTATGTGACTATGTTGATATTGAATCGTTTCGGGTCACGATCAGTCTTGACTCTTTCTTTAACTTCTTCTTTGACATCGCTGAAGGTTTTTAATATGAATACTTGTCTTTAGGGAATACTCAGTTCTTCATATTACAGTGCATACATACACACACACACGCACACTTTTTCAATAATTATGACGTGGTTATAGGGCATGTTTAGGTTATAAATATCATAAAAGCAAAAAATTATTGATGCATCTTAAACTCTTCGTAGCAAAAAACTGTTATAAATGTATGTAAATTAACCACTCATGAAAATACATTATCATTTTACACTGAATTCCTTACAAAAATCATTACCATGTGAACCTGAAGTTTTGAACGCATAATAATTAGAAGTTCAACTGATTCAACATGGTATATAATGTAAAAGAAAATCCTACCTTATTCCATTGATGATTAAGATTTGGGTTGATTGATTCTTCCTAATTAATTCACTAGATGAAATTTTATGTATAGTATATATAGTTACGTTGCGGTATGATTTCATTGATTGATCCATATTTATACGACAAGGTTATAATCATCATTGTGGAACCCATGTAACAACCGGCGAATTGATGCGTGTGCCATAAATTATTAATAAAAAATTTGTTGTATAACTTAACTAAATCTATTTTAATTTTTAAATCTAATAAAACCAACAGAAAATTAATTTAGTTATTTATTTCATTTTCCTTAAAATTTAAATAAATTAGCAACATATTATCTGTGGGAAATTCGTTGAAAACTTAATCTTGATTAAAAGTAAGTCAAGAAAATAAAAGAATAGAAAAAAAATTATTGGTCTCGATCGTCAGAATCTGTTCGAAGTTCTGTAGAAATTTGTGATTTCTGACAACCGGCTTTCCAACTGAGAAAACTGCTAGATACCCATTAGAAAAAATCTCCTTTTTGATAGAATTCCCATGGATTTGTCCTTCGAAAATCCCCTTACATAGTGCCAAAATAGAGCTTAGTCAGTCGTTTGTATGATAGAACGGAAATCTGAAAGTTGTTCAAAGAATAAAGTATTAGGCCTCGTGCAAAAGATATAATACATAAAACATGTATTGACGAAATGTAGGAGTGTAGTTCCAGATTCAAGTTCTAAACACAATGCAATCAATTGGAGAAGGAATTGGAAAGCTAAAATTCATTGATCATGAAGTATTTTGTTACACATAGTAATACACCATGAACACACACATTTAAGCTCTCAACTCTCTCAATTCACTCTCCATGCACGTTGAAGTTCCCACTCACAAATGACATCACTTTGGGTATTTATACGAAACACCTTTCACCCTCACACTTTACACTATTTACACTTTAGACCTAGACTAAACAAAACTATTACAAAGAACTATAAAGCACTAAAACAATAAAAACAAACTTTGACTTTATTTAACAACTTTGACTTTGCCTTTGTCTTCACTTTGAGCACCAACTTGTGATCTCGGATACAATCCAATTTTGCATCCAACAATCTCCCCCTTTGGAGTCGAGATCACGAAAAGAATTAGGCAAACGTCTTCGAGAAAGCAATCAACACTTTGAACTCCAATGATAAGCTTTCTTGATCAATAAGCTTCCGTAATAATCTTCAAGAATCATCCAAATCTTCATGAAGCTTTAACAAACTTTGAATGAGAAGCTTTAACGAATCGAGATATCTTCAAATAATCATCAAACTTCAAAATTGATCACCTCGAAACCAATCGTCTCTCGTCATATCACGTAATCTTCTCATTGACTTGACATTTCGGAACCATCTCCCCAAAATATCTTCAAAAAACATTTCTCGGCTTTAAATTTCTAAACCATCTCCCCCTTTTTTATGAAATATGAAATAATAATCAAAACTTAAGAAATGTATGATCAGATCAATCTTCTCGTAACAAACCACCAAGGAAATCAAAAATCATCTCACATAACCATCTCCTCCTTGTTACTCCAGAATTCCCCCTATTTGCTGCAAAGAAAAACCGTCAATTCCATAAAGTAATCCGAATCTTCAAATTTAAGTGGGAAAATCCTGAAACAACTAATGTATCAGTTAGAATGCCTGTGAGAAGCACAAAGCAACTCAGTACAACAAATGCACTATATAAAGAGCTTTAGTTATGATCACTCCCATGGCTTCCGTTCAATCATCGCAAATACTAGAAGTAATACTATGAACGTTCCGACAAAGAAACGAATTCCTTTTGTGTATTTGTGATGAAAGAAAATAGCATCAAGTGCTTTCATAAGGCTAAAAATGTGAAAACATTTCACGACTCGATGTGTAGAAATGAAGTTCGAAGGCAGGACAGCTTTCTTCTGTTTCAATATCGATTTTCCAAATGAAAACCTGATAAATTATGTGTTGCGTCCCCGTGATGAAATGAAACATCTCCTTGTTGAGAAGGAAATGAGTAGCTAGTGGGGTAAAACGAGAGTCGGCATTGGGCTTTGCCTTGATTCAATATCAGTCACCAAAGAACGTGAACCGATAGATTATGTGGTTGCCCGGCTTAGAAAAGGTTGGTGCAGAGTTTTATATTTCATTTAACTCTGTTCTCACACCCTCCAATTCTTTTAAGCATCCTCACTTCTAACCAAGCTCTCATATAACATTTTTCCGCTCAATCACTATAAGAATAACTCGACCACCTGAGTTATCTCCCCCACTCTTTGATTGAGACCCCTCACTCATTTCTCAAGGATAACTTCTTGGGTAGGATTGCCGGTTCTGGTAATCCATAGAAGTTCTAGTAAGCTCACACATCCCATGAATTAGGTTTCCTAAACATGAAAGTACAATGATTCATCGGTTGAATCAATGAGCCAATATGAAACATAAGAATTACTTCAAACAAGTATATGAAATGAATAACATGAATGATGTAGACTTGTTTAAGAAAACTGATTCATTATATGATGTGAGATATGGTTTCGAAAATGATAGGTTCACAAAAAAAATGAAAGTTATCTATACGAACAAGATATAGATATAGCATTGAAGAACGTATCTGATCAAAGAAACGATGAAGTACAAAATGGGAAACAACAAGCGAGTGTATTACCACCGAAAAGTATGGTCATATAGAGACGTGGTAATAACGAAGACAAACGAAGCTAAACCGATGTGTATGAATACTTGAAAAGTATATGAAAACATAATACGCAAGTATTAATCGTTGGAAACACACGGTTAGAAAATATCCGTCAATTCATCATTATATGAAAACATGTAAAAGCACACTTCTAATTCGAAAAATCATTTGAAGAATCGAGAAGTGAGTTTGAACATTTAAAACATTTTTCATACCTGAAAGTTGTTCATCTTTCAAGTATGTAAGCATTAAAGCTTATTTGAATTCTCCCCCTAAAAATAATATCAATTTTAAGTACTCCCCCTCAAATGAATAATCTGCAAAACAAAAGATGACTTGGTATTCATGGACAATGAATCCTTAGTCGTTAGTCAGATAGTATCCAATCCAGAATAATTAAGCAACTCCCTCTTAAATTAAGATTCGTAACAGATTTAAGTAGGACTAAGCATGCCAAGCTTGCTAACCAAAAAGTTAAAACGCTTTTCATTTAAAGGTTTAGTGAAAAGGTCAGCAAGTTGGTAATCTGTTTGGACAAAAAACATCTCGATATTACCTTTCTCCACATTATCTTTGATAAAATGATAACGAATATCGATGTATTTGGTCTTGGAATGCTGAACTGGATTTGACGTTATCGCTACGGCACTTTCCGAATCACAGTAGATAGGGACTCTCTTCAACTTGTAACCATAGTCTAGTAGTTGTGTCTTCATCCAAAGCACTTGCGAACAACAACTTGCAGCGGCAACATATTCTGCTTCGGCCGTAGAAGTGGAGACGCAATTTTGCTTTTTCGAAGTCCAACTCACAAGTTTGTCACCTAAAAACTGACACGATCCAGAAGTGCTTTTCCTATCCAGTTTATGTTAGGATTATGTGCGAGACAGTAACAAGGTTACCGTATCCAATGTTATAGGACACTAGTAGGTCACACCGCTGCACACTAAATAAGAGGATGTTTGGATTATTTTGTTGAGAGAAATAATTAATCGTTTATTAATTATAAAAGGAGAAAGAAATAAATAATTAGTTGAATTATTTATTTATCAATTAATTAATCAGTCCAATTAATTAATAAAGAGATAATTATGGAATATATATTTAATTATCAGGTTTATAATTATAAAGGTATTCCATATGGCATCAAACACTGCCTTATTAGTTAATATAAATAAAGGCATAAGGTTTGATTGAAAATAACTGAATTGATAATTCTCAAATCAATCTCTCTCTCTTTTCCTCTCTACCGCCGGCAATCATAAGAAAAAGGCGAGAGCCGAAATTTTCGTTTGCGGAATAATCTTGGTGGTGGTCTAGCAACCGTTCCTCGAGAAGTGTCAGTAGCGGTGTATCCCCTGCAAGCATTCTGGAAGTTTATCAAAAGGTAAACCATCAAACCCACTTTAATTGTATCTGTTAAGGTTAGGATTGGATCCTCGATTGGGAATCAGTTTTTTGTTATCCGCTGCGCATGTTTATGCCCTTGGTTCCCAACAGTGGTATCAGAGCCACTTCCTAAACCTAACAGATCAGGTTTAAATCTGATTGCTAATTTAAGGGTTTCTTAAAAATCGTTACTTTTGTGTTCTAAAAATCTGATTTTTAATAAACCTAACGCAAACGACGATCGGCGGTGGAACGGCGGCAGTTAGCCGACCGGACCTCCAGGCCGATCGCCGGAGAAACACCGCGTCGGTCAATACCGATCAAAGACACGAACCACCACCGCGCCACCGATTGTGGTGGCGGTGGTGTCGAGTGAGCGTATAAACCGCCGGCCACACCACCCGCTTGGTGGCTGTGGTATCGGGTAGCGGCGTGGATCAAAATCGACGAGGATCACCACCGCACCACCGATTGTGGTGGCGGTGGTGTCAATCGAAAGTAAAAGACCGCCAATGAGCGGCAAACGACGGTGATCGACCACCTAGGCGGTGGCGATCAATCGAACAGCAAACCGTGGCGGCGGCGATTGCCGTCTGCCACCGAACCCGATATCCGCCGCACCACCAGTCGAGGTGGTGGTGGCGATTGCTGTTTCTCGTCCGCCGCGTGACCACGGCGGCTGTGGTGAAATCCACCACTGTCGCCGATGGTTGTTGGGAGCGGCGGTGGTAGTGGGAGCATCTACTGCTGCCGTCGTTCTCCAATTCGACCACCACACCACCGATTGTGGTGGTGGTGGCGATGGTGTTTTGATTGTTTAAGATCGCCGGAGGCGGCGGTGGTGGTAGCGATTGCTGCTGCTGCCGTTGTACTCCAGGTTGACCGCCACACCACCGTTTGTGGTGGTGGCGGTGATCGTGTTGTTGTTGATCGAGAAAGAGGCCGGCGGCGGTGGTGGCTTCCCAGCTGCTGCAGTCGCCGGAGTTTCAGCGGTAGTACGGGCGGCGGTGGTAGCGATCGAGTCATCATCGTCGCCGGCGTTGAAAACCACCGATCAACGGCCAAGTTTTTGGCGGATCGGTGGCAATTAGATGTCATGGTTCGTTTCGATTTTTATTGTTAACGGATCTCAGTTTGAGATCTGTTTCCGAATGAATTTCGAGTTAAGGATCGTTTTTCAGATAAGGTTAAAACGATTCAGGATAAGTTAATTAATTAATTATTAACTTTGTAGTTATTAAATTAAGATTCAGTTGCGTTTTAATTTATTTTGAGTCATAGCTGAACCCTTTTTAGACCCGTGGTTGTGTTTATTTTATTTATCCGTTTTAGAATAGTTGGGAGGCCTGCGAGCCATTTACAACCCTTTTGTAATTTTAATGCTTTATTAGACTAGTTGGGAGGCCTGCGTGCCATTTAAACCCATTTGTAATAATTATTTTAATTACATCGAGACGGAGATAAGGACGACGACCATGGATCTCGGAGCCAGTGGGAGTGCCAGAAGTTGAAGACTTTTGTCACTTAGGGATTGAGACCGTTGTTTTGTGTTGGCTCACAAAACAACATTAGTTTAAGGGTTTAAGCTATGACTGTGCTGTTCATATTTAAATTGCGTGGTTGTTTAATTTACGTAATTATTATTAAATATAAATTGCCCTTTTGAACGGATTGTTTAAAAATTAAAAGGATACAAATACAGTTAGTGTTTGGATCCAGTTTTTCAAAGTTTTTGGAAAAGGAAACTGGCAATTTAGACCCTTGTTAAAATCATAGATTAGTAAGTGCAACCCACTTTAGGGGCACTTCCGGTGTAAGGTACATAAGGCGTTGTAAGTGCACACACTATGAACGCCCGTGTTCAAACCGAAACTGGAAGGTGATAAAACTCTGCGAATTATCTCCGGGTGGTACCGGCCAGAGTTTGTCCAGGTCCCGGGTGGTGCAATCTATTTTGGTAATTATTTATTCACTGGGTGGTACCAGGCCAAAATGCACTAGAGGGACTAAATATGCACGGACTATTAATATCCGATGTCCCGACGATCTAGAAGTCGTATTTTCAGATAGGAATACGATTGGTATAGTGTTACCTACCATAAATCACATGAGTCGGTTTGACATGATCACATGCTTCCCGACACATGTGAAATGTGGATTCTAGTCTAATAAATTTATTTTAAGGGTAATAATTTATTAGAATTATATAATTATAAACTAAATTGGGATTTATATTCTTCTGTAGATGTCTCCAATTAGCATTCCGTTTTATTCACCTGAGGAATCACTTCGCCTTATTACGGGCAAGTGGAAGCTTACGGGCCAGAACTTTCCAGTTTGGAAGTTGCACTTACAGAATGTTTTGAGTGCCCAGGGTAAGCTTTATGTGATCAATAAGCCCATGTCACGACCCAAAAGCAATGCCCCAGAAGAGGAATTTGCTGAATATTTCAGATTCATGGCAGATGAGTCGGATGTAATGTCCATTCTAGTTTTCTCTATGTCACCCGAGTTCACGGGAGACTTAAGAGTAAAATTCTGTCACGAGGTCGTAAGGAATGTAGAAAACCAGTTAGGTTTCTACAAGCACACGGGCAAGCTTTTGATCATGCAAGAGATTCTCTCCCTGAAGCTATAGAAGGGTCAGTCAGTTAAAAACCATCTTGTTGATATGAGAAGGCTTTTTAAGTGTTTATCACGTCTGGGGTACAAGATGACTCAGGAAGAGTTAGTGTATCTCATGTGGTTCTCCCTCACAAAGGAAGTTCAGGACACAGCTAGTGCCTACATGAAGGAACCAAAGAACGACGTGGATAAAGTTCATGAAGATATCCTGGCCAGTCTAGAGCCAGTACCCGAACCTGCGAATCTCATGGACACTGATATAATTGATGAGCTGGGAGATCTGAGTTGCCCAGAATGCGGCAGCGAGGATATTTGCGAGTACTCGATGAACATCGACCAGATGGATATCGGTTTACCCGATACTCCAGGTATCTTTATGATAGATTGCTTAATCACTTCTTATGAATCATGGGTAATTGATACAGGCAGTGGTAACCACATTTGTAATCATTTACAGGGATTCACTAGAAGAAAGACTCTGAGGAAGGACCGTTCGAACCTACGAGTTGGCGAAGGCACTCCGTTGATTGCTGAAGCCGTGGGATCTTATAGTCTTAGTTTACCCTCGGGTCTAGTTTTGGAACTGGATAATTGTTATTATATTCCAAATATGATTAAGAATGTATTGTCTTTTGATTTATTGGTAGACCAAGGCTTTTATTATAAATATTCTTATAAAATGATTTCAGTCTTTAAAGATAATATTTTCTATTTTAAAGCTACACCCGTAGATGGTCTATACACTGTAAATCTTAAAGACAACAATAGTGAAATCTATCATATAAGTAAGAGATCCAAGGATATTGAGGATCAGACTTACCTCTGGCATTGTCGTTTAGGCCATATAAACAAGAAACGCGTTGAACTACTCCTAAAAGGAGGTTTTCTTGGCAATTTCGACTACAAACCTTTTGATAATTGCGAATCTTGTTTATCTGGTAAAATGACAAAGCAACCTTTCAACAGTGAGAATGAAAGGGCTACTGACTTGCTTGAAATAATCCACACAGATGTATGTGGACCTTTCAGTCATGTAGCAAGAGGAGGATACCGGTACTTCATTACCTTCACTGACGACTTCAGTAGGTATGGTTATGTCTACTTGATGAGACATAAATCTGAAACCTTTGAGAAATTCAAGGAATATCAGAATGAAGTACAGAATCTACTTGACAAGAGGATCAAGTTCTTACGGTCAGATCGTGGTGGCGAATATCTCAGTGATGAGTTTGACAATCATCTAATGGAGTGTGGGATTGTATCCCAACTTACACCTCCGTATACACCTCAGATGAACGGTGTATCAGAAAGGAGAAATCGTACTTTGCTTGACATGGTACGAACGATGATGTGTCATTCTTCGCTGCCAATATCATTCTGGGGACACGCGCTCGAAACAGCAGCACACATACTGAACAGAGCGCCAACAAAGTCGGTAGAAAAGACTCCATACGAGTTATGGAAGGGTAAGAAACCCAACATATCTTTTCTGAAAATTTGGGGTTGTGAGGTTTACGTCAAACGACCTACCTCAGAAAAACTCAAACCCAAATCCGACAAGTGTTTCTTCGTTGGATATCCCAAGACCACCGTGGGATATTATTTCTACAACCCTGAAGAGAACAAAGTGTTTGTTGCTCGAAATGGAAAATTTCTGGAAGAAAAGTTTCTCAGTTTAGAGAACACCAGAAAGGATGTAGATCTACAGATAGTAGACGAAGAAAGCACTACACCAGTTGTTGAGCCAGAAATTCAACATAACAATGTTGAACCTCAATCAGAGCCGATTGAGGAAGTGCAAACACAGGACCTTCGCAGATCCAGCAGGGTAAGACAAGAACCAGATAGGTATCTTGGGTTCCTAGTCTCTCAAGATAGCGGAGACTTAAATGAACCAACATCCTATGGAGAAGCTGTGTCAGGCAGTGAGTCTGAACAATGGCAGGAAGCCATGAAGGCCGAGATGCAATCCATGTACGACAACCAAGTCTGGGAGTTGACTGATTTGCCACAACACTGTAAGGCTGTTGGACGCAAATGGGTTTTCAAGAAGAAAACCGACATGGATGGGAACGTACACACCTTCAAAGCCAGACTGGTAGCAAAAGGATTCACGCAAACTCATGGCATTGACTATGATGAAACCTTTTCACCAGTGGCAATGTTGAAGTCAATTAGGATTCTTATGGCCATCTCAGCGTACTTTAATTACGAGATTTGGCAAATGGACGTCAAGACAGCCTTTCTAAATGGAAAGTTAATAGAAGACGTCTATATGGAACAACCAGAGGGGTTTGAAGATCCTAAGAATCCTAATAAGGTGTGTAAGCTGCTAAAATCTATTTATGGATTGAAGCAAGCATCTCGAAGCTGGAACTTACACTTTGATGAGCGAATCAAAGAGTTTGGCTTCGCTAAAAGTGAGTTCGAGCCATGTGTTTACACTAAGTTCAGTGGGAGCATAGTAACCTTCCTGGTCTTGTATGTAGATGACATACTACTCATAGGAAACGATGTACCAACTTTACAGAGTGTTAAGGAATGGTTAAGTAAATGTTTCCAGATGAAAGACCTTGGAGAGGCCGCTTATATACTAGGTATAAAGATCTACAGAAACAGATCTAAGCGGCTTATCGGACTTAGTCAGAGTACATACATTGACAAAGTTCTGAAGAGATTCAGGATGGATGAATCCAAGAAAGGATTCATTCCAATGCAACATGGCATAGTGTTAAGTAAAACACAGTGTCCTGTTTCTAGTAAAGATCAGGACAAGATGAAATCGGTCCCATATGCTTCTGCAATTGGATCGATTATGTATGCCATGCTATGTACTAGGCCCGATGTTGCTTACTCAGTAAGTGTTACGAGCAGATACCAACAGAATCCGGGTGAGCCCCATTGGGTGGCTGTCAAGAACATTCTTAAATATCTGAGAAGAACGAAAGAAATGTTCTTGGTCTTTGGAGGTTCTGAGGATGAAATTAGTGTCACAGGATACTCTGACGCTAGTTTTCAGACCGACAGAGATGACTTCAGGTCACAGTCAGGGTATGTCTTTACCCTAAACGGAGGTGCGATCTCATGGAAGAGCTCGAAGCAGGACACGATTGCAGACTCAACTACAGAAGCAGAGTACATTGCAGCATGTGATGCGGCAAAGGAAGCTGTCTAGCTAAGGAATTTTCTATCGGATCTCAGAGTGGTTGCCAGTATCTCGAGACCGATAGATATATTCTGTGATAACTCAGGAGCCGTGGCGCAAGCAAAGGAACCTAGAGAGCATCACAAGTCAAGACACGTGCTCAGAAAGTATCACCTCATCCGAGAGATCATTGGAAGAGGAGATGTGAGAATATGCAAGATTCCAACAGAAGACAATGTCGCAGATCCGCTGACAAAGCCACTAGCAAGGGCAAAGCATGAGGCACATGCGAATTCCATTGGGATGCAGTACCTGGAAGCCAGTAGCTAGTACTTAGTTTTTAATTATTACTATAGTCTAATTTAGAAACGATGTAATCATGTAAAGTTTTTATTTCACAGTGTGTTGGAAATAAATGGAGGTTTTATTTTCATGATTGTTCTAAATTAACTATTTTTTTGCATATTTAACGTATCCATGATTTTACAAAGTTTTGTATGAAATCTAAATTTCCGTAGCCACTTATTGAAATGGGAATTTCAATAGGGAGTTTAACGCTATTATAAATACTTGATGATTTATTCAAAGTAGAGAATAAAAGCACAAGTGATGTGACCAAGTATTTATAGATACTCATCAGAGTGTTTGGGTATTGGAAGTGACCAGCAATCAAGTCTGCTTCATGGAGCCTCAGTCATAAGCACTGACTTGATAGGTTGTCCTTAGACCTGAGATACTTGGTTTGGGAACACGAGGACCACTGTACTCTTAGCACGTACTAACGCTGCACCGTAACTGGGTGGCCATACGGGACGTGACTAGATGCAGCGGAAGCCGTGGATCCAAATGCAAGTAGTCAAGAAGGGATTTGCACCTCTTTCAAAAGAGAGATATTTCCGGGCCCCTTGACGATTAAGATTGGCAGAAAACGCGTGCCACGCTCGGATAGAATAACAGAGGTTATTTAGTAATATCCGTTACTGCAGGCAATCGAAATCAGAGTCAAGAAATACTTGATTTTAAGAAATGAATCCTCCACTCCATGTCTTAAATCACTTTAGAAATATCGTGTGCAAAAGGAATGAACCTGTGTACAAATTCAAGTGTGAATTGTATCTCTAGATGTAAGAGATCTTATAACCTGGTTAACCTAAGTGTCTGGCTAGGGACCTCCTTAGGCTAATGGTAACAGTACAGTTACATGTCTAGCACAAGTGGGAGTCTGTTAGGATTATGTGCGAGACAGTAACAAGGTTACCGTATCCAATGTTATAGGACACTAGTAGGTCACACCGCTGCACACTAAATAAGAGGATGTTTGGATTATTTTGTTGAGAGAAATAATTAATCGTTTATTAATTATAAAAGGAGAAAGAAATAATTAATTAGTTGAATTATTTATTTATAAATTAATTAATCAGTCGAATTAATTAATAAAGAGATAATTATGGAATATATATTTAATTATCAGGTTGATAATTATAAAGGTATTCCATATGGCATCAAACACTGCCTTATTAGTTAATATAAATAAAGGCATAAGGTTTGATTGAAAATAACTGAATTGATAATTCTCAAATCAATCTCTCTCTCTTTTCCTCTCTACCGCCGACAATCATAAGAAAAAGGCGAGAGCCGAAATTTTCGTTTGCGGAATAATCCTTGGTGGTGGTCTAGCAACCGTTCCTCGAGAAGTGTCAGTAGCGGTGTATCCCCTGCAAGCATTCTGGAAGTTTATCAAAAGGTAAACCATCAAACCCACTTTAATTGTATCTGTTAAGGTTAGGATTGGATCCTCGATTGGGAATCAGTTTTTTGTTATCCGCTGCGCATGTTTATGCCCTTGGTTCCCAACAGTTTACAACCACCGTAATCTGCATCTGTGAAAGATATTAGCTCAAAACTGGAATCTTTCGGATACCAAAGGCCCAACTCTGGTGTGCCTTTGAGATACCGTAATATCCTTTTGACTGCCGCAAGGTGTGACTCTTTAGGATTAGCTTGAAACCTAGCACAAAAACATGTGGCGAACATAATGTCCGGTCTAGTTGTAGTGAGGTACAAAAGAGAACCAATCATGCTTCTGTAAATCTTTTGATCAACAGAGTTACCAGCTAAATCAGGACCCAAAAGATTTCCAGTTGGCATTGGTGTTTTAATTGGAGAACAATCAGTCATTTGAAACTTTTTCAACATATCTTTAATATATTTTGACTGATTTATAAAGATGCCATCAGGGTTTTGTTTGACTTGAATTCCTAAAAAGAAATTCAATTCACCCATCATGCTCATTTCAAACTCTGTCTCCATGATTTTAGAAAATTTTGTACACAACTCAGGATTAGTAGAACCGAAAATAATGTCGTCAACATAAATTTGAACTAAAAGCAAGTCATCGCCTTCTTTCTTTAGAAAAAGAGTTGTATCAATCGTACCTCGTTTGAATCCTTTGGATAAGAGATGATTAGTCAAAGTTTCATACCATGCCTTTGGAGCTTGTTTTAAACCATACAATGCTTTGTCCAAAATGCATACATGATCAGGAAGATCTGGATCGACGAACCCTTCAGGTTGCTCTATATAGACCTCTTCATGCAAGACTCCATTCAAGAATGCAGATTTGACATCCATTTGAAATACCTTGATGTTCTTGTGAGCTGCATAGGCCAGAAAGATTCGAATTGCCTCGATCCTCGCTACCGGTGCAAAAGTCTCATCGTAGTCAATACCTTCTTGTTGAGAGTAACCTTTAGCAACCAATCGCGCCTTGTTTCTGACAATCAGTCCGGATTCATCTTTCTTATTTCTGAAGATCCACTTGGTTTTAATTATTGATTTATCTAGCGGTCTCGAAACCAAGCGATACACTTTGTTTCTTTTGAATTGTAGAAGCTCTTCTTGCATTGCTAATAGCCAATCAGAATCTTCTAATGCTTGAGAGACATTCTTTGATTCAATTACACTCAAGAAACTTTTGTATAAGCAGTAATTTGCAGATGCAGATCGCGTTTTAACACCATCATTGGCATCACCAATCACATTGTAGAGTGGATGTTCTCTTGTCCATTTCAACTGAGCAGGAAGAATTGCAATATCATCTAGATTGTTCTGACTATCATTTTCATCAATGATTGGAGGAATCTCTGATTGATTATCGGGGGTTAACTCTGATTGCTCAACACTTGGAACAGGTATGGTCTGATCAGAGTTAGAGGAAGAACAAATATTCTCCGATGGTCCGGAATCATTTAAGCTTGAAGATTCTGGGACATCTTGAATATCAACTCTTGGATTTCTGGAGAGAATGAGATCTTCATTATCTGCACAAATATCCAGAAAAGCATCCATAAACAGCAAATCGAGTTCTGAACTATTTGGATTAGAAATAGAATCAGAAGTCGTAGTAGAAGGTTGACGATTCATTCCGAGTTCTGAACTGCTATGTTCAGAAGTCATTGACACGGTTTCATCAAAGGTCAAATAAACGGTTTCCATAACCATCTTGGTTCTTTTGTTGTAGACCCGGAAAGTCTTCGACGTTAGCGAATAACCAAGAAAGTATCCCTCGTCGGCTTTCTTGTCAAACTTACCAAGATTGTCACGGTTATTTAGAATGTAGCACCTACAACCAAAAACATGAAATAATTTGTCATTAGGAACTCTATGGTTGATAATATGATAAGGAGTTTTCTTGAAGCGCTTAGTGATGATGGTTCGATTCTGAGTAAAACAAGCTGTGGAAACAGCTTCGGCCCAAAAGGTAAGAGGTAGTCCGGAGTAAGCTAGCATCGTTCGTGCCGCTTCAACTAAGGTTCGGTTTCTTCTTTCGACAACTCCATTTTGTTGTGGAGTATAAGCACTTGAAAAATTATGAGAAATACCAACAGATGTTAGATAAGCATCTAAAGTAGCTTTTTTAAATTCAGTGCCATTATCACTCCTAAACTTTCGAACTGGAAGTTGCAAAAGAACTTGGATCCTCTTGATAAACTTTATGATCAACTCGGGAGCTTCAGACTTCATTTTCAGAAATTCTAGCCACGTGTACCGTGAGTATTCATCAACCATAACTAGAATGTACTTCTTTCCATTGATTGATTGAATGCTCATCAGTCCGCATAAATCCATGTGGATCATTTCAAGTGGTGATTGACACGAAGATTCTGTCTTTGACTTGTGAGAACTTCTCTTCATCTTTCCCACTTGACAAGCCGGACATAAAGAATCTCTATCAAATGTTAACTTTGGAAGTCCTTTCACCAATCCACCATTAGCTAGTTTGCTAATATCTGAGAAATTCTGATGAGAAAATCTTCTATGTCATAGCCAACTTTCACCTTTTGATGCTTTTGAGAACAAACAAACTGGTTTCGAAGAATCTATCACTGGAAAGTCAACTACATAGAGATTATAAAAACGTCGACCTTCAAAAATGTCAACACCATCACTATTAATGATTAGACAGTTAATGATGGAAAATAGAACAAGATTATAACCATCACAAAACTGACTAGCACTGAACAGATTATGACTTAACCCCTCAACATAGAGTACCTTTTTGATGGATACCTTACCGTTTGTAAGTATGCCATAACCTTTGATGACACCTGTCGTCTTATTTCCAAAACTAACAGTTCCACCTGGACGTTCCACAAAGTTGTGCAACAGATCCTTGTAGCCAGTCATATGTCTTGAACAACCGGAATCGACATACCACATATTACTGGCCTGTGGAAACACGTCAGTTCATCTTTGGTACCCATATCCAAATGGGTCCTTTCTTGTGGGTCGCATACATTTTCAACAAATCAGAATATGACCCTAAAATTTTACAATTTATACCAGATTTTTGAATTTTGTGCTTTGAATAAAGCTTTAGGAATCCATTTACACACAAATTTCACACCAACAGATTTATCTTTTGATATTGAAATATTTTTCTTTTTAGCACGAAACATTTTAGCATGATGAGTAAATGAATGAGAATGAGATTTGTCATGAGAAACACCTCTAGATCTCTGCTTTTGAACATGTCTAGAATTTAAAGAAAATGAGTTATCACCACAATGAGTACAATGTAAATGATTCATAGCAAGAACTAACATGTCTGACTCAAATGAGTTTTGACACTTATTAGAAGTAACATTCTTATAACATCTATTTCCAACAGAAAAGGACGACTTTTTAACAAAACTAGCATTTGTAGCAAAACTCTTTTCTTTCTTCTTTGAAGCTTTATTCTTCCACCCTAGAGCATGTCGATTAAAACGTTTTAAATCTGTAGAATCAGAAGAGCTTGAGTTAATAGGTGTCTTAGGAATTGAACATACATCAGATGAAGTTTTAGAAGATGTTTCAAGTGATACACACGAAGTACTTCCTGCCTCAAGAATTGAACAAGTTTCAGACTTTGTCAAAGTACAGGAAGATTTCACATCACTATCACTTGAAACATTTACTTCATTTGATTTAACTTGTGTACCAGACATTGGTTTTTCAAAAATAGGACCAAATTCCACATCTGGTAGTTTGAGTTCTGATTTAAGGATATCTCCTTCAACCATACTCTCTAAACTTTTATACACAAGATAACCATTTTTATCAATAACAGCATATGTTATCAAATCAGTCACTTCAGGTTTACTACCATGATTAGAACAATATGGAGTATCTTGAGACTCAAACATGGGGTTGAAAATAAAATTTATCTTGTCCTTCTCAAAACCCTCTTTGATATCATCATCATTATCAGAATCAAAACATGGTTTGGTCTCATCAGAATCAGAATCAAACTCGTAACCAGAAACACTTTTATTTTCTGAAAGATTATTAACTTGTATAAATTCAGAAAGATTTTCACAATCCTCTTCCGGTTCAAGGTCACTTGTCTTTCCATCAGATTTAGGAGCAGATTCAGTAGTCTTTGACTCACTCTCTATTTGTTTAGGAAAGTATTCAGATGCATTAGAAATAGACTTCTCTTCTTGAGAATATAAAGAAACACACTGACTATGAGAAAACACAGGTTTTCTTGTTCTATAACTTTGATTTAAATCATCATATTGGAAACCACATGTGTAATCAAAGTTATTCTTTCTTGTTGATATTGAATCTGAAAAACTAGCACTTGAGTTATCAACTACTTTCTGTTTTCCTTTATCCGAAAATCCAGACAATGAACTACCAGATTTCACAAAGGTCTCATTTAATTTTGGCAAATTCAAGTTATCAAACTGATAAAGACCTTTAGGAGCTTTCTTTAAAACATCAATTACAGGTAAACCTAGCACCATTTTTGGATTGTAAAATCTAGTATCTTTTTGATGATTTGTCAAAAGCTTAAGTGTCTTTTGAGTCTGACCTCTTTTATAATTAAGATCCTCCAATTGTTTTATCTTGGCATAAGCCTCAGATCTATCTTGAAAACAAACTTCATATTTGATCATATATTCAGCTTTTTCAGACTCCAAATTTACTAAAGCACTCTTCATCTCAGAAATTGAGATTCTAGTTTGGCGTTCTCCTTTCTAATCTCACTCTTTTCAAGCTCTCGATCATCAGCTAAACATTTATACAACTCACACTCATTACTGAATTTAATGACTCGAGCTCTTTCGAACTTAATGTTTTCCTTTAAGTCATCAAATTCAGTTTTTAGAATTAAAAACTGTTCTTCTAAAGAGCATTCATCATTATCAGACATATCATCAGACATATTATCAGAGTCAGAAGGAGTTTGACTTACCTTGGTTGCTTCGGTCTCTTTGTGAAGGTTGATGGTTTCGTCCACACTAGCCATCAGATTGTAATGAACTTGTGTGAAATGAGCGGAGTCCTCATCATCAGACGTGTCATCATACCAACATTCCTCTTCAGCCATCAAAACTTGACCTTCACTTTTGCGTTTAGCAAGTTGAGCCTTCTTGGTGTAATAGTCAAAATCCCTAACTTTCTTCACAGTACAGTCCTTGACAAAATGACCTGGTTTGCCACAGTTGTAACACACATTGCCTTTATCATCTGTCTTTCCTTTTTCATAAATCTTCCTCTCCGACCTTCTCTCATATTCTTTTGGCTTGTACTTGTCTCTTTTGTAGTTCTCAAACTTGGGTTTGGAATAGAACTTCTTCTTCCCATACCTTTTGTGGATGGAAGTAGACAAAAGAGAAAGTTTATCTGCAACCCTCTTCAAATCAACATCAGATTCATAACTGTCATCTTCAACGGTTTCGGATTCAGAATCAGAAAACTCAATGACAAGAGCTTTGGAATGACTATTCTTCTTTGAGGTACTTGAGAGAACACTCTTACGCTTTTCAGTCAAAAGAGCCAAAGAATCAGAAATACTCTTCTGCTTCATCACAATGTCTTTGACTTTCACTTCATGTTGACTAAAAATGGAATAAAGATCATGTAAGTCTTCTTCCGCCAAGTTCTTGTTCATCTGAAGATTAACCGAGTAGTGATCCCATTCCGGATTCAGATTTTTCAGAAACTTGAAGTTTATTTCGGAAGTAGACTTATTCATTCCATTTCTTCGTAGATCATTCAGAATGATGTTGAACCGACTGTAAGAATCAGCAAGTGTTTCTCCCTCTAAAGCCTTAAAACCTTCATAAGCACCGATTGCTTGGTTTAGCTTTGCTTGGATTGATCTTTCCGTCTCTTGAAACTGTTTCTCTAACTCATCCCACCATTCTTTTGCTGTCTTTCGACTATCAAATCGATTAAACAAATCGTTTGGAATTGCCATCGTGAGGAAAGTAAGAGTTTTGTCATCAATTTCAGCTCTACTCTTTTCAAGCTCATTGTAATGCCGAGAGAGTTTATACACTCTTCTTGGTTCAATTGCGGGACTAGTAGCAGTCTCAGGAGTACCGGGAATGTCAATGAATGGCTTGATTGGACTTTCCTGAATACTTGTCATAAGAGTCTTGTCGATGTCGTTGAGGAATTGAATCATCCTTAGACACCATTGCGGATATTCGCCAATTTGAAGAACTGGAGGTTTTGACTTTGAACCCATGCTTAATAAATCTCTTGACATCTTGAAGAACTTGAACTGATCGTAATTCACTGAAAATTGGATAATTGCTTCTGAAATTTTGAAGATTTAGACAATTTTATCTCTTTGAATTTTCGGAAAAAAAATTTCAACCGTAAAATGTCAAAGAGAACTTAAAAATAATTGTCAAAAAAATCTTGTAAGTTGGTCAAAAACAAGCTTTCAACCAATTAAAATCAGCCCTATCAACTTGAAAATCACCAAAAATGGACAACTCAGCTCTAAAGAACACTTGGATCAATCAAAAACGTACAAATCAGCTCTAAATAACACGTGGACCAATTAAAAATTGCCAACTCAGCTCGAAAAGCCACGTGGACCAACCAAGATCTGACACATCAGCGATGAATGGTGGGAGTGCCAGTTCAGATTTTCGGTCAGAGGTGCCTTGAGGGCTCTGACCGAGCGTCTGCTCGAGCTTCTGACCGAGAAGTTAAGCTCTGACCAAGAAATAACTCGCTGACCGAACCTCTGACCAGTCCAATTCGAGTGCTGACTGATGAAATGATCTCAGACCGAGCTCTACTCCACAATTCGAGTGCTTACCGAGTGCTTACTACTGACTCGAACTCCTGACCGAGTCTCTGACTAAGAATTCGAGTGCTGACCGACCGATTCTTGCTCTGACCGAGGGTTTTAGGTGCTGACCAACTATTTTATGCTCGAAAAATGGAAAATTATGCTCGAGAATCAGCACTTTTGACTTATTATGCTCGAGACATTTACACTTTTTCCCAAAATTACCATTTTTGGACTCTAGACATCAGATCTGACCAAAAATATCCATTTTTGGCTCGAGACATAAGAAGATCAGACTCTAGACATATGAATCTTGACCCAAAACCTCCATTAAAGAACCTCCATTGATGAGCTTCGAACAACACCTCGAAAATCCATCAAAATTGACTCAAAATCCATTAAATCTACACTTTTAAGCACCAAAAACTGAAATCTAACAACAAACTAACTTCAATCTAAATCCAAAACTTCAAATCTTCAAATCTTCAATTTTCACCATTTTTGCACCAAAGCTTCAAATCTTCAAATTTTAGCTCAATCTTCACTGAATTTCCAGCTCTGATACCACTTGTAGTTCCAGATTCAAGTTCTAAACACAATGCAATCAATTGGAGAAGGAATTGGAAAGCTAAAATTCATTGATCATGAAGTATTTTGTTACACATAGTAATACACCATGAACACACACATTTAAGCTCTCAACTCTCTCAATTCACTCTCCATGCACGTTGAAGTTCCCACTCACAAATGACATCACTTTAGGTATTTATACCCAAACACCTTTCACCCTCACACTTTACACTATTTACACTTTAGACCCAGACTAAACAAAACTATTACAAAGAACTATAAAGCACTAAAACAATAAAAGCAAACTTTGACTTTCTTTAACAACTTTGACTTTGCCTTTGTCTTCACTTTGAGCACCAACTTGTGATCTCGGATACAATCCGATTTTGCATCCAACAAGAGGCATTACTTATATGGTGTTAAATGTACCATTTACACTGACCATAAGATTCTCCCCTACTTTCTCGATCAACAGAATTTGAATATGAGGCAGCGGTGGTGGCTTGATGTGGTGAAAGATTATGATTGCGAGATCCTATACCATCCAGGGAAGGCTAATGTGGTGGCCGATGTGCTGAGTAGAAAGGGTCATAGTATGGTATTGCGGTACCATACTATGGAGAAACCATCAGCCTATATGGAGAAACACTAAAATAATTAAGAGTGCCTAATCAACCTATATGGAGAAACCATCACCAATCATATGTGATACAAGAATCATGAAATTATCCCTTTAACAAGATATGGTGATTTGGAGGTGATTAAGGTTGCGCAAAAAGTTGTTGGGTTTGGGCTTTGGACTCGCAAGTTTTCACTTGCTTTTAACATTCTTGATATCAACTTACACCAAAGAAACATCATCTCAACCTACATCACAAAACATCTTAGACCAACAAAAACCGTATTAAATATTGTCTTTTTCATTTATATCTAAACTAGTTAATGTACCCGCGTGATGCGGCGGGTGTAAAAAATTATAAAGTGTTTCTTATTTGTCTGAATTTTGGAGTTTTACGGAAAAAACAATTAGTTTGTAAATGTAAAATGACACAAAATATAACAAGATACAATAAACCTTGATTACTTAAATAGTCATAGTCAATACATCTTTTGTATCACATATTATCGTTGTTCGAGGGAGCTATATTGATTCATCTAACCAAAAGATTCAACCATTACAAGATTTTTAGTGTCACAAATAAGAAAGATAATATTGGATTCGAAAATTTATTCATCTAACCATAAGATTAGATCATTAAACTTTCTTTTTTTGAATGATCAAGTCACTGAACTCTCATTTTGAATGAAAAAAAATATTAAACTTAATCATTCCTAGTTATTATGAACAGTTTTTGAATAAGATAAGTTATTGAACATTTAGAAATAGGCTATTACATTTGTTTAACTTAAAATAATATTATAATATTCTTATGTTTACAAACTAACTAACTAACTAAGTGGTTAGTAGGTTGCTATAAACATAAGAATATTATAATATTATTTTAAGAGGATGTAAGTAACTAATTTATGAAAGTCTAGTGGTTTATTTATTCAAAAATAACTATTTAGGGACTTAATTATTTATTCATTCAAAATGAAAAAAATTGAATGATCTTTTATTCAAAAACATAGTTCGTGACTTAACCATTCAAAATAAGAGAGTTTAGATATTACAAAATTTGATCACTTGATTCATTTCTCGCAAGAATAGTAGATCTATTAACTTTAAAATGTAATTTTTTTAAAGGCATAACGGCATCTAACCCACGAACGACTACCACGAACACACACACACACACACACACACACACACACACACTCTCACGCACGCCTCCCCGACGGTATCGGGCATCCAAGGGTAGCCCACTAATTCGCCGCTGGACCTAGAGCCCAACCACAGTCTTTGACTGGGCTGGGTGGGGGGGGGGGAGAAAATGTCTATGACTGGACCAGCCCAAGGACTGGGTACTCCTCGTGCCCTCAAATTGACTCCCTTCTTGGGCACTCCTCATGCCCTCAAATTGACTCCCATTGAATTCGAACCCGGGTAGACTGGGATACCATCCACAGTCCCCCCAGGATGTTACTGTCCTTAGGAAGACCAACTGAGCTAGACATGATTTGTAACTTTAAAATGTAATTTATTTAATAGATATTAACGTCTTCAATTTGTACATTACACGAGAGTATATATACACGAGAGTATATATAAGCAAACTTAACATGATATGTTCACAAACATGACCTAAAACAGGGATTTCTATAGCTAAAAGTCAACATGATGAATTGTCACACCCCAGTTTTCCACTAGGTGTGACTTAGGCTAAACCATAAACATAAACTCTGAAATCATGATCAACTTACAAACATACGCAGCGGAAGACTTAAAGAACTGAAAACATAAATAATCCCAAGGTAATAAACTGAAATTTAGTACATCAAACGTCACACAGGATCTTAGATCATGATCAACTAGCTTGAAGAAAGACCTATGCCCGTCCTTTGCCCTTACTGGTGCTTGCTTTCTCAAACCCTGAGATACATACTATATTAGCTATAGCTAAGTAAGCTCATGGTTTTCCAACTAGAAACATATACATACACAAATATTTTAAACAGACAGGTTTAGAAACAACACTGAACATCAATAAGCTTATACATGGAAACTCTTCAACATCTTGCACGCATGCAACTGACACATATGAGATCTCAACTAAACTGGCATGGTGTGTGGGTCAACTATCTGATCTGCCTTACCAAGTACAATGACCGCAGTATGTATTGGTTAGGCCATGGCTATCTGGACGAACCGTGTACAGAGGCACCCTCGCGGTACATGTATTATCTATCTGGACGAACCGTGTACAGAGGCACCCTCGCGGTACATGAAATATCTATCTGGACGAACCATGTACAGAGGCACCCTCAAGATACTTGTACCATCTTGACCACACACACATGCCCGACTGACCATGCATCATTCAAAACTAACATGCATATCTTAATACAATACCACAAACACTTAACATGCTTTAAAAACTGTAAACACTTAGCATGCTCTTTCATGATAAAAATACTAAACAATTATGAAAGCATCATAATATATATGAAACACACTTGCATAACTAGTCATACTGAAAATATTGCACACAATACTATTGTATGTATCCCAGTTTCAAATCGCATGAAACTTACCTGGACTAGCGTAGGCTTATACGTCACTTGATCGCTCGCAATCCTACATAAGCCACCATAACTTGCTAAGCATCTCTGTAACGGTTAAAATATTTACTTTAATTGTTACGCTAAAAATAACTTCTAGCCAACTCTAAACGAATAAATCCTTAAACACTTAATCTTCTTACGTTCCTTTTCCGTTGACTTGCTATTTATTTATATATACTCATATATATATATATATATATATAAATAAAATCATCGAACTTCCTTTAATAAAATGTTCGTTGAACATTTATTCTTTTAACGACAATAACTTAATTTATCAAGAGCAATTAATTGATTTATATACATGACCTCTAAATAATCCATCAATCAAATGGAAAAAATGAAAGTATATATATTTAATATATATATATATATATATATATATATATATATACTACCCATGATCCTTATCACATGGAGATTCATCTCCATTTCTTTCATCTCTCGGCCATGCACAAATCGTGAGCCTCAACTATAAGACTAATCACTTAATAGTCGTATATCACCATTTACAATGCGACATTCATATACTCATAAAATGACTTTAGGCTTTCGACCCAAATACAACTCAATGTTTATCCGGGTCTTCTTTATTTCTTGACTAATATTTTATTGCTAGATAAAATATCGTATATAAAATACAATATGTCCAACAACTAGCCATACTTCATTGGGTTCTGAAAACGCTACGTTAAGACCCGTTGCATCGAAAACTTTTCGTCCATACTTCGGAAAGTACGACGAACTTTAAATCATTAAAACGACATCAACCGAAAGAAAACTAAAACCGATATCAAGCATATATAAATCGTCGAGTTTAATAACGAATTTACCTTGAATCGTTACTTGAATATCGAACGAACGCTACCCGAACCGCGACCGATTCTCTATAAATCTCGCTCGAACCTTACTTGTTTCGCAACAAATTTTCTCTTTCAATTCTCCTATCATTTCTTGCTCTTGAAATTCATAAGAAAATTTAACGTATGGAAACGAAATGCGAGAGAAGGAAAAATCTCATAATTAATAGTTAATTGGAAGCAAATTGAGAATAAAACTACCGTCGCTAAAATCACGTCCCAAACTACCATCACCACGTTCCACGCTTTCAAATTTCAAGCAAATCCTTAAATTTACACTTTTCACCCTCAATCCTTTATCCTCCTTTCAATTCCAACCTTCCTCTTTTGTTTGAATTACTTTCACCCCTTTTTTTATAACTTTATTTACTTCGACGTATTTTCGGGTGTTACAACTACCTCCCTCTTATAAAAATTTCGTCCTCGAAATTTCTTTTGGCTAAAACAGCTGAGGTTACTTCTTTTTCATTTCTGCTTCAGGTTCCAATGTCATCTCAGGATCCTTATGAAACTTCCACTGAACTAGCATAAGAGATACACTTTTATTACACAAATAGTTCATCTTTCTGTCTAGTATCTGAACCGGTTCTTCTTTGTAACTCAAGCGATTATCAATGCTTACATCCTTTAGCTCAACTATCATTGACTCATCTGCTAGATACCTTCTCAGATTCGACACATGAAGTGTGCCCTGTATAACACTGAGCTCTGCCGCTAGTTAGAGTCGGTAAGCCATCAATCCTACTCTTGTTACCACAACAAACTGTCCAACATATCTTGGACTCAGTTTACCCGTTTTTGGGAATCTTGCAATTCCTTTACAAGGTGATATCCTTTGCATCACCTTAACTCCTATAATAAACTCAAGAGGCCTACTCCTCTTATATGCATAACTTTTCTGCCTATCATAGGCCACTTTCAATCTTTCTCTAATCTGAACTATTTTATCTAGGTTTGTTGGACTAACTCAGGTCTAGCTAACTGCATCTTTCCGACGTCAGTACAACACACTGGCTTCCTACCTTTACGGTCATACAAAGCTTCTAATAGGTCTAATGATAGGTGGTTATCCCAACTACCTCTAAAATGTATTACATAAGCTCTTAACTTAACTTCTATAGGGAAATCCGAACTCGGTTCCCAAATCTATATACTGCATCTGGGCCAACGGTCAATAACTTGACTTGCCCAACTATTCTTTCCTTCTTAACATTCTTCTTCCAACCGAGCCTCCTTCTGAGTCTCTCTTATTCGATCAACTAGGTCCACTTGAATATCCATTCTCACTTTGTTACCTTTAGCATCAAGATAATTCCTATCTCGCCTTTTTTTTCTATCTCCACGAGCATACTCAGACTTTCTAGCGGGAGTTTGGACCTTAACCGTCTTCTTATTGCACACTAGCTGAGCATCATTCCTAGACAACCAGTCTATTCCTGGAACTATTTCAAATCTGCTTAACTGGAAATTCCTTTTCACTTATAATGACCGTGCAAACCTTGACGGTCTCCTCAATCTCTATCTGGCTTCCATCAGCTATCTCAAACACAAGCTCTTTTCTACTTTCTTAGTCTTTCTATTCAAATAGTGAGGGAAAGTAGTGGAAACAAAACTTCTATTCACACCCGATTCAAATAAAACTAAGGCATAACGATTATTGATAACGAACTTGTTGATACAACGTCAGCAGTTTCCTTTTCCTCATCGATCGTCATCACATAAGCTCTGCCCTTGGCCTTTGGGAATTCTTTCTTCTCGTTTCCACTTTCGCTTGCACCACTTACTAGCCTCAAACTTCCAGCTGTATCTTTCTGCATCTTAGGGCATTTTGTTCCGGCATTTTGCACTTAAAGCAGTTACGACTTTCTAGACATTCTCTCTGATTAAGCCCTAACTTTCCACACTTAAAGCACCTTGTGCTTCCTATATTACATTCGCCAAATGGCTCTTGTTGCTACTGCATAATGGGTAGTTCACTTACCTCATTTACGTTTCAAACCAAATCCAAACTTAGCAATCTTAGATCTCTTACTATTGTCTTTCCACTTTCTATTAACATCTTTTCCAACCTCATCGATCTGTCACTGCTTTTCTCAGCTATTTTGGCCACTACAACGGCCTGAAGAAAATTTGTAGGCACTATTACCTCGACATACCTCTTGATCTCTACTCTAAGTCCTTCGACAAAACGATGAACTATGCTTTGTTCTGTCGCAACCTGATGTGTCACGAACCTGGCTTTCTCTTTGAACTTATCAGTGTACTCCTGTACTGTATCTGAACCCTACACTAGATTCACAAATTGTCTCTAGTCTAACCACTTATACTAGAAGAGTACTTCTCTATCATAAGTTCTTTCAGGCTATCCCAATACATCTTCGCTGCCTCAGCGATATATCTAACAACTTTCTCAGTGTTCCACCATTGTAAAGCGACGAAAGTAAAGGTAGTTACAACAAAACGTACCTTTTGCTCTGGTGCACATTTACAAATCTCAAAATAACTTTCTATCTTGTTAAACCAGTCCATAAGAGCTAATGGACCACTACTACCACTGAACTTCTCTAGATAGGTGTTGGAGAAGGTTTTATAAATGCACCCCCTCTTACCCAAACCACTAGCATTGTCCCCAACTACACTCTCATGGTTAGCATGAGTTCCCTTAGACTGATCACCGAATCTATTTCCTTGTTCCTTTTCTTCATTACTTCAAAACTAGCTAGAAGAGTTTGGTAGGGCATTTTGTAGTGCCTTGATCATCTCATCCGTCAACTCATTGCGGGTGACTGGCCCATCTCCTTGCTCTCTGCATCGGCCTCTACCAGTTGCTGAACTGGCCTGAACTGAAGGAGCTACCTCTCATTCCTTCCTCTACCTCAACCTTTGCATGTTGACTCAATTGCCTAAGGAGGTACATTCTCCTCACTATCAGATGAAGTCATGCCATCTCTTAAAGACATCATTGCTCACTGAAACAACAACACACTAGTGTTGGAACATAAGCTTCAACTAACAATTATAGTGTCATATCATGAGCACTCTTCTCACATACTAAGAAACCGTCAGCCTCTATCTCACCCCTACCTTATTCTATAAGGTACCTTGTATCCCATGTATATATATATATACCTTACACACAAGCATTAGCAAGATCTCATGCTAAATAAATGAATTTTCATTCATAAACTGACAACTTCTGTAAACAGATAGCATGGCTAAACATAGATAAGCGGAAACCAAGTAAAACGAGGTCTAACTGATCATACGTAAAGAGTTCTGAAACAAAATAAAAATTGCTCTCAAGCAAAGCTAAACAATTGTTATCATGTACTCATCTACTTGATTGAGCTAAAACTTTAAGTCTCTACTCTAGCTTTGTACTCTAACTAATGTGCTCTTCTTCGATCCTCCATCGCCGATGTCACCATGGTGGAGAATCAAACTTATTGAGGATTAAGCTAACAAAGTCAAACTTATCATACAGGCCTCGCTAGATCGTAGGAATTCATCTTTCTTAACACCATCTAACGACATCTTAACCCCTTCTTCTCCTCAGAACCTTACGAGTTTAAGCTTAGGCTAATATCTTACCCTAATCCGCTTAAACCACTGCTCTGATACCAACTTGTCACACCCCAGTTTTCCACTAGTTGTGACTTAGGCTAAACCATAAACATAAACTCTGAAATCATGATCAACTTACAAACATACGCAGCGGAAGACTTAAAGAACTGAAAACATAAATAATCCCAAGGTAATAAACTGAAATTTAGTACATCAAACGTCACACGGGATCTTAGATCATGATCAACTAGCTTGAAGAAAGACCTATGCCCGTTCTTTGCCCTTACTGGTGCTTGCTTTCTCAAACCCTGAGATACATACTATATTAGCTATAGCTAAGTAAGCTCATGGTTTTCCAACTAGAAACATATACATACACAAATATTTTAAACAGACAGGTTTAGAAACAACACTGAACATCAATAAGCTTATACATGGAAACTCTTCAACATCTTGCACGCATGCAACTGACACATATGAGATCTCAACTAAACTGGCATGGTGTGTGGGTCAACTATCTGATCTGCCTTACCAAGTACAGTGACCGCAGTATGTATTGGTTAGGCCATAGCTATCTGGACGAACCGTGTACAGAGGCACCCTCGCGGTACATGTATTATCTATCTGGACGAACCGTGTACAGAGGCACCCTCGCGGTACATGAAATATCTATCTGGACGAACCATGTACAGAGGCACCCTCAAGATACTTGTACCATCTTGACCACACACACATGCCCGACTGACCATGCATCATTCAAAACTAACATGCATATCTTAATGCAATACCACAAACACTTAACATGCTTTAAAAACTGTAAACACTTAGCATGCTCTTTCATGATAAAAATACTAAACAATTATGAAAGCATCATAATATATATGAAACACACTTGCATAACTAGTCATACTGAAAATATTGCACACAATACTATTGTATGTATCTGTTTGGGTGAAATAAAATTTTTACACAAACAGTATCCCAGTTTCAAATCGCATGAAACTTACCTGGACTAGCGTAGGCTTATACGTCACTTGATCGCTCGCAATCCTACATAAGCCACCATAACTTGCTAAGCATCTCTGTAACGGTTAAAATATTTACTTTAATCGTTACGCTAAAAATAACTTCTAGCCAACTCTAAACGAATAAATCCTTAAACACTTAATCTTCTTACGTTCCTTTTCCGTTGACTTGCTATTTGTTTATATATACTCATATATATATATATATATATAAATAAAATCATCGAACTTCCTTTAATAAAATGTTCGTTGAGCATTTATTCTTTTAACGACAATAACTTAATTTATCAAGAGCAATTAATTGATTTATATACATGACCTCTAAATAATCCATCAATCAAATGGAAAAAATGAAAGTATATATATTTAATATATATATATATATATATATATATATATATATACTACCCATGATCCTTATCACATGGAGATTCATCTCCATTTCTTTCATCTCTCGGCCATGCACAAATCGTGAGCCTCAACTATAAGACTAATCTCTCGGCCATATACTCATAAAATGACTTTAGGCTTTCGACCCAAATACAACTCAATGTTTATCCGGGTCTTCTTTATTTCTTGACGAATCTTTTATTGCTAGATAAAATATCGTATATAAAATACAATATGTTCAACAACTAGCCATACTTCATTGGGTTCTGAAAACGCTACGTTAAGACCCGTTGCATCGAAAACTTTTCGTCCATACTTCGGAAAGTACGACGAACTTTAAATCATTAAAACGACATCAACCGAAAGAAAACTAAAACCGATATCAAGCATATATAAATCGTCGAGTTTAATAACGAATTTACCTTGAATCGTTACTTGAATATCGAACGAACGCTACCCGAACCGCGACCGATTCTCTATAAATCTCGCTCGAACCTTACTTGTTTCGCAACAAATTTTCTCTTTCAATTCTCCTATCATTTCTTGCTCTTGAAATTCATAAGAAAATTTAACGTATGGAAACGAAATGCGAGAAGGAAAAATCTCATAATTGATAGTTAATTGGAAGCAAATTGAGAATAAAACTACCGTCGCTAAAATCACGTCCCAAACTACCATCACCACGTTCCACGCTTTCAAATTTCAAGCAAATCCTTAAATTTACACTTTTCACCCTCAATCCTTTATCCTCCTTTCAATTCCAACCTTCCTCTTTTGTTTGAATTACTTTCACCCCTTTTTTTATAACTTTATTTACTTCGACGTATTTTCGGGTGTTACATGAATCAAAAGCATGGTTAGGGAGGAGAAAACAAAAACATATACATGTATTCACTATTAACGTGTAAGTGAGTAGTTAAAGGCTAAAAACAACCAATGTTTCGATTTTGAAAATCCATATCCATCAATTCCATTTAAATTTTTATCCAATCGGACATTTCAATTTATAAGTTATCCAATTTGCGAAATAAAATCGTATAAATTCATATAAAACATCGAAAAGGAAGGAAATTAAACAAAAAGTGAAACATGATTGCTACTTCGAGTTATGGGTTTCAACTTTGAGATGTTCAGGCATATATTTAGAAAATAGGTTCACGCAAGTAACACGAATAGTACCAACATTTTTCTAGCATGATAAATATCATCAACAATTTCTATGACTTGAAACCATTCTTCTTATGACCCCTTTGTTGACTTGCATTTCCGACACCCAGAGGAGGGAAATTGTTTTCTTCGACTACGAAAGACAAACACCTCTCGATCACCTCATGATGCTGTTGATTGTTATGGCCCGTTACAGCCTATCGACATACTGCAGTGGAGAACAAAAAAATAGAAGATTCGGAGCTACAGATACCTGTATTTCAGACATCTTATCCTTAAACTCCTTCAAGGAACGTACTGTAGAAAAAGATTACCATGAAAGAAATAAAAAGTTAGTATTCAGGCAGTGCCTTTCATTTAACAAAAAAAGGATCACCTTGGCATGGTCTTGTAAATCATGAATGATTGAATGTGCTTCTCATGCTACATACTCCAAATCTGAAATAATTTATAATTCCATGCCAACTCACAATGAGATAATTTCTATGTTATGGGTATCAAAGTATAAGCAATGACAAAAGGCCTCTCCTATATGTGGTAACATATCATGGGAAAAAAAAAAGAATGATGCAGGTTGGAAATTAGCAAACTAACCTTTGTAGTCATATCATCAGATGAGGCCGCCAATAATGAACTCCTTGGTTCCCATTTCACACAATTAACTTTACGGTCTTTACCCTAAAATTGAACAAAACTGTAGACATTAATAACCATTGCAATATCGGAAAAAAATTCTATAACCCCAACAAATAGATTGTTAAAAGTCCAAATAGCCGATGACATGTGGAAACACTTCGATCTAGCTTACCTAGTTAGATAAAATAAAAGGGTAAAAAAGAATCAAATAGTGATCTTGGTCACTCATCCATAATCTTCTTCCTAGAACAACAACAGATTGGGTTTGCAGATGAAGTGTTAGAAGATGAGAGTCTTCATGTATGAAGTCTGTATGTCTACAATTTACACCAAACAAACAACATATGTTCACCATTGATGTGATTAACCCTTCAACTGGACAATAGGGAATCATCAATTGGTTAATTAGAGCTTTACATCAACAACCTCACTTGCAAATGGCTTTTCACTTGGTTATTTGTAAGCCCAACAACTTGTATAATCTCTCTAATCTGCTTATGGGTGCAAAATCATTATAATCAACATATATAAAATTCAATATATGTATATATTAAGTTTATATAGTATATGAACCAAAAAACACAATCATTGCATAAATATGAAACCATGTGAAATATTGATGAAAGAATAAGAACCAACCTGACAAAGCAATAAAAGCATGTCAATGCATATATAGCCGTCTTTCCTTTTGTTTGCTGCATATCAACCATTTCTTCCACTTCTCCTAAAGTTTCACCAGGCCAGCTGGTCACAGAGAACAAATTTAGTACGTAACTCAAATCTATCAAAATATCTTTAAACGAAAAACAGTTCCCAGATCACTGGTTTGCTTCTGAAAATGTTGCCCAAAGCTATAGAAATGAAAAGGTTCCAAGTAAATATGGCCATTATATCTTATCTAGGTGTGTGCCCGCGCGCGATGCTGCGCGAAGGATCTCTAGGTTGAAATCAAGAACTCGAAATAGCAACGATATTACGTGTTTAGTTACTATTTTCCGTCTTCTTCGATGCTAATTTTATGGTGCGGTGCTTGAGTCACTTAGTGCACATATGTAGATGCTAATATTTCAGTCTTCTTCGACTCTATGGATTTTTGCTTACATTCAGTAAAATCTTAACCAAGGGATGATGGGACAAGTCCAGGTTACCATAAATAATATACTATATTGGGTTACACATCACTCATATGCTCATTGTTTTTCCATTTTGACAGTTATGCCTAAATTACTTAAGAAAAAGTTGAAGCAAATCTACGGTTTAATTGAGTTCACAGTTATGGAATTAGTTTTTTTAAGAACAAAAGCATTATTAAAATAAAGATAGATATACCCAACACAAATAAAATTGTCCAGCAAATGACCACAAAAAATGACTAATTTCAAACCTCTTAAATATCATCCTATAAAAAGGTAATGACTATGCATGTCACAAAGTAAAACCGACATGCCTCATCAAAGAAAAACGACTAAAAATGTTGAGGAGATAAGCAGAGGCATGGTATTCAACTGATAACTATTCTTCAAAGAAAAAATTGAAGCAAGCATCGGTGCTTCCTATAAAGCCCAACCCCACAACCTAATATGCTTCCTATAAAGCCCATTTTGTTGTAACCACTCTAACTCAAGCATCGGTGCTTAACAGCAAAGATGCATCAAAACTAACCTCTTGGCTTGTTGTTCCTCGAGTTCTTATGTTCTATGTGTTAGTTTGACCTTCTGCAATAAGATGGACATAATTTAGTTTATTAAGCACGATATATAGCAAAAGATAATATTTGAGTTAAGGGCCAAAACTCACAGGAATGGACTATAAGACTTTAGATACACCTGGGTTGCAACTTTTCCTTCCACAAACACGAAGAAGTTTGTAACACCGATAACTTTATGATAGTAAATCCACAGGAATATATGCTCTAAGCTGGCTAAGGAGTGATGCATATATGCCATTTAACAAATTACAGATCACCAGTTAGTCTTGTGCACCCTTAACAATGTATTTATAAGATTTTCACCATGGCATCATGCATGATGATAATTATTTGCATGAGATTACCAAAACAGTTCTGATGTAGCTCAAAAGTCATCAAATAAATAGCATAAACAATGAGGATTCTTCAATTTATTAACTTAATAAAATGGTGATTCTACTTGATTAACCCCGTGATTTCATACCAATGTTAAAAAATCGAAACTATATGCCTCTAGGTATTGTGTGTAAACATAAGAAATTTCCAAACTAATTATATAACCGGTAGATGCTAATGATTGATACCTTTGGATTTAGATCTTATTCGAGATTGAATTTCCAATCCCTAAAGTAAGGAAAAGAAAAGGAGGAGCTTTGGCCCAAGATATCCGTGCAATTGACGTGACCTGCAGAAAATAGTTTATTTCTTCTGTCAACCTAATTATATGGTACAACTTGATTTGAACCTCTGATATAGATTCGTCATGTGAAAATCAGGATTACTGAAAAAACACATGTACCTGAGTCCAAATCATAACATTAGTTAAGAATGCGAGCATATGATATATTTCACACTGCATCAAGGCTAATGGGTTAAAAAACAACACCTAATGTTTGTGGCCACTTAAAAAAATGAATAGAAGGTTAACTACAACCTTTTTTAAATTACAAAAAGGCACTAAATTACCACCTTCCAAACCCAAGGGCAATCCACCGAATAGCAAGATAGGAGTACACTATTGTTTACAAATTCTTGAGCACCATAGAAGCATCTGTGAAATGAAAAAAAGAGAACCCAACGTAGAAGAAAGTTGAATAAATAATTTGAGCATATATGAACTATGATCACTAAATTTGATCAGAATAGGAGATGCCGTTATCTCGCAGATATTCAGCAGTGTGATAATAACAAGAAAGGATGTCAACATAATGAAAATTGAATCTATCTTAGTTACTGCCTCCATCCCACTCTACAAATTAACTTTCCAAATAGCCAGCAACTAAATCTCTAAACCCCAGAAAGAAGCTAAAACAAAATTATTCACAATCTCTATGACATAAAACTTGCAATTAAGTTCACTTTAATCATCAAACTGGTAGAAGAGTTAATTCTGATAAGTGAACTAAGAAATAAAAAATTAAAACTGAAATCTATAATTGAATGAAATTTTCAAGAATTGTAACAATGTCTCACCTTTGTAATCTTGAAAGCTCGTAGATGCTTCAAGCAAATGAAATATGTCATAAAACCAGAAAAATACAATGAAATCTGTAAAAACACAAGTAGAAAACTGAACAACAGAGGCAATAAAAAGACATGAGACAAAGTAGTTGACCAAACAGCCAAATTGGGTCAACTTTCATTGATTGAATTTGAAGAAGATAAGAAATTAAAACTCACCAATATTGACACAAAAGTCTTAATTCACCATTTTCATCACCATGTTTCTCAATGGCCTTATAAAAGCACTCAAAATCCGGATATGCATATCCAAGAATCAATCTGCAGCCATAACCAACCATGGAGTAATTAAACAGTTTATTTTTGAAATCAACTTAACTCCAATTTCATAAATAATTTAAGCAACAGTTTGCCCCAAATCAAATCAAGCAAGTCAAGATTGAACTTACACAAGGCATTTGGTGATGAGTTCACCCAACATCTTCTTCTTGTTGTTTTAATTTTCCCTTTTGTTGCCAATATTATGAGCTAAAATTAAATTGAAGAGCAAATTGTTGATATCAATGAGTTGGAAATTGATGGAAACATAACCTAATTGGAAACAAACCCAGGTCAATTGATGGGTATAATATAATAAATCCGTGATGATAATGGAAATCAATCTGAGAAACTTAAAAATGTTGGTAATTTATTGATGATCATGGAGAAGATAATGGAAATCAATTACAGTTTTAACTTAGGAGTAGATGCAATCCGAAATTGGATTCGTCCAAGCTCTCAAACAATAGTTGAATTTCAGTTGAGAATCTTTAGTTAATCAGATGATTTGCTAATTGATTTGACGATCAAAAGCTAGGGTTTCGAATTCACAGAGTAGAAGAAATAACTGGCCAATGTCGATTCAATCAGATGATCAAAAGCTAGGGTTTCATAGCATTGGAATAGATAGCTGAAAGTTTGAATAAAATAAGAAGCACGGTGGAAGGAATTAAGGGGAGAATGGTCGGTCGTGGAGAGAAGAAAGTGGGAGACGTAGTTTTTCATTTGTGTATCACATACTTCTACACAGGGCATTAAAATTAGTGAAAAACAGTTTTGCTTAAAAAAACTGAATAAGGCTCTTATATATATATAGAGGAAGGTTCCGTTGTTAACCACAAATAGTGTGTTAACCGTGTTAACCAAATTCAACCAATGAAATTCCTTCATTAATTTTGGTTCATGAAGGGCATATTAGGGATTTTAACCTTCTCCCTTTCCCTCTTCTTCTATCTTTAACCTAACCATTTTAGAATTTCCTCTACCTTCACCTTCCTCCTCCTCTCCACCACCACCACATCCACCATAGCCACCACCTTCCACCACAGCCACCATAACCGCCGCCTTCCACCAACACCACCACCACCGCCTTTCACCACCTCCACCACATCCGAGGCCTCCGACCACCTCCACCAGATCCACCGCCTCCTACCACCGCCTCCTACCACCGCAGATCAGCCGTCTCCTACCACCACCGCAGCAGATCCGCCGCCTCCACCACCACCGCAGCAGATCCGCCGCCTCCACCACCACTGCAGCAGATCCGCCGCCTCCACCACCACCACCACCACCGCAGCAGATCCGCCGCCTCCACCACCACCGCAGCAGATCCGCCGCCTCCACCACCACTGCAGCAGATCCGCCGCCTCCACCACCACCACCACCACCGCAGCAGATCCGCCGCCTCCACCACCACCGCAGCAGATCCGCCGCCTCCACCACCACCGCAGCAGATCCGCCGCCTCCACCACCACCGCAGCAGATCCGCCGCCTCCACCACCACCGCAGCAGATCCGACGCCTTCCACCACTTTCTAGATTTCTACCGGAGTTTAACTGACTCAACAAACGAACCTTCTTCTTTCCGGTGAGATTTCTAGGTTTTCATCAGAGTTTAACAATTTCAACAATTTCTAGGTTTTACTGGTTGTAGTAGTTTGGTGGTGGGTGTGTTGGTGGTTTGGAGATGATGGATGTGGTTGTGGTTTGGAGATGGTGGTTGTGGTGGTGTTGGACTAGTGCTGGTGGTTTGGAGATGGTGGTGGTGGTGGTGGAATAGAGGTGGTGGGTGTGGTGGTGGTTTGGAGATGGTGGTTGTGGTGGTGGGTGTGGTGGTGGTTTGGAGATGGTGGTTGTGGTGGTGGTTGTGGTGGTGGGTGTGGTGATGGTGGTGGTTGTGGAATGGTGGTGGTGGGTGTGGTGATGGTAGTGGACTAATGGTGATGGTGGACTAGTGGTGGTGGTGGTGGTAGCTGTGATGGTGGTGGCTGTGCACATGTGTTCACCGGGTGGTGGGTGTGGTGATGTGGTGGTGGTAGCTATGATGGTGGTGGGTGTGCACATGTGTTCACCGGGTGGTGGGTGTGGTGATGTGGTGGTGGTAGCTATGATGGTGGTGGGTGTGCACATGTGTTCACCGGGTGTGGGTGTGGTGATGGTAGTGGATGTGCACATGTGTTCACCGGTGATGGTGGTGGTGGTAGTGGATGTGCACATGTGTTCACCGGGTGATGGTGGTGGTGGTAGTGGATGTGCACATGTGTTCACCGGGTGGAGGAGGAGGAAGGAGGCGGCGGTGCACATGTGTTTACCGGTGGAGGAGGAGGAAGGAGGCGGCCGTGCACATGTGTTCACCGGTGGAGGAGGAGGAGGCCCCGGAGGACGGGGCGCCGTGCCATGTAGATCACCGGGTGGAGGAGAGGAAGGAGGCGGCCGTTGCCAATCCCCGGGTGGTGCGTTCAATGTGTTAACCATTGGAGGATGAAGAGGCGGCCGGCACATGTGTTCATCGGGTGGAGGAGTAGGATATAGTGGTTTCCCAAAATACCCCTTGCACTTGTGTTTGCTATGATTTTTTAATTTTTAGTTATTAAAAATTCTCTAATAATAGGATTTAATCTTGGCCCTAGATTTAGATTATTAAGGGTTTGATGGTTAACACGGTTAACACACTATTTGTGGTTAACAACGGAACCCAACCCTATATATATATAGTATAGATATAGATTTATCTATACTCCTTTATAAAAGGGCTATTACAGTTATCTTGAATTCTTAAAATAATAGCATAGCGTACAAGTCCTAAAGCACCAAATTGAAACTTAACTGTCGGTCTTCTTCTCCACGTCGCTGGCAAACTCCCCTCCTTCTCGGCCATCTCTCAAATTTCTCCCCTCTCCTGTAAACCTCTCTCCATTTCCTTTGTGCAAGCAACCAAACCTTGAGCTTTTTTAATTTCCTTTGAAGAAAATCATTACGATCTTCCATCTTCTTACTTTCATTGTCCTCTGCTCCATGGACGGAGGCTTCAAGAAGGAGAATAATAACACTTTCTGGTAATTTTTTTCTTTCAAAACCCCTATTTTCCTTGATCTAATTGGCAACGTTGAGGCTGTAACAATTAGATATCTTTACTCAATTGGCCGTTGATTCCAAATCCGGTGAAATCTCTTCGCCGCTGCCGGTGGTAGTTTCCGGCGAGAAAGAGGCGAACGTTCTGGGCAACAAACCTTGTTACTCTTGGTGACATAGCTCATGTCGTTTAGGTATAATTCGTATTTCATTCATCATTGTAAATGGCAAAATCTGTTGTAACTTGTAATCGCCTTTATTCTATCGTGATTAAGCTTCTATGTTTCTATGTAAATATAGGTTTTAATTAATTTGAATTTTTATCAAGGGTTTCTTGATTCCTTTCTTATTTGGTTCATAAATTGTCCATCAATTCAACCTACTGTTTTGTGATTGAATCTTAATTGGGGTTAGGGTTTGAAGTTTCAATTAGTTGGATGTGGTTCATAAAATTTCACAACTCTTTTTTATGCTATTGAACCCATTTCAACTTTCTTGCTTTTGGTTCTTTCAATGGGAAATCTTGCTTTATGAAGCGCAATTTATGGGTGCCAATTCTTGAAATTTCACAAAGTGTGATGCTGATAATATGATGAAATCTTTATATAGGCTATTGAGAGAAGAACATTCACAAAATTGTTTCCATTTTTTTGAAAGGTTAGTTTGTTTTGATATAAATATGATAACAATTGATGACTGATATTTTCTTATGTTCATTGGCTATTTAGTCTGTAATGGTTTGTTGAAACTATTTATTTTTTAGTAATAGTATAGTTGTTTTAGAGACAAAGCTACAAGTAGATAGAGATGAGCACAACAGTAGGGAAATGATGGGTGGAATGGTGCACATGGTTGTAGCCCTAATTGAGAGGGCAATGCTTTTGTTACAAACACAAGAGAGCAAAATAGGCATTGCTGGAGGGAAGCACAAGAAGGGTTTTTCACTTTGGAGATGTAATGGCAACAGTTGCTATTTTGAATTCTCATTTCTTCCTATCTATGTTTCTTTTCTCGCACATGGTTTTCTGCTCAAACTAACACTTGCTATTTTGTTGCGATTGAACCATTCTTCTTTTAACCGCAGGACTGACTGACTAATGGAAGGAGAAGCTTGAGGAGTGCCATTCTGCTTGTACGGTAATATATTTGTTTATTGCTATTAAAATTTTAAAGTGTTTTGCTTTGATCTTTTACAATATATGAATTTGGTACTCTACAAGTAGCATTTTTAGGAGTTTGGTTGTATATTAGTTATGTTTTTAGTTGTATTATAATTTAGATGGTAATTATTTACTAGAGTGTGACTATGTCTATGACCTTGCTTGTGAGTCTGATGCAAGTAATTTAATTTGTTAGCAATATTCAGATTGCTGCCTAATTGAAGGATTCTTAATCCAGATGTTTCCTTAGCCAAGATCATTTTTTTCTACTATTCATGTATGGCCAAGTCTATCATCATTTTCTATACAAAATATATTGAATTATTCCAACCATCGTAATTATTCTTGCAAAAAAGAAAAAAAGAAACACTATACTTGGTAGAAGTGAGAATATATGCATTATCCGGCACACCACTTAATTGGAAGAAAGTAATGGTTTGTTTGGAAGAAAAGACACCAACTACGATGGTAAAAAGCTAAATACTTGGTGGATAAAATATGTTGGTCTTACAAAAGGTTAATGAAAGTGAAACCCTCTTTCCCTGCATAACCGTTAAAGAATTATGTGAAATAACCATGATCCAAACTGATAACCAAACCCAGAAAAAGAAAGAAACCAATCTACATAATCACTGCAACAGTTATAAAACTCTGATATATGCTTGCAAGCTGGTTATGGTTCGTAGACTCCTTTCTTCCTCGCATAATTTAGCTTGTTTTCTGAGTTTAGTTGTTGCACCTCCTGCATCATATAGAACCTTCACTTAAAAGGTTTCCAGGACCTGACCTTGCCTTGGGGGTTGGGGCTAGCTTGATGCCTGAATGGGAACTGCTTATGAGATGTGGACTATGCATTCCTATTGTAACCTTTAGCAAAATAAGATAATATATTTTCATATGAACCTTGGTTTGCATCAGATCCCAGGCCAAAGTTCTTTAATGGAAACTGTTTGTTCAACATCATAGTCACTTCCATAAAAATTTACATCTTCTCAAATGGCTTGCTCTGACCTCTATGGAATGATCTTATATCCCTTTCATCTGAGTAATCATCTGAATCTGAGCCATCAATTTCTGCCACTTTCATGCTATATTTTGATTTTTCACCTTCATCAGTCTCCTCATTTTCAGATTCGGAATCATATTTTGGAGTTGAAGAGCGTTTCTGGCATCCCATTCGACTGCAGTCATGCATGTGAAGTTTTGACTTCATGGAGTACTCCGAATTAAGCACCTTTCCGGCAGAGTTGAATGATTCCAAGCGGGAGAGTTTCACTGCTTCCCTGGCTGCAGCAGCTGCATACGCTGCTGATTCAAAAGCATCTTGTGCTGCTGCATCTGCTACATCCCTGTACTATTTCCTCCCTTTCATTGATTCAGGCAAACTCAAAACTTTTTTTATTTTTTCCGGCAAACCTATCTTTGCTACTTCCTCCAGTTTCACTTCTGTGTTGAGTTGATTTTGCTTCTTGTCAACAACCCCTTCTTCCTGCAGTCATGGATTTACCGAGTGATTCAAGATCATAAAAGAAGCATCAAACTTAAAATCCCTTTGAAATTTTCATATAATTTGGATCATCTTCAATAAGGTAGTATCATAATTTCTAACGTTTCTAACCTTGAATCAGGCAAACTCAAAACTAATTTCTAACCTTTCTGATTTCGGGTAAAGATTCCTCCAGTTGCAGCACTATATACCATTCTCTGTAGATAAGAAGATAAGAGTTTCATGGGAAGAGTCAAAATATATTGCATTTTATCTTAATTATATATATATTGTTTGGCCAAATGAGAAGTTTGTTAACTATATATGATCAGGGAAACATGAAAAGGTTCAAGAATCAAGAGTACTACAAGAAGCAGAAAAGACTCCTTGAAGGGTTCAATGAGATGGAAACAATGAATGAATCAGACTGTTTACCTTGACAGAGGTAATTAACTTGCTTCATATTTTCTTGTTAAATATATCAAATGCTTTCTATATACATATTCATTTACCTTTTTTCCTATATATATATATATATATACATTGAAATTTGGTTCCTATACACTCCAGGTATTTTAATTTGCTCATACTAACTGAAAATATCATGTTTATTAGCAATTAAATAATGATGATATATATATATATGTGACTTGAGAAAAAAGTGTATATATAGAAGGTGCCAAGAACCATTTAAGTTCAAATAAGAGAAATACTTTACTTACTTAATAATGTTGATAGAAATTAAGGGGCCGTTTATTTAACGCTAGCCTGGTAAGTGCTTACCGGGTCACTTTACCTTACGTGACGAACATGAAAATGACTAGAAACATACCTGGTAAGAGCGATAGCATGAACCGGGTGTCTTACCTGGTAAGTGAAATTGACAACTCTTACCCTGTAAGTATTTACCGGGTAAATTGTTGCATATGATACCGTTTTGAGAGACTAAAATATTGTCCGATATGGTAGTGATAGTGTTATTTTGCCGGTAAGCACTTACCGGGTAAGTATTCAAGTAAACGATCCATAATTATATATAGTCCAATGATCCTGAAGCATGAATGCAGGATAGTAGTGGATGATGATCGATATATAGTATTTTAATATATATATTTTTTTTGTTGCAGGATGAAATGAATAATCTGGCTAAGAATGAGACAATGGCCATCTATGATTCAAACATGGCTAACTTGGTCCTTTTCATAGCAAAAGCTTATGCTTCTATTGAAAGCAGATCTCTAGCAGTCACTGCATCAACCTTGGATTCCCTCTTGGAGTTGTTATGTGGAACTATTTTATGGTTTACTTCAAATGCCATGAGAAACCCCAACCAGTATTGTACGTAATTATCATCATCATCTTTACGTTTCTTTTTATTAATTCTTTTTAAGAGTTTTTCACTTTGATATATGCATGATGCATATATATGCTTTGCAGGGCATTATTGTTTTTGCTTCAGTAATGGCAACTCTTGGCTTCCAGATATTGCTAGAGTCTGCCAGATAACTTATTGCCAAGGTAAACATATATCCCAACTTCAATTCCTCTTAATTTATAATTCACCTTATTGTTAATTGGATTCGAAACATCATCAACCTTTGATAACTAATAAATTAGTCAAAGGTTGTTGTTTAAGTCCTTAATCATTCGGTTTTTGTTAATATATATACATACATTTGGAATTGGTTGCAGACTTGTCCTGACATGAATCGTGATAATGAATGTTGGGTGCTTTATTTTCAAGGAAGACAAGGTCATAGTGATCAGTGTCAATTCATTCTTGCTCAAGTGAAAGGTAATCTTCAAGAAATTCACATTAAAAATAAGTGAAAAGCTTAACATGCCAAATTTATAAATAATCACAGTTTAGTGCAATTAACTGTGACCAAATTTTTGATAAACATCATATCAATTGTGTATTCCTTGGGAAAGTTGTATCCCCTCTCTTTTTCTTGAAATATAGGGATTCTCTATTATTTATCCAATTCCTTTTGGCTATCTATTATGTGTAAAGCTTGAAGATGGTCAAATGAAGTTGCAATCAAGATTGGAGCAATAAGAAGATGCTAAAGCTGCTTTGTTAAGCTGAATACAGAAGCTGACAAAAGTTATATTTGAAATTTGGTATGCATTGATATTTGATACCTTGTAAATTACATGACAAAACTATGATTATCTTTTCTCTCCTTCGTTATCAAATTTGTGTTTTCAAATATGTCAAGAGGTTAATAAGGCTCTGTCCGTTCTTTTTACTTATTTGAAGATAACCATGGTCCAGTTGATCTAAAAAGAGCCAATAACTGCTTAGATTAGCTCTAAGTTAACTTCACAAACGAAGAAATCAATGATATTTTATGACATGCGAGTTAAATGACCCCCCCCCCCAAAGTCCGTCATTCGTTAGCATTGTAAATATTGATTTAAAGAAGTTTTCACACCCCTAAAGACGAGAAGACAAGACTAAAAAGACAACAATAAATGTTACAGGTTTGAAAACCCTTTATCCAACAATTCGAGTTGACAATTGATGAGTATACAATTAGTTAACCTTGATGAGTAAACAATCAGTTAACCTTCAATTCAAATCATACGTGGAACTATAAAATTAGCAATTGAGAGGTATGGAAATCAAACAATGATTAAATAAGATTGCCATTTACCTCGTATTTTTAAATATTATAAAGTTAATATATAAATTTTTTATTGAATGCCAACCATTTGTTAAAAGTACATTATTGAACTTACCAACTTATGAACTTACTTAAATATGGTATAAAATTTATGTTTCAATTTTCATTAATACAAGATGATAACATCGAGCTTTATAATAATATGATTCTCTTTTTTAACAATAGTTAATTATATCAACCTTGGATTTATATATAAGGTTATTTACAATTCTAATAAACTTAAATTAGAAACTCTTGTATGTTTTTACGGTTTTCTTTTATTTTCTTGAAATGAATTACTTTCTTGGAATGGATTTCGGTTTGTTTGTTCTATCCATTAACTTTCTTATAGATGTATTTGCATCTATACAAAACCATAATCTTCATGGTTGCTTGGTATTAGTGGACTGGATATTTATCCCATTTGGACAAATGAGTGTACATTTTCAGTTGTTTGGTTAGATTAATCAATTTTCGAATCCAATATCGCATCTTTCTTATATGTGATACTGAGAATCTTGTTATGGGTACTCCTCCATTAATGTATTTAGCATGATACACTTGAAAGTTGGTATTGCATCTCAACTACTAACGTATTTACATGGTTCCCTTTCCTAGCTTAGGAAACTTCATCTAGCATGGCAGCTACAAGGACAACGAATGGAGCTACCATAAATCTTTAAAATTTCTTTCGAGTTTGGCATTTGAAAAAATCCCTCGAAAGACAATAATATGTGATACACAAGACGTATTAGTTATGAATATATAAGCGAGCAAGGTTTATTGTATCTTTTTATAACTTGTGTCATTTTACGATCACAAACTAATTATTTCCTTTAAAACCCCAGAGCTTTTACAATTCTATAATTCAAACAAATGAGAATACTATTGCTACAAGTCTTTATACCCGCCGCATCGCACGAGTACATTAACTAGTTCTTTAAAATATATATATGAAAAGTTAGTACATTGTAAGTTTTTCTCTCTAATCGATGTAGGATTTTACATCTTTAAGTTGTTTTTAGCTTTAAAATGATGCAAAATATTAGTTCACTCCAACAATCCATTAAACATTTTAACACCAAATAAAATAATAAATCATTCCAAAGTATTTTCTTTATTTATGAGTTTATATATATAGGGATTTTCTTTTGTGAACTTTTTTTTCGTATGAAATTGTGAACTTTCTCCAAAAATACGATTATATGATGAAATTGATTCTTGAAATTATTTAATATGATGAGATTATATCATATGATACATTTTTTGTTGAAATTGTTTCATATTTCGGTGGTTTTACGTGAAATCAAAAGGTTTCATAAAAATATATGAAACAGTTTTATAAGAATGGAAAAGTTACGGAAAAAATACCGAAATACGAAACATTTTGATCAAAAAATGAATCATATAATATAATTTCATCGTTTTAACCAATTTCATAAACCAATTTCATTGATTTAACCTATGAAATCGTCGTTTTGGCTTGAGTTCACAAGTTCACACCAAAAAAAAGTTCACAAAAGAAAATCCTTCTATATATATATATATATATAGTCACCTTTGATTAAACTAATCAACGGTTGTGATGGGTTTACAAAGTTTGCACAAATTAACGAGTTTGTAAAATAAGGTGACTCTATATATATAATACTATTATATTTATCAGTTGTTTTACTATTATACTTGAATTTGTCCGTGCACGATGCTGCACGAAGCATTTAAAATTCTATAACGAAGATGGATAATTGATCATTATCTTTTGACCCATGTGAAAAATAACACTCTTAACATATTTTCGTTCATATATCATTATTTATCTTAATATGATAATGATTTAAAATGACACATGAAAGAAATAGGGGATTAATAGTAAACTAAATGACTAATCATAGGGGTATTAATTGTAACTTTTAAATTTATAAATAATTTAACATTTAATGTAAAAATATATGAACAAACTAACTCATATATTTTTTAATATTTAATAATATGATTAAAATATAAAAATATTTGATATTCGACTCATTTTGAAGATATTTTCTAGACGATTATAATGGTATAATTTGTCAAAAATAAAAATAAAAGATTAATATATTTTACGCAATTTACATTACTTATGTTAATAGAATAAGGGTGTAAAATGAAAAATGAAAAAAATAAGGGGGTAAAAGTAATTTAATTAAGTTACTATAGGGATATAGAGTGTAAGTTACCAATTGAAATTGAGGACGTGGGTCGGAGGAGTTTCCAGTTTATTGAACAGTTGTACCTAGGGCATTAGAAGTTGTACTCAGTAATTTACTGTTGAGTTGTACCTAGGGCATTAGAAGTTGTAATATTGAAAAAAACAGTTTTTTTTTTTTTTTTTGAAAAAAACTGAATAAAAATCTTATATATATATAGTATAAATGTTATTTTGAAAAAGAATTATAGTTATTTTTAGTTCACTAAAAGTATATAACTTTCCAAATACTAATAGGGTTAACTCTGCATATCCCCTTTTAAGACTCAAAATATCATATTATCCAATCTAATCTACAAATGTCATATATATCCTTTTTAATTTATCAAAATATTATATTTACCCAAATAACATTTTTTATTTAATTTCAATAAGTTTAAATCACATTTATTAATCTATAATTATAATTTATAACTAATAGACATCTTTACCCCTATTTTATGTTTTTTTAAGCCACTAAAAAATTTCTAAACCGTAATCCCAAACAACTTGCAACCACCCATGTAACACCTATTTGAAAACAAATATTTAACAAAAGTAACCTTGAATTAGCGGAAGCTTGTCAAAGAATTTGTCTTTTAACCAAATTTGTAACAATCTTTAAACCAAATAACCAAAATCTTGTAAACCAACTAAACTTTAAATTAAACATGTTCAAAACTATTGAAATAAAATCCTTTCACGTTCATAACCAACATCTCCCAAAACATCCTTTTATGTGCTGAACTGCTTGACCACCGGAGCCTCATGCGGTTGCCTTTCCTTTGTCCCTTGAGGACGTACTTGCCACTAAAAAAATAAACAACAAAGGGGTAAGCATAAAGCTTAGTGAACACACACCTAAATCACTCAGTGGCGAATCTAGGATTCAAACATAGTGGGGTCTAACATTTGATAATATAAATCAGTTGTAAAAATAAACAACATGCCAAAATTTTTTTTTGTTATAGGCCAGATAATATGTTATCGGTCGTAGGAGGAAAAGTAGGAGACAAAAACATGATGTCGATCACTATCAGACGTGAAAATCTGTTGATTTACGTTAATTAGTAGATACCTACATGCGCGTGTTGCGGCACGAATCATCTCGAATTTAAAACCGATAAATCGAAAGATTAATCTAAAGCCGATAACGTGTAAAATGTACAAAATTAAAAGAATATGGATACATCACTGCTGAAAAATCACGATATATATATTTATCATATTTTACAATATTATTAAGTTAAAGAAATATTGAATGATGAGATTATTTTCAAATTATCGACAAGATAATTATAAAAATTACATTTTATAATGTATTATAGTTAATCTATGATTATGTATTTTAAATATGGGTTTAAAATGGAAAATGAGAATGTGAGAATATAAAACTAATTATTTCATATACATATTTGTGATATTTAACATTATGATTAAATCAAAAAATATTCAATATTGGACTCATTTTGAAGGTATTTACGATACGGTTACAATGATATAATTTGCTAATGAAGAAACGTATTTTTTAATCCATTTTACTTTGTATATGATTATTTGTGTTAATATGATAAAGGTATAAAATGAAAAATGAAAAAGTAAGGAATCAAACTTAAATTAAATGATTAAGTACAAGGGTACTAGGTGTAATTTATAAATGGAAAAGAATATTTAGACTGTACACCTTTTAATTTTGCTTAACAAGTTGTACATTAAGCTTTAGAATGTACACCTTTTAATTTTTCAAGAATAACCATAGTATATAGATTAACGAAAATTGAAAACTGTGAGGTGTAATTCTATTATTCTTGATTTCTTGTGGGGTCATTTTTGTAATTTTAAAGGGGTCCAAAATAAAACTATAACTATAACAATAAAAAAAATAAAAATTTTTGTGGGGTCCACACACCCCATAACTCATAAGCTAGGTTCGTCCCTGAAATCACTTACCATCATGCATACATAACTATCTTCACATAGCAATCATATACATGAAACTTCATCCCCTTCCTAATGGCTCAATGCCATCAAGAAAGCAATATGACACTTGTACCAGGCATCTTCATCTATATAATCTACACTAGGGGTATTACTACCTCCATAGGTACCATCTTCATCCATTTTACATGTTAAAAACATCCACATAATCACACATGCAACATAATCACATACACATAACCATAGGTGATAAAGGTAGAGTACTCACCTGACAATGTGTTACTTAAACAAGCACGTTCACAAGTAAGATGTTCACTATGTACCACCTATAACATATACGCACACATAATACGTATTAACAATTATTTAAATTAATTCTAGTAAATGTACCCGAGCCTTAGGCTCCAAACTCATAGGAAAACCACCCCAATTGCTACCAACTTTTCTACATTCTTATCTTATATAATCCCTTACAAGAAAACCCCTCGAGAGAACCCCAAATGCTTGCCGCAAGAAAAAAAAATCACAATTTTTTTTGCGTAACTTCCTAGCCGCGAAAGATCTTTCCCGGCTGTGAATTCCTGGCCGGGAAGAATTCTTCCCGGCCGCGAAAGGAGGTAGATTTGTCTTCTCCATGGATTTTCAACCCAAACTCATAGGTTTTCAACCCAACCCATAAATTCAAGCATTTTTTGAGCCATTAAGTGTATACAAACCATCTCCAAACATTCAATTACATTCTATAACATATAACCATTACAAAACCTCCAATTGATGATCTGTTAATCATAAATTCCCAAACAAATTAATTAGAACCCTAACCTCCAAATTCGATTCAATCCAACCAAATACAAGTCTATACTTCATTCTCATACCAATAACCAATAATTATAACATCAATTTGAAGTATAAACAAGTATTTGATGATCAATTGATCGTCTCTCCATAAACCCTAGTCCCAAACATAAACTCAATCTTAAACAAACATGAATTGGGATCATACCTTACGCAATTGAAGCCACACACTTGATTGCACGTCGATTCCTCTCCACAAGCTTGCAAAATTGTACAAACCCTAGCCTCCTCTTCTCCCAAAATTGATTTCTCTATCTCTCTCTCTCTCTCTCTCTCTCTCTTTTTATATGGATCGTTCAAGCAACAAGAAAGATAATTTGGGACTTTCTCCCTCTTATATACAGGCTACAAGCAACCTCCAACTTCCAGAATTAACACACTAGTCCCTATACTCCTACAAACAACATAACCATCCAAAAATTAACGTAATTCCGTCAAACTAGTTTAATTACATAACTTGGAAAATGGGGCGTTACAACTCTCCCCCACCTACCAGGATTTCGTCCCCAAAATCCTCTAAGCTTGGTACAACTCTAGGTAGTTCCGCCTCATCCCATCCTCCGGTTTTCACGTCCATTCTGAGCCTTTTCTATGCTCCCATTGAACCTTCACTATCCCAATGTCCTTGTTTCTCATGGACTTCGTCTTTCTCCCCAAGATTGCAACCGGCCTCTCTACGTAGTTAAGCCGTTCATCCAATTGAATATCATCAATCGGCACGTAAGCCGACTCGTCTACCAAAGACTTCCTCAACTGCGAAACATGAAAAGTGTTTGTATCTGACCGAGTTTGGTGGTAGCTCCAATCGGTACGCAACCTTACCTACTCGAGCAATCACCTTAAACGGTCTGATAAACCTCAGACCCAACTTGCCTCTTTTCCGAAATCGTATAACCCCTTTCCATGGTGACACCTTTAGAAGCACGTCATCTCCCACTTCAAACTCTAAGTCTGACCGTCTCTTATCCGCGTAGCTTTTTTGACGACTCTAAGCAGTCTCCAGTCTATCACGAATTAACTGAATACTCTCAGTTGTCTTCTGGATAATTTCAATACTGCCCAATTCCCTATAACCTACCTCTCCCCAACAGATGGGAGTCCTACATCTACTTACATACAGCATCTCATAAGGGGGCATGCCGATGCTGGCATGGAAGCGGTTGTACGAGAACTCCGCCAAGACAGATACGTGTCCCAACTGCCTTCGAAATCCAACACACAAGCTCTTAACATATCCTCAAGGGTTTGTATTGTCTTCTTGCTTTGACAGTCTGTCTATGGGTGGAAAGCGATATTGAACTGAAGCCTCGTGCTCATATCCTCGTGAAATCTACTCCAAAAGTGCAAGGTAAACCGGACATCCTGACCAGAGATCCCCGTGACCGGTATCCCATGTCTAGCCACTGCCTCGTTGACATAAATGTCGACTAACACTTTCGAAGAGGAACTCTCCCGAATCGCGATGAAATGGGCACTCTTCGTTGGTCTGTCCACAATCACCTAAATAGCATCGTGGTTTCTCAGCGTACAAGGCAACTTAGTGATCAAATCCATCGTCACATGCTTCCACTTCCACACGGGTATCTCCAATGGCTGAAGTTTCCCATGTAGTCTCTAATGCTCCGTTTTGACTCTCAAGCAAGTTAAACATTTCTCCACATATCTAGCCACGTCCCGCTTCATTCCTAGCCACCAGTAATCAGTCTTCAGGTCTCTGTACATCTTGGTAGCACTAGGATGGATCAAGAACTTTGACTTGTGAGCCTCATACAGAAGTGTCTGCCTTGCCTCGCACGATACCGGAACCCACACTCGACCGTATCGGGTCAATAACCCTAGACTGTCTGCCACTAGCTGATCCACCTAAGCCTTGATCCGATCCTTGTTCTGATTCTCTCCCTTAATTGCTTCCTCCTGAGACTGCCTTATCAAATCAAACAGTGAGGTTGTCATTGTCAGCCTCATCAAAGGTACCTGAAGTAGGGCACTAGTCGCTTTCCTGCTTAAGGCATCTGCCACCACATTCGCCTTCCCCAGATGGTAGAGGATCTCACAATCGTAATCCTTTACCAGATCTAACCACCTCTGTTGCCTCATGTTCAGATTATGTTGGTCCATGAAGTAACGGAGACTCTTGTGGTCCATGTAAATTGTGCATCGAACTCCATACAGGTAGTGCCACCATAAATTAAGCGTGAACACCCACCGCTACTAACTCTAGATCATGAGTCAGGTAGTTCACCTCATGTGTCTTTAGTTGGCGAGACGCATAGGCAATCACTCGTCCTCTCTACATAAGGACACAACCTAGCCCATAATAAGAGGCATCACAGTAGACTGTCATGTTCTCAACTTCCTTCGTTAAAGTCAACACGGTAGCTTCGCATAGCTTCCTCCTCAAAGTCTCGAATGCTGCTGTTTGCTCCTTACCCCATACAAAGTGCTCGTTCATCCGTGTCAGCTTCGTCAACAGAACTGCTATCTTAGAGAAATCCTAGATGAACCGGTGATAATACCTAGCCAATCCAAGAAAACTCATAATCTCTGTCAGAGTCTTTGGGGTCTCCCACTTCATCACTACTTCCACTTTGGCTAGATCTACCTTTATACCTTCTTGGTTAACAAGATGTTTCAGGAACTGGACCTCTTGTAACCAGAAGGCACACATGGAAAACTTCGCGTACAACCATTCCTTGCGCAAAGTCTCCAGTAGCTCGTAAGTGTTCCACATGCTCCTCCTTCAAAGATCTATTTTTGAGAACCAATCGGCTCCCTATAGTCGATGCACATCCGCATCGACCCGTCTTTCTTTTTCACAAACAAGATAGGGCCTGCCCAAGGTGAGGTAATTGGGGGAATAAACCCCTTATCCAACAGGTCATCTAACTGCTTCGATAGCTCCTGCATTTCCAGAGGTGCTACCTGGTATGAGGCCTTTGCTACCGGTACCGCCCCCGGAACTAATTCTATCGGAACTCCACTTGCCTCTTGGGAGGGATGCTAAGCAAGTCATCCGGGAATACATCCGGATACTCGCTGACTACAGCCACGTATGCTACCATTCTTTTCTTTGTGTCGTCCCGACTATCGACCATGTAAGCCAAGTAACTGCTACCTTCATGAAGGACGTGTTTTTTGGCCTTAGCCAAAGTACACACCTTTGGTACTCTTTTCTGTCTGTCTCCCACGATAGTTAGTTCTCCCCCACTTAGGGTTTGAATCACTACCTGCTGGGTTCTCACAATCAATGTGAGTCCATTGCGACTTAGCCAATCTATTCCAGCTACTACATTGATTTCCCTTATGGGAATAGGGATAAGATCTATACTAAATTTGACTCCATCTATCTCTATTACATTATATACACATCTTTACATAAACGAAACTTCTCGTCCGCTATTTTTACTTCTAACGGACTCTCTAACTTACCCTTTACATGCATGAAATTCTTACAAAAAAACAAAGACACATACGATTTACTAGCCCCCGAATTAAACAACACGAGAGCAAGTAAGTATTGACAGGAATGGTACATGTCACAACGTCCGTCTCTGTCTTTGCCTCATCCGTTGTTAGCTGAAACACATGCCCCCGAGGCTTAGGGGTATCGCTCTTCTTCCCAATGCTTCCCTCGATCGCCTTCACCGACACAGATCTCGAGCTCTGAACAGACCGATAGTCGATGGGCACTCATTGGCATAGTGACCTGGCTGGAAACATTTGAAGTAGAGCTTCACAGTCACCTTGCATTCTCGACTCATATGGCCCGGTTTCCCACATTTATAGCAGGTTCCGGTCCCCCATCCTACACTTGTCGACATGCTGATGCCCACATTTAGAATAGCGAGGGTGCTCCTTCTTCACTACAACCCTCTAGTCGGACGATTTAAACTTCTTCGTCTGGTGCGTCTGTGTTTGAGTCACTTGGCCCTCCTCCTCTTCCCTTGCCTCTCAAGCTCAAGCTCTCTCGTCCTCGTTGCCTCGTGCATCTAACGGAAATCGGTTGTAACATTTTGCCATAACAACAAACTCCCGAATTTCTGGCTTCAGGATCTCTACATAGCGGTACATTTTCATCCGCTCATTCGCCATATAGTTCGGGCAAAAGAGCGACTGCTCCAAGAACAAGTCGGTGATTTCGTTCACCGACTCCGTCGTCTGCATCATCGACATGAACTCGCTCGTGAGCCGTTCGACCTCGACCTATGGCGCGTACTGCTCACGGAACAACTCCTTGAACTGCTCCCAAGTCATGGCGTCCACTTGCTCAGGTGTCCGAGCACGAACAATGAGGTTCCACCAATCTTTAGCTGCTCTTCTCAAAAGCTACGATGCATAGAGAACCTTAACCTCCTCTAAACAGAAACCGGTGCGGAATGTACCCTCCACCTCAGATATCCAGCGAGTGCTGGTCACGAGATTCTTCTTCCCCTCGAACTATGGTGGCTGACAAGCCGATAAGTCCTTATAGCTCGTGACCCTCGATTGTCCACCATGTGATCCTCCCGAACCGCTACGCCTGCTAGCCACGGCTGCCTTTACTTGACTACGAATCTCCTTAGTCAACTCTTACTTCATTTGGGTGTAAACACCTAGAAGCACATCATGTAAAACCGTGCCAACCTTTGCAGCTATCGTTTCCTTCAGATCAGGGATCTCCTTATCATCATCCACAACACACCTCAGATGAATGGTGTGTCAATAAGAAGGAATCATACCTTACTTGACATTGTACGATCAATGATGTGTCGTTCCACACTACCAGTGTCATTCTGGGGACACGCGCTCGAAACGGAAGCTCATATACTGAACAGAGTGCCAACGAAATCGGTAGAAAAAACCCCGTACGAGATTTGGACGGGCAAGAAACCTAAGTTTTCTTTTCTGATGATTTGGGGTTGTGAGGTATATGTCAAACGTGCAACCTCAGAAAAATCAAGCCTAAGTCAGATAAGTGTATCTTCGTAGGATATCCCAAGACAACTGTGGGATACGATTTCTATAATCCTAGCGAGAATAAAGTCTTTGTGGCTCGAAATAGAGAATTTCTAGAGGACCAATTTCTCAGTCTTGAGAATACCAAAAGTGATGTAGATCTACATGAGGTAGAAGAAGATATTACTTTACCGATTGTTGAGCCAGTCATTCAACAAGAACATGTTGAGACTCAACCGAAAACAGTTGAGGAAGTGCAAACACAGGACCTTCGCAGATCCACTAGGGTAAGGCAAGAACCAGATAGGTATCTTGGATTTCTAGTCTCCCAAGATGGCGGAGACTTGAATGAGCCTACATTCTATAGAGATGATGTCTTAGGCAATGAGTCTGAACAATGGCTGGAAGCCATGAAGGTAGAGATGCATTCCATGTACGACAACCTAGTATGGGAGTTGACAGATTTACCCCAACACTATAAAGTTGTCGGGAACAAATGGGTTTTCAAGAAGAAAACAGACATGGATGGAAATGTGCACACATTTAAAACAAGGCTGGTTGCTAAAGGTTTCACGCAAACTCATGGTATCGACTATGATGAAACCTTCTCACCAGTAGCCATGCTAAAGTCCATTTGGATTCTGATGGCCATCTCAGCGTATTTTAACTATGAGATTTGGCAGATGGATGTTAAAACTGCCTTCTTAACGGGAAGTTAACAGAAGATGTCTATATGCTACAACCAGATGGGTTTGTAGATCCTAAGAATCCTAATAAAGAGTTCAAGTTGCTAAAATCCATTTATGGATTAAAGCAAGCATCTAGGAGCTGGAACTTACACTTTGATGAGTGAATCAAAGACTTTGGTTTTACCAAAAGTGAGTTTGAGCCATGTGTTTACACTAAGTTCAGTGGGAGCATAGTAACCTTCTTGGTCTTATATGTGGATGGCATTCTATTTATTGGAAATGATGTACCAACCTTACAAGGAGTAAAAACTTGGTTAGGTAAATGTTTCCAGATGAAAGACCTTGGAGAAGCCGCCTATATACTTGGTATTAAGATCTACAGAAATAGATCTAGACGGCTTATCGGACTTAGTCAAAGTACATATGCTTCAGCAATTGGATCAATCATGTATCCATGTTATGTACCAGGCATGATGTTGCTTTCTCAGTAGGTGTTACAAGCAAATACCAGCATAACCTAGGTGAAGCTCATTGGGTGGCTGTCAATAACATTCTCAAATATTTGAGACGGACCAAAGAAATGTTCTTGGTGTTTGGAGGATCTGAGGATGAGATTAGTGTCACGGGTTACACTGATGCTAGTTTCCAGACCGACAGAGATGATTTTATATCACAGTCAGGGTATATTTCTACCCAAAACGGAGGTGCGATCTCGTGGAAGAGCTCGAAGCAGGATACTATAGCAGATTCCACTACAGAGGCAGAGTAGATTGCAGCATCAGACGCAGCAAAGGAAGCGGTCTGGCTCAAAAATTTTATCTCGGATCTTAGAGTTATTTCCATATCTCTAGACCCGTAGATATTTACTGTGATAACTCTGGTGCTGTGGCACAAGCCAAAGAACCCAGAGAACATCACAAGTCGAGACATGTACTCAGGAAGTATCACCTCACCGAGAGATCATTGGAAGAGGAGATGTCAGAATATCCAAGATTCCGACGGACGAGAATGTCGCAGATCCGCTGACAAAGCCGCTAGCTAGAGTAAAGCATGAGGTCCATGCTAGTTCCATTGGAGTGCAGTACCTGGATACTAGTACCTAGTTTATGTTATTGATTATTACTGTGGTTTTATCTTTGAAACTCTATATCATGTAAAGTTTATTATTTCACTGTGTGCTCGAAATAAGGAGGCTATTATTCATGATTGTTTCAAATTAACCAATTTTAGCATATTTAAATCATCCATGATTTTTGCAATATCTTGCGAGAAATCAAAATTTTCGTAGCTACTTGTTGAGGTGGGAAACCCAACAGGGTTGTAACGCTATTATGAATGTTTGATGATTTATTCTAAGTAAAGAGTAATTGCACAAGTGATGTGACCAAACATTCATAGATATTCATCCGAGTGTTTGAATATCGGAAGTGACCAGTTTCACGTCTGCTCCATGAAGCCTATGTCATGAGCATTGACTTGATGATATTTTGTCCTTAGACATGATATATTTGGTCTGTGAATGTGGGGACTACTGTACTCTTAGCACGTTCTAACGCTACGCCGTAACAGGGTGGCCATACGGGGCGTGACTAGATGCAACGGAAGCCATGTATCCAGATGCAGATAGTCAATATGGGATTTTCACCTCTTTTTCAAGAGAGATATTTCCGGGCCCCTTGACGATTAAGATTGGCAAAAATGCATGGCCACGCTCGGATAAAATAACAGTTGTTATTCGGTAAGTTTCGTAACTGCAGGTAATCGAAATCAGAGTCAAGAAATACTTGAGTTTAAGATTGAATCCTCTACTCCTCTAAAACTCACTTTAGAAATATTGCGCGTAAAAGGAATGAACCTGTGTACAAATTCAAGAGTGAATTGTATCTCTGGATATAAGAGATCTTATAACCTGGTTAACCTAAGTGTCTGGCTAGGGAGCTCCTTAGGCTAATGGTAACAGTTGAGTTACTAGTCTGGCACAAGTGGGAGTCTGAAGGGATTATGTGCAAGACAGTAACAAGGTTTACCGTGTCCAATGTTATAAGACACTAGTGGGTCACACTGCTATACACCTGTTGGTCCAGATGATTGGATTGAATTGAGATTAGATCAAACAACTATAGCTAAAAGAGTATAATGCAGCGGAATAATTGAAATAAGCTATAGATGAATATGAACTAGAACGAAATACTCAGCATATCAAGATCATCTTACTTGAATAATGACATGAAATTAATGATGAACTGACTTGAAGATCCAATGGAACAGTAATCTCTATATTGATAAAACTTGATGAACAGTACACATTAAAGATTACTCTTACAACGAAAAGAGTACTAACGGCTATTTATACATAAATGAGATGACCTAACAGACCCACTATGATCTTGACATGTGTTAAAGTCCTGATCGTAGAAAGTGAGTCGGTTGAGGTAGTCACGTGAGTAGCACGAGGTAAAAATAATCGTTTCTGCAGAAGTTGTATTTACAGAGACATAAACTGACAGACTCTCTGTCAAGCATATCAGAGGTTTTGTGAGCTCTTACAGAGATTCTGAGGAGCTTGTCTTCATCCGGTAGAGCCTCAGTCAAAATTTGCAGAAGGTCTGATGAACAAGTCTTCAACTTCTGTCAAAACCTTTAAATCTTTTATCATTACTTTTACATTAAGGAATCATGAACTAACAATCTCCCCCTAAGTAATGAAAAAAGATGCGAGCAAAAAAAAAATTCTTTGAAAATAATAGCCAAAAAGAAGTGAGTGATTCTCAACTTCTGAAATTACAGTACTAGAAAACAAATCTAACTAACTAAACACGACTATCTCTTTTCCTTTTCCTTGACATTTGAGTTTGGGAAGTCGTTGATACCAGCTTTCTTCATAAACAGATACATGTTTTATAGAAAAGTTCTGAACTTTGCAGTGTTCTAAATGGTTGTGAATACTTGTTGGACAAGTTCTCTGTTTGTTCTTCCTTGTTGAACTTCTTTGCCCAGAGCCCTATACACAAAATTCAACGATTTATGCATGTACTTGTGGCTTTCAAGAGGATCGAAGAATCTTTTAATTCCGTCTCTGTCTTCATAAACAAAACCATAACATGGCTCTTCAACAAAGGTATTTGGCTGAACATCTTTGATCCAGAAAGGTCGGTTTGCCGGTGGAGAAATGTAGAGCTTGTTCTGTCCGAGCCAGTGCGCAAAATCAAAATCCTTCTGACTCCAATAAATAATCTGAGAACGTATAACTTCCCATAATCTGCTCTGAGAGTCTGCATAGCTTTTGTTTATCTCCATGCGCTTGCCAGAAAATGGAACAGAAAAGGAAGGTCTTGTATGCACAGAATATGAAAGTTGGCATCTGTGAATGTATAGACAATCCCATCCTTTCTTAAGACAGAGAAGTAAGTGTAGTGAACTTCGTTGTTGCAGAGGGTTCCTTGAGTCAGAGTCTTTACGGAGATGATTGGAGCCTGAGAATAGACATCTTTAGCTTCCTGGATGAGCTTAGCAAATTTGATTCTAGCTTCAGAAGTTGCGATGCCTGTGACTTTTGGATCAAAGGGAGGATCAATATCCCGTGTGGAAAACTTCCACCTTTGAGCTTCTTCTAATGAGGTGATGCAGCAATCAGCAGGAAGAGGTAGTCTGGTAGGTTGATTTTCTGCAACATCTTCTGTGGCATAGTCTTCTGGAAACACATCTTCAAGTATTTTTTTCAGTACATCTGTTGGTGGCAATTGGCTTGATGTTTCCAATCAGAGTATCAAAAGTACCAGAGGATGCTTCCGCCACCTTAGATGATTCTCCCAGAGGCTGAGGTGATACGCCGGTCCTACCAGCACTTGACAGACTTTGAGCCAGAGTAGCTCGTGAGAATTTAACTGCCATCTTCTTTTGTTCTTCTTCTGAGAGCGGAGCCTCTGAGACTTTGCCCTTGCCTTTATCTTTACCAGTATTAGCGGGCTCTGCAGTCTTTTCTTTTGAGACTTCGCCGATGCGAACACCTTTGACTCCAACAGACTTCCTTTCTTGATTCTCCCCCTCAGGATGATCAGGATCCTGGTCATCCTATGACTTGGGAGTGGGCTTTGAGGCTTCCAAAGAGCAAGTGAAGCGAGCTTTCTGAAGACGAGAATTGAGACGATGCGCATGCTTGAGTTTTGCAGAAAGAAGCTTGGAGAACTTGCGATCCGGCTTCAATTCTACGCGAATTGCATTGTGAAGAGCTTTAGAAATGTTTGTGGTAATACAGCCTTGAAGTTGCAAAGTCTTCTCGGCAAGACTGTTAATGGTACGAATCTGAACTTCGTGAGTATCACGATTATCTTGGAGAAACTTTTCAGAGACTGCACGAACTTCTGCTCCAAGACACTGAACCATCTCACATAATTGACCGCGGGTGGCCAAGCTTTTCGGGTTGCCTTTGTCAGGAGTAACACCGAGAACGATGGCTTTGTCAACCAGAGCACGAATCTCCTTCTTGAAAGACTCGAAATCATGATAAGCAGTATTTTCAAGGTCGATGGCATATTGTTGACCAACAGAGGCTAGCTGACGCTTCAGAGAATCTAGAAAAGATACGTCAAAAGAGATGTTGTTGAGCACGGAGGAAATGCCATCTGTGGTAGGAAGGCTGGAAACCTGACGTTGCAGAGAGGAAACAGCAGAAGTGAGATTCTCGATAGTTGTGGTGTGCTGCTGCAGAATGATAGGTGAGGGTGCTGACGAAGAACTTTTAGAGCTTTTCAACTCATCAAGTCTTCTGAAGACCTCTGTTGCAAAGGTTTGAAACTCACCCTTTGTAACATAGTCTTCCTGGGTACCTAAGGAACCAACAGATGTTTCCTTAGTAGCCTTTGAGTTAAAGGCGCCCTCAGAGGTGGTTTTGATGTTATCCTCTCGGGGACTTCTGGAGGATCCTCGGACTTCCTTTACAGGAGAGCCTACCTCCATTCTGTTGGTTTCGATCACAGAAGGTCCTGGGCCCTTTGCGAATGATTGACCAAGTGGAGTTCTTTGAGGTTCTAGATCAAAGAACTCGTGTGCTCTTGCAACTCCCTCAGAAAGAGAAGTGGATTTTCACTCATGTGATGGGGATCAACACATGCATCCCCATGTGGTTGTGTTAGACCCTTGGGAGAATGGGTCTTTATGATTAAACTAGCATCCTTTTGAGAGGATGCAGGAGTATGGAGGGGTTCCCGGTTATCAGATACAACAGAGGCAGAAGGAATGTTCTCTGTGTGGCTAGGATGGGTTGGGTTCGGCTTGTGCGAGCCTGTTTCAATAGCTGTCTCATCTAGAACATGAGCGCTAGACATGTGGGTAGCACTGGGATTGTGGCTAGGGGATGTACGCATGGCATCTTTTTCACCAACCTTATCTACTACCTCTGTCGTCACTACACCTGGATCCTCTACATCTTGAGGAATGACAGAATTAGTCTCCTTATTTCTCCCTACATCATCATTTGCACCAAGATTATCCAAAAACTGAGCTTCATTATCAGAGAGAGTGATTTCAGCACCTAATTCCATATCATCATCAGTAAAGGTGTGCATCTCTGTCTCCACAAAGAGTTCATCAGGGAGATCTTGTAGGGGTTCTTTAGAGATGATAGGAGGTTCTTGAGTGACTTCTGCAACCTGATGTTTGGTTTTCTTTTTCTTTCTGAGAGAAACTTCTGAAGAAGAAGGTACCTCTATTGTAAGAACATGAGTTTCTGTGACTTGTTTCCTTAGCCTTTTCTTTTTGGACTTGATTATCTCTGCAGGAGGTGATACTTTTGGGACTGATGTCTTTTGTTTCTTGACGTTCTTCGGCTTTGGAGACTTCTGTGGAGGACGACTATCTATATCTAGAGTCTGTCTAATCTCACTTTCCTTACCAACCACCCTGTCTCCCTCAGAACGCTCTTGTGTTTTCTTAGACTTAGGTTCCTTAGGCTGTCCTATTCGTAGAGGGGTTGCTGGGACCGGCTTTGGTCTCCTGCATCTACGTCTATATTAATCTCTCTGGGGCTTCTGAAGCAACATGATCATAGCGTGAGACATGGGTCGAATGTTCGCGTATCCCTGTGATTGTTCTGTGGGCTTGAAAGCTTTCATAGGGAATAACTTCGCCATGGTAAGGGATTTGTCGGAAGAAGACCAAGGAAGCTTTTCTTGCAGAATATCATGAAATTCAAGGCCGAAGAATCTTTGCAGAATAAGATTCTTGGGGTTTCCATCAGTTGTTGAATATCGCTTGGACATATGTTGGGAGGCCACTTTCTTTCTGATCAAGCCTACCATGTCTTCGAAGATAAGACCAGCAAAGTCAAGATTGAGTCCAAAGAAAATGCCATACATGATGGAGAGCATTGCATGAGAAGATTGATCAGACTCCCCACTTTCCCATTTAGACAGAGAACAACATATTCCACATGGGTGGCAGACCCTTTCTACGGAAGTCACCACGTTTGATCAAGGGTTTGTCGGCATCAGGGGTATAAGAGAGAAACTTAAGAAACTCAATGAGTTCTTCAGCAGTGGGGGTATCATCAAATTCCTCTAGCTCTTCCAGATGCAGAGCTTGACGAAAATCATTGACATTCAAAGTCAGCGAGATCATCTTTTTGCCTTTTCGATCACCAGTGTATCCTGTGATGGTCAATCCTTCATCTTCATACTGACAGACATAGGAACTCAAAAGAAATTGAGTAACATATGTTTCAGGAACTTCGATAGTGGCTGTGAGAGCATAGTAGATTGGGTGATTGCGCAGAACTTCAATCCAATCAGCAGCTTCAGTAGGAAAGGATTTGAGATTTGGGACAAGATACTGATTGTTGGACTTTTTGACCAAAACGATAGATTCGAATCGGTTTCGCTGAAAGGATATGGCGTGGGTGGTTTGAGCCTGTGATTGATTAACTTCGACGTCATTCAGATGAGTTTCAGAGACGCCAACAGCTGAACTAGTGAAAGATTAGCTTGGTTTGAGGATTCAACAGACATGATTGAGAAAGAAAAGATTAGGGTTAGCACAAGATCTTAAAAATCTGCTTGAAGAAAATAAGAAGTGGTAAAAGGTTGAAACAGTTAGGTTTCAGAGATTATAAGGTGGAGGGAAGATGGGCTTTGAATTTGAACAATTTTCGAAAGATAAAAGCCTACGAAGTAGTGCGGGTGCACCGTTGGTAACCGTCCAGTGGATATATGACACGTGGTCTTGACGACGCACGATAGACGACGTGCGCCTCAAAAATCTGACACGTGCGTGAAGTGAAATGTAACCCTTATCCATAAAAAAACAACGTATCAATTCAGGAGAGCATATTCACAGAGGAAATGCTGCAGAGACCTAAGGGATTATAAAGTCTCTGTGAACTATACGTGGGATTGACTTGCACCTTTTATACCTAAATCTTTGAAAATCCGCAAAGAGGTGATGAATCAACAAGTATAAATACCTTAGAGCTTCAGTAACAGAAGTTCTGTGATACAGGATACTGATGATATAAAATAAGTTTTCACTTCTGTGGTTTTGATATTTTAAATGAAGATAAACTCCCCCCTAGAAAAGTGCTACTTCAAGAATATCTTGAAAGAACCTGCATACAAGAAGTCTGAAGACCAAGATCAAAGCAGAAAACAAAATAAAAGTAAAAGTAAGCAAATCAAACAGAATAATAAGCAAAAAAATATATATACATAAAAGACGAACAACAAGATGAGATCAGGGTAAGGGACCAGTCATGCCAATCTTTTCAATAAGAAAAGTGAATCTTTTCTCATCAAGAGATTTAGTAAAAAGATCAGGCAACTAAAATTCTGTGTTGACAAAGTACATTTCAACATTACCTTCCTCAACTTGATGTTTAAGAAAGTGATACCTGATATCAATATGTTTGGTCTTTGAGTGTTGGACAGGATTTTCTTTGAGTGATACCTGATAGCAATTGCACTTTTGTTGTCACAGAGGATAGGGATTTTGTTGAAAGTCTATCCGTAATCACGAAGCTGTGTTTGCATCCATAGAGCTTGAGAGCAGCAACTGGCAGCAGCTACATATTCAGCTTCTGCAGTGGACGTAGATACACAGTTTTGCTTCTTAGTTGACCAGCTTACCAACTTGCCACCTAGAAAATGACAACTTCCTGAAGTGCTTTTCTATCCACTTGACATCCTCCATAATCTGAATCAGTGTAAGCCAGAAGATCAAAGCCTGAATGTAAAGGGTACCACAAACCAAGGCTAGGTGTCTTCTTTAAGTATCTCAGAATCCTTTTGACAACAAGCATATGTGATTCCTTTGGATCAGATTGATACCTGGCACACACACAAGTTGAAAACATAATGTCAGGTCTACTTGCTGTAAGATATAAAAGTGAACTGTTGGTCCTCTTTCGATGGCCAACTGTGTAAATTGTATTGTAGAAGGGGGGGAGTTGAATACAATCAACACAGTTTCTTCTACTTAGTTTAATTCAAAACCCTATGGAGTTTTTGTGTGAACCAAAGTAGATTGTTTGTTGAAGCGGATCTAGACTACGTCAAGATCCAAACAATCCATAAGTATTTCACGAAGCATTTGCTTATGCACAAAGCAAGAATAGAGAAGGATAGAAGTGAACCTTGATAGAGAGAGAAAGGATTGGGGTATAAAAGCATGAACCAAGGTTGGTTTGAAGAACAAACCTGATACTCATGTTTATACCCCATGATTAAATGCATGGCAGAACCACTTTTGCACGTGGCAAACTAGGAGTGGTTCTATTGTACTATACACAAAAAACGACGGCCCATACTTGGTAGGGTTATGGTCTATAGTGTACAGTTGCCTTATGGTTGACAAGCAAAGAGGGAGCAGGGAACAGACATCCCCTTTTTGTACTCTTGTCAAAAAGGCAAATCAAATCCTTTGCGTGCATATAGGAGGGAAAGACAAATCTTGAATTCGTAAAGAGAAAGTCACTGATCGGACCTTAGAGTCGTTGATCTCTGGGAAAGATCAGGGAGGCACTGTGACTTGTCTTTAGCAGAACGTCATGCAGAGTAGTCAGCTTGCTATCACTGAGCTCAACTTCAGATCACAAGCTCGCTGACTCTATCATTCAGCTTACATCAATAGATGGTGCTGATGGATTTCTTATGGCATGACAATTTGTCTTTCAGGGGATACTTAGCTGATGTCAGCTCTTGCTGATACTGAACGGAGTCAGTGATCAGCAGTCGCTGATTGCCCAAACTGTCAGCGATAAAGAGTCGCTAAAGTAGTGAACTTCATCTTTCAGCAGTGCTAAGTATTTACAAGAGATAGATAAAGGATCATTGATATTTCACAAAGTCTTGGGAAGACTAGATCAACAATCTCCCCCTAAATATCAATGATAAGACAACAGGGAGGTTGTCTTGATTCTAGAACTTAAATAATTTGAATTCTAAGTCCAGAAGTAACAGTTAGGAAACAACACATGTGAAAGGTACTTGTATTATTTAACTGTTAAGTAAAGTCATTTTTAGTGAGCAGATATCAGCAATAAAGAAACGGATATCAAAGATAAGAAGATACTTGTATTCATTTCATTCCAATAATTTGAAGATTACAATACAGAAGGAAACAAATTACAATTCACTGAAAGAAATACATAGAGACAGTGAAAGAAATACATAGACAGCGAACTAGTCTAGAGGTCTTTTCTTTGTTCTCCATTTTCGTCTTCTCTTCCGCAGCGAGTCGCGAACTCAGCAGTAAGATGGGGAAAGAGGCATTCAACCAGCAGAAGATAACTTTCGCAGTTGAGTTATTCAATCACAGAGATAACCACAGATATTCGTCCCTGTGTTGAAAGCAGATCCTTAAGGAGAAGGAATCTGCCAGAAGAATGAAATTTCAGCGATCACAATCAGGTTCTGATTTTGATTGCTGAAATTTCTCCCCCTCAGTAGGTGCACATCCAGAAAACAGGATGTCTTTGCAATGATGCAAAACCTACATATCAAAAGGAGACTTACATGTATTCCCCCCCTCAGATAATGACCTATGACCTCCCGAGACTTGGGTTCTATGTTAATAGAACCAGGGAGATAGGCCAGCCCAGTAGAAGGGTAGCTAAGGAGAAGAGTTCCTATAAGTGGAGGGGGAAAGGGGAATGGAACATCCCTTTTAGAAGAAGGTGTCCTGCAAGACTTTCTCCCCCTCAGATACAGCACCGGGTGCTGTAGCTGGGATGCATGACCTTCCTTCATTAGAGCTGAGATTTGTGCTGCATAAATAGTAGAGTAGAAGAGAATCTGCAATGAAGGGAAAAGGAAACATAAGTTAGAGCATGATAAAAGATAAGAGAAATGTATTGTTAGAGAACTTATGTTCTTAAAGATAAACTCAAAGTGAGTTATTATCTTTGAGAAAAGAGAGAAAAGAAAAGATCCTTGTAACAAGGATGAACTCACCAAACTAGGAAGAAGATCTTCAAAGGAGGAAGAAATAAATGAACACATTGTGAAGCAAATCTTTAGAGAGAAGATATGGTAAGTTGTGAAGAAAAGAAGTAATCCAAGGGTGGATTTATATAGAGAGAAGGGATACCAAAATGTGCGATTCAGAAAAGCAGATTTGACATCCATCTGGTAAACCTTGAATCCTTTGTGAGCTGCATAAGCTAAGAAGATTCTGATTGGTTCTAGTCTGGCTACAGAAGCAAAGGTTTCTTCTTAATCAATGCCTTCTTGTTGAAAGTATCCTTGAGCAACTAATCTTGCTTTGTTTCGGACCACCACCGCATTTTCATCCTTCTTGTTTCTGAAAACCCATTTGGTGCCAATTGCACTTTTGCCTGCTGGCAGAGATGTGAGAGTCCATACTTTGTTTCTTTCAAATTGTAGAAGTTCATCTTGCATAGCTTCTACCCAGAATGGTTCTGTTAACGCATCTGTAACCTTTTTAGGTTCATTTTTGCTGACAAAACATAGAAAGAGACAATAATTGAGATTTGCCCTTGTTTTGAATCCTTCTGAAGGATCTCTTATGATCTAGGTTTGAGGATGATCTTTTGTCCATCGAGCCGCATGTGGTAGATTAAGATTGGAAGATATTTCTTGCAAGATTGGTGAATGACTTACAGAAGTAACTTTAGGGCGGAGTAGGTGTGATGATGTTTGTGCTAAAGAAACAGGAGCCGAAAGAACAGGGGAAGGAGTTTGCTCAGGAAGATCTAAGGGTAAAGATGGTGATGTAGTACAAGGGTCAGGAGTGAGAGAAGAAGGTTGAGCTTCTGAAATGGGATTTGTATTCTCAGGGTTCACAAAAGTTCTGTCAGGGTTCAGAGAAGTTCTGTCAAGTCCTTCAGAACCTCTGTCAGAATCATCAAAGTCTTCATACCACTCTTGAAACAGATTTTCAAGATCTTCTGAGATGGTTGCTTTTGAGGATGCTTCTACTTGCTTCTTAAGTTCTGTTGTGAACTTTTCCTGAGTTACCTGAAACGAGTCATCAAACTTTACATTAGTACTCACAACTACTAACTTGGTTCTGGGAATATAGACTCTGTAAGCAACAGTGTCCCATGCATAGCCAATAAAGATAGCAGAGTCTCCTTTTGGATCAAACTTTCCAACAGGTTCTCTTTCATTTAATACAAAGCATTTACAACCAAACACGTGGAAGAACTTTATATTCGGACGTTTGATGTACAGAAGATGATTTCTGCCTAGAAGGTAAGAGGTAGACCAGAAGCGTTCAACATTGTTCTGGCAGCTTCGACAATGGTGCGATTCTTTCGTTCTACAACACCATTCTGTTGGGGTGTTCTTGGAGCTGAGAAATTGTGAGTTATTCCAACAGAATTCAGGTACTCTTCTATGGTTGAATTTTTGAACTCAGTACCATTATCACTTCTGATAACTTTAACCTGCAATCCATGAAAAACTTGAAATCTCTTCAAGAGATTTATGAGAAGCATAGGAACATGAGATTTCTTTCTAACAAACTCTACCCAGGTAAATCTTGAAAATTCATCTACAAGTACAAGAATGTACTTCTTCCCGTTCAGAGTCTGAACTGCAATGGGTCCACAGAGATCCACATGTAACAGTTGCAGAGGCTGATCAAAGGAAGAATCAGATTTAGTTTTATGTGAAGACCTTTTGAGTTTTCCCATTTCACAAGCTGAACATAGATGATCTTTCTCAAATTTTATCGTAGGTAGTCCTTTAACTAACTTTAGCCTTACCAGTTTTTCTAAAGTATGAAAATTTAAGTGACAGAACCTGGTATGCCATAACCATGCTTCTTCGTTTTTCATAGAGGATATTAGACAAATTTCCTCTTTTTCATCAAGAGCATCAAAGATTAGAAGATATAAATCTCCTCTTCTGTTGGCTCTCATAACTTCAATGAGGGTGTCAGCTTTGTAAAGAACGCAATACTTGATGTTAAACTTTACATCCATCCCATTGTCATAGAGTTGACTTACACTTATGAGATTGTATTTCAGACCATCCACATAAGACACTTGATTCACTGTTATTTCTCCCTTGACTATCATCCCATATCCTTTTATTTTGCCTTTTTGATTACCTCCAAAAGCCACTGAGCTTCCTTCTTTATTAACATAATGAGATAAAAGCTCTAATGTACCAGTCATGTGTCTAGAGCACCCTGAATCAATATACCAGGTAGACACATGCTTTTGTTTCTGCAATCATATAACAAGTGATTTAGGTACCCACTTCCAGTTAGGTCCTTTCAAATTAGCATGTTTGAGGTATGCCACAACATTCTTTGATTTGGGCTTACTTTTCTAAGAAACTGAGTTGCCAAAGTGCCCTTTGAAATCTCTAGAGGATTGACCTCTGTGATTTAAGACCAGACATGAAGAATTGTGAAAATGATTTGACAACGCATGCATTAGATTAACACATTTACAGAACTCAGTTTGACAGGATAAAGACTTAAACTTTTCATTGAAATTCTCAAAGATGGGTACAGAATTTAAAAGGATAGAGCCCTTCATAGTTTTGGGCATCTTAGTACAAGATTTCCTAACAAGTCTAAGCTCTTTATTTTTCAAAAAGTTATTCTTCTGTGGTTCCCTTCTCATAGAATTCCCTGCATGTACTAAAACAGAAGTTTGATTATTGTCAATCCATTTTTTCTTTTCTTTTCTAGAGAACTTAGGTTTTGTAAGTTCAACAACAGAAGGATTCGAGTCACTTGAGGAAGTGTACTCAGGACATGTGACCATCTCAGAGTCTAATGCAGTATCTGTCAATGAATTTGTTTCAATTTCTGAGAAATCTTTTATGGTTTCATTTTCGCAGAAGAACTCAATATTTTCAGAATTTACAGATTTCTCAGATTCTTCTGTTAGATATCTTGGAATAAATTCAGATGCACAACGTGATAATTTCTTTTCAAAAGGTTTTACTGTGCATTGGAAGTCACAATCTTCTTGAGTAGAAGAGTTACCAAAATCAAAAATTCCCAATTGGCTTTGAGTTACAAGTTTCTTAGTAACTGACTCACTCTTTTCAGATGGTGAGAAGGAATCAATGTAATCTTCAAATGCAACATTTGTGAAAATTAAGGGAGTTTTTGACTCAGGTTTGTTCAAAATTTTTCTTCTTTTGAATATAGATTTTGAATCAGGAACATGACTTCTGATGTTCTGTGCAGATATGAAGATAGTCTGTAGAGACTTCTTTGGATTGCCAGAAGGCTTATGTTCACATTCTGAAAAACCTAAACCTCTTCTTCCCATATTGACTCTAATTTTCTTGAAGACATTTTGTGCATCTTGAAATTTCCTGATTTTGAGTTCTCTGTCAAAAAGATCTCTGTGTAAGAATTCTCTTTCAGTTTGGAAAAATTCTTTGACAGATAAGGCATTAGTTCTCTCATTCTTTAATCTTTTAATCTCATCATCCTTTTCCTTAAGAGATTTCTCAAAAATGATTGTCTTCTCTTTTAACCTTTTGTAAAGTTCAATTCTGTTTGCTTCAGTTTGTTCATACATAGTGAAAAATCTAGATCTTTCTTCTGTCAAAGTGTTCATTTCTTTTTCACATATTGACAACTTTTCTTTGAGACTATTGAACTCTTCTTGATGTGAATCAATGTTTTCAACAATCTCAGAATAAAGTTTTTCTAGTTCAGAAGATACCTTAGGGTTTTTGTTGTTGACTAAATCAGATTCACCTTTCGCCATTCCACAGAACTTGGTTTCATCCTCAGAATCTTCAAAATCTACCAATCCCTTCTGTGGTTCATCCTCTTCTGAAGATTCATCAGTTCCCAATTCACTGGTTTGAGCAAGAAGCACCTTCTTATTGTAAAAGTCAGCCTTTCTTTTGAAGTAAGTTGAGTCTTGCTTTGGCTTTGGAGAAGGCTTCTGTAGAGTTGGCTTATGAGGAGTCACTGGTCCTGTCGCCCAGCACTCTGACGCATAGTGTCCTAGCTTGCCACATCTAAAACATCCTTCAGTGTTCCTCTGTGGTTCTTCCTTTCCCTCATCATTTCTTGGATCATTCTTTCTCTTGAAATCTCTTCTCTCAAAACTTCCTCTTCCGTACCCCTTCTTTTCATCATCCCATTTTCGCTCATAGCTTTTTGATCCACTAAAAGCTCCTCTGCGAACATCTCTGGTAAACGAGACCAGAGTCTTCATCATTTCTTTCATAGACATCTCTTCTTCTGAGCTCGATTTATCATCATCTGTCTCTGTTAAAAGAGCTTTCTTCTTCTTTCTTTTCTCTTCTGTTCTCTTCCTTTCTACCTTTCCCTTCTGATCTTCTGCCACCAAGGCTAAAGGTCCTCCAATACTACTCTTAAGCTGTAAGACTTGTGGTTCTAGACTAGCCAAAGTACCAAAGAGTTCTGCTAGAGACATGAATTCCAGATCCAAATTTGTTCTCATTGACATGGTAACATTTAACCACTCAGTCCCTAAACCCTTTAAGAACAACAGATTGTTATCTTCATTTGTTCTGATCACACCCGACTTCTTGTACTTATTAATCAGTATATTCAGCCTAGAATATGTATCCCTAAGACTTTCTCCTTCCACAGCCTTAAATTCATGGTATTCATTAATACACATGGTTCCATTGTTCTTAAGAGATGCAACACCACCTTCTAGCTGTCTTAATAATTCACTCCATAACTCCTTAGAGGAATCACAATGATCCAGTGACATGAAAATATCATTTGGGAGTGCCATGATTAACAACCTTTTGCATTTGGGGGCTAAACTTGCCAATTCTTTCTCCTCATCATCCCAATTGGCTGGAAGTTTGGGTTGATAGAATTCAGGTATTTCAGGGGTAGTTGCAGTAGCTGGGACTCGTGAATGAGTGTAATAGGTACATATGGAGGGTTGTGTAAGAATTCAGATATTCTGGGATGAATTCCTTCCAGGAAATTAACCATTCTGATTTTCCATTGCTGGAATTCTTCCCGAACAAGGGTTGGGGGGTTTGGATTGGGAACCAATACTCATGAAATTGGTATTTGTCAAATTTGCCATGGAAAACAAGAATAATCAAGGAAGAGAAAATGATAAACAGGATTCAAAGAAATTCAATCACAAACAGGAATCAATTGAATAAGGATTCAATTCCTGCTCTGATACCACTTGTTGGTCCAGATGATTGGATTGAATTGAGATTAGATCAAACAACTATAGCCAAAAGAGTATAATGCAGCGGAATAATTGAAATAAGCTATAGATGAATATGAACTAGAACGAAATACTCAGCATATCAAGATCATCTTACTTGAATAATGACATGAAATTAATGATGAACTGACTTGAAGATCCAATGGAACAGTAATCTCTATATTGATAAAACTTGATGAACAGTACACATTAAAGATTACTCTTACAACGAAAAGAGTACCAACGGCTATTTATACATAAAGGAGATGACCTAACAGACCCACTATGACTTTGACACGTGTTACAATCCTGATCGTAGAAAGTGAGTCGGTTGAGGTAGTCACGTGAGTAGCACGAGGTAAAAATAACCGTTTCTGCAGAAGTTGTATTTACAGAGACATAAACTGACAGACTCTCTGTCAAGCATATCAAAGGTTCTGTGAGCTCTTACAGAGATTCTGTGCAGCTTGTCTTCATCTGGTAGAGCCTCTGTCAAAACTTGCAGAAGGTCTGATGAACAAGTCTTCAACTTCTGTCAAAACCTTGAAATCTTTTATCATTACTTTTACATTAAGGAATCATGAACTAACAACACCCAAATAGAGATCAATTTGATTTACTAAATGTGTGGGGAATTAATTAATTAATTAGAGAGAAATAAATAATAAATAGTATATTTATTATTTATTGGATAAATATTGGTTCAAATATTTATTGTATTTTATATATTAATAGTTAACTAATATATGGTAATGTTTAATAAAAGCTATCGGGCTATTAAATTAAACGGGCTTTCTGTTATTGGGTAATTACCATATTTAATGTTATAAATATGGTAAACCTAATGGTTTTTCATTCATTCATTTCATTAGTAGCTTAAACCGAAAGAAAGCCAAAAACCTCTCTCTTTCTCTCTTCCTAAAATCGACACACACATACATAGATACACAAATCAGCTAGATTTGTGTATCCGGATAATCCATAGGCAGTCTAGCAGCTTATCTCACGGTGGTGCAGTAGTGGTGTACCCCCACGAGCTTTCTAGACTCGTTCATAGATTGTCCCAAAAGGTATATCGATAAACCCTCTATTGTTAAATCTGTTTGTGATTTGGTTGGATCTACGTTTGGGAATTATGGATTGTTTTTCCGCTGTGCACGTTTTTATCCCCATCCATTCCCAACAAGTACTACTCGACAATTTTCATCAAAAACATTAGTATTTTAGTTCTGAAATAAAGACAACGTGCGACTGAGCTGCTAGCCATTCGGAGCTTCATAATGTAGACTTTCCCTTACTAGTCGATGAATTACCTGGCACTAAAAAGATAATAACAACAACGGGTAAACTTTACGCTTAGTGAGCACACATCTAATACCATATATACCATGCACACATAACCATTATATCATAGTAATTACCAAGCACATAACATCATCCCTCCCTTACGGCTCAAACCGTCAAGGAAATAAATGACACAGGTACCAGGCCTCTTAATCCATAACATCTTCCCTAGGGGTAACAAATACCACCATAGGTACTATTATAACCGCTAACATGCAAGTTTAACACATAACCATACATGCATAACAATCATATATACATAACATATAAGGTACAGATAGAGTAGTCACCTGATAGATGCTAGTTAATCAAGGATGTTCTCACACACAAGGTTCACCTCGTACCACCTATTACATTTATACACACATGCATATCATGTTTAAACCGATATCTTATCCCAAATGACCTAGGCACACTAATCCAATTTCCACCAAACATCATGTTTCATCACCCCTTAGGGGAGTGTAAACATGAAAACCCCAAATGAGCCCGATTCGTAAAAGTGAAAATTACATCCAGTGGTATCGGAGCTACCCGTGGATACCCGTAGTTCGATTTCCCCATGCGGGTTAGCTGCAAGTTACTACCCGTGGATACCCACAATTCGATTTCCCCCATGCGGGTTACGAACAAAAGTCGATGGTTTCACTTCTCAAACACGAATTCGACCATATCAAGTCAAGACTAAGTTTATGCATCATTCTCATACATGCTATAACATTTTATAGCAACAATTCATCCCAAAAACATAGAATTGATGATCAATTGATCACTTATTCATCCAAACCCTAACCTTAACCTTAACCTTAACCACCCCAATGACTCTTTAAATCATCAATTAAAGATGTTAGAACACATACCTTGCAATCACAATTAACAAGGTAGCATTTCTCCTATGCCAAATGCTCCAACAAATCGATGCCCCTTCCTCTAAGATCGCCTCTCTCGCTTCTCTGGCTCTCAAAAACCATACACTAGGGTGAATGCTAGAGAATGAAATTTTTCTCCCCTTTTATACATGCTAAGTCTAACCTTTAACTTTCCGAATTAGCTAACCAGACCCTTGACTCCTAAAATTAACATATCCAACTAAAATTAGCTCCCTTCCTACTTAAATAAATTAACATACATTTATTTGCGAGAGGCGTTACACCTGGTTTTTCCTTGCACCAAATTACTTTTCATTTATTCAAGCTTCTGTCTAGGTTAGTCATTTTTGTATTAATTTGGAGAAGAATCATTTAGTATAATCTCATGGTTGTTGTATTATTTTGCTTCTGCATCAATTTTCCTACCTATTTAGCCCTCTTGCCGATTACATTTACCATTTTGGTCTTCCATTTCCTGTTTCAAAGTTTGGTATTCTTTTGTGTTATTTATTTTAATGAGCCATTCAGATTGATCTTTACGCTATTGAGAACGGGGAGTAAGCTGGAAAAATTGTTACTATCTATGTGATTGGTTTGTTTTCTTAATTTTTATTATATAGCTAAATTTCTATGGAAATAGAAACCCATTGATGCTTCCAATGTTGCTACTTTAGCTACCCCGTCAACATTTAGGAGGCCTGAATGTACATTAGGAGAAGAAGATGGTCAAAAAGTGATAGTACATCCACCAGAGGTTCATTCTTTTTAAGTGTGTTAAAGTGTACAACTACTTGCAATTATTGATGTTTTAAAACTGTGGTCATTTTAACATTTATCAACTATGGACATTCTTTTGTTACTAGGAGTTTCACTTTTTAATTATGGCAGGGACTTTTTTATATAATGATTCATCTTAATCTATGCTTAATCAATACAGAAACATTCTGCCTCCAATTCATGCATATGATTAGTATGATTGATTGACAGGTGTTTTGGTGTATGTGCCTCTTATTCTGCTTCATGGCCACAAGTGGCTGTCCACTTTGTACATTAATTTCTTGTTATATTGTGTATGGCGAAAATAGAGGCTAATTTGCATTATCTGCATCCATTTTTTGTGGGGTTTTCTGTCGTAAAGAATTTTCTTGCATTAGCTTGATGACATTCTTGATATCCATTAAAATTTATGTGTTAATGTTTACACAAATCTCCTGTCACATATCTTTGTATGTTTCACTGACTAAACAGGGGTTGCCCATCTAATACAATGATTTGTTACAAATTGTAGTGGCTTTAAATCCTGAGTTGGATCTTGAGCTGAACATTGTCTTTATTTGCTAGGTAGTATTGTGGTTGGAATAGACAAAATAATATATTTAAGTACTTATGTGCAGGATACCACTCATCGTGCTTTCCAATTCTTCAAGCAATACAATTGAATGGCGGAGTTCCGTAGGCTGTGTGAAATATTAGGAATCATCTTCCCAACCTTTAACAAGTAGAGAGACGAGTTTTTTTATCACATTTAACGTGGTTTAAAAAATTAGCAAAAGTAGAGTTGTTTCTTTTTTGTTTTCAAAACTAAAGTGATCGGACTTCCAAAGTCCGAACACATTGTACACCTGGCGGAAAGGAAAAGTGTTCGGACTTCCAAAGTCCGATCACTTTTGGTTCTTCTTAGGGGGAATGACACATGGACTATGTGTACAAAGTGTTTGGACTATGAAAGTCCGATCACTCTAGATTTGAAAACAAACAAAAAATAGCCCTACTTTTGCTAATTTTTTTGAAAACCACATTAAATGTGAAAAAAAACTCTACAGAGACCAGATCTATCGGCACCTGATTTGAGCAGTTAAAAGTTGCAACTGAACTTGAACTCTAGCAGTTCTGCATTTCTTCATTTATGTTGGTTATCTAATGTTGCACCTAATTTGTGCATGCGTATTGTGTATTTTCTTGCAACTAAAACATTAATGTTTTTTGCTCAAATGATTTTTTGGCTATTTTGGTATTGAAATGGATATACCTTTTTGTTTTTTTAATATTGTTGTCCATTTTGTCCATGCTTGTACATGTGATATTTCTCATAATGTACACGCTTGTAGTTATAAACTTTTAAGCGATTAGTCCACGCTTGTAGTTGTGAACTTTTAAGCGATTAGTCCACGCTTGTAGTTGGGAACTTTTAAGCGATTAGTCCACGTTTGTAGTTGTAAACATTTAAGCGACTTGTCCACACTTGTAGTTGTAAACATTTAAGCGACTTGTCCATGCTTATATGTGTAATCATAGTATAAAGTTTTGTCACGTCCATTTTCTTCATGCAATGGACTTTTTAAATTGTACACAATTAAAAGCATGTATATATGATCAAAAAAGTGTGTATAACACATACCTTTTTTGAAATGTTCCAGACGCTCGTAATTGATTTCCAAATTGCCAAAAATGTAGTCTTGGCAAAGCATACATGAACCTTTTTCAAAAAAATAGTGTTTTATATTTAGTTTTCTAATTATAAAATTTTATTAGTGACACAATATTAGAAACAATTGTTTTCATTGCTATGTTTTAAACTTCATCAGTAATAATTGTTAGTATAAATAAAAAACAAGTCCCTTCTGACAGTTTTGTTCCATCATAAACCGTTGGTATGGATGTAGTGGGCTTGTTTCGATGGAGTCAGATATTACTTCAATCAAATATGAGCTTGCTTAAACTAAGAAAAAAATTACCGAGTTGGGTCAAATGATAAAGTCGATACATTACATCCACTGAATAAATCCCAAATTTTTAGCGAGAGTCATTAATGACCCATTTACCCAAATGCTTACCTGCTAAGCTCTTTACCGGTAAGAGCCGATGTTGTAACTTACTTTACCAGGTAAGAGTCATAACCTTGATTTGTCTAGTAAGTGAGATATGCCGAATCCACCAAATATAGGTTCCAACAAGTAGCTAATTACAACAAAAACTGTAATAGTTGTAAGTTGAGTCAAATCTACAGAGACTCGGTTACGAGGGGGCTTTTTGATTCTATGAATTAAGCTGCATATGCAAACTAGAATCGAGAGAAAAAGTTGCAAGATATTAAACACCAATTTTAGACCACTTTCATAACGATGTAAACACCTGTTATTGGTTTAGAAAATGTGAAAAGTTTGGACAAGCTTAAGTCGACTATAGCGGCCAACGAGCTCAGACAATGTAGATTTCACTTAATGAGACATTAGCCAAAATAAATTCTTTAACAGAAACTTAACTACAAATTAAATGAAATAATGAACAAGTTCTCAACATCCTAAGTGCAGTTAGCCTTACCTAATTACGAAAATAACGACTCAAATAAATAAGCATGTAAGCTTGGTTTAATATAACTATGTAAGATTGTCAAGAACTCGTTTCATAAACCTTATTGAAATATAAGTAGTTCAATGGCGACTCTATCAAAATCTCAAGCCAATTACCTACCTAGAGTTTTGACTAACAATCATTCACAAGAATATCAAACAATTAAACCTAAAAATCAAACAAATAAACTTGTCTCAAACAACTAAATCTCACAACAAGAAAAGATCAAAATCAAGCTAAAGTTAACTAGCTTGGAATGAAAAGATTTAGCAATACATGACTAAATTGAAATCATAAACTAACATGTGCAAGAAATTACCAAAAATAAGTGAAACCAATAGGGAATGCTTAACAATCTCTTTCTTGAGGTTACTGACTTTTTCTCCAATCTGTTCCCTTCAATAATGTTGTCATCATGTATTTATACAAGATGTAAGGAAGAACGTGATCTAGAAAAAAGAAAACAAAGATTGGGTCTCTTTGTTTTAGCAATGGTGAGTCTCCAACGGCTTTAACTACCGAGAAAGTTGCCCAAGTCATCCCTTCAAATAGCCTTCCACCACAGTGTCTTAGCAGAGGTAGATGTAAGGTTTAATTCCCTTTGTAAATTTTCATCCTAGCCCCTACCAATAAGAAAACGAAAAAGTATCTCTAAATAAAGAAACAAAAAAGAAACTCTCGAAATAAACTAAAAAACCCTAAAAAGTTCTTCAAAATCGAAAAAAGAAAACCACTAAAAATCCCTTGAATACAACCCAAAAAGGAAAACTATAAAAATCCCTAGAAACAGTAAAATTAGGCTAAAAACACATCGGACAACTTTATGGGTCTCTAATCTACCTTAAAAGTGTCTTCATTAGAAAAAAAAAAATTCTAGATCTGTCATGTATCTTAAAAGTTGGCGGTTGATCACAAAGTGGGCTCATCATCTAGGCTCTTGCTGTAACAACTCAAAACCAATTTCCCAGAATTTAACGAAAATACTTAACGGTGTTAGCTAGAAGTAACCTTAGCAACGGAAGTAGTAAAAAGATTCAAACTTTGTAATTAAAACCCCAACATAGATAAATCAAAATCCTCAAAACGAGGTCCCACTAAAGAAACATAAATGTATTCACAACCATGAAGTGTAAATCTCAGGGTTTAAAGTAAAAATGTTTTATTCTCCAAAATAAACTTAATTGAAGCGCCGGAATGATCGGAACTTCAAGCCAGGCCCTTCCCCTTGTCCTTCCCCGAAGAACCTGCAACTAAAAGAGAAATCCACAGACGGGTAAGCTTGAAAGCTTAGTGAGCATAAACCACAATACACATAACCATATATCACAAACCACATACGTAATGAGAACTAGACAAGCAACACATATGTCCTTACGGCTCACTACCATCAAGGAGCATAGACACTGATATCAGGCTACCACACCACCGATACTCACGGTGGCCACCACCACTACAATAAGCACGGGAAACATGCAAGATAGTCTTAAAACAACCACACACGTATATCACGCAATTCGAACACATAGCCACGTATAAGGGGTTAATGTACTCACCTTAGTTCACTTCACAATCACGGTATTTATACGCCGCACGCATTCACAATTCAATACCTATAACAAATACAATGCATGGCACACACATGAGCAACCAACGAATATGACACTTTAAACTCGAAACCGAAACACGAGCCCTAGCCATAGCTAGACCGTCCCAATTATGCTAAAACTTCACCAAACACTATTATTGGACATCCCAAAGGAAAGCACGAAGAAAAGAACCCCAAACGAGAGCCTAACAAAAAAAATGCAAAAGTGATCCACGCAAACGACGGGTTGCACGCAGGTACCCACCCGCAGATGACCCGCGGTTACGCGCAGATCAAAACCCCAAGTCGCGGTTTGCGACTTCACTTCGGGATTTTCCCCAAATCAACCCAATTCAACCAATTGACACCGAAATGATGTCTTAGGACATTCCTAAAACGATATACAACAAACTAATACAAAATAATGAATCTGATAACACCAATTGACCCGTAACTGAACCAAACTCCAAACGTATAAACCCTAACCCTTTACAAACCCAAAATTCGACACAACTAACAATTAACCAAGGATTTAGATAATACCTCATGCCTGAAAAACAAGACTATTGCTACCTTGAAGATCGGTTCCACCATAAACGATCAATCGATCACCCAAATGAGCAAATTCGCCTCCTAACCCTTGTTTGCTCTCAAAATCGACTAACCACACTACTGGGAGAAAAAGAGGCTTCCAAACAAGCTTATATACTCTCTATACTTCACCTCTAACTATCAGAAATTACAAGAGACCGTTACACCTGAAAGTTACATAAATAACCCCATTTAACTCAATCCTTTACAAAAAAGTCAAATTTATAACTTAAAGAAATGGGGCGTTACAACTCTCCCCCACTTACCAAGATTTCGTCCCCGAAACTGCTCAAGCTTGAAACAGCTTCGGATAATTTGCCCTCATCTTAGTGTCTGGTTCCCACGTCCATTCTGACCCTTTGCGATGCTCCCATTGAACCTTTACCAGTCCAATCCCCTTGTTTCGTAGAGTCTTGGTCTTCCTTTCCAACACCGCGATCGGTTTCTCCACATACTTGAGCCGTTCATCCACTTGAATATCATCAATCAGAATGTGGGCCGACTCATCAGCTAAACATTTCCGCAACTGCGATACATGGAAGGTATTATGTATTTGACTGAGTTCTGGCGGTAACTCAAGTCTATACGCTACCTTACCCACACGTGCTATCACCTTGAAAGGTCCGATAAACCTAAGGCCAAGCTTTCCCCTCTTCGTGAATCAGATCACTCCCTTCCACGACGATACCTTCAACAACACCTCGTCACCAACACTGAACACTAAGTCCGACCTCCGCTTGTCGGCATAGCTCTTCTGACGACTCTGAGAGGTTTTCACCCGCTCTCGGATCATTTGATGCTCTCCATCGTCTTCTGAACTATCTTGGTGCTACCCAACTCCCACTAGCCCACCTCTCCCAATAAATGGGAGTTCTACACCTCCTCCCGTACAACATCTCCTAAGGAGGCATGCCAATACTGGCATGATAACTGTTGTTGTACGAAAATTCAGCCAACGGTAGATAAGTATCCTAACTGCCACCAAAATCCAAGACACACGCCCTCAACATGTCCTCGAGAGTCTGAATTGTCCTCTCGCTCTGGCCGTCAGTCTGAGGATGAAACGCGGTGCTAAACTACAGTTTACTACCTAGATCCTTATGAAATCTCCCCAGAACCTCGATGTAAACCGCACATCTCGATCGGAGGTCACTGTCATCGGTACACCATGCCTAGCCACCACCTCTTTAATGTAAATATCGGCCAACTTCTCTGACGAGGAACTCTCATTGATGGCAATGAAATGAGCGCTATTTGTCAACCGATCCACTATCACCCATATCACATCCACGTTTTTTGGAGTACGAGGTAACTTCGTGATTAAGTCAATCGTAATGTGCTCCCACTTCCAAACGGGTATCTCCAAAGGTTGAAGTTTCCCGTGAGGCCTCTGAGTTTCACCCTTGACTCTAAGGCAAGTCAGGCACTTCTCCACATAACACGCCACGTCTCGTTTCATCCCCGACCACCAATAATCGGTCTTCAAGTCCCGATACATCTTAGTATCTCCCAGATGTATAGAGAACTTGGATTTATGAGCCTCGTCCAAAAGTGTATGTCTCGCCTCACACGACAATGGCACCCATACACGACCTGAACGAGTCAAAAGCCCCCAACTGTCGGTCACTAACTGGGCTAGTTGACCCTTAATCCTCTCTTTCTTCTGGTTCTCTACCTTCACCGCATCAACTTGAGAGTTCTTAATTGTCTCCAACAATGAAATCGTCACCGTCAGTCTCATCAACGGTACCGCAATACCATACTATGACCCTTTCTACTCAGCACATCGGCCACCACATTAGCCTTCCCTGGATGGTATAGGATCTCGCAATCATAATCTTTCACCACATCAAGCCACCGCCGCTGCCTCATATTCAAATTCTGCTGATCGAGAAAGTAGCGGAGAATCTTATGGTCAGTGTAAATGGTACATTTAACACCATATAAGTAATGCCTCCTGTTGGATGCAAAATCGGATTGTATCCGAGATCACAAGTTGGTGCTCAAAGTGAAGACAAAGGCAAAGTCAAAGTTGTTAAAGAAAGTCAAAGTTTGCTTTTATTGTTTTAGTGCTTTATAGTTCTTTGTAATAGTTTTGTTTAGTCTGGGTCTAAAGTGTAAATAGTGTAAAGTGTGAGAGTGAAATGTGTTTGGGTATAAATACCCAAAGTGATGTCATTTGTGAGTGGGAACTTCAACGTGCATGGAGAGTGAATTGAGACAGTTGAGAGCTTAAATGTGTGTGTTCATGGTGTATTACTATGTGTAACAAAATACTTCATGATCAATGAATTTTAGCTTTCCAATTCCTTCTCCAATTGATTGCATTGTGTTTAGAACTTGAATCTGGAACTACAAGTGGTATCAGAGCTGGAAATTCACTGAAGATTGAGCTAAAATTTGAAGATTTGAAGTTTTGGTGCAAAAATGGTGAAAATTGAAGATTTGAAGATTTGAAGATTTGGATTTAGATTGAAGTTAGTTTGTTGTTAGATTTCAGTTTTTGGTGCTTAAAAGTGTAGATTTAATAGACTTTGAGTCAATTTTGATGGATTTTCAAGGTGTTGTTCGAAGCTCATCAATGGAGGTTCTTTAATGGAGGTTTTGGGTGAAGATTCATATGTCTAGAGTCTGATCTTCTTATGTCTCGAGCCAAAAATGGATATTTTTGTTCAGATCTGATGTCTAGAGTCCAAAAATGGTAATTTTGGGAAAAAGTGTAAATGTCTCGAGCATAATAAGTCAAAAGTGCTGATGTCTCGAGCATAATAAGTCAAAAGTGCTGATGTCTCGAGCATAATTTTCCATTTTTCGAGCATAAAATAGTTGGTCAGCACCGAAAACCCTCGGTCAGAGCAAGAATCAGTCGGTCAGCACTCAAATTCTTAGTCAGAGACTCAGTCAGGAGTTCGAGTCAGTAGTAAGCACTCGGTAAGCACTCGAATTGTGGAGCAGAGCTCGGTCTGAGATCATTTCATCAGTCAGCACTCGAATTGGACTGGTCAGAGGTTCGGTCAGCGAGTTATTTCTTGGTCAGAGCTTAACTTCTCGGTCAGAAGCTCGAGCAGACGCTCGGTCAGAGCCCTCAAGGCACCTCTGACCGAAAATCTGAAGTGGCACTCCCACCATTCATCGCTGATGTGTCAGATCTTGGTTGGTCCACGTGGCTTTTCGAGCTGAGTTGGCAATTTTTAATTGGTCCACGTGTTATTTAGAGCTGATTTGTACGTTTTTGATTGATCCAAGTGTTCTCTCGAGCTGAGTTGTCCATTTTTGGTGATTTTCAAGTTGATAGGGCTGATTTTAATTGGTTGAAAGCTTGTTTTTGACCAACTTACTATTAGCTGTATATAATTTTGTATAACAAATATTCTGTTGTATCTTAGATAGGAATAGTTTGTTTCCATTGATAAGAGTAATCTTAGATTAGAATAGTTTGTTTCCTTATTTTTAGGATTTCTCTTTGTATATATTTGGGTTTCATCTCAATGAATAATTCGACCTTTTCTAAAGAGTTTTCATGGTATCAGAGCTACGGCTCTAAAACTTCTTCTTCCCTACCTTTTCCGCCATCAAGCTACGGCTTCAATCGGTTGTTTAACCTGTCGATTCTGTCGATTTCTTTTGCCTGTCTATTTTTTTTCTTTCATTGTTTGCAATGGCAGGAGACAAACCAGAATCCTCATCAAACCCAAAATCGATTCACCCTGTGTATACCGTGACCAACATTCAAAACAAGGTCAGGGTACTAGATGGTGTAAAGGTTTCATACTCTTCATGGGTTCGACTCTTCCAACTTCATGCCAGGGGCTACAAAGTTACCGCACACATTGACGGTACCGCTCCGCCGGCGAAAACTGATCCAGATTATGAAGAATGGGCCGAGATTGATGCTATTGTGTTGCAGTGGATCTATGGCACCTTATCAGATGATCTGCTCATGCGTGTCCTCGTTACCGACTCCACTGCCTATCAAGCATGGATTCGCATCCAGACCATTTTCCTCAACAACAAAGGTGCTCGAGCGGCTGCCCTTGAGCACGAGTTTAATAATCTCACCCTCAAGTCCATGCCATCTCTCGAGTCTTATTGTCAAAAGCTCAAGGAACTCTCCGATCAACTCAACGATGTAGACAGCCCTGTTAATGACCAAAGGTTAGTTTTGCAACTTGTTCGTGGCTTACCCTCAGAATATGATACGGTTGCTTCGTACATCAATCAAACCCTTCCTTCATGGGAGTCGGCGTGTAGCATGTTGCAACTGGAACACCACCGGCAATCTGCCCGGGAAACCTTGTCCCCCCCTGCTGCCTTAGCCGTCTCATCACAGCCTAACCCGACAGGTGGTAATCGGAGATTCAATGGTCGAGGCCAAACTCGACAACCAAACCGCCGGCCAAACGCTTCTGGCCCTTCATCAGGTTCCCAACCTACTATTGGTCCCCCTCGTGGTTCTTTCAACAAACATGTTTCAAGTCAATCTCGTGGCCCTTCTCGTTCACAGGCTCAATGGCCAACTCCACCTGGGCCGCAGAACTTCTGGCCATCATGGTGGATGCCCCCACCATGTCCCTACCCAACACAACCGGGTTGGGCCTCTCCTTGGCTTGAACAAACATCACCGTGGAACCAACCAGCAGCCTCTGGCCCTTCCCCTTCAGACCGTCGCTCAGCAAATCTCGTCTCGTGTGACCCACTGGAACCCACACAACTTGGGGAGGCTCTTCATGCTATGAATCTGGAACAAAATGATGACCAATGGTATATGGACTCGGGTGCTACTGACCACATCACAGGTAACGAAGGTAAAATTTCTAACCCATCTTTATCTATCCCTATTGGTTCGATTTCTGTAGGTAACGGAGCTCGCGTGAAAATTCTTGGATCGGGAAACTCAACCCTACCAAACCCCACCCGTGACCTACACCTTAAAAATATTCTTTATACTCCCCACATTATTAAAAACCTTATTTCTGTTCGGAAATTTTCTATTGATAATGATGTGTCTGTCGAATTTGATCCCCATGGTTTTTCTGTGAAGGAGTACAAGAGTGGAACGATTCTCTCCCGCCACAATAGCTCAAGTCAGCTTTATCCTCTCACCTATCCAGTTTCAGCACCCACCGTTTTGACGTCCAGTTTCCAAGATTTTTGGCATGATCGTTTGGGACACCCCGGCGTACCAGTTTTTGATTTTCTAGTTTCTAATAAACTTATTCCTTGTAATAAACGTGCTAGAACCTTAGTTTGCAATTCTTGTCAACTTTCTAAGCACAAACGATTGCCGTTTTCTATTTCTCATTCCACATCTTTATTACCATTTGACATTGTGCATTGTGATCTTTGGACTTCACCAATTACAAGCAAAACTGGGTACAAATATTACCTTGTTCTTGTCGATGATTTTTCACAATATACATGGGTGTTTGCCCTAAAATTTAAATCTGAAACTTTCACCAAGTTCTCCAATTTTCATGCTTACATTAAAACGCAATTCCACATCTGTATAAAATCATTTCAGTGTGACTTAGGGGGTGAGTTCGACAATAACGCTTTTAAATCCTTTGCTGCCACAAACGGCCTACAATTTCGGTTTTCTTGTCCACACACGTCGCAACAAAACGGTAAATCGGAGCGCATGATTCGTCGCCTAAACGAAATCATGCTCACCTTACTAACCCATGCATCCTTACCGCCTAATTTTTGGGTTGAGGCCCTTCACACCGCCTGTTACTTGCATAACATTTTACCCACAAAATTGCTCAAATTCAACACCCCTACTTCTGCCTTATACCGTCGACACCCTACCTACGACCACCTCCGCGTCTTTGGTTGCACTTGCTATCCGAACACCTCCTCCACACGACCTCATAAACTAGCCACTCGCTCCGTTCGTTGTGTTTTCCTCGGCTACCCTGCTGACTTCCGTGGGTACCGTTGTCTTGACATCTCCTCCGGACGCATCATTCTATCCCGCCATGTCACGTTTGACGAAACCTCATTTCCGTTTTCCTCACCCACCACTAACCACAACTACTCCTTCCTTGACTCCGATGTGTCTCCTCTAATATTTCAACCCCAACCTGCCAACCCTCATCTCTCACCGAACATCGCCTCACCCTCCCCTCTAAACTCACCCATTGTCCCTCCGCGGCCTCCCATTACTTACCAACGGCGACAACGCCAACCCCATACCCCAGCCCCTACACCGCCATCTCCACCAGTGCCACCTTCCACATATCCTAACTTAAACCAACCACCTCCTTCCGCTCCCGCCCCCTCGCATCCTATGACCATGACCACTCGTTCCAAAGTGGGAACCGTTAAACCAAAGCTTCCTTTTAGCTTGTCTGTCACCTCATCCGAACCCGTTTCCCCCCTTCCCACCTCCCACATCAAGGCCCTTACCGATCCAAATTGGAACGCAGCGATGACCGATGAATTTCGAGCCTTGATGGATAGTAAAACTTGGGTCTTAGTACCTCGGCCACCGAACACTAATATCATCCGTAGCATGTGGTTATTTCGACATAAGTACAATGCCAATGGTACTTTACAACGCTACAAAGCTCGGTTGGTTGTCAACGGCAAAAGTCAACAAGTTGGAGTAGACTGTGACGAGACCTTTAGCCCGGTCGTAAAGCCGACCACCATTCGCACGGTTTTAAGCTTGGCCGTATCCCGTGGTTGGCCTCTTCACCAACTCGATGTGAAGAACGCTTTCCTTCACGGTGACCTCAATGAAACGGTCTACATGTTCCAACCACCCGGTTTCACCAATAAACAACACCCCAGTCATGTTTGTCTTCTTAAAAAGTCCCTATACGGCTTAAAGCAGGCACCCCGCGCTTGGTACGATCGCTTTGCTACATACATCACCAAGTGCGATTTTCGCAGCACTATCAGTGACACCTCATTGTTCGTCTACAAAAATGGTTCCAAAATGGCGTATTTGTTACTTTATGTAGACGACATTATTTTGACTGCATCGGACACCACCCTTCTCCATCAAATCATTGGGTCGTTATCCACTGAATTTGCTATGTCCGATCTTGGCAGGCTACATCATTTTTTGGGGATTAATGTCACTAATCAGAATAATGGACTTTTTCTTTCTCAAGCTAAGTATGCCACCGACATACTTGCCCGAGCACATATGTCCGACTGCAAACCATCCGCTACTCCCGTGGACACCGCTTCTAAACTTAGTGCCACGAGTGGCAACCTTTTACCGGATGGCTCTCTTTACCGCCGCTTGGCTGGGGCACTGCAATATCTCACCATCACCCGGCCGGATCTCACATACGCGGTGCAGCAAATCTGTCTCTTCATGCATGCACCGAGGGAGCCTCATCTACAGTTCTTGAAACGGGTCTTGCGATATCTTAAAGGCACTTTGCATTATGGACTTACCATCTCTCCCTCCAAGTCGACCAACCTTGTAGCCTATTCTGATGCCGACTGGGGTGGGTGCCCGGACTCTCGCAGATCAACATCCGGGTATTGTGTTTTTTTGGGAAACAACCTAGTTTCATGGTCATCGAAGCGACAACCAACAATTTCCCGCTCTAGTGCCGAGGCGGAGTACCGGGGCGTCGCTAATGCTGTCGCAGAAACGAGTTGGCTGCGTAACCTACTGTTGGAATTATTCATGCCTACTCGCAAAGCCACATTGATATATTGCGATAATATCTCTGCCGTGTACTTATCAGAAAATCCAGTTCAGCATCAACGTACAAAACATGTAGAGCTCGACATTCATTTTGTCCGTGAAAAGGTTCGCATTGGTGCCGTTCGTGTGCTCCACGTACCGGCTGATTACCAGTATGCCGACATTTTTACCAAAGGCCTGCCGCGACAGCTATTTACCCGGTTTCGATCCAGTCTGTGCCTACGTCCTTCTCCGGCTCATACTGAGGGGGCGTATTAGCTGTATATAATTTTGTATAACAAATATTCTGTTGTATCTTAGATAGGAATAGTTTGTTTCCATTGATAAGAGTAATCTTAGATTAGAATAGTTTGTTTCCTTATTTTTAGGATTTCTCTTTGTATATATTTGGGTTTCATCTCAATGAATAATTCGACCTTTTCTAAAGAGTTTTCACTTACAAGATTTTTTTGACAATTATTTTTAAGATCTCTTTGACATTTTACGGTTGAAATTTTTTTTTCCCGAAAATTCAAAGAGATAAAATTGTCTAAATCTTCAAAATTTCAGAAGCAATTATCCAATTTTCAGTGAATTACGATCAGTTCAAGTTCTTCAAGATGTCAACAGATTTATTAAGCATGGGTTCAAAGTCAAAACCTCCAGTTCTTCAAATTGGCGAATATCCGCAATGGTGTCTAAGGATGATTCAATTCCTCAACGACATCGACAAGACTCTTATGACAAGTATTCAGGAAGGTCCAATCAAGCCATTCATTGACATTCCCGGTACTCCTGAGACTGCTACTAGTCCCGCAATTGAACCAAGAAGAGTGTATAAACTCTTTCGGCATTACAATGAGCTTGAAAAGAGTAGAGCTGAAATTGATGACAAAGCTCTTACTTTCCTCACGATGGCAATTCCAAACGATTTGTTTAATCGAGTTGATAGTCGAAAGACAGCAAAAGAATGGTGGGATGAGTTAGAGAAACAGTTTCAAGAGACGGAAAGATCAATCCAAGCAAAGCTAAACCAAGCAATCGGTGCTTATGAAGGTTTTAAGGCTTTAGAGGGAGAAACACTTGTTGATTCTTACAGTCCGTTCAACATCATTCTGAATGATCTACGAAGAAATGGAATGAATAAGTCTACTTCCGAAATAAACTTCAAGTTTCTGAAAAATCTGAATCCGGAATGGGATCACTACTCGGTTAATCTTCAGATGAACAAGAACTTGGCGGAAGAAGACTTACATGATCTTTATTCCATTTTTAGTCAACATGAAGTGAAAGTCAAAGACATTGTGATGAAGCAGAAGAGTATTTCTGATTCTTTGGCTCTTTTGACTGAAAAGCGTAAGAGTGTTCTCTCAAGTACCTCAAAGAAGAATAGTCATTCCAAAGCTCATGTCATTGAGTTTTCTGATTCTGAATCCGAAACCGTTGAAGATGACAGTTATGAATCTGATGTTGATTTGAAGAGGGTTGTAGATAAACTTTCTCTTTTGTCTACTTCCATCCACAAAAGGTATGGGAAGAAGAAGTTCTATTTCAAACCCAAGTTTGAGAACTACAAAAGAGACAAGTACAAGCCAAAAGAATATGAGAGAAGGTCGGAGAGGAAGATTTATGAAAAAGGAAAGACAGATGAGAAAGGCAATGTGTGCTACAACTGTGGCAAACCAGGTCATTTTGTCAAGGACTGTATTGTGAAGAAAGTCAGGGATTTTGACTATTACACCAAGAAGGCTCAACTTGCTAAACGCAAAAGTGAAGGTCAAGTTTTGATGGCTGAAGAGGAATGTTGGTATGATGACACGTCTGATGATGAGGACTCTGCTCATTTCACACAAGTTCATTACAATCTGATGGCTAGTATGGATGAAACCATCAACCTTCACAAAGAGACCGAAGCAACCAATGAGGTAAGTCAAACTCCTTCTGACTCTGATAATCTGTCTAATGATATGTCTGATAATGATGAATGCTCTTTAGAAGAACAGTTTTTAATTCTAAAAACTGAATTTGATGACTTGAAGGAAAAGATTAAATTCGAAAGAGCTCGAGTCATTGAATTCAGTAATGAGTGTGAGTTGTATAAATGTTTAGCTGATGATCAAGAGCTTGAAAAGAATGAGATTAGAAAGGAGAACGCCAAACTAGAATCTCAAATTTCTGAGATGAAGAGTGCTTTAGTAAATTTGGAGTCTGAAAAGGCTGAATATATGATCAAATATGAAGTTTGTTTTCAAGATAGATCTGAGGCTTATGCCAAGATAAAACAATTGGAGGATCTTAATTATAAAAGAGGTCAGACTCAACAGACACTTAAGCTTTTGACAAATCATCAAAAAGATACTAGATTTTACAATCCAAAAATGGGGCTAGGTTTACCTGTAATTGATGTTTTAAAGAAAGCTCCTAAAGGTCTTTATCAGTTTGATAACTTGAATTTGCCAAAATTAAATGAGACCTTTGTGAAATCTGGTAGTTCATTGTCTGGATTTTCGGATAAAGGAAAACAGAATGTAGTAGATAACTCAAGTGCTAGTTTTTCAGATTCAATATCAACAAGAAAGAATAACTTTGATTACACATGTGGTTTCCAATATGATGATTTAAATCAAAGTTATAGAACAAGAAAACCTGTGTTTTCTCATACTCAGTGTGTTTCTTTGTATTCTCAAGAAGAGAAGTCTATTTCTAATGCATCTGAATACTTTCCTAAACAAATAGAGAGTGAGTCAAAGACTACTGAATCTACTCCTAAATCTGATGGAAAGAAAAGTGACCTTGAACCGGAAGAGGATTGTGAAAATCTTTCTGAATTTATACAAGTTAATAATCTTTCGAAAAATAAAAGTGTTTCTGATTATGAGTTTGATTCTGATTCTGATGAGACCAAACCATGTTTTGATTCTGATAATGATGATGACATCAAAGAGGGTTTTGAGAAGGACAAGATAAATTTTATTTTCAACCCCATGTTTGAATCTCAAGATACTCCATATTGTTCTAATCATGGCAGTAAACCTGAAGTGACTGGTTTGATAACATATGCTGTTATTGATAAAAATGGTTATCTTGTGTATAAAAGTTTAGAGAGTATGGTTGAAGGAGGTATCCTTAAATCAGAACTCAAACTACCAGATGTGGAATTTGGTCCTATTTTTGAAAAACCAATGTCTGGTACACAAGTTAAATCAAATGAAGTAAATGTTTCAGGTGATAGTGGTATTTCTAAAGATGTGAAATCTTCCTGTACTTTGACAAAGTCTAAAACTTGGTCAATTCTTGAGGCAGGAAGTACTTCGTGTGTATCACTTGAAACATCTTCTAAAACTTCATCTGATGTATGTTCAATTCCTAAGACACCTATTAACTCAAGCTCTTCTGATTCTACAGATTTAAAACGTTTTACTCGACATGGTCTAGGGTGGAAGAAGAAAGCTTCAAAGAAGAAAGAAAAGAGTTTTGCTACAAATGCTAGTTTTGTTAAAAAGTCGTCCTTTTCTGTTGGAAATAGATGTTATAAGAATGTTACTTCTAATAAGTGTCAAAACTCATTTGAGTCAGACATGTTAGTTCTTGCTATGAATCATTTACATTGTACTCATTGTGGTGATAACTCATTTTCTTTAAATTCTAGACATGTTCAAAAGCAGAGATCTAGAGGTGTTTCTCATGACAAATCTCATTCTCATTCATTTACTCATCATGCTAAAATGTTTCGTGCTAAAAAGAAAAATATTTCAAAAGATAAATCTCTTGGTGTGAAATTTGTGTGCAAATGGATTCCGAAAGCTTTATTCAAAGCACAAATTTCAAAATCTGGTATAAATTGTAAAATTTTAGGGTCATATTCTGATTTGTTGAAAATGTATGCGACCCACAAGAAAGGGCCCATTTGGATATGGGTACCAAAGATGAACTAACGTGTTTCCACAGGCCAGGAATATGTGGTATGTCGATTCCGGTTGTTCAAGACATATGACTGGCTACAAGGATCTGTTGCACAACTTTGTGGAACGTCCAGGTGGAACTGTTAGTTTTGGAAATAAGACGACAGGTGTCATCAAAGGTTAGGGCATACTTACAAACGGTAAGGTATCCATCAAAAAAGTACTCTATGTTGAGGGGTTAAGTCATAATCTGTTCAGTGCTAGTCAGTTTTGTGATGGTTATAATCTTGTTCTATTTTCCATCATTAACTATCTAATCATTAATAGTGATGGTGTTGACATTTTTGAAGGTCGACGTTTTTATAATCTCTATGTAGTTGACTTTCCGGTGATAGATTCTTCGAAACCAGATTGTTTGTTCTCAAAAGCATCAAAAGGTGAAAGTTGGCTATGGCATAGAAGATTTTCTCATCAGAATTTCTCAGATATTAGCAAACTAGCTAATGGTGGATTGGTGAAAGGACTTCCAAAGTTAACATTTGATAGAGATTCTTTATGTCCGGCTTGTCAAATGGGAAAGATGAAGAGAAGTTCTCACAAGTCAAAGACAAAATCTTCGTGTCAATCACCACTTGAAATGATCCACATGGATTTATGCGGACCGATGAGCATTCAATCAATCAATGGAAAGAAGTACATTCTAGTTATGGTTGATGAATACTCACGGTACACATGGCTAGAATTTCTGAGAATGAAGTCTGAAGCTCCCGAGTTGATCATAAAGTTTATCAAGAGGATCCAAGTTCTTTTGCAACTTCCAGTTCGAAAGATTAGGAGTGATAATGGCACTGAATTTAAAAATGCTACTTTAGATGCTTATCTAACATCTGTTGGTATTTCTCATAATTTTTCAGGTGCTTATACTCCACAACAAAATGGAGTTGTCGAAAGAAGAAACTGAACCTTAGTTGAAGCGGCACGAACGATGCTATCTTACTCCGGACTACCTCTTACCTTTTGTGCCGAAGCTGTTTCCACAACTTGTTTTACTCAGAATCGAACCATCATCACTAAGCGCTTCAAGAAAACTCCCTATCATATTATCAACCATAGAGTTCCTAATGTCAAATTCTTTCATGTTTTTGGTTGTAGGTGCTACATTCTAAATAACCGTGACAATCTTGGTAAGTTTGACAAGAAAGCCGACGAGGGATACTTTCTTGGTTATTCGCTAACGTCGAAGACTTTCCCGGTCTACAACAAAAGAACCAAGATGGTTATGGAAACCGTTTATGTGACGTTTGATGAAACCGTGTCAATGACTTCTGAACATAGCAGTTCAGAACTCGGAATGAATCGTCAACCTTCTACTACGACTGCTGATTCTAATTCTAATCCAAATAGTTCAAAACTCGACTTACTGTTTATGGATGCTTTTCTGGATATTTGTGCAGATAATGAAGATCTCATTCTCTCCAGAAATCCAAAAGTTGATATTCAAGATGTCCCAGAATCTTCAAGCTTAAATGATTCCGGACCATCGGAGAATATTTGTTCTTCCTCTAACTCTGATCAGACCATACCTGTTCCAAGTGTTGAGCAATCAGAGTTAACCCCCGATAATCAATCAGAGATTCCTGCAATCATTGATGAAAATGATAGTCAGAACAATCTAGATGATATTGCAATTCATCCGGCTCAATTGAAATGGACAAGAGAACATCCACTCTACAATGTGATTGGTGATGCCAATGATGGTGTTAAAACGCAAGTTACTGCTTATACAAAAGTTTCTTGAGCGTAATTGAACCAAAGAATGTCTCTCAAGCATTAGAAGATTCTGATTGGCTATTAGCAATGCAAGAAGAGCTTCTACAATTCAAAAGAAACAAAGTGTATCGCTTGGTTCCGAGACCGCAAGATAAATCAATAATTAAAACCAAGTGGATCTTCAGAAATAAGAAAGATGAATCCGGACTGATTGTCAGAAAACAAGGCGCGATTGGTTGCTAAAGGTTACTCTTAACAAGAAGGTATTGACTACGATGAGACTTTTGCACTAGTAGCGAGTATCGAGGCAATTCGAATCTTTCTGGCCTATGCAGCTCACAAGAACATCAAGGTATTTCAAATGGATGTCAAATCTGCGTTCTTGAATGGAGTCTTGCATGAAGAGGTCTATATAGAGCAACCTGAAGGGTTCGTCAATCCAGATTTTCCTAATCATGTATGCATCTTGGACAAAGCATTGTATGGTTTAAAACAAGCTCCAAGAGCATGGTATGAAACTCTGACTAATCATCTCTTATCCAAAGGATTCAAACGAGGTACCATTGATACAACTCTTTTCTGAAGAAAGAAGGTACGATGACTTGCTTTTAGTTCAAATTTATGTTGACGACATTATTTTCGGTTCTACTAATCCTGAGTTGTGTACAAAATTTTCTAAAATCATGGAGACAGAGTTTGAAATGAGCATGATGGGTGAATTGAATTTCTTTTTAGGAATTCAAGTCAAACAAAACCCTGATGGCATCTTTATAAATCAGTCAAAATATATTAAAGATATGTTGAAAAAGTTTCAAATGACTGATTTTTTTGAAGGAAAACCGGCAATATTATAAAAAAGAAAAGCACAAACACCAAGGACAAGCCCCAAGGTTAGCCACCAAAAATTAAACAAGCAAGAATCCAACCATACAGAAAACCAATAAAAAACCAAACATCTCACAAAGGCCTAAACAAACGAAAACCCCGTACGCTACCCATCAAGAAGCATCAGCCGCATCATCAAACGTATTCCAGGCCATCCGAAGAAGAACCACTTCTCTAATCTCCTTAACAACTTGAGTAGCCGACCTACTCTTGTTATCAAAGAGTCTTCTATTCCGCTCCCTCCATATGCAGTAAATAGTAGCTTGCAAAGCCAATTTCTGCTCCTTCCTCCTCGGACCACGGCCCTGCCTAAGCTCCTCACAAATATCATACCATCTTTCAGCATAACCATAAAGTCGTGTATCCCCTTTGATAGCCCCGCATATCCCCAAAGAGAATCTACAAAGGAAGAACAAGTGATCATGACTATCCATACAATCATTACAAACGGGCATGTCATATCAGGCGGTTCATGCTTCCAAACTAGCCGGTCTTGCGTAGGTAGACGTCCATGACACGCAATCCATACACAAAAAGCGTGTTTGGGAATACACCCTTTAAACCAAACCTGTCTTGCCCAAGCCACCGTATCAAAACTCCCACAAAGATCATTGTAGGCAGTTGATACATTAAACGTGCCCAAGGATCCATCCAAGCTCCTCTACTCAACTCGATCATTTGAGTTTGCATGTAAAGGAGGGATTATACACTGATGAAGAGCCGGACAAATTTGTGTCCAAGTACTAGGCCAACCTTCAAATGACTGATTGTTCTCCAATTAAAACACCAATGCCAACTGGAAATCTTTTGGGTCCTGATTTAGCTGGTAACTCTGTTGATCAAAAGATTTACAGAAGCATGATTGGTTCTCTTTTGTACCTCACTGCAACTAGACCGGACATTATGTTCGCCACATGTTTTTGTGCTAGGTTTCAAGCTAACCCTAAAGAGTCACACCTTGCAGCAGTCAAAAGGATATTACGGTATCTCAAAGGCACACTAGAGTTGGGCCTTTGGTATCCGAAAGATTCCAGTTTTGAGCTAATATCTTTCACAGATGCAGATTATGGTGGTTGTAAACTGGATAGGAAAAGTACTTCTGGATCGTGTCAGTTTTTAGGTGACAAACTTGTGTGTTGGGCTTCGAAAAAGCAAAATTGCGTCTCCACTTCTACGGCCGAAGCAGAATATGTTGCCGCTGCAAGTTGTTGTTCGCAAGTGCTTTGGATGAAGACACAACTACTAGACTATGGTTACAAGTTGAAGAGAGTCCCTATCTACTGTGATTCGGAAAGCGCCATAGCGATAACGTCAAATCCAGTTCAGCATTCCAAGACCAAACACATCGATATTCGTTATCATTTTATCAAAGATAATGTGGAGAAAGGTAATATCGAGATGTTTTTTGTCCAAACAGATTACCAACTTGCTGACCTTTTCACTAAACCTTTAGATGAAAAGCGTTTTAACTTTTTGGTTAGCAAGCTTGGCATGCTTAGTCCTACTTAAATCTGTTACGAATCTTAATTTAAGGGGGAGTTGCTTAATTATTCTGGATTGGATACTATCTGACTAACGACTAAGGATTCATTGTCCATGAATACCAAGTCATCTTTTGTTTTGTAGATTATTCATTTGAGGGGGAGTACTTAAAAGTGATATTATTTTTAGGGGGAGAATTCAAATAAGCTTAAATGCTTACATACTTGAAAGATGAACAACTTTCAGGTATGAAAAATGTTTTAAATGTTCAAACTCACTTCTCGATTCTCAAATGATTTTTCGAATTAGAAGTGTGCTTTTACATGTTTTCATATAATGATGAATTGACGGATATTTTCTAACCGTGTGTTTCCAACGATTAATACTTGCGTATTATCTTTTCATATACTTTTCAAGTATTCATACACATCGATTTAGCTTCGTTTGTCTTCGTTATTACCACGTCTCTATATGACCATACTTTTCAGTGGTAATACACTCGCTTGCTGTTTCCCATTTTGTACTTCATCGTTTCTTTGATCAGATACGTTCTTCAATGCTATATCTATATCTTGTTCGTATAGATAACTATCATTTTTTTGTGAACCTATCATTTTCGAAACCATATCTCACATCATATAATGAATCAGTTTTCTTAAACAAGTCTACATCATTCATGTTATTCATTTCATATACTTGTTTGAAGAAATTCTTATGCTTCATATTGGCTCATTGATTCAACCGATGAATCATTGTACTTTCATGTTTAGGAACCTATTTCATGGGATGTGTGAGCTTACTAGAACTTCTATGGATTATTGGAACCGGCAATCCTACCCAAGAAGTTATCCTTGAGAAATGAGTGAGGGGTCTTAATCAAAGAGTGGGGGAGATAACTCAGGTGGTCGAGTTATTCTCATAGTGATTGAGCGGAAAAATGTTATATGAGAGCTTGGTTAGAAGTGAGGATGCTTAAAAGAATTGGAGGGTGTGAGAACAGAGTTAAATGAAATATAAAACTCTGCACCAACCTTTTCTAAGCCGGGCAACCACATAATCTATCGGTTCACGTTCTTTGGTGACTGATATTGAATCAAGGCAAAGCCCAATGCCGACTCTCGTTTTACCCCACTAGCTACTCATTTCCTTCTCAACAAGGAGATGTTTCATTTCATCACGGGGACGCAGCACATAATCTATCGGGTTTTCATTTGGAAAATCGATATTGAAACAGAAGGAAGCTGCCCTGCCTTCGAACTTCATTTCTACACATCGAGTCATGAAATGTTTTCACATTTTGAGCCTTATGAAAGCACTTGATGCTATTTTCTTTCATCACAAATACACACAAGGAATTCGTTTCTTTGTCGGAACGTTCATAGTATTACTTCTAGTATTTGCGATGATTGAACGGAAGCCCTGGGGAGTGATCATAACTAAAGCTCTTTATATAGTGCATTTGTTGTACTGAGTTGCTTTGTGCTTCTCACAGGCATTCCAACTGATTCATTTGTTGTTTCAGGATTTTCCCACTTAAATCTGAATTTGAAAAGATTCGGATTACTTTATGGAATTAACGGTTTTTCTTTGCAGCAAATGGGGGAATTCTGGAGTAACAAGGAGGAGATAGTTATGTGAGATGGTTTTTGATTTCCTTGGTGGTTTGTTACGAGAAGATTGATCTGATCATACATTTCTTGAGTTTTGATGATTATTTCATATTTCATAAAAAAGGGGGAGATGGTTTAGAAATGTAAAGTCGAGAAATGCTTTTTGAAGATATTTTGGGGAGATGGTTCCGAAATGTCAAGTCAAGGAGAAGATTACGTGATATGACGAGAGAAGATTGGTTTCGAGGTGATGAATTTTGAATTTTGATGATTATTTGAAGATATCTCGATTCGTTAAAGCTTCTCATTCAAAGTTTGTTAAAGCTTCATGAAGATTTGGATGATTCTTGAAGATTATTACAGAAGCTTATTGTTCAAGAAAGCTTATCATTGGAGTTCAAAGTGTTGATTGCTTTCTCGAAGACGTTTGCCTAACTCTTTTCGTGATCTCGAATCCAAAGGGGGAGATTGTTGGATGCAAAATCGGATTGTATCCGAGATCACAAGTTGGTGCTCAAAGTGAAGACAAAGGCAAAGTTAAAGTTGTTAAAGAAAGTCAAAGTTTGCTTTTATTGTTTTAGTGCTTTATAGTTCTTTGTAATAGTTTTGTTTAGTCTGGGTCTAAAGTGTAAATAGTGTAAAGTGTGAGGATGAAAGGTGTTTGGGTATAAATACCCAAAGTGATGTCATTTGTGAGTGGGAACTTCAACGTGCATGGAGAGTGAATTGAGAGAGTTGAGAGCTTAAATGTATGTGTTTATGGTGTATTACTATGTGTAACAAAATACTTCATGATCAATGAATTTTAGCTTTCCAATTCCTTCTCCAATTGATTGCATTGTGTTTAGAACTTGAATCTGGAACTACACCTCCATAACTTTAGAATGAACACAACTGCCGCCAGCTCTAAATCATGGGTCGGGTAATTGGCTTCGCGCGTCTTTAGCTGACGGGACGCATAAGCTATTACCTTCCCACGTTGCATTAACACCCAGCCTAGCCCGTGATAAGAAGCATCACAGTAGACTGTCATGTCCTCGATCCCTTCCGATAACGTCAATACCGACGCCTCGCACAACCTTTTCCGCAACACCTCAAAAGCTTCTTGCTGCTCTTCGCCCCAAATAAACTTCACATTCTTTATCATAAGCCTCGTTAGAGGCACTGTTATCTTCGAGAAGTCTTGGATGAACCGTCTATAATATTCGGCTAACCCAAGAAAACTCATGATCTCGGTGGGAGTCTTTGGAATCTCCCACTTCATCACCGCCTCCACCTTTGCCGGATCCACCTTAATGCCCTCTCGGTTAACAAGGTGTCCTAAGAATTGAACATCTTGTAACTAAAAGTCACTCTTGGAGAATTTGGCGTAAAGTTGCTCTCTTCGCAAAGTCTCCAACACTTCAGATAGATGCTTCGCGTGCTCCTCCTTAGACTTGGAGTAAATCAGTATATCGTCTATGAATACGATTACCGATCTATCCAACATGGGCCTACAGACTTGGTTCATAAGGTCCATAAACACCGCAGGCGCATTCGTCAACTTGAACGGCATCACCACAAACTCAAAATGCCCGTACCTCGTCCTGAATGCAGTCTTGTGTACATCCACCTCTTTCATTTTCACTTGATGGTACCCTCAACGAAGATCTATCTTCGAGAACCAAGCGGTTCCCTAAAGTTGATCGAAAAGATCGTCGATCCTCAATAGCGGGTATCGATTATTCATGGTGAGTTTATTGAGCTCATGATAGTCGATGCACATCCGCATCGAGCCATCCTTCTTTTTCACGAAAAGGATAGGGGCTCCCCAAAGGGAACTACTCGGGCGGATGAACCCCTTTCCCAGAAAGTCTTCTAACTGGTTTGACAACTCCTGCATCTCCGGAGGTGCCAACCGGTAAGGAGCTTTAGCTACTGCCGCTGCTCCCGGAACTAACTCGATCCCAAACTCCACTTGCCGCTTCGGAGGAACTCCCGCTAAGTCTTTCGGAAAGACATCATCAAACTCTCTCACCACAGGAACATCGGCCACAGTCTTTTTCTTTTTCTCTCTCGGACTTTCTGTTACATAAACCAAGTAATTGACGCCTCCACTATTTATGTATCTTCTCGCCTTGGCCAAAGAGCAGATCTTCGGCGGTCGCTTCATGCCGTTCCCCGTGATTATCAAATCTCCCCCACTTGGATTCTGGATCTTCACTCTTTGACCTTCACAGTCGAACCAAGCTCCATGATGAACAAGCAGTTCATCCCTATCACTACGTTGATTTCTTTCATAGCGATGGGTTTGAGGTCAACACGAAACCTCACCCCTCCTAACTCTATTACATTTCCCCTAAATACATCTCTAACCAACACACTATTCTCATCCGCTATTTCTACTTCTAAAGGCTCATCTAGTCTACTCTTTAAAATAGAGAAACTTTTACAAAAAGAAGTAGAAGCAAACGATTTACTAGCACCCATATCAAATAAAACTAGTGCTGGTTTCGAGTTAACGGGAAATATACCTGTCACAACCTATGGCTCCACTTTCGCCTCCTCTGCTGTCAACTGGAAAACCCGAGCACGGCTCTTGGGAATCTTCGTCTTCTTGATTGAACTTGACTCGATCGCCTTAGCCGGCGTCGAGCCAGATAACTGGGTAGATCCCGCCACAGTCGGACACTCATGAGCAAAGTGACCCGGTTGAAAACATCTGAAACACAACTTGGCAGGAGCCATGCAGTCGCGGCTCATATGGCCCGATTTCCCGTACTTATAACAAATGTCGGGTCCCGCCCGACATTCACCCGGATGGTTCCGACCGCACTTGGAACACTTCGGATGCTCCTTTCTCCCATCCGCTTTCACAACTGGGGCCTTGAACTTCTTGCTTCCGTGGCTCTGAGGTTGTTCCTCTCTCTTTCGTTTCTCTTGGCGCTCCAATTCGAGCTCTCTCGCACGCGCCCTCTCATGCATCTGCTGAAAGTTGTCACACTAAGCCATCAACACGAATTCCCGGATCTCTGGTTTCAGAATCTCCCCATAACGAACCATTTTCATTCTCTCGTTTGCCACATAGTCACGACAAAAGAGGGACCGCTCCAGAAACCTTTCGGTGATCTCGTTCACCGACTCTGTTGTTTGCTTCATGTACAGAAACTCGCTGGTGAGTCTCTCGATCTCTATCTACGGCTAAAATTCCGCCCTAAACAATCCGATGAACTCCTCCCATGTCATAGCCGCTATCTGTTCCGGAGTTATGGTTCGGTTAATCGCGTTCCACCAGTCTTTTGCCGGTCCCCTCAATAGGTTTGATGCAAACCTCACTTTCACCTCCGTCGGGCTGAAGCTAGTCAGAAAAGCCCCTTCCACATCAGAGATCCATCAGGAAGACACGATGGGATCTTTCTCACCTTCGAACTTTGGCGGTTGACACGCTATGAAGTCCTTGAAAGTCATATTTCGGGTATTCCCCGATTGAGAGCTTCCCGCTTCGGTTCTCCGCCCTCCCGTCGCGGCCTCCACCTACTGAGTGAACACCTGGGTCAGCTCTCGCTTCATTTGTTCGAATAAGCCAGGAAGTAGCTCATGCAATACATCCCACATCTCAGCCGCGATAATTCCCTTGAGATCGGGAATCTCCGGCTCCTCATCCCCAGTTGGTCGACCATTGCTTCTTCGGTCGACCATTGCTTCTTCTAGTGGTCACCATAATGATCCAATAAACAATAGCTATTAAGTACACTTCCTAGTACATAACCTCTAGCATGTTCCTCTCATAAGGCATAATACAATCAACCCGACTAGAGTTTGATACATCCCAACTTAGCATGCTACTAACCCAACCCAACCTTGTCGGTTCATAGGTCCTTCTATAACTTCGCCAGGTCCCAACATGCACAATATAACTGTAATGATATGGGCCCTTATATCATCATAGTTATACCCTACATGTCTAGGCTCTACATTGTCACCAAAGGTCCTAGTCCCCGATTCAGGTTAACACCACATAAGAAGTTCACAAACACAAGGGCAACTTCCTATCTAGCATATCATAAGAGTTACACTTTACCAACCCAATCACCATAGTGCTCATGCATACCACATCATATTATATAAATAGCGTAACATATATAACATCCACCAAGTATAGATCATTATTATGCTAACACATCTATCAATATAGCATATTCACCCCAAAACAACAATAACAATAATATACAACTCTTATGTGATATAAGTAATTGTGCTCACCGCGTCTTGATGCTCCGATCCTTGGCTCAGTTCATACCCCACTTTTCTCAAAAAACTAAGTTTTAGGTTACTCGATTTGAAAACAAAGTTTGAAAACACAAGCACTCGGGTTTAAGTTCAAGCACCCACCACACGTGAATGCCCGATTCCTTTAAATCAAGGCTCTGATACCAATTGTAACAACTCAAAACCAATTTCCCATAATTTAACGGAAATACTTTACGGTATTAGCTAGAAGTAACCTTAGCAACGGAAGTAGTAAAAAGATTCAAACTTTGTAAGTAAAACCCCAACATAGATAAATCAAAATCCTCAAAACGAGGTCCCACTAAAGAAACATAAATGTGTTCACAACCATGAAGTATAAATCCCAGGGTTTAAAGTAAAAATGTTTTATTCTCCAAAATAAACTGAACTGAACTGCCAGAATGATCAGAACTTCAAGCCAGGCCCTTCCCCTTGTCCTTCCCCGAAGAACCTGCAACTAAAAGAGAAATCCACAGACGGGTAAGCTTGAAAGCTTAGTGAGCACAAACTACAATACACATAACCATATATCACAAACCACATACGTAATGAGAACTAGACAAGCAACACATATGTCCTTACGAGTCACTACCATCAAGGACCATAGACACTGATATCAGGCTACCACACCACCAATACTCACGGTGGCCACCACCACTACAATAAGCACGGGAAACATGCAAGCTAGTCTTAAAACAACCACACACGTATATCACGTAATTCGAACACATAGCCACGTATAAGGGGTTAATGTACTCACCTTAGTTCACTTCACAATCACGGTATTTATACGCCACACGCGTTCACAATTCAACACCTATAACAAATACAATGCATGGCACACACATGAACAACCAAACAATATGACACTTTAAACTCGAAACCGAAACACGTAGCCATATCTATACCGTCCCAATTATGCTAAAACTTCACCAAACAGTATTATTGGACATCCCAAAGGAAAGCACAAACAAAAGAACCCCAAACGAGAGCTTAACGAAAAAATGCAAAAGTTATCCAGCGCAAACGGCGGGTTACAGGCGGGTACCTACCCATGGATGACCCGCGGTTACGCGCAGATCAAAACCCCAAGTCGCGGTTTGCAACTTCACTTCGGGATTTTCCCCAAATCAACCCAATTCGACCAATTGACACCGAAATGATGTCTTAGGACATCTCCATAACGATATACGACAAACTAATACGAAATAATGAATCTGATAACACCAATTGATCCGTAATTGAACCAAATTCCAAACGTATAAACCCTAACCCTTTACAAACCCAAAAATTCGACACAACTAACAATTAACCAAGGATTTAGATAATACCTCACACCCGGAAAACAAGACTATTGCGACTTTGAAGATCGGTTCCACCAAAAAGGACCAATCGATCACCCAAATGAGCAAATTCGCCTCCTACCCTTCTTTGCTCTCAAAATCGACTAACCACACTACTGGGAGAAAAAGAGGCTTCCAAACAAGCTTATATACTCTCTATACTTCACCTCAAACTATCAGAAATTACAAAGAGACCCTCGCACCTCAAAGTTACATAAATAACCCCATTTAACTCAATCCTTTACAAAAGAAGTCAAATTTCTAACTTAAAGAAATGGGACGTTACACTTGCTTTTCTTTCTTTGGGCCTCTGTTTTTTTTTTCTGTTTTGGGCTAATTAACTTGACGAAATAAGACGAAATAAAACTATGGGATAAATAAAGGGAATGCATTTTTGGGGTAAAAATAACAAAATAGGACTTTTTAAGAAATAATAAAACGTGAAAACACGATCATCAAATTTTCCTCATACTTACAACTTTGGACGTCTTTGGACAAACACCAAAAGTTTAGCAAGATACAAGACTCATGAGTTGATTTCAAATTTTAATAAATATTCTATAGCCTTTCATGAGAATAGGGTTAAAGCGATATAGTTAATATTTGTTAAACAATACAAGCCCATGATGAAAATAGGCGATATAGTTAATATTCACACTCCTTGCAAAGGGTATACAACTATAATATTTGTTTACCTAGCTTTAAATGCTAAAGATGTATTTGTGGAAAACTGCATGTTTTCATTTTTATAAAAAATGTTTTTGGAAAATGGAGTTAGATTTTAATTTTCAGTTTTCTATGAAAATTTTAGAAAACATGTTTGGTTAAAATGATGGACTTTTCATTTTCTATTTTAGAAAACTAAAAACCACATTTAGAAAGTTTTGGAAAACTACTAAAACCAGTTTTCGAAACTACATAGAATTCATAAACCAGAAAATTTTCATTTTCTTAAAAAACATATGAAAACTGAATGAACCAAACTCGTTTTTCAAATTTTCGTTTTCTTTAAAATGATTTGTTTAACAATTGAAAAAATTTCCACAACAGACACACCCTAAGTATTTTGGATTCACGTTTTGAATCACATGTGATCTTTTATATATTACATATGTATAATATTGAATTTTTGTACATGTCAAGCAATATTTTTATTTTTTGAAAAAATTTGTTCACTAAAAACTAATTATTTAAACAATTAAATTATCAAGGAATGGTTTTATTTACAAATAATCCTTAGAATGTGAACCATGCAACTCATTTAACCACCTTAAATTAAGAATATTAATGGCTGAAATTATCTCATAGCTATATTTGGTATTAAAAAATTCGTATACCAAACATAGGTTAGGTTAATCTAGGCCAATAATTATCATAAAACTAAGGTGATTAAGTGGGTTGTATGGTTTGTATTTTAAGGAAAGTTTGCAGTTGAACCCTTCCATATTTACCCATATATATATATATATATATATATATTGAGAGAGAGAGAGAGAGAAGAAAGTTTAAATGTGAACATTTTCGTTGTGAACGTTAGAACCATTAAAATTGTGCCATGTGGCAATCTAAATCGGCGCCTAAACTTTATTCAGGCTGAATAAAGATTCATTCATTCAGTCTGAATATTCATACTTTATTTATTCAGACTGAATACAAGCCTTATTCAGACTGAATAAAGCATGAATATTCAGACTGAATACTGCCACGTGGCGCAATACTAGTGGTCATCACGTTCACAATGAAAGATGAGTTCACATTTGAACCTAACCATATGTATAGGGAAAGATTCAGATGAGAACTACTAAAAATGTAATGTAAGAAGTAACCTCCATTGCTCATCTAGTCAAAAATTGTTGATTTGACCATGAAGCATTGGATAATTCCTTACATAGGCTGCAGTAGACGGAATGGTATTTTCATAAATTTTACAAATAAACGATAAACAGGTTGATATATGAATTTCATTATTCATATATGAATTACACAAGTTTATGTATGAACGTATAGTTCATATATGAATCAGTTAAAAATAGTTAATATGTGAATTACACACATTCATGTATGAACGTATAGTTCATATATGAATTACATAGATTTATATATGAACGTATATATGAATTTCTAGAAAATTTTCATTTTCTTTAAAAAAATTACACAGGTTCATATAGGACCTATAGTTCATATATGAAGCTAAAAATATTTAGTGAACTACACAAGTTCATATATGAAGGTATATATGAATTACATGGATTTATATATGAATCGGTTAAAAATACCTAATATGTGATGTACATAGGTTCACATATGAATCACATTGGTTCATATATGAATCACACTATTTCATATATGAACCCATTTTTGGCCTGTTTGTAACAGTTACAAATAGGCCGAAAATGGGTTCGTATACAAAATAGTGTGATTCATATATAAACTATATGCGGGCGCTCACGTTCAAAATGAAAGATGAGTTCACATTTGAACTTCCCCCTCTATCTCGCTCTCTCTCTCTCTCTATATATATATATATATATATATATAAGGTTTGGTTCACGTAAAAACATTGTTAACATCAGAACTGTGGGAAGTTGATAACACCAAAATTATACATGTTTTGGTTGCGCGTAATCGTATGACTTTACCCCATTTCTCACCCGTTTATGATCATTTCATGCACTAAAAGAGCTTATTATTGTTTGTGAAGGATTTGGAGGCCGTGGAACGGAAAAGTACGGAAAAATGCGAGAAAACGTGAAAAATGCACAAAGTCAACACAGTAGCTACTTGGCGATCGCGAAATCCTCAACCTGGCGCCGCCAAGTTCGACTGAATTGAAGACCAGAGTTTGATCTAAGTGCCTGGCGTCGCCAAACCAGCAGCTTGGCGATCGCCAGATGACCCCTGGGCGTTTTTCTTTAAATATCAGCCTCCTCCTTCAGTTCTAAACATGTTCGATACACGAGGGAAGTACAGAGGAACGAAAGTGAGAGTACGAAAGGTGCCGATACGCTGCGGAAGTCGATCTTCAATCATCTATCGTTGTATTGTCGGTATCATGTCGATGTCTACTTTTGTTTGTGTTTATGTTTTCGTCATGAGTAGTGAGTAGTTTTATTAGTGGTACTTGTCATGATCGATGAACCTTTATGGATGATACTTTGTGATTAATGTTTACTGGTTTGTTTTGATTAATTGAATGTCTTTTATGGTTCTTTTCTGATTGATATTGTTGTGGCGATTTGAATTCAATTGGTTGGGTGTATTTGTCAGACCAAAGCAGATAGACTCCGAAAGGATAATCAACCTACCTTAGCCTGACTTGGACCAAAAGGTTGTGTTAAGGGGTTACTTAGACCAATAGTGACCAGATAGTAAAAGAGCCATTGCGATATTGATTAGGAAGGATTTACCGATTCTAGATTGTGGACCAAACGATTTAGGATTGGAATTAGGAGGATCGTATCCTAGTTCATCACCATAAATTGCACATGTTAGGGTGTCCCAGACTTAAATTCCTACAATAGTCAAAACAACCAAACCTTCGACCTATTCATATCATCCAGATTGGGGATTCACTTTATCATGATAAGTACTACTGTTTTTCTTTATTATAATCTTAAATCAGTATTTTAATTGCTTTCTTAATTTTTACCTTGATTAATTGTCTTTTTAAGTATTCAAACTTTTTTTATACAAACACCCCCCCCCTTTAGGTTAATTAAACCGATCTAGACTTTAGTCTACAATAACTTGACCGTTCCCAGTGGTAGATACGATACCTGGACTTTCCTACACTATATTACTCACGATCAGGTACGCTTGCCTGTATATGTGGTAAGACGGTGGCTAGGCATTAGAGGTTAAAACTTGTTACGCTTTTTATATACGATAATTACCGCATCAAGTTTTTTAGCGCCGTTGCCGGGGAACGGTAGTTGTTAGATTTTAGTCTTTATTAGTTTTGTTAATCGATCCTTGTGAGGGATTCTGTCCCTTGCAAGTTTTCTGCTTTTTAGTTTAGTTCGTTATTTTTATTTTATTTTATCTCTTTGTTTCCCGCAAGTTGCCCGTAACCGTTTGCTGTGATTTCAGTCACGGCAGACTTGTTAGAGCCATTTGAGGAGCCAGAGAGAGAATTCAGAAAAAGAAACAAAAAGAAGTCAAAAGCAAACGAAGTTCGCCCGAGAACTTTATTTTTGAGATGGGTGACGAGGCACTGATGTGGACTGCAAGGAGAGTCGCTCCAACTGTACCCACCAATCCAATCACGAAGCCAAACCTGAACAAAGAGATCCCGGGGAAGCTCCTACACATGATCAAGGACCTTACCTTCGACGGGAAAAACGATAGCAATCCTATCGTTCACATGGAAAACTTCGTTGATATTTGTGATCTGTTCAAAACAGAGGCGGACCGGGATGATGCAATTTGTCTTCGGGTCTTTCCTCTAACGCTTGTCGGAGAAGCTAGGGCTTGGTTGCGATCCTTAGAGCCGAGTTCAATCACTACATGGGAAGGACTTCGCTCAAAGTTCCTTTCCCTATTCTTTCCACCATCCAAGATTGACAAATTAAGAGCCGAGATCCGATCCTTCCAACAACAAGACGGGGAAACCATATCCGAAGCATGGGAACGTTTCAAGCACCTCCTAAACTCGTGCCCGAGTCACGAGTTGAATAAAAGTGAACAGGTTCAAACTTTCTATAGTGGACTTGCTTATTCCTCACGAGCTACTTTGGATTCATCTGCAGGTGGTGTCTTCATGTACAAAACGCCCACGGAAGGTTACAAGCTCCTCGAAGACATGCTCATACATAATATAGATTGGAGGACGGACAAGCGCTTGCAAATCCCGAGGATGGCCGGAAAGATCTCAACCGACTTTGATCCATCCGATGAATTAGCCGCTATGAAAAACCAACAGGTAAAGTTTGAACGCAAAATCGAAGAACTAATTAAATATGTTCATGCTTTGCAGGTTGGATGCGAGGAGTGCACTGGACCACATTTGACGAAGGATTGCCCGAACAAACCAATGATGACACCCGAGGAGGTGAATTATATCAACCGAGGCGACTACCAAGGGAGGTGGAACAACAACCGTAATTTCATCCCTAGACCTCCCGATTTCTTTGCACCAACTCAACAGAACCAAAGATCGGATGGAGAGCCACGTGTTTCTATCGAAGATCGGATTATCCAATTCATGGATGCGTAAAAAAAGCTAAACGATGAAGTGGGTTCATACCTACGTAATCACCAAAGTACCATCCAGAATTTGGAATTGCAGGTTGGACGTGTTTCGCAAATGCTAAGTGAAAGGACGCAAGGAGAATTGCCAACGCAAACACAAGTCAACCCGAAGGTGGAGAATGTAAAGCCGATGCTCATGATAACCGGAGAGCCGTCAAAAAGAAGGGGGACGGACATCTACACAAAGAAGTACGTGGAAACCGAGAGTGAAAGTGAGCCCGATTATGCCACGGATTACGATTCGGAGGGGTTCACCGTGTCTTTTGAACACCTAAGACTCAAAGTACCCGAAGCTTCAAGTGATGATGATAATGAGGAAGATGGAAAGCAAGGCGGATACGCGGAGTTCGTGATCCCGAAGAAAGAAGATAAAGGCAAGGAGAAAGAAAAGGAGAAAGAAAAGGAGAAAGCACCGGAGGATGATCTCATCTACATCGCACCAATCAAGCATGATCCAGGGAGTTACAACTTACCTATTTCTTGTCATAAATTTAGTGGTCTTGCTTTGGTTGATTCAGGTGCCGCTCTTAATATGATGCCTGTTGGTTATTGCAGGAAAATGGGAGTCAAGAAGATCGTGCCAACGAACTATCAATACCGGGGAGTGAACGGTTACATGACAACACCGTTAGGAATAGCGGAAGGAGTCCCGATTCGTATTGGCAAATTTGTGTACTATACGGACTTCGTCATAGCTAACCTTCCACAGAACACGGAGATCCCGATAATCCTCGGGAGATCTTTCTTGCACACCGCTCAAGTAAATACCGATATGCGAAATCAAGTGACGAGCTTAGGCTATGGAGACAATCGGATTTACTTTGATCCTAACGGAGAGCCAGTTAGACACCTCGATGAACCTTATGACGATCCTTCTCTGGCCTACAACAAGAACACGAACCGTCCGCTACTCCCGCATGAACTTGGAAAGAAAACGGAGGACTGCCCAAACCCGATGCGCAAAAAGGAGCAATCGACCAAGGAACCGGGATCCTCCAAGAAAGATTACAGAAAGAAGAAGGGCTCGTCATCCCGACGTGCCAAGAAATGAGCCGAAAGTGGGGTCGAGCTCTAGACCCGTCCAAAAATGAAGCGCTTCTCGGGAGGCAACCCGAGCTTTTTCATTTTCTTTCGTTTTTAATGATTTTCGTGTGTGTTTTTATTAATGTTTTCATTTGATATTGCTTAGGTAACCATACGGAGGAGATAGAAACCAGATTCAAGCGAAATCGGAATGCGATGCAGATTTTCAAAAGTTGGAAACAGTGGGCATTTCGCGATCGCCAGATTCCAAATCTGGCGACGCGAAGTTGGTAAGCCACAAGAACAGGTAAAAATTTCGAACCTCGCGACGCGAAGAGAGCCGTTTGGCGACGCTAAACTTTTAAAAATTAGGGTATTCTGAAAATTGCCTGTTTGGCGACGCGAAACCATGGGTTTCGCGACGCGAAGTCGGGACAGACGGTTTTTAAACATTCTTTTTCTCACTTTTCACAAACACACAAACCTAATTCCTCTTAGGCGCCGCCAAACTCTCTCACGTTCTTGCGAAATTCAACCTTCTTGAGCTTCAATTTCATCTTTCAACTGGAACAAGAGACAAAGAACCCGCTCGTCTACGACCGCAGTAACCAACTTCCATGCACCGGATGGAAGTCATGTCTTCACCTCGTTTACGAACGACCCGACTTTGAATGCTCGAAAGAAGGAGGAGTATCGGGACATCGTTAACCGACTTCTCCCCCGCCAAATTCTTATGCCAAAGAGAGTCGATTGGGATCTTCTTCGATCGATGAGTGTCGAAAACAACATAAAGGCGATTCTTGAGAATCACGCATACGACGAGGATGGCAATGAATACTACATATGCCGTGCATGGGAGCGAGTTTTCGATATTGCCAAGACCCTTTACCGAGAGCTTATCGTGGAGTTTGTGGCCACGTTTCATTTCGAGGCTATCAAGGCTCTTGGGGAATTTCATCAAACGTGCATGACTTTTCGACTTGGTGGCGTTTGGAGATCTCTTTCTTTGGTCGACTTTGCTCTTGCCTTGTTGATATATACCCAATCGGATGTTGATGCTCCCGGATTTGAGGAGTACATGTGGGCGACCGCAAAGAGACCCGATGATTTTGATCCGCGTTTGGCATGGTCGATCTTAAGTGATGGTGATTATCATGGCAACCTCAAGGTGAAAGGTTTTCTTTCTTCGTCGGATAGACTTCTACACCGCATGCTCATTCAAGCGGTAAACGCTCATTCTTCGAGTGAGGAGAAAGTTACCGTGCAGGATTTATGGCTTTTTGAGCAACTCTCTACGGATGATAAATATCCGAATGCTCCGTATCTCATCGCCGCTCAACTCGCTAAGGCGAGTGGTTATCGAGAGGGTAGTCGCATAGTTGGTGTCCAGTACGTGACGCTCTTGGCCAAGCATTTCGGTATCCTAACCGACGCCGCTATCGCTTCGATGACGAACCTCGGGGAGATGGGGTTGATTGACATGGACCAACTCCGTGGCATGGGTGTAGCAAGGGTTGTCCACATGACCGAAAGGGATTATAATTCATGGATCCATAATCCTCAAGCTTATAGGAGTCAACCGAGAAGTCAAGCACCGAGGAGCACGCATGAGATTGGTGGAACAAGTGGAACGAGTGGGGCGAATGTGGGTCAACAACCGGCGGATTGGACGACTTATTCGGGTTACCAAGACTTGAGTAACCAACTCTTGGGGATGTCACTTTCTTATGGCCGGCATCAACAGCATATGGAGTACAACACAGTGGAGGCTCTTCACCAAGCCAACTGGCAAAGTGGAGTGATGAACCAGATGGCTTCCCACTTCGGTATTCAACCGAATACCGCTTATGCTCCATCTCCATGTTGGCCATACTCCGAGGATGCTCCGCCCGGTTACCCGACTTACGAGGATTGGCAAAACCAACCTCGTGGCCCTTATTGATCTCTCTCTTTTATCTCCGTTATTCGATATGGTTGTCGTAAACAATTTTATTTTTGAACTGCGTGGTTGTGTTTGTTTGAACAATTTTATTTTGCTTGGATTGTCTAGGATTTAAGTAGTTTGGTTTAGTTTATTTTCATTTGTTCGTTTTTAGTTTTTCTTTTCTTTTTTGTTGGTAGATACGGCGATTTATGATCGAGCACGATTTTTATGCACCACTCTCAGATCAGAACAGATTTCGTCACATAACCTGGGAAGTTTCTCTTTTTCCCAATTACTCCATAATTGTGTTAATTGTTGCATTGAGGACACTGCAAATTTTAAGTGTGGGGAGGAGGTTATGTAGACTTATCTGTTTAAATGGGTTCACTTTTTGCTTATGGATTGTCGTTTTTCAAACTTTTGAAAGCTTTGAGATTTGACCCCAATTTTTTTCGAAATCTGAGATTGTTTTTGAGACTGAGTTGCTTGCATAGGAGAACACGGAATAGGATTAGTTGAGTAAAAGGATGCCTTGGAATGCTGATTACCATGAGTGCCTCACCCAATTCCGTTGAGAGATTGAGCCTTAATTGTTATATCTGTTTATTTCGTGAGGAATACCGATTTTGACCCAAGGTAGAACTTATCATTTGAATGCTTGTCGAAACCACATAAGAGGAGTATTTATCACCATTGCACTGATAGAGGCCTTCGTTTCTAACCCTTTTTAGCCTTCGTCAGATGACCTCATCATAAGGTTATCTGATTTGCCTAGCCTTTAACTGAAAAGTGTTCACCTTTTAACACTTTATCCCTTGAAACCATTTTGAGCTTTAGCCTTTTCATTTCTTTACCCACTATACACTTTATCCTTGAGCCTAATTGTTTTATCTATCTTTTGGCCGTGACTTAAATTTGAATCTTGAGATGTTTTGATCCAGTTTTTCATATCTGACAGTTTTATGGGATTGAGAGTAAAAAAAAGAGCCCAAAAGCAACATAGTTGCTGCTCTGAAAAGAAAAGAAAGAGAAAAATATTTGAGACTCAGAAAAGAAAAGAAATATCAAAAGAGTCGAGAATACAAAAAGAAAAGAATGTGAGCTGAAAAGAGTGAAAAAGAATTTGTGCCCCAAATAAGCCATAGGCTTAGGCCAATTCTAAAAAGAAAAGAGAGAATAATCATCCCAAAAGTCTCATTGTTTGAAAGTCAGATTGCTTCACTGTTTGGATCATTACTGATTGAGTTTTCAAGTTTTTGTTGCAAAACCCTTAGTCACTTATATATCCTTTATCCTACCCTTAACCCTTAGCCTAACATTACAACCCTAAAGTCCTCTTGACGGTTGACAACTTCTCAGTGGTGGAGATTAGATTTTGTGACAAGCTTATGCATGCGGGAATTAGTCGAGTATTGGTGTGATCACTTACATATACACTTTTACCCCCGAGAGATACACCTTATATTGTTATTCATATTATGTGAGGGTAAAAGGTTGGCCTTGGTATCCGATTGCTTGATGAGTCTTGTTTGTGTATTCGATTGTGTGAGTATACTTTGTTCTCTTTGATGATCTTGGGTGGAGATAATTTTGGAGTTATCTTTCTTATCTTTCAGTCTTTTGATTGAGGACAATCAAAGCTTAAGTGTGGGGATTTTGATAACACCAAAATTATACATGTTTTGGTTGCGCGTAATCGTATGACTTTACCCCATTTCTCACCTGTTTATGATCATTTCATGCACTAAAAGAGCTTATTATTGTTTGTGAAGGATTTGGAGGCCGTGGAACGGAAAAGTACGGAAAAAGGCGAGAAAACGTGAAATATGCACAAAGTCAACACAGTAGCTACTTGGTGATCGCGAAATCCTCAACCTGGCGCCGCCAAGTTCGACTGAATTGAAGACCAGAGTTTGACCTAAGTGCCTGGCGTCGCCAAACCAGCAGCTTGGCGATCGCCAGTTGACCCCTGGGAGTTTTTCTTTAAATATCAGCCTCCTCCTTCAGTTCTAAACATGTTCGATACACGAGGGAAGTACAGAGGAACGAAAGTGAGACTACGAAAGGTGCCGATACGCTGCGGAAGTCGATCTTCGATCATCTATCGTTGTATTGTCGGTATCATGTCGATGTCTACTTTTGTTTGTGTTTATGTTTTCGTCATGAGTAGTGAGTAGTTTTATTAGTGGTACTTGATGCGGTAATTATCGTATATAAAAAGCGTAACAAGTTTTAACCTCTAATGCCTAGCCACCGTCTTACCACATATACAGGCAAGCGTACCTGATTGTGAGTAATATAGTGTAGGAAAGTCCAGGTATCGTATCTACCACTGGGAACGGTCAAGTTATTGTAGACTAAAGCCTTAATCGGTTTAATTAATCTAAAAAGGGGGTTTTGTATGAAAAAGGTTTTAATACTGGAAAAGATAATTAACTAAGTAAAAACTAAGAAAGCGGTTAAAATAATAATTGAGTTTATAATAATGGAAAAACAGCAGTACTTATCATGATAATACGAATCCCCAATATGGATGATATGGATAAATCGAAGGTTTGGTTGTTTTGACTATTGTAGGAATTTAAGTCTGGGACACCCTAACATGTGCAATTTATGGCTATGAACTAGGATATGGTCCTCCTAATTCCAATCCTAAATCGTTTGGTCCACAATTCAGAATCGGTAAACCCTTCCCAATCAGTATTGCAATGGCTCTTTTACTATCGGTCACTTATTGGTCAAAGTAACCCCTTAACATAACTCTATGGTCCAAGTCAGGCTAAGGTAGGTTGATTATCCTTTCGGAGTCTATCTGTTTTTGGTCTAACAAATACACCCAACCAAGTGATTTCAAATCGCCACAACAACAATAATCAAGAAAGAACCATAAACGACATTCAATTAATCAAAAACAAACCAATAAACATTAATTGCAAAGTATCATCCACAAAGGTTCATCTATCATGACAAACACTACTAATTGACTACTCACTCATAATGAAAACAAAAACATAAACAAGAGTAGACATCGACATGATACCGACAGTACAACGATAGATGATCAGAGATCGACTTCCGCAGCGTATCGGCACCTCTCGTACTCTCACTCTCGTTCCCCTCGTGTATCGCACTTCAAAACTCATGTCCGGAACTGAAGGAGGAGGCTGATATTTAAAGAAAAACGACCAGGCGCCATCTGGCGATCGCCAAACTGCTCACTTGGCGACGCCAAACACTTAAAATCAACCCTAATCTGCACTTCAGTCGAACTTGGCGGCGCCAGATATGGAACTTCGCGATCGCCAAGTGTCTTCTGTGTTGACTCTGTGCATTTTTCACGTTTTCTCGCCTTTTTTCGTACTTTTCCGTTCCACGGCCTCCAAATCCTTCACAATCAATAAAAAGCTCATTTAGTGCATGAAATGATCATAAACGGGTGAGAAATGGGGTAAAGTCATACGATTACGCGCAACCAAAACATGTATAATTTTGGTGTTATCAAAATCCCCACACTTAAGCTTTGATTGTCCTCAATCAAAAGACTGAAAAATAAGAAAGATAACTCCAAAATTATCTCCACCCAAGATCATCAAAAAGAACAGAGTATACTCACACAATCGAACACGCAAACAAGACTTGTCAAGCAATCGGATACCAAGGCCAACCTTTTACCCTCACATAGTATGAATAATAGTATAAAGTGTATCTCACGGGGGTAAAAGTGTATATGTAAGTGATCACACTAATACTCGACTAATTCCCGCATGCATAAGCTTGTCACCAAATCTAATCTCCACCACTGAGAAATTGTCAACCGTCAAGAGGACTTTAGGGTTGTAATGTTAGGCTAAGGGTTAAGGGTAGGATAAAGGATATATAAGTGACTAAGGGTTATGCAACAAAAACTTGAAAACTTAATCAGTAATGATCCAAACAGTGAAACAATCTGACTTTCAAACAATGAGACTTTTGGGATGAGTACTCTCTCTTTTCTTAGAATTGGCCTAAGCCGCCAAGAGATAGATAACAATTAGGCTCAAGGATAAAGTGTATAGTGGGTAGTGAAATGAAAAGGCTAAGGCTCAAAATGGTTTCAAGGGTTAAAGTGTTAAAAGGTGAACACTTTTCAATTATAGGCTAGGCAAATCAAATAACCTTATGATGAGGTTATCTGACGAAGGCTAAAAGGGTTAGAAACGAAGGCCTCTATCAGTGCAATGGTGATAAATACTTCTCTTATGTGGTCTCGACAAGCATTCAAATGACAAGTTCTACCTTGGGTCAAAGTCGGTATTCCTCACAGAAATGAACAGATATAACTATGTAGGCTCAATCTCTCAACGGAATTGGGTGAGGCACTCATGGTAATCAGTTTTCCAAGGCATCCTTTTACTCAACTTATCCTATTCAGTGTTCTCCTATGCAAGCAACTCAGTCTCAAAAACAATCTCAGATTTCGAAAAAAAATGGAGTCAAATCTCAAAGCTTTCAAAAGTTTGAAAAACACAAATCCACAAGCAAAAAGTGAACCCATTTAAACAGATAAGTCTACATAACCCCCTCCCCACACTTAAAATTTGCAGTGTCCTCAATGCAACAATTAGAACAATTATGGAGTAATTGGGAAAAAGAGAAACTTCCCGGGTTATGTGATGAAATCTGTTCTGATCTGAGAGTGGTGCATAAAATTTGTGCTCGATCATAAATCGCCATATCTACCAACAAAAAGAAAAAGAAAAAGTAAAAACGAACAAATGAAAAATAAACCAAACCAACTTACTTAAAATCCTAACAAACCAACAGAAAAAATAAAATTGTTCAAACACAACCACGCAGTTCAAAAAGAAATAAAATTGTTTAGGACAACCAAATCGAATAATGGAGATAAAAGATAGAGATCAATAAGGGCCACGAGGTTGGTTTTGCCAATCCTCGTAAGTCAGGTAACCGGGCGGAGCATCCTCGGAGTATGGCCAATACGGAGATGGAGCAAATGCGGTATTCGGTTGAATACCGAAGTGGGAGGCCATCTGGTTCATCACTCCACTCTGCCAGTTGGCTTGGTGAAGAGCCTCCACGGTGTTGTACTCCATATGTTGTTGCTGTCGGCCATAAGAAAGTGACATCTCCGAAAGTTGGTTACTCAAGTCTTGGTAACCCGAATAAGCCGTCCAATCCGCCGGTTGTTGACTCGAACTCGCCCCACTTGTTCCACCGGTCTCGTGTGTACTCCTCGGTGTTCGGCTAGGTTGACTTCTCGGTTGACTCCCATACGCTTGAGGATTACGGATCCATGCATTGTAGTCCCTTCCGATCGCATGTTCAACTCTCGCCACGCCCATACCTCGGAGTTGATCCATGTCAATCAACCCCATCTCCCCGAGGTTCGTCATCGAAGCAATCGCGGCGTCGGTTAGGATACCGAAATGCTTGGCCAAGAGCGTCACGTACTGGCCACCAACGATGCGACTACCCTCGCGATAACCGCTCGCCTTAGCGAGTTGAGCGGCGATGAGATACGGAGCATTCGGATATTTATCATCCGTAGAGAGTTGCTCAAGAAGCCACAAATCTTGCACGGTCACTTTCTCCTCACTAGAAGAACGAGCGTTCACCGCTTGAATGAGCATGCGGTGTAGAAGTCTATCCGTCGAAACAATAAAGCCTTTTACCTTGAGGTTGCCATGATAATCACCATCACCCAAAATCGCCCATGCCAAACGCGGATCAAAATCATCGAGTCTCTTTGCGGTCGCCCACATGTACTCCTCCAATCCGGGAGCATCAACATCCAATTGGGTATATTTCCCCAAAGCAAGAGCAAAATCAACCAAAGAAAGAGATCTCCAAACACCACCAAGTCGGAAAGTCATACACGATTGATGAAATTCCCCAAGAGCCTTGATCGCATCGAAACGAAACGTGGCCACAAACTCCACGATAAGCTCTCGGTATAGGGTCTCGGGGATATCGAAAACTCGCTCCCATGCATGGCATATGTAATACTCATTGCCATCCTCGTCGTATGCGTGCTTTTCAAGAATCTCTTTGATGTCGTTCTCGACATGCATTGATCGAAGAAGATCCCAATCGACTCGTTTCGGCATGAGAATTTGGCGGGGGAGAAGTCGGTTAACAATGTCCCGATATTCCTCCTTCTTTCGAGCGTTCAACGTTGGATCGTTCGTGAACGAAGTGAAAACATGACTTCCGTCCGGTGCATGGAAGTTAATTGCGGCGGCGGTCTTAGATGCGCGGGTCTTTTGTCTCTACAAAATCAAAATACCATTGTCTTAGAAAGGTTTCAATCCAATAAGTGCAAGACAAGGTTTATTCACATTCAAAGTTCCAACGAGACAAAAACCTATACGTCTAACAGGTTCAAGCATCACAATCATATATGCATAACAAAACAAGAACAATGGGGATGTGGAACATCCCCACACTTGAACTTTTAGTTCAATCACAATTACAAACCAATCTAGCTATCAAGAAAGAATGGGGGATTTTGGTTTTCTCAAAATCCCCACACTTATCATTTAACCACAATCACTAGATTCAATAATCAAATAGCATGCTAGAAACAAGATTTCAATCACAATATAAGGCATGCATTCATCTATAAGCTCTAAATCATCAATGGTGTATCAAGAATCATATCAATTTCATTCAAGCAAAGAAACACCATTGCTACCCAAAACAAGATCTTCAATTACCAAATCGAGCAATCCTTACGAAATCAAAGTTAGGAAACGTACCTTGTTCATGTTGGAAGATGAAATTGAAGCTCAAGAAGGTCGAATTTCGCAAGAACGTGAGAGGGTTTGGCGGCGCCTAAAAGGAATTAGGTTTGTGTGTTTGTGAAAAGTGGGAAAAAGAAGGTTTAAAAACCCCTCTGTCCCGACTTCGCGTCGCGAAACCCTGGGTTTCGCGTCGCCAAACAGGGCAAAATCAGCAAACCTTGATTTTTCAAAAGTTTCGCGTCGCCAAACGGCCCTCTTCGCGTTGCCAAGTTCGAAAAATTTTACCTGACCCGTGGCTTACTCACTTAGCGTCGCCAAAATTGGAATCTGGCGATCTCCAAATGGCTACTGTTTCCAACTTGTGAATTTTTGCATCGCGTTCCGATTTTGCTCGAATCTGGTTTCTATCCCCTCCGTATGGTTACCTAAGCAATATCAAATGAGAACATTAATAAAAACACACACGAAAAACATTAAAAACGAAAGAAAATCAAAAAGCTCGGGTTGCCTCCTGAGAAGCGCTTCATTTTTGGACGGGTCTAGAGCTTGACCCCACTTTCGGCTCATTTCTTGGCACGTCGGGATGACGAGCCCTTCTTCCTTCTGTGATCTTTCTTGGAGGATCCCGGTTCCTTGGTTGATTGCCCTTTTTTGTGCATCGGATTTGAATAGTCCTCCGTTTCTTTTCCAAGCTCATGCGGGAGTAGCGGGCGGTTCATGCTTTTGGTGTAGGCCAGAGAAGGATCATCATAAGGTTCATCGAGGTGTCTAACCGGCTCTCCGTTAGGATCAAAGTAAATCCGATTATCTCCATAGCCTAAGCTCGTGACTTGATTGCGCATATCGGTATTTACTTGAGCGGTGTGCAAGAAAGATCTCCCGAGGATTATCGGGATCTCCGTGTTTTGTGGAAGGTTAGCTATGACGAAGTCCGTATAGTACACAAATTTTCCAATACGAATCGGGACTCCCTCCGCTATTCCTAACGGTGTTGTCATATAACCGTTCACTCCCCGGTATTGATAGTTTGTTGGCACGATCCTCTTGACTCCCATTTTCCTACAATAGCAAACAGGCATCATATTAAGAGCGGCACCTGAGTCAACCAAAGCAAGACCACTAAATTTATGACAAGAAATAGGTAAGTTGTAACTCCCTGGATCATGCTTGATTGGTGCGATGTAGATGAGATCATCTTCCGGTGCTTTCTCCTTTTCTTCCTCCTTTTCTTTGCCTTTATCTTCTTTCTTCGGGATTACGAATTCCGCGTATCCGCCTTGCTTTCCATCTTCCTCATCTTCATCCTCACTCGAAGCCTCGGGAACCTTGAGTCGTAGGTGTTCGAAAGACACGGTGAACCCCTCCGAATCGTAATCCGTGGCATAGTCGGGCTCACTTTCACTCTCGGTCTCCACGTACTTCTTGGTGTAGATGTCCGTCCACTTCTTTTTCGATGGCTCTCCGGTTATCATGAGCATTGGTTTTGCATTCTCCACTTTCGGATTGACTTGTGTTTGCGTTGGCAATTCTCCTTGCGTTCTTTCACTCAACATTTGCGAAACACGTCCAACCTGCAATTCCAAATTCTGGATGGTACTTTGGTGATTACGTAGGTATGAACCCACTTCATCATTTAGCTTCTTTTGTGCATCCATGAATTGGGTAATCCGATCTTTGATAGTCATACGTGGCGCTCCATCCAACCTTTGGTTTTGTTGAGTTGGTGCAAAGAAACCGGGAGGTCTAGGGATGAAATTACGGTTATTGTTCCACCTCCCTTGGTAATCGCCTCGGTTGATATAGTTCACCTCCTCGGGTGTCATCATCGGCTTGTTCGGGCAATCCTTTGTCAAATGCGGTCCATTGCACTCCTCACATCCAACCTGCAAAGCATGAAGAGATTTAATTAGTTCCTCGATTTTGCGTTCAAACTTTACCTGTTGATTTTTCATAGCAGCTAGTTCATCGGATGGATCGAAGTCGGTAGAGATCTTTCTGGCCATCCTCGGGATTTGTAATCGCTTGTCCGTCCTCCAATCTATGTTGTGTATGAGCATACCTTCGAGGAGCTTGTAACCTTCCGTGGGCGTTTTGTACATAAAGACACCACCTGCTGATGAATCCAAAGTAGCTCGTGAGGAATAAGCAAGTCCACTATAGAAAGTTTGAACCTGTTCACTCTTATTTAACTCGTGACTCAGGCACGAGTTTAGGAGGTGCTTAAAACGTTCCCATGCTTCGGATATGGTTTCTCCATCTTGTTGTTGGAAGGATCGGATCTCGGCTCTCAGTTTGTCGATCTTGGATGGTGGAAGAATCGGGAAAGGAACTTGGAACGAAGTCCTTCCCATGTAGTGATTGAGCTCGGTTCTAAGGATCTTAACCAAGCCCTAGCTTCTCCGGTGAGAGTGAGAGGAAAGACTCGGAGACGAATCGCATCATCTCGGCCTTCCTCTGTTTTGAACAGATCACAGATATCAACGAAGTTTTCCATATATACGATAGGATTGTTATCGCTTTTCCCGTCGTAGGTAAGGTCCTTGATCATGTGTAGGAGCTTCCCCGGGATTTCTTTGTTCAGATTCGGCTTCGTGATTGGATTGGTGGGTACAGTTGGAGCGGCTCTCCTGGCGGTCCACATTGGTGCCTCGTTTCCCATCTCAAAAATCAAAGCTCTCGGACGAACTTTGTTTGCTTTTGATTTCTTTTTGTTTCTTTTTCTGAACTCTCTCTCCGGCTCCTCAAATGGCTCTAACAAGTCTGCCGTGACTGAAATCACAACAAACGGTTACGGGCAACTTGCGGGAAACAAAGAGATAAAATATAAATAAAGATAAAACTAAAAGTAATTAATTAAACTAGAAAGCGAAAAACTTGCAAGGGACAGAATCCCTCACAAGGATCGATTAACCAAACTAATTAGACTAAAATCTAACAACTACCGTTCCCCGGCAACGGCGCCAAAAACTTGATGCGGTAATTATCGTATATAAAAAGCGTAACAAGTTTTAACCTCTAATGCCTAGCCACCGTCTTACCACATATACAGGCAAGCGTACCTGATCGTGAGTAATATAGTGTAGGAAAGTCCAGGTATCGTATCTACCACTGGGAAGGTTTAATTAATCTAAAAAGGGGGTTTTGTATGAAAAAGGTTTTAATACTGGAAAAGACAATTAACTAAGTAAAAACTAAGAAAGCGGTTAAAATAATAATTGAGTTTATAATAATGGAAAAACAGCAGTACTTATCATGATAATACGAATCCCCAATATGGATGATATGGATAAATCGAAGGTTTGGTTGTTTTGACTATTGTAGGAATTTAAGTCTGGGACACCCTAACATGTGCAATTTATGGCTATGAACTAGGATATGGTCCTTCTAATTCCAATCCTATATCGTTTGGTCCACAATTCAGAATCGGTAAACCCTTCCCAATCAGTATTGCAATGGCTCTTTTACTATCGGTCACTTATTGGTCAAAGTAACCCCTTAACATAACTCTATGGTCCAAGTCAGGCTAAGGTAGGTTGATTATCCTTTCGGAGTCTATCTGTTTTTGGTCTAACAAATACACCCAACCAAGTGATTTCAAATCGCCACAACAACAATAATCAAGAAAGAACCATAAACGACATTCAATTAATCAAAAACAAACCAATAAACATTAATTGCAAAGTATCATCCACAAAGGTTCATCTATCATGACAAACACTACTAATTGACTACTCACTCATAATGAAAACAAAAACATAAACAAGAGTAGACATCGACATGATACCGACAGTACAACGATAGATGATCAGAGATCGACTTCCGCAGCGTATCGGCACCTCTCGTACTCTCACTCTCGTTCCCCTCGTGTATCGCACTTCAAAACTCATGTCCGGAACTGAAGGAGGAGGCTGATATTTAAAGAAAAACGACCAGGCGCCATCTGGCGATCGCCAAACTGCTCACTTGGCGACGCCAAACACTTAAAATCAACCCTAATCTGCACTTCAGTCGAACTTGGCGGCGCCAGATATGGAACTTCGCGATCGCCAAGTGTCTTCTGTGTTGACTCTGTGCATTTTTCACGTTTTCTCGCCTTTTTTCGTACTTTTCCGTTCCACGGCCTCTAAATCCTTCACAATCAATAAAAAGCTCATTTAGTGCATGAAATGATCATAAACGGGTGAGAAATGGGGTAAAGTCATACGATTACGCGCAACCAAAACATGTATAATTTTGGTGTTATCAGTACTTGTCATGATCGATGAACCTTTATGGATGATACTTTGTGATTAATGTTTACTGGTTTGTTTTGATTAATTGAATGTCTTTTATGGTTCTTTTCTGATTGATATTGTTGTGGCGATTTGAATTCAATTGGTTGGATGTATTTGTCAGACCAAAGCAGATAGACTCCGAAAGGATAATCAACCTACCTTAGCCTGACTTGGACCAAAAGGTTGTGTTAAGGGGTTACTTAGACCAATAGTGACCAGATAGTAAAAGAGCCATTGCGATATTGATTAGGAAGGATTTACCGATTCTAGATTGTGGACCAAACGATTTAGGATTGGAATTAGGAGGATCATATCCTAGTTCATCACCATAAATTGCACATGTTAGGGTGTCCCAGACTTAAATTCCTACAATAGTCAAAACAACCAAACCTTCGACCTATTCATATCATTCATATTGGGGATTCACTTTATCATAATAAGTACTGCTGTTTTTCTTTATTATAATCTTAAATCAGTATGTTAATTGCTTTCTTAATTTTTACCTTGATTAATTGTCTTTTTAAGTATTCAAACCTTTTTTATACAAAACCCCCCCTTTAGGTTAATTAAACCGATCTAGACTTTAGTCTACAATAACTTGACCGTTCCCAGTGGTAGATACGATACCTGGACTTTCCTACACTATATTACTCACGATCAGGTACGCTTGCCTGTATATGTGGTAAGACGGTGGCTAGGCATTAGAGGTTAAAACTTGTTACGCTTTTTATATACGATAATTACCGCATCAGAAGTGGTTATCAACCGTTGGATGAGATGCATATATCGCATCGATTCTCTTTTAAAACACAATTCATAGGAGTTGATGAGCTTAAAAGTAATCAACGTTTTAGATCTAATTCTCAAACCTTTTCACCTTAACTTCATCTTCTCACATAATTCTTCACCTATGAGAGAGAGAGATTGAGAGACACAGAGAGAGAGATTCATTTAGGAAGCTTACGTATAGAGAACCCATAAATCATCCATATATGTAATATTCATGATGAATAAGTTTCCAATATAGAAAGAACTTTAAAAAGCTTTTTCCAAAAACTTCTTTAAGACACCTTTTAGTAATGGTTTAAAATTGTCACTAATACATATCTTTAGCTATTGTTTACTAGAAAAACTAGACAATTTGTAGGGAAGCTTTAAAAATGTATCAAAAAGCCAAGAAAACCATCTTTAAAGGTTAACTTTAGTTTTACACTTATGACTTCTACAAGCAACGCTTTTAGTTACCCTTATGCTAGGAAGCTTTAATTAAAACGAAAAATTTCTCTACAACCGTTAAGAGAACTTTTTTAGGCTTTTAGGTATAAAAAAGTAATTTTTTTTATATAAAGCCATTTTTGTTGGTAATATATATAATTTTATCAATCCTTTCAAAAGGTTCCCACAAGGAGCAATCTACATGATTAATATTGTTGACACTTCAATTTATTGAATTGATTCACAAATAACAACACAACTAAACTATAGAAATTTTGAGCAAACCAAAGTTAAAAACAAAATTTAAGGTCAATCGTCAGTTCGTCACCCATCATTAGTACAAAATCCCTTTTTGTCAACATATTCAACTAGTTAATAACAAGTAGCAACATTAACAAAATCAAGCATATAAAGCCCCCAAACTAACGCCATAGAAGCGAACACGAACACAACCGGACTAAACAACCAAAATAGCAAGGGAAACGTTATGCAAAGCATCCGGTTCCCAAAAACCGCTAAAATAAACCCTCTTTCCAAAATATCCCTTGTGTATTTACGAGATGTTGACGAAGATGGGACGCTACTCCTTCAGCATCTGGTTCAGCTCCCAACGCGTAAATCAAGTAATTTGCATCGATCAAGCTTGCAACCGCCATAGAGCTACAAAGAAAGCTAGTTAACAAGAAGAGGAACGCTGAACCATATTTTAGGAAAAGGAGTTTGGTTGTGTGTAATCCGAAAAATGGACTACTAAAAAGATCTTTCACGCTGTACGCATTGTTGATCAAAGCAGCCAACGCCACCGTTATGATGGATGTGACCATAGCAACAAGTATAGAACTCATCAATGTGTTTCTTAAACTTTGTACCGCTAACGTACCTTGCTTATCATCTCCCTGCTCAAAAAGACATAAAATAACCGATCAAAATATATCAACTATACAGTTTTAAATTCTACAAAATTGTCATTTATCAAAAATAAATAATAAAAAAAACCCATAAAGATTTTTGTCAAGATTTGGGTTTTTTGTTAATTTAACAAAAAAAAAAACATATAGATTTACGTCAAGATATGGGTTTTTGTTAATTTAAAAAACCCTTATTCGGGTTTAGGTTTTCTTAATTCAAGATCTTTTTCTTGAATTGAATTGAGGGTTTTCCTAACTTTGATCAAAACCCCATATACTAACGTGGGTTTTCCATGATACAATGAAAACCTTGTAAAGATTTAAGTATTCAAAAAAAAAAAAAAAAAAAAAAACTTATAATTGATGCCTGTTTCATGTCTTTGAGCCAATGCTTTCGCTTGATCGATTCGATGCCGATTGTGGTGCAAGATGGTTTGGTCTTGAATTGGTACCAAAGATAGGCATGGTAACCAAATGTGATGAAGAAGCTTAATGGGACTAAAATGGTGTCTAGATAATGAAGAAGTGCCATTTTTTCCCAACTACAAGAAAGGTTGACAACTGAATGAATTTATTGATGGTGAAGATGGGAACATCTCCCCAATTTATTGAAGGTGAATTGGATTCATTATATCATCTTTTGAATGATAGTGGGGTTGTTGCCATCAAAAGTGAGATAAAAGGAAAGAATTATTTGATTGGATTTATTCTTATTTTATTCTGATTTATATTATCTTTTGGTATCAGATGTGAACTGATAACAGATTTAATCATATTTGTAGTAAGCTAAGCTTCAAAAAGAAATACAACGTTTATGTTTAAAATTTGTAATATATATATATATATATATTATCCATAGTTATTAAGGTATACATAGAGAGAAAGAAAAGTTCAAATGTGAACTCAATTTTGGTTGTGAACGTGAGTACCACTAAAATCGCACCACGTGACAATATTCGTTCCAAATACCATGCATCATTCAGAGTAAATAAAGGCATCTAAGTTTTATTTACTCTGAATAATGCATGATATTCGGAATGAATATTACCACGTACGTGGCACGATTTTAGTGGTTCTTACATTTACAACCAAAATTAAGTTCACATTTGAACTTAACCCTATATATATAGGAGCGCAATGATTTATATTTGTTATTTAAAAGTTTCACTACAAAATTAATTGTATTTAATATAATTTAAGTTTAAAAAAATAATCTATTTTTAATTTCAAAAAGAAAAACAATTAAAAATAATTTTTTTGTTTCAACATTCCAATTCCCTCACATTTCATCAAATTCTGTGAACCAAACGCCCCTTAGTAAAGGTGCGCATCAAACAGGTTGGTTAAACAAACAAAAAATGGGATCAGATTTTCATAAGTTTCTACTTTTTTATCTCTCTGCCTTTTATGAATCAAACTATTTTTGATCTGAAAGATCAAAAATGTTTTCCTGGCATTGTATCTTAATCTATTCGTTTGCTATGTGGGATATGGAAACACGCCCCTAATTTTTGGTTTTGGATTTTGGATTGCTTCAAGCTTAGTGGTTCTAGCTCTTCATAAGATCAAATTTAACTGGTCAAAGAATTCGGGCTTATTGGTCAAAATTTGTTGTTATGTCAAATATATCGGAGTAGTTTCATAACTTTTATAAATAGGCCGAAAACAAGTTTACATATGAACATGTGTGATTCATATTTGAACTATATGTTCATATGTGAACTAGTGTAATTCACATATTAACTATTTTTAATTGATTCATATATGAACTATACGTTCATATATAAACATTTATAATTCACATATTAACTATTTTTTAACTGGCTTATATATGAAATATATTTTATATATGAACATGTTTAATTCATATATACATTTATATATGAATCTGTGTAATTCACATATTAACTATTTTTAACCAATTCATATATGAAATATTCATTCATACATGAACCTGTGTAATTCATATATATGAACCTGTATAATTCACATATTAACTATTTTTAGCTGTATCATATATGAATTATACGTTCGTACATGAACCTAAAAATCAACAACTTTATATATTATGCGAGTAATTATCAGGTGTTTCACAATCAAAGCCATAAATGTTCCCCCATTATATAATTTAGTTAATTGAATAAGAGGATATGAATAATGAAAGGGAAACCTTGGTTGATTAATTGATTTGTCATTTTACAACATTTAGGGGCAATGGGTCATTATAACAGTTTTGTTCAGTCCATTTTTAGACTTAACAAACGTAGGATAGACGATTAGTCTTGTTCTGTCCAGTCCTATTTCGTCTCGTTATGTTCAGTACTGTCCCATCCAGTCTGCGTACAAAACGCTACCTACTTCTCTTTTTTTCTTTTTTGCACTTCTCATTTAAGCATCTCCCTATATATATATATATATATATATATAGAGAGAGAGAGAGAGAGGGAAGTTCAAATGTGAACCACTTTTTTGTTGTGAACGTGGGGACAACCGAGAGCGCGACACGTGGCGGCTTTGAGTGTGGTCCCCCTCTTTAATTCAATGTCCTCCCATGAATCGCGCCTAGTCATCCACCGTGGATTTGACGTGGCGCCTAGTCATCCGCCACGTGTCGCGCTCTCGGTTGTCCTCACGTTCACAACCAAAAAGTGGTTCACTTTTGAACCCACCCCTATATATATATATATATTCCCTACCATGAACCTAGATATTCTACCAAAACTTGGTTTCGGATTTTCGAATTAACATTTATTTTATTTGGATTTTGTGATTAGAAAAACAAAAGAAACTTAGATTTCTTGATAGGTTAGTGCTCTTGCTTTTGTGTATTGGGTGCATGGTCTAATGGACCATAAGAAGGAAATTGGGACATGATTCATGCAATTGCTTTTTTAGGTTTGAATGGGATTCCACTTTATTGATTATACTCTTGTTAAAAAGAATTAGTTTTTAGAAAATAAAACTTTATTAAATGAGAGATCATTTTGTTATCTTGAAATAATAAATTATACAATATTATGTTGATAAAAATAAATTTTTAGCTGGTTATTCACAAGGATCGTGCAAACACACGACAGAATAAACAAAATAAAAGTTTTCTTTATATTAAACATATCAATTAAAACAAGATAGACAAGCTTTTGGACGCAAACAACAACGTAATTTCAAATAAAACACAAGATAGACTAGCTTTTGGACACAAACAAAAACGTAATTGGATGAACGGTACTTTTTATACCATCTTGTGTGGTTATACCATATTATAAAGTACTTAATAAAAATATAAAAATTAAACTTTTAGAAATTATTTATTGCTTAGTAATGCATAATCACTGAAATTATTAGTTTACAAGTAATTACCTGTGTTGGATACTTTGACATTCGATGTCTTTTCAATTATATACAAATTCAAGAACCACGTTTTGTATGAAATAGTTGTGGATTCAATGTGAAGATTCCGAAATTGGCCGACAAATGAAATTGTTGTATTATCTTGTTCGAATATATGCTTTTCTAGATGCATATTCTTGTCTTCGTTTGCTTTAACTTATGCTTAGATTCAACTTGTCTTCATTTGTTGTAAATTAGCAATTATTATACTTGTTATTAGAAGACAACGAGAACAATATAAGTTCTACATCACCCTCTAACGTGTCCCTCTCATAGTACCATTCTACGGTCATGATGGGGAAGGCCAAGAAATCACTTGAACCTACTAACTCCTTTTGGGATGCCCAACATATTACTGCAAAGACAATATGCAAGAACAATAAAGCATGCTAAAGTAACTTATTTTAGACAACTTTCAGTTGTTATTTTACATCAGAATAACATGCACAATAGGGAGAGTTGCTTAATGTAACATGTTTTTTGTGTTTCTTATTGTATTTTAGCAAAACATTACATATCGGTAATTAAATAGCATCCACTCTTGAGACAAAATGTTGTAGATATCCGATCAATAAATTCATTAACTATATGTTTTAACGAAACAATACTAAATACCGATCAGACATTATGTTTATTTTGCAACAAACCTTTGGAAAAAACAAGGCCCACCTTATGTAACACCTTTAAAATTAGGAAATAAGATAAAACTTAATACTTTCAAAATCCTTTAAATTGAATCAACTTTAACAATGAAATACTTAAAGTTTACAAAAGAATGTAAGCAAGAAACGCATCAGGGTCTAAAGGCACAATCTAATACTTGAAAAAATTAGAAAAGTTGGGTGTTACTGGTACAACAAGATATGTTATCATCAAAAACTGGATGACGGTTCTAAACCAACATATAGGAACATCTACAAAGCTACATACACCAACCAGATCCCTCTAACTTGATATACAAGTCGACAAGAAAAATTGTTAGGCTTAATGGCTAATGACTTAGAAAACAGTTTTATCTCAAAATTATAAAATAGTAAAATCTGGAGAGTCTCTTTAAATCCCTAGTTTCTTATTTAAAATAACATTTAAACCCAAAAGAATATCCTTACAATAACCATCATTTCTAAAACAAAAATGTTTGCTTTATATCAAACCTACATCCAAATCCACATGCGTAATAAGTGGTAGGACTCACTCCACAAAACACCAAAAGTGAGTAATATGTTATACCCCAAAATCACCGAAAGCATAGATAAACTCAATACCCAAAGCAACACCTTTCATTGAAGGGCGATATTCATTTCATCGGCTATCACAAAACACAAAGTAAGCCATGTGCCAACGTTATCATGTAGCGCCTTAGGATCAGGATCCCTGTGTCTGACTCTTCTCAAGCTTCTACCATTATACCTAATGTTCCTGGAGCTTAAACCCACACGAGTTAATCATCGTAGTACCTATGACCTTAACGCCTACTTACATACTATAGAAATACACCTACAAGCCAATGATCCTAGGGCTCAAATCCACACAAGCTCATCCCAAAATAACCCCGATGACTTAGTTTCAACTCTACTAGGCCAAATCTCAAAACTTGGGTCTTGGTACCCGACTCCTTACAAGTTCATCATCGAAATACCAAAGATCACGATACATGAAATGGTAGGTTTTGATACGTTGATGTATTAAATGGTAGTTTTTAAAGTACAATACACACAATAGTAAAAGGTGACAACTTGGATACATTTTGGGGAACTAAATCTTTTTTTATTCAGAAATCTCCTCCATTCCGTCGTTGCTCCTCCCAAACTTCACCGCAGGAGCTTGGGACGCCTTCCACAAACTCTCCGGCTGCCATTCCGGCCAGAATGTTCCAGGTATCTCCAAACTCAAAAACTACTTCCATTACTTCAAACACATTAACAACAACACCTCCGTAAACTACACCGATGAATTCGACGATCGGCTCGAATCTGTCATGAAAACCTACCAGCTCAATTTCAACCTAAACGCTACCGTCGAGCTCAACAAACCGACGGCGAACTAGATCTTAAAACATAGATGCGGAGTTGGCGGTATCATCAACGGATCCAGCACGATGAACTTCTTGGAACTAGCTCTCCGACAACGTCAAGCGCGTGTTCGGAAACGCCTTCGCGCAGTGGTCGGAGTAGACACCGTTAACGATGAGAGTTGGATTATAGATGATGTTTTTGCTTCTGGATCTCCGGCGGCCATGGATCTAGAGTCGGTGTCGGTGCACGAGATCAGAAATCTGTTAGGGTTAGGGAATTCGTCAGTGGAGGAGGCGGTGATGTTTCAAATGGTATCTTCCGGCATACGGTAGGTGGAGCTGGCAAGAGATGATGTTGAAGGCATGCAAGTGTTGTACGATACAAATCCAGCTAACAATGGAACCGTCGGACCGACATTCGGTGACCGTGAGACTATCGCGGCTCACGGTAGGTTGTTGGTGTTGGTTGTTGATGAAGGCATGCTATTGGGTTGACGTTGTTTATTTTGTAGACGTTGTAATTAAGTTTGAAAAGAAATAAAGATCCATTAAATAGAAAAGCAAATAAGTTTGGTAATTAAAAAAGCAATAAAAATCCATCAACTACTTTGGTAATTAAGTGTGAAACTACACCTAAATGATAAATCATTTTTCAAAATACACCATTTAGGTCATTAACTCGGATCATTGCACCCCCTCTAGCCTATTTTCAAACTTCTAGGTAACTTTTGTCATAAATGAGTTGATTGTTTTATTTTAAAATGACATTTTCAAATTCTAGGTATGTTTTGACTTTTATTATACGTATCCTTAACAACACCCATATAAAAGAGAGAAGAAAGAGAGAAGAGAAAAGAAAAAGAGAGTGGGTAGGGACGGGATGGTAAGGGTGAACCCGTCCATGGTACTTAGAGGTGCACAAAAAATCCGATTATGCGATTTTGCGCAAAAACTATCTGAATCCGTTTTTTTGGAACCGGTTTTTTTAAACCGGATCGGTTTTTTGTGGAACCGGTTATCCGGCCGGTCTTTTTACCGGATTTTTAACCCGTTTCGAACCGGTTATCCGACCGGTTTTGACTTTTACCAGATTCTACTTGGGAAGTTATAGAAAAAATAATCAACTTGCTTGGGGTTTTTAAAAGCGCAACAACATATTTGTGCAGTGTTTATTATCCTACTAGCCCGTTGGTTATTTACCAACTTTATTTGATGACTAATAAACTAAACGATTTTGAATTTGAAAATGCAACTTTCTAAGCGATTGCAGCCGTAATGAGAGGAAAAGCTTTTAAATATTTTTAAAGAGCTTCCTCATTTTTTTTTCATGTGCCGCCACTTTAAATCCAATGTTAAATGTTTGGGGAGGGGATTGAAACAATGATCGAACAAATTTCATTTGCTTTTAATCTAACAATAAATGATCCCGATTTTGTTAAAAACAACCAAGAATATTACAAAAAATGTTTCGAGATATGTTTGATATTTTTATTACATAAATATGGGTCGAGTAACGTAATACATGATCAAATGAGAAGGCATGCAGAAACATCATCTAGTCGAAGTACAACTAACGACCGAATGTCACTTTTTAACACACTAGTAAATGAGCAATCCAAACGATCACGTACCAACCACTCTACTAGCGAGTTGGGTACATGGCAACAAATTTTTTAGCCAACGCTTATTTTGAAGATTTTGAAAAATTAGATCTTCTGGCTTGGTGGAAAGAAAAGGAAGGACAATATCCAATTCTAGCCGCCATGGCCCGTGATTTACTTGTTGGGAATCAAAGGCTACATACACACAGCGGAAAAACAAAACCTAGATTCCCAAAAACGGATCCATTCCTAAACCATACAGATACAATTGAGGGTGTTTAGAGGATTACCTTTACGAATAAACTCTGGAAAGCAGATAGGGGATACACCGCTACTGACACCGAGCTAGAACGAGGTTGCTAGACCACCGTGGATTATACCCGAAAACAAAATCCGGTTGGTTCTTGATCCCTTGATCGCCGGCGTGAGAGAGAGAAGAGAGAGAGAATTTTTGAGGAAAATATTGAAAATCAGTTATCTCCTTATCAGCCTAAAGCCTTAATTTATAAGGATAAATTAGGCAGTGTTTGATGCCAATTATAAAACCTTATAATTATCAAACTGATTAATAATTATAATATCCTTTTATAATTATCCTTTAATTAATCTAACTGATTAATTTAACTGATAAATAATTTAACTAATTATTTATTTTCTCTCTTTAAATAATTAATAAACAATTAATTATTTCTCTCACATATAATCCAAATGTTCTTAATTTAGTGTGCAGCGGTGTGACCTACTTGTGTCTTATAACATTGGACACGGTAACCCTGTTACTGTCTCGCACACAATCCTAACAGACTCCCACTTGTGCTAGACACGTAACTGTGCTGTTACCATTAGCCTAAGGAGGTCCCTAGCCAGACACTTAGGTTTACCAGGTTATAAGATCTCTTATATCCAGAGATACAATTTACGCTTGAATTTGTACACAGGTTCATTCCTTTTGCACAAGATATTTCTAAAATGAATTTGAGACATGGAGTGGAGGATTCATTTCTCGAATTCAAGTATTTCTTGACTCTGATTTCGATTGCCTGCAGTAACGGATATTACTAAATAACACATGTTATTCTATCCGAGCGTGGCCACGCGTTTTCTACCAATCTTAATCGTCAAGGGGCCCGGAAATATCTCTCTTTTGAAAGAGGTGCAAATCCCTTCTTGACTACTTGCATTTGGATCCAAGGCTTCCGCTGCATCTAGTCACGTCCCGTATGGCCGCCCTGTTACGGTGCAGCGTTAGGATGTGCTAAGAGTACAGCAGTCCTCATGTTCCCAAACCAAGTATCTCAGGTCTAAGGACAACCTATCAAGTCAATGCTTATGACTGAGGCTCCATGAAGCAGACTTGATACTGGTCACTTCCAATACCCAAGCACTCTGATGAGTATCTATAAATACTTTGTCACATCCCTTGTGCTTTTATTCTCTACTTCGAATAAATCATCAAGTATTTATAATAGCGTTAAACTCCCTATTGAAATTCCCATTTCAATAAGTGGCTACGGAATTTTAGATTTCATACAAAACTTTGTAAAATCATGGATACGTTAAATATGCGAAAAATAGTTAATTTAAAACAATCATGAATTAAAACCTCCATTTATTACATCAAGAACTTTACATGATTGAATCGTTTTAAATTAAACTATAGTAATAATTAATAAACTAAAACTAGCTACTGGCGTCCAGGTACTGCATCCCAATGGAATTTGCATGTGCCTCATGCTTCACCCTTGCTAGTGGCTTTGTCAACGGATCTGCGACATTTTCTTCTGTTGGAATCTTGCATATTCTCACATCTCCTCTTCCAATGATCTCTCGGATAATGTGATATTTTCTGAGCACGTGTCTTGACTTGTGATGCTCTCTAGGTTCCTTTGCTTGCGCCACGGCTCCCGAGTTATCACAGAATATATCGATCGGTCTAGAGACACTGGCAACCACTCTGAGATCCGACAGAAAATTCCTTAGCCAGACAGCTTCCTTTGCAGCATCAGATGCTGCAATGTACTTCGCTTCTATAGTTGAATTTGCAATCGTGTCCTGCTTCGAGCTCTTCCACGAGATTGCGCCTCCGTTTAGGGTAAAAACGTACCCCGACTGTGATCTAAAATCATCTGTCAGTCTGGAAACTAGCATCAGAATATCCTGTGACGCTGATTTCATCCTCAGATCCTCCAAAGACCAAGAACATATCTTTCGTCCTTCTCAGGTACTTGAGAATGTTCTTGACAGCTACCCAATGAGGTTCTCCTGGATTCTGTTGATATCTGCTCGTAACACTTACTGAGTAAGCAACATCGGGCCTGGTACATAACATGGCATACATAATCGATCCAATTGCTGAAGCATATGGAACCGATTTCATTTTGTCCTGATCTTGACTAGAAACAGGACATTGTGTTTTACTTAACACTATGCCATGTTGCATTGGGATAAATCCTTTCTTGGATTCATCCATCCTGAATCTCTTCAGGATTTTATCAATGTATGTACTTTGGCTAAATCCGATAAGCCGCTTAGATCTGTTTCTGTAGATCTTTATGCCAAGTATATAAGCGGCTTCTCCAAGGTCTTTCATCTGGAAACATCTGTTTAACCAACTCTTTATACTCTGTAAAGTTGGAACATCGTTTCCTATGAGTAGAATGTCATCTACGTATAAGACCAAGAAGGTTACTATGCTCCCACTGAACTTAGTGTAGACACACGGCTCGAACTCACTTTTGGCGAAACCAAATTCTTTGATTCGCTCATCAAAATGTAAGTTCCAGCTTCGAGATGCTTGCTTTAATCCATAAATGGATTTTAGCAGTTTACACACCTTATTAGGATTCTTAGGATCTTCAAACCCCTCTGGTTGTTCCATATAAACGTCTTCTGTTAACTTTCCATTCAGAAAGGTTGTTTTGACGTCCATTTGTCAGATCTCGTAGTTAAAGTACGCTGAAATGGCCATTAGAATCCTAATCGACTTTAGCATGGCCACTGGCGAAAAGGTTTCATCATAGTCAATACCATGAGTTTGCGTGAACCCTTTTGCGACCAGTCTGGCCTTGAAAGTGTGTACATTCCCATCCATGTCGGTTTTCTTCTTGAAAACCCATTTGCGTCCAACAGCTCTACAGTGTTGTGGCAAATCAGTCAACTCCCAAACTTGGTTCTCGTACATGGATTGCATCTCGGCCTTCATGGCTTCCTGCCATTGTTCAGACTCATTGCCTGACACAGCTTCTCCATAGGATGTTGGTTCATTCAAGTCTCCGCTGTCCTGAGAGACTAGAAACCCAAGATACCTATCTGGTTCTTGTCTTACCCTACTGGATCTGCGAAGGTCCTGTGTTTGCACTTCCTCAATCGGTTCTGATTGAGGTTCAACATTCTCATGTTGAATTTCTGGCTCAACAATTGGTGTAGTGTTTTCTTCGTCTACTATCTGTAGGTCTACATCCTTTCTGGTGTTCCCAGAACTGAGAAACTTTTCTTCCAGAAATTTTCCATTTCGAGCAACAAAAACTTTGTTCTCTTCAGGGTTGTAGAAATAATATCCCACGGTGGTCCTGGGATATCCAACGAAGAAACACTTGTCGGATTTGGGCTTGAGTTTTTCTGAGGTGGGTCGTTTGACGTAAACCTCACAACCCCAAATTCTTAGAAAAGATATATTGGGTTTCTTACCCTTCCATAATTCATATGGAGTCTTTTCTACCGACTTTGTTGGCGCTCTGTTCAGTATATGTGCTGCTGTTTCGAGTGCATGTCCCCAGAATGATATTGGCAGCGTAGAGTGACACATCATTGATCGTACCATGTCAAGTAAAGTACGATTTCTCCTTTCTGACACACCATTCATCTGAGGTGTATATGGAGGTGTGAGTTGGGATACAATCCCACACTCCATCAGATGATTGTCAAACTCATCACTAAGATATTCGCCTCCGCGATCCGACCGCAAAAACTTGATCTTTCTGCCAAGTTGATTTTGTACTTCATTCTGAAATTCTCTGAATCTTTCAAAGCTTTCAGATTTATGTCTCATAAGGTAGACATAACCATACCTACTGAAAATCGTCAGTAAAGGTAATGAAGTACCGGTATCCTCCTCTTGCCACATGACTAAATGGTCCACACACATCTGTGTGAATTATTTCTAACAAGTCAGTAGCCCTTTCATTTTCTTTGTTGAAAGGTTGCTTTGTCATTTTGCCAGATAAACAAGACTCGCAATTATCAAAAGGTTTATAATCGAAAGTGCCAAGAAAACCTCCTTTTAGGAGTAGTTCAACGCGTTTCTTGTTTATGTGGCCCAAACGACAATGCGAGAGGTAAGTCTGATCCTCAATATCTTTGGATCGTTTACTTATATGATAGATTTCACTACTGTTGTCTTGTAGATTTACTGTATATAGATCATTCACAGGTGTTGCTTTAAAATAGAAAATATTATTTTTAAAGACAGAAATCATTTTATAATCATATTTGTAATAAAAACCTTGGTCTACTAACAAATCGAAAGACAAAACATTCTTAATCATGTTTGGAATATAATAACAATTATCCAGTTCCAAAACTAGACCGAGGGTAAACTAAGACTATAAGATCCTACAGCTTCAGCTATCAGCGGAGTGCCTTCGCCAACTCGTAGGTTCGAACGGTCCTTCCTCAAAGTCTTTCTTCTAGTGAATCCCTGTAAATGATTACAAATGTGGTTACCACTGCCTGTATCAATTACCCATGATTCATAAGAAGTGATTAAGCAATCTATCATAAAGATACCTGGAGCATCGGGTAACCCGATCTCTATCTGGTTGATATTCATCGAGTGCTTGCAAATATCTTTGCTACCGCATTCTGGGCAACTCAGATCCCCCAGCTCATCAATCCAATCAGTATCCATGAGATCAGCAGGTGCTGGCTTCGGCTCTAGACTGGCCAGAATGTTCTCATGCAGTGTTGCCACGTCAGTCTTTGGTTCTTTCATGTAAGCACTAGATGTGTCACATATCTCCTTCGGGAGTGAGTATCACATGAGATACACTATCTCTTCCTGAGTCATCTTGTACCCCAAACGTGTCAAGCATTTAAAGAGCCTCCTCATTTCCATAAGATGGTCTTTAACTGACTGGTCCTTTTTCAGCTTTAGTGAAAGTATCTCTTTCATGATCAGAAGCTTACCTGTATGTTTATAGAATCCCAGCTGGCTTTCTATATCTTTCACGACCTCGTGGCATGATTTATCTCTTAATCTATCCGCAAACTCGGATGATATAGAGAAAATCAGAATTGACATGACATCCGATTCATCCGCCATGTACTTGAAGTACTGAGTAAATTCCTCTTCAGGAGAATTACTCTTAGGTCGTGATACAGGTTTATCTAAAACGTAAAACTTACCCTGTGCACGCAAGATATTATCAAGGTGCATTTTCCAAACTGGAAAATTTTGTTCTGTAAGTTTCCATTTTCTATTGATGAGTCTCAGTGATTCCTCAGGGTATAAAACGGGATTACAGAAAAAGACATCTACAATAAAGAATAAAATTCCAAGCTTAGTTTATAATTATAAAACCTCTAATAAATTATTACCCTTAAAATAAATTTATTAGACTAGAATCCATATTTCACATGTGTCGGGAAAAATGTGATCATGTCAAACCGACTCATGCGATTTATGGTAGGTAAAAACTATACCAATCGCATTTTAATTCGAAAATACGATTTCTAGATCGTCGGGACATCGGATATTTAATCCGTGCATATTTAGTCCCTCTAGTGCATTTTGGCCCGGTACCACCCGGTGAATAAATAATTACCAAAATAGACTGCACCACCCGGGACCTGGACAAACCCTGGCCGGTACCACCCGGAGATAATTCACAGAGTTTTATCACCCTCCAGTTTCGATTTGAACACGGACGTTCATAGTGTGTTCACTTACAACGCCCCATGTACCTTATACCGGAGTAAAGTGGGTTGCACTTACTAATCTATGATTTTAACAAGGGTTATAAATGCCAGTTTTCAAAAACTTGGATCCAAACACAAACTGTATTTGTATCCAATTTTTCTTTTAAAACATTTAATTTTAAAACCGTTTATATTTAAAAGGAAATTACGTAACTAAAACAACCACACAATTTATATAATTATTAAATATAAACATCCACGCAATTAAAACATGTCATAGTCAAAAACCCTTAACTATTGTCGTTTCGTGAGCCAATACAAAACGACGGTCTTTATTCCTAAGGGACAAATCTTCTCGGCGCTCCCACTGGCTCCAAGCTCCATGGTTATCTCCTTGGCTCCGTCTTCGGGTCTCTTCGGTTATTTTATTTATAAAGAAAAATTACATTATAAAAGCGGATTGTAAATGGCACGCAGGCCTCCCGTAACCAACAATTAAATTAAATAAATAAAACATACGAAAAACACAACCATGGGTCTAAAGGGTTTGACTATGACGCAAACGGATAATTTAAATTCTAATTTATCAAAATTAAAATTAAAATTAAAATTAAAATTATCCCTAGGATTTTAAACCTATCTGGTTTAGATAACCCTTATCCGATACCACCTACCGCGAACAGCAACAGCTACCTGCCGCCGCCCCGCACTGGTTGGTGTTCCGGAGAAACAACAGCCACCAATGTTAGCCACTGCTCGCGACGCGAGACATCTGTTCGCGGCGCGAGGCCTTTGCTCGCGGCGCGAGCTGGTTTACAAAGGCTCGTCGACTACAGCAGCCCAAAGGCCACCGTCGCCGTCCTTTCTTTTGATCGGAAACCTAAAAACTGCAGTGGCCGACACCCCATTGCGGCGATTGTCGACCACCGCCACCACCACAATCATTATTGCCACCATCGGCGATGACAACAGCAGCTAATGCCGCCATTGCCACCGCCTGCCGGCGCAACAACAACAACCACGCCATCGCCGCCACCACCGCAAACGGTGGTGTGGCGGTCGACTGAGAGAACGACGGCAGCAGTAGCGCAACGCCACCACCACCGCCGCCTCTCGGCGGTCTCGATTAAACAAAACCCCATCGCCGCCACCACCACAAACGGTGGTGTGGCGGTCGATTGGGAGTACGACGGCAGCAGCGGCGTAACGCCACCACCACCGCCGCCTCCCGGTGGTCAACAAAACATAATCGCCACCACCACCACGAACGGTGGTGTGGTGGTCGTTTCGGAGAACGATGGCAGCAGCAGTATTCACCACCGCCGCCTCTTGCGGCTGTTTCAAAAACATCACCACCACCGTCGCCGTTTCCGGCTTCAGTGGTTTGATCCGATCGCCGCTGCCATCAATGCCGCCACCACCACATACGGTGGTGTGGCGGTTTGTTTTTAATCGACACCATCACCACAATCGGTGGTGTGGTGGTGTTCCTTGGCCGCAATCAACACCGCCACCACATACGGTGGTGCGGTGGTGGTTTAAATCGTGAGGGCTGCCGGCGATCACCACCAACTGTGGTGTAGCCGGCGACAGCCCGCGGTGTTTCATGGTGGTACGGTTTGGTGGTCCAGTCGGCTAACTGCGGCCGTTCCACCACCGGTTAGGTTTCCTTTGCGATAAAATCCAATTTTTAACAATTATAAACATAAAAATCGAATTTTTAACGAACCTTTACAATTAAACAGTTAAAACTGATCAGTAGGTTTTAGGAAGTGGCTCTGATACCACTGTTGGGAATCAAAGGCTACATACACGCAGCGGAAAAACAAAACCTAGATTCCCAAAAACGGATCCATTCCTAAACCATACAGATACAATTGAGGGTGTTTAGAGGATTACCTTTACGAATAAACTCTGGAAAGCAGATAGGGGATACACTGCTACTGACACCGAGCTAGAACGAGGTTGCTAGACCACCGTGGATTATACCCGAAAACAAAATCCGGTTGGTTCTTGATCCCTTGATCGCCGGCGTGCGAGAGAGAGAAGAGAGAGAATTTTTGAGGAAAATATTGAAAATCAGTTATCTCCTTATCAGCCTAAAGCCTTAATTTATAAGGATAAATTAGGCAGTGTTTGATGCCAATTATAAAACCTTATAATTATCAAACTGATTAATAATTATAATATCCTTTTATAATTATCCTTTAATTAATCTAACTGATTAATTTAACTGATAAATAATTTAACTAATTATTTATTTTCTCTCTTTAAATAATTAATAAACAATTAATTATTTCTCTCACATATAATCCAAATGTTCTTAATTTAGTGTGCAGCGGTGTGACCTACTTGTGTCTTATAACATTGGGCACGGTAACCCTGTTACTGTCTCGCACACCATCCTAACACTACTAACCATCCAAGCTTCTAGCTTCAGAACCCACTTTTTCTGTTAGTGGCAGGGTCATATCACAACGAAGATCAAGGTTAACTCCCAAGTCGGTGGAATGTTGCATTTGTTTGAAGGATTATTTAGATGAAGTGGCGCGGAGGCAACATGAGACCACGCTTGAAGATGCAATCGACACCGATTTGGAAACAAGTCTAAACAATGAAGAAATCGAACTTGGAATGTCATCTCCAAACGAAGACGATGCTAGTGAAGAATTAGCGGAATATGAATGAAGAATAGTATGTATTGACAATCGTGGTTGAGTGGCGGGGGTGATGGCCATGCCGAAGCTCCTTGCCTCTCTTCCTTATGTTTGTAATAAAAATGTTATATATATATATATATGGGACAAGTACACGAAAGTGTATCCAACTTGTCACCAAAAGTTATTGTATGTACTGAACTTCAATTTTTACCTTTTGATGTATCAAACTTTCAAAAAAACTCTATTGTATGTATTCGGTTACCTATCCAACAGGTAACCGGCAAATTTTGATAATTTTCTTTTTTTAAATATTAACCTAAGGACTATACTATAATTGAAATTGTAAAATGATAAGTTATGTAAATTTAGTTAAACTAGAAGGACCAAAATGTAATTTAATCTAAATTATATTAATATTATATTTATATATTTAGACTTATATACATATAACATATACACATACGCATAGAAGACGTCTTCTCCGAGAAACTTCGGTCGTCGCCTCGCTGGAAACCCATGAAACTTCCATCTCCGGCACCGTCTTCACCGAGCAACCATTTCTGGTGCCATCTCCACCAAGTAACAGTACATCGAGACCACCACCAAGACGTTTCCGGCCACCAAACCTCCGTCACCACCATCTCTAGACACCTATGCAACACCACCATCTCCGACCCTGTAACCCACCATCTTCGACCCTGCAACACCGTATTCTCCGGTGACCCTGCAACTCCACCATCTCCGACCACCCCTGCAACACTACTTCGCCATCTCCGACCCGTTTCACATCCAAGAAATCAGTGGTCAGTCGTTACGTTTTACCTTAATTAAACGTAATCAATCACCTTAAAACTCAAAAACGACTTCAGGAGCACATTTAATTCTTCAATTTAACCTTAAATTGTACCTTTGAGGTTGAACGATTTTTGGGTTTTTTTGTTGAACGGTTTTTCTGTTAGATTTAGCTGAACAATGGAGATGGAGATGGAGATGGAGGATTTCGTTGGAATGGTGGGCGCTGGAAAGGTGGGTACCGGTAGGGAACCTTTATTGTTGTTGTTGTTATTATTATTATTATTTATAATTATTTTAAATTCAGTTAAATACATGTCAGCATCCAGTCAGCATCCACATCATCAAAATTGGTGTCACGTCAGCATGTAACCTGCTATAACAGGTTGGATACACACAATAGAGTTTTTTTTAAAAGTTTGATACGTCAAAAGATAATTTTTCAAGTTCAGTACATACAATAACTTTTGGTGACAAGTCGGATACACTCTGGTGAACATAACCCTATATATATGTTTATAATAAAAATGTATTTTTGTATTTTTGTATTTTTGTTTGTCAATTGTCATTAAAACTTATAATATAGTTACCTAATTATAATTCATATAATACAGTTACATAATTTGTTAATGTACTTATATAATTAATATAAACAAATTATAACTATTAAAGTATTAAGTATTCTTATAAACATATAATTTATATTATATAGTAAGATAGTTCTTAAAATCTTAATCTTAGTTTATATAGTTGGCCCAATTGTTTCGGATCTGAACTAGTAGCCCAAAAAAAATCAAAACAGACTGACCGGTTTAGTTAAAACCGGTTAAAAAATAACCGGTTGAGATCCGATCCGTAACCGGTTCCACCGGACACAAATATCTCGCCCCAAAATTGGTTACGATCCGATCCAGTTTCTGACAAAACTGGTTTCTAAATAAACCCAAAAAACCCGATTTGGTTTTGATCCGAACCGGATGGGTTAAAAATCCGAGAGTATGCACCTCTAAGGCTATCCGCAGCGGTAGAACGGGTAGGGGTGGGTGAAGCCCGCTGGCTTCCATTAAGCCGGCCGGGTTGTAGAGGGTTGGGTGTGTGAAAATGGGTGCCGGTGGGTTGCACCCTTTGCGGGTTGGAGAACCCGATTTGCAAAGCATGAGTTGTGTGTGTGGTGTGTGTGTTGTGTGAGAGAGTTGGGAGGGTTGGGTAAGAGTTATAGAGGATTGCAGAGAGCTTTGGGAGGGTTAAGAGAGTGTTAGGAAGAAGCTGATGTGTCAGCTGATGTGATATTAAAAAGTGAGAGGATTGAGAAGGTTGGTTGCTCATAGCCTAACGGAACCCGTGGAAGACGTACCACACCACCTGCCCGCAAGCCCGCTTGAAATATTTTTCCCAACCCATATGCATACCCGTTAATAATGTGGAATTGGTAGTTGGGCCAAATTATTATGTTTTTTCCTCAGCCAAATAACAAAAAAAAGTAAAACGAAAAGCAAATGGATAATTTTGAGTGAAGCGACGTCGTATTTGGAGTTCCAAACCGAGCTCTAGAGTGGTCGGTCTCCACGTCCGTCACGTTTCTAACTTCCTTCACTAGATTCCATTCCAGAGAGAAGAAAGATGAGAAAAGAGGGCTTTGGATTCTACAACAATGGAGGCCAACTACTACGCCTAGGGTTTATCTTGTTGCCTTTATTCCTCCATCACTCCATCCTTCCAATCCAAGCCTCCATTCACGACTATCGCAACCAATTCTTCACTCCTCAGCTCAACGCTTTCCTCTTCCATGGCGGCAGTGAAGGCATCTTCGCCTCCAAACTTCAACCTAATAATAATCAATCTTCCAAGCCTCTCGAAGGCAAATCCTTCATCAGGTCTTACTTTCACTTTCACTTACATCTTCAAACTTGATTTTGATTTCTGTAACTCATATATAATCAATCATCCTCTGTGTTCATTAATTGTTCTGTGAAGAAGATGATAGAAATGTTAGGTTATTAGTTTCAGTAGATCAATTATGTTACTTTACATGGCACCTCATTAGGCAAACAGGTTAAATGAACAAAAACTGATTAAGTTTGGAAATTATACCTCATGTATAAGGTATTTTCACTTATCAGGTAAAAAAATGATCATGTTTCTCAACCAAAAACATGATGCATAACCTGTTTTTGTAACATTTTGGGATTACATTGGATCTCTGCGGTGCCTAATTATGTGTTTATGTTTGTGATCTTGTCTATGAATAATTTATGCTAAAAAGACTGGCTTGTAGTGCCAAATATGTTGTAACTTGTGACATCTCTAGTTATCTCCTTCTATGTGTGGCCAAGAATGGGGTAGGATGTCTATATTTGTCACAGATGATAAGCACCAAATTTGAGATGGTGAATCTCCTAAGAAAAGTAGAAGAGAGAAGCCAAAAAGTTGGATCAATTTTCTTTTCTATTTCAAACTAATGCAGTACAAAGAAATAAATATGCACCCTAAAACTAATTGGAACATAAAAAGTGGAGAATTAAAGGGAAACGTGGACCTACACTAATAGTGGGAAAATGCATGCTTCCTAAGAATAATTCAAACTAGTAACTGAAGTTGTTGGTTGGACTCCGTCAATCTTCCAAGCTACGTATCAATACCCGCCTCTCAAAGAAAGGTCTTGTCCTCAAGACCGGTATCCGTAAGACCTGGGTCCGGTTCGAAGGGAATGGAGGTTGAGATCTCCCCCGAGGGCTCAAGAAGTAGGAATTGAGGCGGATTACAACGGTGTCCCGGATGATATCTCTCAGAGCAACGGAAGCAGAGTCCTTGGGAGCGGCGAGCTTGGACTTCTTGTGGTGTCAGTCGATGAACAGTGGTTGGTGGTTGCGCTGGTGTGGGGAGAGGCGCCGGTGAGGTCATTGACGACGGTGGTGGAGGGGTTGAGGATGACGAGAACGGTGCGGTGTGAAAGCCGTTGGAATGGCAAGGAGAAGTGGCGACCATAGATACGCAGGATCGCTTGAAAGCCCACGAACCGCGGCCCAAACGTCCTGTACCCAAACGCGGTACGTTAACGTACCGAACGTTGCATGATTCGCGATTCAGATCGCATCTTTGGATCGATTCCAATCGATTTTGAATTCGCTTTATGGGTCAAATTCAATCGATCCCAATTCGATTTACAATCGATCCCAATTTGATTTTCAATCGTTCCCAATTCGAATTTCAAGCTTTTGACAATGAAAAGTCATTTAATTTGGCAGCAACTATCAATTAATTGGGATCGATTTCATGATACAAGGCAACATATCAAGAAACGACAATGATAATATGGACTCTTCGATTTCAAGAAACGGGCAATGATAATCAGACTACTAATTTCTTCAATCTTCATACTTCTCCTATATAAATTACCACGATTTCTTCATTTTTTTCATACAAACTCTCTTCTTCACTTTTTCTATATTACACTGATTTCTTCTAATTGAGTAATTGAGTTATAAGATGGTGTTTGGTAAGCATAGTTTGAAGTTTTGATTTGAAGTTATATAATTAACTATGTATAAAATAGTTTAATAGAAGTATAGAACTTACATATATGGGTACATCGTACCATAGTTTTGGTACACCGTACCGGACACGTACCGAAATGAGCCTACCCCCCTACGAACCCGATTCATCTAACCTAGCGAACCGCGTTCCCGACCCTCGTTCCCGTACCGAAGCGTTCCGCGAATTAAGTAACTATGGTGGCGACCAATTTATCTTCGATTAATTTGGCCAGACCGTAAGTTTGGTGAAGTGATTGAGGGTTGTGCAAGGTGATTTCAGATTGAATATCTGCGCGTAACCCCGAGATAAAGCAGTTACGTAAGGTTTGAGGGGAGAGTCCAACAACACGGTTGCTTATTTTTTCGAACTCTGACTGATAGGCGGAGACCGTAGAAGATTGGCGAAGTTTAAACAAGGTAGCCTGATGGTTTTCATAGGTGGAAGGACCAAAACGTAGCTCAAGAGCCTGGGTGAATTCCGGCCAAGTTCCCAGCAGGTGATTGTTGGCGAGGTGCTTATACCAACTTAAAGCTTCGCCGGTAAAATAGAAAACCGCGAGGGACAACCGTTGGTTGAGGGGAACGGAGTAGTACGTGAAGTAATTCTCGGCCTGGAATATCCAATCAAGAGGATTGGATCCATCAAAAGTAGGGAGTAGGATTTTCGGCGGTCGCGGGTTGTTTGGTGGTGGGTTACCATGGGGTGGTGGATCGCCGTGGGGTGGTGGGTCGTTTCGGTTGGAGGGTCCAGCTTGAGAGATGGTGGAGATTAGAAGTGAAGTTTGTTCGTATTGGGTGGCGAGTTGTTTCACGATGATGTCGAGTTGAGATTGAGAGGTGGTTTGACTTGCGAGAATTTTATCGTTGCCGACGGAAGTGGCTTGAATGAGTTTGTTGAGGGATTCAACCATGGAAGCCATGGTTTTCTTCGATTGGAGGTGGCTCTTGATGTGGAGGCATGGTGAGACGTGAACGAGAGCACCAATTGATAAGCACCAAATTTGAGATGGTGAATCTCCTAAGAAAAGTAGAAGAGAGAAGCCAAAAAGTTGGAACAATTTTCTTTTCTATTTCAAACTCATGCAGTACAAAGAAATAAATATGCAGCCTAAAACTAATTGGAACATAAAAAGTGGAGAATTAAAGGGAAACGTGGACCTACACTAATAGTGGGAAAATGCATGCTTCCTAAGAATAATTCAAACTAGTAACTGAAGTTGTTGGTTGGACTCGGTCAATCTTCCAAGCTACGTATCAACAGAGCTGTTACATTTTACTCCTATTTGATAAGGCATTTTCGTAAGCTGGGTTCTTGCAACATAAAAAGATATATAAATTTGAGTAAGGTAGGAGAATTTTTTTTGACAACAGAACGATACAACAGTGAACACCTAATAAGACTGAATCTTCTAATTGCGTGTAGCTGGTTATAGGAATTGTAATAACATTGTGTTCTGTGTGTAAAAATTTTATATTCATGATATAGGTCAGCATGGTTACTAGTTTTTTGTGGAATGTTACATAAATTTATTTAAATTTTGAGTTGGAAAGAACATGGTTTGACTGTGTAACAGATAATACATCTAAAAGCTCTATCATGCTTGGGGGTGGGAAATGAATGATAGAAGCATACTCTATATTTGATTTCGAATCTTGGGCAATTCTTCCTGTCTTTTTAAAGATGACACTTTCAAACCTGAAATGCCATCAATGTGGGATGATTTCATGTTTTTGTAATTTCTTTTATACCAAATTCTGTTTTCTTGTATTAACAAGGATGATCATTTTAAGATTTAGGAGTGGGGCGTCTTTTGCCTCATGATAGTCATGGTGAGAGAGATTGTTGACATTGAATAACTTGTCTATTCTAGTAATAGTTTAGTAATTTTATTTTCTAATAGGCTTTCTATACAGCTATACCCCTTCATTTTTCTTCCTCTTTTCCGCATACTTTTATCTGTACAAGATAACAAAAAACTCTTGCCAGAATTAGTGTACAAGCTACTTGTAGAGATAGGTTTTAGTTATATGTCATGGGAGATGCTTAATTGAGATTGTATAATAGATCAGTTTATTGTATTGTATACAGATATTTATGGTTTAACAGTTATTCGTGATAGAACAGTAGTTCGTCTCATGTTTCTGTTAGACTGTTACCATTGTTTTATTATGATCTCTTCATGGACCTATAAGTATCTTTCTGGTAGTGGTACTAATATTTAATCGTTTTATTCAACAACTTGGTGAAGCCATTTGTTGTACAGTTTGTGGCAGAACTCATACAAGAAGTGCAATTTGTGGCCGAACTCATACAATTTGTGCTAGTACTTCACTAAGTTTCTCCAAATCATAAGGATCTCAGTCAAGAGATACAAGAGCATAAACGTTGATCTCGATGCTGATGCAGCAATGCTTTTTGACTTTGAGAGGATTGGGAGGGAATTTTTTTGTAGATAGTCTCATCTCTTAACTATAGGGGTACCTATCATCTTATCTTAAAAAAAGTGTAACCTTAGAGTTGCCCCAAGACTCCCTCTTATGCTTAATATGCATTATATCACCAATTCTACTAGATAATGATTGTAAGCAAACTGCCAACATGACAAACATAATCATTCCCTTAACCGTTTATATGTTTGTCACTATGGCAACCATATATACTCGTGTCTCAGTTGCTCATTGTGTTAAAATAATTTTCTTGCTTATCAAATAATACCAATGAGTAAGGATATGTGAGCAATTTAACGAGCTTAATGGGACTCTCAAGTCAACTTATTCAGTAAGCCATACATGAGTGTTTTATAGTGACTTAATGATGTAGAAGTTGGCTTATTCAGTAAGCTTTTAGGGAGAGCTAAGTGTAGAAAGCCATGTTTTTCTCGAAACCTGTCCCTCCCAATTATGAAACACGCTCATTCCATCTATGAAAAAAACACTTTCAAACAAAACGTTCCATATAGAAGTTAATTCACACAGACAGCTTTATCCATGTAGAAGTTAATGGAAAACCAACCAAACAGTGCCTATGAGTTTAAATTTTTGGTGGAGATAGTTTGACTATGTTGTAATGGGATCTGCAGCTCTTGTTTTTATCTCTGCTCTTCATTTTTTTTCTTTGAATGTGTTTGTTGATTGCAAGTAACCAACCAATGATATTGCAGGTTTGAAAGTGTTATCTTCAAGAGGACGGATGAATCAGCCAAGATTCAAAATGAAATGCAGAGTAAAACCGGATTAGTTGAAGCTATTATATTTGAAGTGAAAGACACAGAACGGATCGGAGGGAATTTTCTAAAAAGTAATTCTAACGTCTTATGTTGCAATCCGAAGCTCGCTGCAGAGGACTCCTGCAATCTAGGAGAGGTTATCATTCAAAAAAATGACGACAACCCTGATTGGCCTAGACGCATTCAGACCTTCTTTGCAGGAAAGGATCAAGAAGCTAAAATGCCTACTCAATCAGTCGAGATAAACAAAACAGGAATGTATTATCTATATTTTATGTATTGTGACCCTCAACTCAAGGGTACAACTATTACCGGAAGAACCGTATGGAGGAATCCCGATGGTTATTTGCCTGGAAAGATGATTCCTCTAATGACCATCTATGGAATCATGTCTTTGGCTTACCTTGTTCTTGGTCTTGGTTGGTTTTTAAGGTTCGTTCGGTTTTGGAAGGACATAATGCAGTTGCATTACCACATTTCGGCTGTAATCGCTCTTGGGATGTGTGAAATGGCATTTTGGTATTTTGATTATTCAAATCTTAGTGCAACTGGAAGTAGGCCGGTGGGTATTACGGTGTGGGCAGTAACCATTACTGCTGTTAAGAAGACTGTTTCTCGCTTACTGCTTTTGGTGGTTGCAATGGGCTATGGTGTGGTGAGACCTACACTCGGTGGTGTGACTTCAAAAGTGTTGATACTTGGGTTGGTGTATTTTGTTGCTTCTGAGGCACTTGAGCTTGTGGAACACTTGGGAAACATCAATGATTTTGCTGGGAAAACCAAATTGTATTTGGTGTTGCCTGTTGCATTCTTGGATGCTTGGTTTATTTTATGGATATTCTCATCGTTGTCCAAGACTTTGGAGAAGCTTCAGGTAATGTTGTTCTTACAATCCTGCCCTTTCTTACTCTACTTTTGAAAAACGATGGTTCTGTTCATATTGATCTTATGGGTAGTATAGTGTGAATCTATCCAATATGTAATGTTGTGGCATTTGTGAGAATGGTTGAATTTAGTCAAACTAGTTAGAAATTTTTGTGATGGAATTTATGCATTTTTTTATGAAAAGAAGGAAAAAATGCATGAAATGCAGTGTGTGTGGGTTCAATTTCTTTTTGTGTAACATACTTACTGAAGCTGTTTAGTACCTCTGTTGTGACATCTTAAAACATTTAGGTCCCTAGTTTAAATTTGAGATTGCATGAAAATGCAATTTACTTTGGTATGTTTTCTATTTTGTGCTACATATTTTGGTCTAAATATTTGAGATATCACCTCTGAAGTTCCAAAATGAAGGTTTTGAAAATGTGTTACACGGAATAGGAATCAGACAAAGTACATTGTGTTTTCATGCAATTTCTCTGAAAAGTAGAGTACAAATCCTCTTAAACTGCTTTGTTAACTTACTGTATTCTGCACGATTATTGGCTAGACAAACATGAACTCATCCAATTGGCAACATTAGTTGTTTCTTTAATACGAGGTTAAATCGGTATTCCTGAGTTTGTAGACACTAAAAAGTAATATAATTGTTAAGAGTTTGTGGGTGAATGGTAGCCTTTTTGTTTTTGATCAAGCTGCCTGTTTAATAGGTCAAATTTGATACTTCTTTTATCCTCATACATTAATCATAGAAATGGTGTCCCTGTATTCAATTATTTTTGTCTTATAATTGTTATTGTTATGATTATTATGTTTATGCTTTTTTAGATGCGGAGAAGCATTGCTAAACTGGAGGTATATCGAAAATTCACAAATGCTCTTGCACTTTTTGTGCTCCTCTCTATTGCTTGGATTGGCTATGAGGTACTGTTTATCTTGTCGTTCTGGTGTGATTTTGTCATTTTACATCATCTTTAATCTGCTAATCTTTTTTGTACTTTTTTAAACGAGTGCTGCAGCTTTACTTTAATGCAACTGATCCAATAAGTGAGCTATGGCGTATCTACTGGATTATTCCAGCTTTCTGGTCATTGCTCGCCTTCTCTCTCTTGGTAGTCATATGCATCCTTTGGGCTCCTTCTCGCAATCCCACTAGGTAATCTATTGGTTGACATAATTTGCTTGTTTTTCTTTCTTTTGTATTTGTTGTGTCTTCTTAGAGGCTGTTTAGTAAACACATACCTGGTCGGTGCTTATCATGTCAATTTACCTTATTGGATGAACATGACATGATTGAGAATCTTAGCTGTAAGAGCAAAGACAAGGGGCGGGGTCTTACCCGGTAAGCACTTGTCGGATAAAATGTTGCATAAGATGCCGTTTTTAATGGACTAAAATCTTACCCGGTAAGTTACGCTCCCCTGGCTTTCGTCTCTCAGTGCTAGTGTCACGAAGACCACCTAGGCGCGAAGCTTATCTAGGGGATGTTCTTTTATTTACATTCGATCTAACAAGTACCTTAGGTACGTTGAGGTAGAATTGATGACTCTTATGGGCAAGCATTGAGTAAACGGCCCCTTAGTTTTCAACTTAAGATATTTGGAGTACGTTTGGTGCGATATTAGAGTGGGACGTGACATGTGAGGAATGGAGAAAAATGTAATTTTTTCTTCACCAAAATAGTTGGAATAAGAATCAAGAAGATGAGACAAGATTGGTAAATTACTGAATTACCTATGTCAAATTAAAACCCTGAAACCTGGTCTTCACGGAAACCTTGCTCTGTTTATATGTTTTATTGTTTGTATATTTCAGTGTTGCTTTCTTATAACCCATATTTCAAAGTTCACTTCACTCTACCCTTTATCAAGTTCTTTATAGTATATTCTCCTTTTCTTTCTTTGTCTCCCACTCTTTGCACAAGTTGGGGGGGTTCTCATGGAACCAACTGCTTTACTTTTTGGGTGGAGGTCAGGTCTATATACATCTTAAATCCCCTACTCCACCTTTCGGTGGGATCATAGTAACTAAAATCGCTAACTGGGGAACGAGTCCCGATCTGGTACGTCCGTAACAGATCGCGGTACGTTTTCGACCCTGGTATGCCCGAAATCGCTATCGGTACAATGAAATTGGTGTTCCCAAGTTCTTAAATTAATGTACCTGGAAGTGTGAAATCGTCGATTGGGAGTCTGAAATCGTCGATTTTGAAGTGTGAAATCGTCAATTTTGAAGTGTGAAATCGTCGATTTTGAAGTGTGAAATCGTCGATTGGAATTGTTAATTGGTCGACTAAGTGTAAAATTGGTCGATTGGAATTGTTACTTGGTCAACTAAGTGTAAAATTCGTCGATTGGAATTGTGAATTGGTCGACTAAGTGTAAAATTCGTCGATTGCAAGGGTGAATTCGTAGACTCCAAACTCCAAAGGTCAGATGACTCACATCGGAAAACATAGAGAACACAGAATTACTCTCATCTCTCAATTCTCTGCTTTCTTCTACTTCTTCTATGAATCTGCCTTCTTCTACATCCCTAAATTCACTATCATATTCTATATATATAGAATATATATTATATAATATTTATAAAAAGAACGGGTACACCGTACCGAACCGTACTGGAGTGAACCGAAATGAGCCTACCCCCTACGTACCGAATTTTAGGGACCTAGCGAATCGCGATCCCGTTCCGCGTTCCCGTACCGGAGCATACCGCGAACTTAGTGACTATGGGTGGGATATACTGTGGTTATTTGGTTTGGTATTGCATAGAACTTGTCATGGTGTTGGGTTGCGGTAAGAAGTGGTTATCAACTGTTTGATGCACATTAGGACGACATGCATCGAGATAAGATGCAACAAATCAATTTTCTTCTACAATGCAATTCATGGGAGGGCATGAGATTAAAAGTGATCAACAGTTCAGATCCACTTCTTACACTTCTCATGTTAAACTCAACTTCTCACACGATCCTGTCACATGTCATATTGACTCGAGTATCATTCATGAAGGGTATTTAAACAATTTCCTTTTGTGGTAAACCCTTAGTTACAAATTACTTGGCCATTGTTACGCCAAAGAATTTACGGTATTGATTTGGATTATAATGTTTTTAAGTTATTTATATTTACCATTATCGAAGAGTATTTAATACATTTGGTTTATAGTCAATAATGCGTTTTTCTTGTGTGGGTTTTAGATATGCGTACGCAGGGGATACGGGAGATGACTACGATGAGGAGGCGATATCGCTGACCACCGGAGTGAAAGTGGAGGGTGGTGAAGTTGGAACGATGATGGAAAGGAAGGAAAAGAGGTCTGCATCGACCGATCATCTTATTGGGCTAACAGAAGATGTAGCAGAAGACAAACGAGAATAAGGTTTTGGTCAATCGATTCTTGTAAAGTTTGTGTGTCATGATGTGATGTATGTATAAAAACGTGCCTAACCTTACGATCGTTGTTACATGTTCCGATGGAGTCGGAAGTTGTGGAATGATGATAGAAAGTGTACTTACTAGTAGATTTCACTGCCCTTTAATGACTACACAGAAATGAGAAGAAAATGGTCACTTGAGTGGTGATGGTTGTATTATATTTCTCTTGAATGTTGGTACTTTTTGAGCAAAAAGTTACGTACTTTGATCTAATTCTTATTCTGTGTAATGTATTTTTATAACCTTTGTTTTTTTGCATTATTTAGATCTGATATCTCAGGCATTTAAGCTAGGGGTGTAAATAGGTCGGGTTGGGTTGGGTTCGGGTTCAACCCATTTATTAATTGGGTTGAAAATCTCAACCCAACCCAACCCATTTAGTTAAATGGGTTGAGATTTTCAACCCAACCCAACCTGATGGGTTGATGGGTTGGTAGTGGGTTGACCTGTTTATGGTTTGATGGGTTGGTAGCGGGTTGAACCTGGGTTGACCCATTTAATTTAAACTTTAAATTTTCTCAAAACCCCGTTCAACAATCTGAAATTTATACCTATGATATAGATTGTGAAATCGATTTCGATAACTTACTGTTTCGTGGTCGATGTTTGGTAATAGTCGCTAGTGGGGAAGGCGAAGTCTACTGACTGTCCATTAAATTTTCTTCCGATGGAGGTGGCGCTGGCAAAGTTTGAACTTTGAAATTAAAGATGGAAAGGAATAAGCTAGAAAGTGATATAGAAATAAGGAAATGGAATGGACTAGAGAGTGTTTTAGGTTTAGTGAATTAGGGTTATATCATTTCTTTTAGTTTTCTTATTATTTATTATTTTAAGTTTATGTTAAAATATAAAATTAAATTAAATAATATGTTAAATGGGTTACAAACAGGTTAGAAATGGGTTGAGAGCAGGTTACTAGTGGGTTGAAACCAGGTTGTAAATGGGTTAAAATTGGGTTGAAAATGGGTTGGGTTCGGGTTGTAAACAGGTTGAAAATCTCAACCCAACCCAGACCCAATAAATAAATGGGTTAGGCGGGTTGACCCAATTAACTTAAACGGGTTGAAAATCTCAACCCAACCTGCTACTATTGGGTTGGGTTCGGGTTGGGTTGGCGGGTTGGGTCATTTTTTGACAGCCCTAATTTAAGCACATTGTTTACATATGAGATAGCATGAAAATATCAGATCTTTTATTTTTTTCGTATTACGAATAAATTAGCTTGTTAGATTAATATATTTATATTTCATATTGATATTCTTTTATTGATCTAATAAATTAAACAAGATATTCATCTAAAATTGATTAGTCAGTATAAATTGTTACTGAATGTATCCCAACTCTCTGTGGTGACTACCCATAGCAGAGTTACAACTACTCACATCTTTGATAAGCTCCATAAAAGATTATTATGCAACAAACTAAAATGAAACTTAGTAAATAATTAACCACAGCTACTGAATTGACATGCACATTCAAATTTCAATGTCATTGGGAGGTATAAATCCTATTTTTAAAGCATAATAATCATGATGAGATGAAGATGAATAAAACATTCATGAAATATTAAGGTATCAGAATTAAATAATTTAAAGCAACATATAAAAAGCAAAAGGATAAGAATACGCTACTCTTGACGACAACCAATTGCTTGATCCGCTTCCAACGTTGGTTGGATTACACGAGCCTGCCACCGTATAGCGTACACCACCTAAAAGAGCTAGTGTGAAGAAGTGTTTCACTCCATACTTAAGCCTAAAAGCAACAAGACTAAAGGGTGAATGATCCAAGAGAGCTAAACGAAGAAAAATAGGCGACCTTGTTCATCCTCTGTGGACTTGACCGATGAAATCTTCAGAGCGGGCAACCAGATCGAGCATACAAGAATCGTCAAATAAGTGCCTCAACGCCAACATCAACTTCTCAAAATGAATAGGCTGAAATACAAGATTATAACCAAAAGGAATGAAGGAAGAACAAAACTAATTGAGAATGGTAAAGGAGACCAATAATTTTTTAAAATTAACATCTAATTCCAAATAAGTCTAGTCAAGCACCTAGATTAAATAAATAAATAACAAGACGGGAACGGAAGAAATCAACCAACTCTATTGCAAAATCAACCAAAAGTCATCATCAAACAATGTTTCCAACATATAAAACCTCTTAAAATATTACAAAGAATGACTATAGCATTTCTTAAAATATTACAAAGAATGACTCAATCTTAGTAGAAATGACAACAGAGTCTGATAAGAACTCAATTGATAAACTATTAAAGAATTGAAAAGAAAAATAAGAAGATAGAATAATCGAGAAAAACTTATCTATTTCCATTTTTAGTTACTTGTTTATATTTCGTTGTTAAAACCACTAAACCACCTCAACTTTGTACTCAGAACTGTGTAATACAATCCCTGTGGATACAATCTCAATACTTATACCACTTTATTATTCATGGTGAACCCAATATTGTTGTACACTTGTAGTTGTGCAATATTAAAACATATTTTGAATCGTAGTGTTTTTCGCTACCAGTAACACATCTATTGAAAATACAATGCTGTTATAATATTTCTAGCAAATTACAATTTTCATCTCCTTTGTTAATTAATAATCTCTATTTTATTTATACAGTTTCAAAATAACAATTTTAATATCTACGGTTTATAATTTATTATTATTTTATCATAAACAAATTTACATGTTTAAATACAAAAGGCCAAGATAGTAATAAAATTTATTGATCTTCAAATAACTATAAACTAGTGTTGGAACTGCGCTTTGCACGGTAGCGCAAGTAACTCTTTAACTATTTTACGTAAATAAATCAATATTTGAATGAACATTCAATCTATATTTTATGTTATATGTACTCAGTTGATCTTTTAATCTTTCGCTTTTATCATCAATGTGGACAATGAAAAATTCCCCCCTTGATAAATACTTAACTCGATTCTCATGGTGGCATCATGCCATTGGATGACATTAAAGTCATATATTATCTTTTATATATTCATTTGATCTTCAAACTTTTCACCTTTATCATCAATGTAGGATAATAGACAATTCACCATTTGATGAAACCTTGTTAAAAACTTACTATTTAACCCAAAAATGGATTAAAATTTGGATGACAATCAAGTCATCTCTTTAACTTTATATACTCATTCGATCTTCAAGCTTTTTACTTTTATCATCAATGTGGGATGATGGAGAATTCATCACAATTCATCATTTGATGAATATTTGTTTCTCATTTTACCATGTTATCAACTTAAGATCTTTCTTTTAGTCATATATAGAAGATTGTCATTGTCATTGTAATTGTAATCTTTAAAAAAGATAAACTTATAGAAACTCATATATTGATCAATACAATGTTGTTAAAAATCGTTAAACTTGGGTTGAAATCCTTTTTTTTTAATAAATGAAAAACCATTAATAAAATAATAAATAAAGTTTTTCATTAAACTTGGTATTTGCAAACCGATAAACTATGAAAATAAACTAAAAAGTTATTTAACAAACAATATTTAGTACATACAAAACATAAACAATATATGAATTGTTTTAAAAAAAAAAACAATGATAATAATTGGGAAAACACACATATACATATCAACAACGTTAGCTCACAAAGATCATACAATAAATAATAAAAAGTGTTACTTACCTACAACATTTATGGAGCATAAGCAACGTTATCGATAAACTATGTATATATATATAGGTGAAAGTTCAAATACAAGCCACTTTTTGATTGTGAACGTAAGAACAACCCAGAGCGTGACACGTGACAACAAAATTTTTGACACGCGCGACTTTTTCCGCGACTTAGTGTTATTCAGTCTGAATAACACTTTTATTCAGACTGAATAACACTAAGTCGCGGGCTTTTTGGTTACAAGTTGCGCGCGTCACTAAATTTTCGGCGACTTAGTGTTATTCATACTGAATAACGCTTTATTCAGTCTGAATAAAACGTTATTCAGTATGAATAACACTAAGTCGCGAAAATTCAGAGTGACACGTGGTGCGCTCTCGGTTGTCCTCACGTTCACAACCAAAAAGTGGTTTGTATTATTTGAACCCACCCCTATATATATATATAGAGTCCCCTTATTTTGCAAACTGTATAATTTGTACAAACTTTGCAAACTAATATAAACCATTGATTAGATAGATTAATGGACAAGGTTAATTGTTTATAATTAGGGGTTACAACTAACCATTTGAAATTCAAATTAATACCCTTACAAAAATAAACTAAACCTATTGCCAAAATGGATTCTGATTGGTGGAATCTTGGTTTGCAAAGTTTGCACAAATTACACAGTTTGCAAAATATGGAGACTCGATATATATTGAATAAACCATAAACAAAGATACAAAACCAATAGAACAATAGGTAGACAGAAAAGTTGTTTATTCCATCTTAATAGAAATTAGGTTGTAATTTATAGATGACATTGTTGTAGGTTTTGCTTTTAGTTAATAAATGCAAAGATGAAAAGAGTGAAATGAATGTTTTTAGGAAGTTAAATAATTTGTTAGTTAAAGCTAATTAAATTGGATGTCAATTTACCAAAAAAGACTTCTTATAATAAAAGAGACAATTTTCACTTAGGGATAAAATTGTCTTTAACTTATTTAATATATAAAAAACTCAAAACAATAAGAAAAATCCTATAATCATAATTTTTAAACCACTTGGCAGATTTTCACTATGTTTGACAAAAATAAATTAGATTATAAGTTAGTGCATCCAAACATGTACCACAAGCTAACTTATAAGCTGCTTTTTAAAACATTACTTTGAGTAACTTTTTGGGATCTTTTTATAGCTTTTTCCAGTTATACTCTTATTAATATTAATTATTAAATTCAAAGATACTCTTTTTGGTCATTTTACATACCCATAAGCTAATTTTGCCAAACATAATTTGTTTATAAGCTAACTTATCAACTATTAACTACCTTATCAATCAACAGTTGCTTATCAGCTATCCGTTAACTTATCAATCAACAGCTTGCTTATCAGCTACCCGCTAGCTTGTGGGCTAGTTTACCAAGGCCGTGTTTGGCAAAAATAAGCTAGCTTATAAGCTAGTCCATCCAAACATGTACCAGAAGCTAGCTTTCTGAAACGCTACTTTGAGTAGCTTATGAGGAGCTTATTGTAACTTTTTCCAATTATACCCTTATTAATATTAATTATTAAATTCAAATATACTTTTTTTAGTCATTTTATATACTCATAACCTAATTTTTGCCAAACATAATTTGTTCATAAGCTAGCTTATTAGCTAGTAGCAAGCTTATCAATCAACAACTAGCTTATCAGCTATCAGCTAGTTATCAACAACTAGCTTGTTAGCTATCAGGTAGTTTATAAGCTACCGTAGCCCTTGCATAGCCTAAAGGTATATTTATAAATGCAACCAAAACTCCAAAACCGACTGGTGGTGATTCTCATTTCTGAATCTCTGGTGAAGAGCAAATCGACAGCCATTTCATTAGTTCAGGTACGATTGATTTCCCTTTCTTCTCCGCTTGCTATTCTATTCTATTATATTCCTTTCCTTCCTTTTTAGAATTCTGAAAAACCCTAAATTTAGTATATGTTTTCTACTCTTTGTTTTGCTCGAATTATCCACCATCGCTTCTTGTAACTATATGAGGAACAACAGACCAGTCTTCTTGTGGATTGTTGGTTCTTGTTGCTTATTTATAATTGTAAAAAAAAACCCTAAATTTAGAATTGTGAAAAAACCCTAAATGTAGAATTGTGAATGAGTCTGTTTGACAAAGATAATAATTGATGTATCAATGTGCACAAATAGCAAATTAGATCAAACTCATCTTAACCTTGGATCCAAGATAATTCTGTTTACAAAATGTTGAAATTACTCACCAAACTTTATCTAAAAATGTAGTTAGTAGCATTGTTCTGTTTATATAATTATTGTATATGGTTTATGCTGTTCGAAATGGCTTTTGTACATCAAAATGGTCCGAGCCCCTCCCCAAATCAATAACATGCTCTTTAGTCTTTTATTTGCCGCCTACGATGTTATTTGTTCCTACTTTCAATATAAGATTCATCAAATTAAAACAAAAGAATAGAAACGCATGGACCAAATGATTTTAGGTTGACCATGTAAAGTGATGATGTTTGTATTAGTGATCGAGGAACCTCTAGGATACTATATGTGATATGGTAAGCTACATTGGGTGTTTAAAGTCTACTAGACACATTTATTGAAGAGGTTGTGACAATGTTATTATACAATACTCCTTGGTTCACCATATGAATTATAGAACAACTAGTCATCTATTTTTCGTGTAGCAATTCCATTTGGTTCTTCTAGCAATTTTGAGGTTGCATCCTATTTTACTCAGGAAATAAGATTGTCAAGATGCGAAATGGAAATGTTTTTAGGTACAATGAGCTTTATAGTTTCATCTATAAGTTCACATATGTGATAATAAATATCACGTTAAGATATATATTTCATTTGAATTTGCAGAGTTTCTTAGCACCTGTGGATGGGACCCTAATAAATTTAAATCCCTGATGACGAAAAGCGTTGTTGTTGCACAAGAGAGGGTTGTATTTAAACTAACGTTTTAGATATTTGTTGCCCGAACATGCAATTCATGTATCTTTTGTCTGGTTGGGAAGGTTTTGCACATGATAGACGTGTGCTTTGAGATGTAATCTCAGCGCCCAAGTTTCTCAAGGTTCTTATTACTTGGTTTTTTCTTGACATTGTAATGCAAATGGTTTTCTTGCATTTTGTTGAGGACAACAATATCATCTAAAAGACCTCAAGACCATCCATCACACATTGTTGAAGGGTATTTCAATATGAAACCCTCCAAAGCAAGGATATGATTGGAAGATGTTTTGGAGTGTTGTAATGAGGATGGATGATCCTTGCATCCCTCTCATTCTTCCCAATTGAAACCCAAGTTTGAATTTAACAGCATATTGCCTTTTACACAACTTGATTTAGAAGTTTATGACCCATGATTCTCTAACAAGTAATGAGGATGAAAGCATCATAGTGGAATACATAACAAATATTAGTCCAAAAGATTAGTGGCTAACATTTGGGAATATTATGACAATCAATATGTTTAATGCATGGAGAAGCATTTGGATTTTGTTATGACTATATCGGTGCTTAATCATGTCGTATTTGATATTTATTGACATTATGTTTTATCATGTTTTGATATCCTGTTATGTTGCATCTATATTTTTATGGTGCTAGAATGGCTACATCTTCATGTGATCGTGGATTTATAAGGACCAAACACTATTGGAATGATGAGGAAGGCGAAGCTTTGGTCGACGTTTTACAACAACTTGCTTGTAATCCATTTTGGAAGGTAGATAGCGGATCCCTAAGCAATGCGATAGATGGGGGATTTATTAGCAATTACATGTATGAAGTTCGTAAAAGGTTGGGTCAAAGGCTTCCCGGTTTTAATAAGGATGTGTTTCCACACATCAACTCTCATATCAAATATCTTAGAGACAAATATCATTCGATTTCTGAAATATTGATGCAACCTGGGTGTCAATGGGATGATGTTGAGCATAAAATTATTTGTGACAAGAAATGGTATGCTGAGTGGTGTAAGGTAAATGCATGCACCTATTAATATTGTTCTTTATTTTGTGATTTTATTTCTCATATCATTGGTTTCTTATTTTTTGTAGACACATATTAATGCAATTGGCTTATGGAACTTCAAGTTTCCACATTTACATAGATTGGACTTGGTATGGGGTACAAATAGAGCGTCAAGGATAAAAGATGAGAATATATCTCAAGCATATGAGGATGTGGGAAACGACAAGAATGTGAATGTGTTGGTGTGCTCTTCCTCTGATGATGAAGGTGAACAAGGATTTGATGCACAAGCGACTGCAATTTCATCAATCCCGCACACATCTAAAAAGCGCAAGAACCTCTCAGTTAGAAAGGAAACTTACAAGAATAAGAAATGTTCGACGCTTCAACATACCATTGACACGAGGTTTGATGAACTTATTTCTGAGATTAAGTCTATTTGTGGTCGAATGATATCACATGCTGCTACTACCAATGTTTCAAGTGGTGCTAATAAATCTGATTCTTTGAGTGATGAGAAGATGCAGGAAGTCATGAATGAACTTGTTAATATTGGCATATCAACTGGCGATGTTGGTAAAGCTCTTGAAATTTTCTATGACCATCCTACCAAGGTAAAGGTCTTGTTTACGTTGCCAACTCATATGAGAAGATCCTACGTACTTGGGTTCTTGTATCCTATTAGTCAATGAATTTGGACTTGGAATATTATTGTATGGTCATTTGGTATGTATTTTGATGCCCGGTGGTTATGTAAGCCCGTTCATACCGGATCGTATTGTATCTTGAAGTTGGTGACACATGTTTTTTTCTTCCTATCTTGAAGTCGTATCTAAGTTATTGATTAATTGATTGGCATTATAGAAGTGGTAGTACAATTATATAGATGAAACTTTTCATTCGTTATACAATTAAAAGTGATGTGTTATCTTGTTAAATTATAAGTTTATCTCAATAACAAAGTTGTGTTGAAGGCATCTCTGTGGACTGTAGAAACTGGATAGTTAGATTTTCGAAGTGATGAAAGTTTAGTCCAAGGTAAATTTTAATATTTGAGTTTATAGTCGAAGTTTGTACAGTAACTTATCTGCTAATAGGATTGCAAGAAATCCACAAGATACTCCATGAATCGAAATTGAGAAAACCTTTAATACATGAGTAGTCAGTTTAGCATTTGAAGATGTAACAATCAACAAATTGGTTAAAATATTGGATAAAAAGATGACTTGTCCGAGGTAGAAAGTCCTTAAGTTATTAGGTTCATGACTTACAAGGATTAAAACCTCACATGGGGATGGTGGATTGGTGGTAACATGAAAACTTCTTATGTTGTAATGGCAACAAAAAATTCTTATGTTGTAATGGCAACAAAAAAATTCTTATGGGTAACGAATGGAAATGCAATGCAGAAGGAATTGTTGAGTTTTATGTAATATAATGGACTCATTTCCTTAGGGTAGGTTTGGTATTTATGCACAATAGAATAGGAAGAGGGTAAGGTAAACACATGTTCAATGTATGGTAAGACAAAATAGATGAAATAACCACTTTATTCCCAGTGTGTTGTTTATATCTTTCATATATATATTGAAAAGGTTCATCTAGGCTTTGCCTAGACTACATCCTTGGCAATATAGAACAGAAATTGAAAATTCGGCCGTCTGAGACTAAGCCTGGCCACAAGATGTGCAAGAGGAGATTCGAACCTGGGGTGAATGAGATACCATCCACATACCCCACAGGCCTTACCTCTACGCCACAAGCCTTGTGGTTTCTTTCATATATTTTGTAGTATATATAAAAAGAATTCATAGAATGAATAAATTGTAAGGAGGGAGGTACATTAAATTGATAACTTAGAAGAAAATTATATTTTATTTTGAAGTTATAGCGGTAAAATAAAAGGGGTGTTTGGGATTGCTTTCAAAACAATTTATCGACTTATTTGCTTCTTGGCAACACAATAAGCTGTTTGAGGGCGTTTGGGATTGCATTATGAAATCTGCTTATCTTTATCAACATCTTCCCAATGTGATAAGCTGTATTTGAGAAGTCAAAAATAAAAATAGAGTGAGTTTTTGGCAACATGATAAACTGTATTTGAGAAGTCAAAATAGAGTGACTTTTTGGTAACGTGATAAGTTGTTTCATAGGAGACACCTCCGATTTGGCATTGATTTCTCCAATTTTGGCATCGATCAGTAAGATTTTTTTCATTGATGACACATCGATTTCTAGGGTATCAATTGCGTGATTTGGTATCGATTCCCCGCCTATTCAAAATGCAATCTCACTGATTCACAATCGATTACTAGGGTTCTGAATTTTGGCTGATTTGGGATCTATTTTGGGTTTTAGAATTGCACCGATTTCACTTCACTTGGATCGATCACTGTGTTTGATTTTACAAAAAACCCGAATTTTTTCGAACACTAAAAACAACTTATCAACTTATCATGTTTTAGCACAATAATAAACTAATCTAAACTCTTTTTATGAAAATCATTTTTCACATCACATAAGTTGATAAAGACTTTTACAAAAATCACGTAAGTTGTTTCAAAATAGCAATCCCATACACCCCCTAAGTCTAGTTGCTAGTGTAACACATTAAAATTGATCCTTGTTCACGACTATCTAAACATAGAACAATGATCCCTGTTCAGTCGGTCGTTGTTTTGTTCAGTCCAGTCTCGTCTTTTTGGGTGTAGCAAATGAACAGGAACCGTTAATATCGATTTGATTTGGTTTTTAATGTTTTCTATTGTATGGTTTTAATCCGACCGGATGGATATAAGATCCATACCTATATCTGTTTACATCTTGAATCTATGTCCGTTGATATGTCGACATTTGGGAGAAACCACAAAGAAAGCTTAACTAACATGAATTTTGAATAAAAATCGTTCCCCCCCTTTTATAGTTAATCAAACAAAGACTTGATCAAATGGCGGTTTACATCTCTCCTCTTTTTCTAAATTTCTCTCTCTTTTACACTTGTAAACAACACAACATCAACATCATCTTTCATGATTTCTTTTCTTCATCCTCATTTCATCCTCTTCACTCTCTCTCCCAAATCCACCTCAAACCCATGTCCATTTGATCAAACAAATTGTTGTTAATTCTCAACCATCTTTCAATGATTTTGAGATTTCTGTTGAAATTTATCAACATCAAAATTCAGTTTTTGATCGTTAATTTTGATCAAATTTGAATGAAGAATCTCATCAAATTGGGGATTTGATTATTGGGTTTTCATTTGGATTTGATTTTGTGATCTGGGTCATTTCTAGTTTTTGGTTCAAAAGAAAGAAATTATGAGGGAAGGGAAATTAGGGGTTGTGATTTGTGTCTTTTTGTTGGTTGAATCTACATTGGGTAGATTTGTGGTTGAGAAGAACAATTTGAGGGTGACATCACCTCAGAATTTAAAAGACACTTATGAATGTGCAATTGGTAATTTTGGTGTTCCTCAATATGGAGGAACATTAGCTGGTGCTGTTGTTTTCCCTGATTTTAATCAAAAGGCTTGCAAGAGCTTCGATGACGATGTCTCTTTTAAATTCAAATCCGGTGCCGGCCTTCCGGTTTTTCTTCTTGTTGATCGTGGCGGTAAATCTATCTTTTTAATTAATTAATTCCTTTCTTTCATTGTTTGATTATTTATGTGTTGATTTGCATAATATGTGTTTGTTTGCATTTGGTTTGATTATGTTTGCACACAAAATAATGGTTCCTTTTATATTGGAATTCGGATGAAAGAAATGATAACATCAAAGACGAGTCTACCATCTTTCCTAAATGTCATGATCGACGTAAATGGAAGACTTTCACTACGAAATTTTCTCTGGGACATCTGTCGCTAAGGGTGATTCGTTACAAAAATTGGTGGGAACTTAAATTAGTGACAAATTACCTAGGACCTTTCTTGGTAATTTATGGGTGGTTTCTGAAAAAATATTGGATTCTACGTGAACCATTGGTATTTTGTTGCTGACATCATTGATGGAAATTTCACCGGGTGCTTTTGTGGATAAAAGTCATTTGTTTTGTAGTGGATAACTCTAGTTTCTAAGAAGAGTTAGGATAGAAAAAGTAGTACATTGGAAAGAAAACAATGTGGTTCCATTTATATAAGAGAAATTAGAATTAGATGGATGAATTGTCCATAAATTAGGATAAACCAACAAATTGTCCTACTATCAAGAATTATTTTTCTCTTGACAAGATTTGGATCTACAAAGTTGTGCATTTTTTTTGGTAAGGTTGGTGTCTGGGCTAATTTGGACACACCTCAACTCACCACATTGAGCCATAAAGATAACATCCAAGGAATTCTCTAGTGGCCTTGAGAAGACTCTTAATCTATGAACTATGGGGAGGAGCCCCAAAGGCATCTGTTAATTGAGTTGACCCTCAAAGTTCAAAAGTAGTGCATTGGGAAAAACAATCTTATTTCTTTTATAATACAAAATTCGTTTGAAAAGGTAGGTAATATAACAAGTAGGGTCAGGTTTAGGGAAAATCCTAAAAAAATGGAAAATTGAGGAACACCCTTGTAACCAATATCTAGAAGGTATACACATATGCGTACAAGTAATTTATATGCAATTTTTCCAGTATGCATGTGCATACCATGGACACGTGCATAAAAACCAAAAAAACAAATCAATTACTTGTATGCACATGTGCATACTATTAAGATGAATGGTTACCATGCTGTTCCTCCGTTTTTCATTTTCTTTAGTTTTCCTTTGAATCTCCCTCATTAACAAGTAATCGTGAAATATAACACGTAATTTTGTTCTAATTATTCGAAATTACTTTATGATCCTTAGAATTAGAATTTGTGATGAAAAAAGAAATAAAGAACGAAACTTGCTCTTACCGTGTGGCAGACTGTTATTTCACGTTAAAGGCATGGAACGCACAGAAAGCAGGAGCCGCCGCGGTTCTCGTTGCAGATGACAGATCCGAGCCTTTGATCACAATGGACACACCCGAAGAAGAAAGCGCACGTTCCGATTACTTACAAAACATATCCATCCCTTCCGCACTCATAAGCAAATCCCTCGGGGAGGCCATAAAAAAAGCATTGAATAAACCCGAAATGGTAAAAGTGAATCTTGATTGGAGAGAAGCTCTTCCTCACCCCGATGACAGAGTCGAGTACGAGTTTTGGACCAATAGCAACGACGAGTGTGGGCCCAAGTGCGAAAGCCAAAGGAACTTCGTTAAAGAATTTAAAGGGGTGGCTCAGATTCTCGAGAAAAAAGGGTACACGCAATTCACGCCACATTACATCACTTGGTATTGCCCCGAGGCTTTCATTTTGAGCAAACAATGCCAGTCTCAATGTATTAATCATGGAAGATATTGCGCTCCTGATCCGGAAGAGGATTTCAGTCGAGGGTATGATGGGAGGGATGTCGTTTCACAAAATTTACGGCAAGCGTGTTTCTTTAAAGTGGCTAACGAAAGTGGAAAGCCATGGCTTTGGTGGGATTATGTGACGGATTTTTCTATTCGTTGCCCGATGAGAGAGCAAATGTACAACGATGAGTGCGCGGAAGAAGTAATCAAATCACTTGGTCAGTTCTTTAAATGCAGTCGTGGTGTTACTGTTGCTTCCATAAAATTGGGTCTATAGCACGCCAAAAATTTCTAAGCGGTCTAATAGATTGCTTTATGAGACTTAATCTGTAGTACCAAAAAATAAAGTTTCGTATCTAAAGGCGTTGTAATAAGTTTATATGACGTTTTTGGGTGTTGTAACAAGTTTTTTAGGACATGTTTGTTAAAAACGTCTAATTATCTATTTTATAGGACATAGTTTGAAAAAGTGTCTAGTGTCTTATAAAAAGATGGGTTTATAGGACATATTCTCACATCTGTCCCATAAAATAAATAATGTGACGTTTTATATTAAAAATGTCATATAAAACTTGTTAAGATGTTAAAAATGTCCTATAAACTTAGTACAACACTTTTAGATAGGAAACTTATTGTTTTGTTCTATAAATTAAGTCTCATAAAAGCATCCTATTAGGACGTTTGGCATCCTGTAAACCCAATTTTGTTGTGGTGCATTTGAATCTTTTATTATTTTTGTCGAAACTAACGTTTGTCGTTTCTAGGGGCTGATCTGAAGAAAATAAATGAGTGCGTAGGCGATATAGAAGCAGACAAGGAGAACCCAGTGCTGAAGGCCGAGCAGGATGCACAGGTGTTGTTCGTAGATGTTTCTTTTGTTAAATTCAAATATTCTTGTACCCTTTTCATAATCTTAATTTGTAACTGCCAAGAAGGGTATACCGAGGGTAATTTCGTAATTTTTCAGATAGGTAAAGGTAAACGTGGAGACGTGACGATGCTGCCAACGCTTATAATAAACAACAGACAGTTCCGGGGTATGTGTTCTTGATCACGTTAAATTATATATTTGTTCTATTACTTACGTTTTAACGTTTGAATTTGTAGTTTAATGTACCTTGTTTTCTAATCATATAATGTAGCAAATATAACATAGGGGAAAATTCATTGGAGAACCATAAGTATTTTGAGAACCAACTATTCATGATGAATATCATGATATATAGATATTCATAATGAATATTGAAAATGCATGTAGTTATACTCATTAACTAATAGTTGTTTTTGATGGTTATCAAAATATTTACGGATACTATATGTAAAGTTTATTAAACATACGAGTTGCTTCAGGTAAGCTTGACAAAGGAACGGTTCTGAAGGCCATTTGTTCAGGATTCGAGGAGACTACTGAGCCCGCCATTTGTTTAAGAGATGGTAAGTATTTTCGTAGTTTTATCATTCGCTACTCCTAGTTATATTTCCATCTTTGGGTAGACCTTAGACTTCAAATGTTACAAAAAGTTACTATACTTGAATTCAAATATAAATAATTATCGAATATTATAATTGGACCAGTATATGAATATATTAAACCAAACCAAATAAACCCAATATATTCCACCTGTATACCCAAAGGGTAGACAGGTAGAGTGGCTATCTTTGACTTTGTAAAGACACCTCACAAAATTAGAATTTGTTGTATCTGCTTCTAAAGATGTACCTATTAGAATGAATAGTCAAGCACTATTGTTATTAGCATAGTATACATAATTCAATTTGAGATTTAATTGTATTTTATTGCTCTTTAAATAATAACATCACTCGAGTCAAAAGCATTGACATAAAGACTAAGAAATACTCAATACAACAAAATTGACTTTATAGGACTCCAAGAATTTGTAAGCGTCCTGCTTTATAAGACTCATTTATACGACCAAAAATTAAAGCATCCCATCTAATTAAAGGCGTTATAATAAGTTTATAGGGCATCTTTTGGCTCCGTAATAAGTTTTTTAGGACATTTTTGTAAACAAAGCGTCGTATAAGTTATTTCATAAGATGCTGTTTAAAAAAGTGTTATAAAAACAAGTGTCCTATACAAAGATCGGTTTACGCAACACTTTCTAATACAATGCTTAGTAGTAAAAGTGTTTCAAAAGCTTGTTAAGACGCCCAAAAACATTGTATGAACTTAGTACAACACATTTAGATGGGATGTTTTATTTTTTTTGTCTTATAAATTTGGTCTTATAAAACAACCAATTAGGACGCTCAAAACTCATTACATTCAATAAAACCTAATTTTGTTGTAGTGATTCTATAAATTAGAGAACATAACAATAGGAAAGTTGGTTAGAAATGGTCTGAATGTTGGGACTTGGTGACGTGGCTGCCTTTTTGTCAAGTTATACTGTAAATTGATTACGTGGAGAGTCACAAGTGAACTTATTGGCATCCACGTAATCAATTTTACAATACATATCGACAATGTCATCAAATGTTACAAGTTTAGTGGATTACCTTTTAATTTGCATACCAAAATTGAAAATTTTGAAACTTTCTTACATTGATTGAGAAAAAGATTCTCTAGTATACACTTACACTAATCAGAAATCACCGAAAAACTTTGTTGGATTTTGATGTATATTCCCTACGAACTCAGAATCGCTTATTTTCTTCTTGAGTTTCCTACCGAATAAATGAAATTTCGTTGCATTTTTGATGTATTTTGCTTTTCAGGAATTGAAACAAATGAGTGCCTGGAGAACAATGGTGGATGCTGGATAGATAAAGCTACAAATATCACAGCATGCAGGGTATATACAGAGAGCTTTGAAGATTTGCAGTCTATTTAGTTTTTTTAGAAAGAGAATGTTGTTTTACTTGGTTTGCATGCATGCTTGTTTGTGTAGGATACTTTCAGGGGGAGAGTGTGCCAATGCCCGATTGTTCAGGGTGTAAAGTTTTTCGGTGATGGTTATAAACATTGTGAAGGTAATCTGTATAATACGAACTGCGTGTATTACGTGTTGTGACCATTTGGTTTCATGAATGGTGGTTTTTATTGTTGTTTTTACATTGCATGCAGCTTCGGGAGCTTTACGCTGTGGACTTAACAATGGAGGATGTTGGAAAGATACCCAGCAGGGCAGGACTTATTCTGCTTGTATTGTTAGTTCTCTCTCTCTATAAAACTCATTTTTCATTGTGAACGTGAGGACGAGTCTCAACCACACATCTTCGGTTACGGTGGACGCGATCACGGAGGATTGATACGATTCATGGGAGGGTGGAGATTATTAATGAGGGAACCCAGTCAATGCCGTCTTTATTGACTGGATGAGTGGTTGAGATTGGTCCTTATGTTCACAACCAAAATTGAGTTCACATTTGAACTTTCTCTCTCTCTCTCTCTCTCTCTCTCTCTCTATATATATATATATATATATATATATGTAAGGCTAGGTTCAAACAAGAAGGTGGTCAATTGCGAGAAAGCTAAAAGTTGCAAGATCATATATGAGGTCACATTCACCAAGTCATCTACGTCTCTTTTGGATGTGTTTAATCATATAAGGCTAAGCGTCCATATCAGATGTCATCATATATGATCTTGGAACTTCTCGCAAATAGAAAACAAGAGCTCAATTATAAAAAAGGACAAGCACATCTGGCTTTGTGTGGGTTAGAAGGTGATGTGTTTCACCAAGGAAATTTTGCAAGGATGTTGCTTTCCATGCATAAACTAGCAAGGGATCGAGTCTAACAACCACAATATGGGAGAGATTAGCTAAGAAATTTAATTCGTGGTGTTGTAATCCTCTTAAGGTTGTCTCCACTTGTATTGCTCTAGCTCTTCGCTAGTTTTTAATAAAAGTCTTTTTTTTTGGGGGGGAAGGTTCACGTGGGCGCTTTGCCCAGACTACATCCTTGGCAATTTTACCGAGAGCTAAGCATGCTTCCCTGGGATTAATACTCAGTGGTTACCAAACTGCGCACGCCCGGCCTCGAACCCGGGTGGGAGCTACCACCCTTTAGCAACCTGCCGTTGCGCCACAACTTGGTGGTTAGTAAAAGTCTTTCTTGCGGTCCAAAAAAAACAATTTCTTTGGTATTTAAGCTTCGTGTGGGCACTGGGTTCTTAAGCTAGCCACCTAGTTGGCAATTGCGTACCTGATTTTCCTTTCACATGATCCTCTTATGGCATGGTGGTGTGAGTTGGCTGAAGGGTCTCTAGTTAGAAACCTTATTGCACAAATATTTTCTAGGATTATGATTTTGTGGCTCGGATCTTTCATCTTTTCTTTTTAATAATTTAACTTGATGCTTCATTTCATTTCATTTCATCTCATCTCATCTCATTTCATTTCATTTCGTTTTATTTTTATTTTTACTTCTCTTTTAGGATGATCATACCAAAGGTTGCAAGTGTCCACCGGGATTCCGAGGGGATGGGCATAAAAAGTGTGAAGGTATTATCTCGCGTCCTAATTTCTTTCTCCGTTGTTAAAAGTAAAACCACAATCTCATAAAAATGCAACAAGTTTCCGTACACGTTTAACTCGTACAATCTTTTAGCAACATGTCTCAAGCCCCTTTTGAGTATGGCAAAAAGCAAGAGTCTTGTGAATCAATACCATGAATATAACAAACAACGAGTAAAACCAAGGCCATTGTTAACATGAGTTAATTTTTTTTTTTTTTTTTTTTTTTTTTTTTTTTTTTTTTGCAATTGATAGGAAATACCATTTGTGTTTTGACATATATTATATACGTTTCAGACATAGACGAATGTGAAGAGAAGACCGCTTGTCAATGTCCCGGTTGTAGATGCAAGAATACATGGGGTAGTTACGACTGTCATTGTGGTAGCAATTTGCTCTACATGAGAGAACACGACGCATGTATAAGTGAGTCTCTTCATTCGATTCTTTTAAATCTATAACGTGGTAATCTTATATTTTCTCTAATCTTGTTTACAAGTTGAGGACTTCATCAGTACAACCTCTCTACTCATGAGGGGTCCACAGATACTACTTTGTGTGGGGCTTACTGGGTTCGCTTGGTTTGGTTTCTTAGAAAACTATATTTGCTTGAATTTTGTTTTTAGAATTTAAACTCATAAGCCATGTGTTTCGGAATAGGTAAAGATGCGAAGCCGGGAATTGGCTGGGGATTTGTGTGGGTTGTCATTCTTGGTTTAACAGTTGCCGCTGGCATAGGATATGCATTCTACAAATACAGAATCCGGGTAAGTTTTATAATGAAAGCTTTCGAAGATAAAACCAAACACAACACAATTTGGTTTGTAGGACGCTTAAATTTTAAATGTCCTAACATCATACTTTATAGGACCAAATTGTAAAGCATTTTATCTAAAAGTGTTTCTACGGATTTATTGGATGCTTGTAGAGTAGTAGGTGTTTTTACAAGTTGTTTAGGATGCTTTCAAAATTAAGTGTCAATTTTATACAACATATTTGAATAAGTGTCTTATAAAGACAAGTGTTCTATAAAAAGATAGGTTTACGGACACTTCTCAAAAATGTCTTATAAAATAGTTAATAGGATATTTTATTATTGAAGTGTTCTAAAAAACTTGTTAAAATGCCTAAAAGTGCCTTATAAACATAATGTAATACTTTTAGATAAAGAAACTTTATAATATGGTCCCATTAACTTAATTCCTACAAATATGCTATTACGACACTTAGGCATTTTAAGCATCCTATAAACCCAATCTTGTTGTAGTGAGATGCGATAGAGAAACTGCTATATATTCCTAGCCGTTTTCTATCGCGCCTTGATTTCTATCAACTTTCGTTCATATATTTTTCTTAGATCTTGAAATGTTGTTAAGGTCCTTGTGGTTATGTTTCTTATTGTTTCTTTTCATGCAGACGTACATGGATTCTGAGATTCGGGCTATCATGGCACAATACATGCCGTTGGATAATCAAGCCGAAGTTGCAGTTCATGGACCGCATGGAAACGTCTAAAAGAAAATTGCAACAACAAAAATAGAAGAAAAGATACAACTTTAGAAAAAAAACTAACATATTCATCCGAAACCAATATCTATCGGGTTAGATTCATATTATACACATTAAAAACTCTCGATCTGCAGAAATTTTGCTGATCTACATGTCTAATAGATTCGTTTGTAAGTTAAGACATTATTTGAGTAATAAATGGTCGACTTTGTGGATGTTGCGAGATGTAATCCAAGTCGATGGTTAGATCTGTATAATTGCATTTGTTTTTCGAATATTTCTTGATAACCATCATCGTGGTTAGAATCTTAAGTATTGGGTGGATCAATTATGCAGTGGTGGATCCAGAAATGTGGGTGATTTGGTGCATATCTAGGGTGTCAATAAAATACTAAGGCTGAATAGCCAACCAAACCAAAATAGTTTCGGATTATTAAATTTTTGGGTTAAACAGTTCGATTAACCAGATAATATAATACTTTATTGAGTTCAGTTTTCAATAAGTTTTTTCTTACTATGTCTATTTGGCTTTTTTAGTTACACAATAGTCATATGGTAATAGTAGCCAAATTGTTTATAAAAGGATAAATACTTGTTTATCTACTTTACAAACCAATTATTAACACAAATCAATGCAAAATAGAAAATCTAGGATATCAGTAGATATTAAAAGATTAGGATAGCAATAGTAAGGTCCTAATACTAGCAAAAACCTAAGATGCTAGCATAAGCTAAGACCAATGATTAAATAAGCATGCTCATAAATTAGGCTCAATTGTTAGTGGTTGTTTTCTCCTTTTTTCTCCGGTATATATTGAGAATTATTGAATGGAAAAAAAAGGACAATTTTTCTTTGGTTTACCAAAATTACTTTCTTTCAATTTTTAGAGAGTATTTTCCGTTGCTATCCTAATTTTTGGCAGGATTAGGACGTGATCTTGGAAACTGATTTAAGAATCTCATGGTGTATCTGTATTGAGAATTTCTCAAATTGGATTGCCCAACTATTTCCTTGTGGGTGGTGGTGACTGTATCTCAGAAGGAGCGTTGTTGCCGTTTTCGATTCTCTTGTTCTTAAGTTGTTGTTTGGCTTTATTTTTTTTGTAAACCACTTTTTGGCTGTGAACGTGAGGACAGCCCAGAGCGCGCCACGTATCAGTCTGAATTTTCTGCGACTAAGCTTTATTCATAATGAATAACACTATTATTCAAACTGAATAAAGGGTTATTCAGTATTAATAAAGCTTAGTCGCAAAAAATTCAAACTGACACGCGCGACTTATGTGCATAAAGCCCGCGACTTAGCCTTATTATTCATTATGAATATAGCGTGATTCATTATGAATACCACTAAGTCGTGGGCTTAAGTTGCGCGTGCCAGTCTGAATTTTTGCCACGTGTCGCGCTCTGGGTTGTCCTCACGTTCACAACCAAAAAGTGGTTTGTATTTGAACTTTTCTCTCTCTCTCTCTCTCTCTCTCTCTCTCTCTCTCTATATATATATATATATATATATAGAGGGAGGTACATACGAAAAATATAACTTTTTAAGAAAACGCGAGGAGCAATTTCAACCACTCATCTCGGTCAACAAAGGCGGCTTGACCGGTCCCCCACTTTAATAATCTCTACGCTCCCATGAATCGCGTCAATCCTCCGTGATCACGTCCATCGTAACCGTGAGATGAGTAGTTGAGATTATTGCTCCTCATTTTTTCTTAAATTGACATGCTTCTCGTTTGAACCTTTATATATATATATATATATATATATATATAGGGTTAGGTTCAAATGTGAACTCAAATTTGGTTGTGAACGTGAGGACCCCTAAAATTGCGCCACGTGGCAATATTACTCGGAATATGATGCATTATTCAAGGTGAATAAAGCTTAGACGCCTTTATTCACTCTGAATAATGTATGATATTCATAGTAATATTGCCCATATTATTTCATCATATTAAATAATTTCATTAACCAATTTGATCATATAATCGTCTTTTTGACGAAGTTCATAAGTTCACACCAAAATTAATTGCACGAAAATCGAGAACTAAGAGAAGAACCGTCAATGGTGAATTGGGTGCTTTTCGTGTTCTTTTTCCTGATTTATGTGCTTTTAATTTTTTTGTGCGAATTGCATTAAATTGTTGTTTGATTGAAGGAAGATTATGATGATTATATGTAACACCCGATTCCTAATTTAAGTTCCAGTAGAGTTTTGAGTTACTTTGGATCTTGATTGACGGTTTTGTAGAAGCTCGAGGGCTAAGGTGTAAAGTTTGGAGGTAAAAGGTGCAAGTTGTAAATACCTAAACTAGGGTTAACTCCCCACTCCCTCTATTCCCAAATCAGTTTCCTGATTACGTTTTGGGGAGAGGGAGGGCGACTTTGGAGAAAAGAGGCAAGGGTGCAATTGGAGGCCTAGTATCAACCAATCAAGAGAATTGTTCGTGTAATCGTGATTAAGGTATGAATGCTTTACTTAATGGTAGTTTAATTGTTGGTAAATTTGAGCAAAGAGTCAAGGGTTGAGAAGTATGTGGGGGATTGATCAATTGATCAACCTATAGTATGAATTGGAGTTGTTTAGATCGAATTAGAGACGTGTGAATGTCCCTTATCGATCCTAGTTCTTAAAATCCATTGATGTAGTCTTGTAGAGCTCGAAAAATCGAGATCATAGCAATTTGAATCGGCTAAATCGGAGTTCGTATGAGAGAGTTATGTCCAATTGAAGAAAACCCTTCTTTTCTTCTCGTGCTGATGGTAACGGCGGGTAAATCCGCGGGTAAGGTTACCAGCGGTATTACCAGCCGTTTAGGCTGAGTTGTTTTTCCATTTTTCCGAAATGGATTCGTTTGGGGTTCTTTTGCTTAGTTACCCCTAGTACTTAGTGAAACATGATTTTTCATGAAGTTGGTGGAAATTGGTCGAGGGTAGATGCGTCTTTTTGCATTAGAGGGTCGAGTTACGTTTAAGACTCATTTTCGGGTTGTGTTTGATGAATGTGTGTATGTATTTATGCTTAGGTGGTACGAGGTGACTATTGAACGTATTTTGAGCTAGTTGTGATCATAACCAAGGTGAGTTCACTACCTAGCTATGTATCGTTGTGTGTTTACGATTATGTTGCATGTGATTATGTTATGATGATGATGATGTATGTTCCCTTCGGGGATATGTGGACCGAAGGTAGTAGCAATACTCCTCGGGTAGAGTACCTATGGTGGTAGCAATACCCCTAGGGAATTCTCTCCTTGATCCGGGTTAGCCGGAGAGGAGATAGTGCGAAGATGGCACGTACGTGATTATGTGTATATATGATTGTGGATGTATGATGGTAGATGGTTAGGGTGTGTTCTCACTAAGCGTTTCGCTTACCCCGTTGTTGTTTAATCTTTTTAGTTGCAGGCATTTTCCAAAAGGGAAAAGTTAAAGTTCGAGGCTCCGGGTTCCGCTAGTTCAGTCTACGAGAAGAAAGGTGAAGAAATGGTTGTACAGAAAGTGGTTTGGTTTTTAGCGGTGCACCGAACGTTATCTTGTTAGTTTGAAAAGTCAACCTCGTTTTCCTAAACGCATAAACCATGTTGTACTTGGGTTTGGATTCGGTTTTATTTAAAACGATTTCTCAACGTATCCATAAAATAGTTAAAACTTAGTCGACACCTCATGGTGTTTAGATGTTACTTTTGAATTAAATTTTGGACAAGCTTCCGCATTTTTATAAAGTTGGTTACTTTTCCCGTTGAAGATGTATTTTCGAATTTTGGGTGTTACATTATAGTTGTAATTTTGGTAATTTGTGGAGGATTGTTATATGTATGGATTCATGAATTTAAATGTAAATAGATAATATTATTTGTATTCATTAGGTTAGTTAGTTTGATTCAATTTTGAAAATTGTTGTTTTATAAAAGTTGTTTGGAATCTTGAGTTGAACAACATATTTGAATTTTTAATATTTTTTTATAAATATTTTAGTAAATTATTTCTGAAAAATTTGAGTTTTTAAAATATTTGAGTGTTAATAAGTGTTAATCATTTTTGTTCTTAAAGGTTCATCATGTGTTTTTAAAGGCTGAAGTGGACGATGATGTGAAGATTGAAGTGAATTGATGATGCATGTGAAAATTCATTAGATGAATTTAGATATGTATTTGAATTCATTAAGTGAATTCAAATGTAAATGTACATTTTGTTTGTATTCATTACGTGAATTTAAATGTAAATGGACATTTTGTTTTATATTCATTAGATGAATGTAAATGTAAACGGACATTTTGTTTCGTATTCATAAGGTGAATTTATGTTTGTATTCGTTAGATGACTTTATAGTGAATCTGAAGATTTATAAGGTGAATATGAAGTTTCATTTTGGTGAATGTGAAGATTGACAAGGTGAATATGAATATTCATCTAATGAATATAAATATTCATAGATGAATATAAAGTTTCATCTGGTGAATGAATTTATATGTTTCATCTGGTGAATATGAATATGAATATACATAAGGTGAATATGAAGTTTCATCTGTTGAATAAATTTATAAGTTTTATCAGGTGAATATTAAGATTCATAAGATGAATATGAATATTCATATGATGAATATGAATATTTATATGACGAATGAACTTGAACCTTTTTTTTCTCAAATGACGATTATGCCCTTTTTAGATCAAAGATTTAGATTAGTTCTCAAGTTTTCACTATTAATTTGGTTCTCTCTATATGTGCAAGGCTTCCATCAACTTATTCTTTTGAAACAACGTTAGTTTTGGCCCAAACCTAGTTCGTCTTTGTCTCTTTGACCCGGTTCGTACCACATTAAGCCCAGTTCTGGAACATGTGAATTGGACAGCAAAATGGTTTACAGAAGAGGACATGTGAGGAAATGTCTTATAGCTTTTTTGGGAAAATCATTTTGCTTTTCTATATTAATTTTCTGCAATGTAGATGATAATGTTTTGGCAGTGTTTTAAAAACCGCTTGAACCGATCCGGTCGAACCGGTTAAACTGGGAACCGGTGAAATGATCGGTTCAATTGTGACCGGTTTTATGGCATTTTAAGAACCGGATTGAACCGGCCAGTTTAGTGGTTGAACCGGTTGAACTGGTGGATCGAACCAGTAAAAAACCGGTTGACCTGTTTTTAAAAAAAAATTATGTGTAAAACTTGTTATTATTATTATTTTAATGTTTTTTTGATTAATGTAAAACTTATTGTAATGTATATTTTTAATGTTTTTTAATTTGTAGATATCAAATTGTTGGTTTTATAAGTATATTAATGTAAGAAAATAAAAAAAAACATAAAAATGCTTGGAACCAGTTGAACCGGCAGTTGAACCGGTCGAACCGTGAACCGGTCATGACACCGATTGAACTAAAAAACCGGTTTTTAAAACATTGTGTTTTGGTGAAAGTTCGTGACTTCTAAAGCTTCAAGTGAGGAGATTTCGTTGAAGACGCAAAGATAATTACATTATTGTTCGTTTTCTAATTGATTTGTTATCCAAAATTCTCATGTGTGTTTAACTGATCATTTATATGGATTTGTTGACAATAGAAAGATCGTTTATTGATATCCTTTAACTTATATACTGGACACTATATTTAATATTTTTATTTAGATGTAAGGATGGTCTTGATAAGTATGGATTTTAGTGAGTGTTAGATCAAATTCATATTTATATATATTCTTCTTATAAAAAAATGAGTTGAGGTTGTCAAGAATTAAAAAAAAATGTTATCATAGCTAAAGTATTTTATAAGACCCTTGTTTGTGGGAACAAATAAAAAACATCCTAATTAAAAGCGTTACAAAAACTCTATAAGACGTTTTCGATCATCGTAAAAATTAGGCTTTTACATCATTTTTTGATTAAAGCGTTCTATTAACTATTTTATATGACACTACTTAAAAAAAACGCCTTCTAAACACAAGTGTCCATAAAGATGGTTTATAAGACGATTCTCAAAAACGTCTTAACAATAGCTACACAACACTTTATTTTGAAAATAAACTAAAAACTTGTTACGACACTTAAAAACATTTTATAAAATTTATTTTAACACTTTTAGATAAGACGTTTTTTTATAGATCTTATAAACAAGGGTCTTATAAAATTTTATTATGGTGTTTTTTATTTTCTTATTTTAAGCATATCTTATAAACTTTATTCTATTGGAGTGAATAGATGTTAAATCAAGTAAACAATGAATATTAATTATTTGCTTTATTATATAAAGTTTTGATTTTTAATTTATTTTCGATGATTTATCCGACTTTCAAAAATTTTTATATTTTGAAAGTGGTGTCGTATGATAATTAATTTTTGGTAATTTTTGGTTTTTAGTACGATGTATTTGAGCCTAATTGATTGATTGGGTAGTCAATATATTTATGGCACATATGTTCAGTCAGACATACACAAGATGATAAGGACATCCACTGCATTAATTTAAAGTGAATTGCTAAAGTCCACAAATCTAAATATCTAAAGCATCTGCGTTCAACATACCAATTAAAAAGAAAACTTTAAAAAGTTATAGACAATGGTGTCTTTTACAAGAAAATATAAAAGCTATAAACAAGTTGCAAGAGTTAATTGGATGGTCTGAAATATGATCACTACGTGTGTGCAAGGTATGAAAGTGGCATGAGTCATTTCATCTATCGTAGTATAAAAAGGAAATACTTCCTCTAAATGTATCAAACTATCCCTAATATACTATTGTATGTATCCACCTAAAAAATTTCATTTTGTATATATCAAACTTAAAAATTTGTTTTATTGTGTATCAAATGACCTATTCAACCAGTTAACATCAGGTAAACCTCAAAACCCTTATAATATTCTCAAACCCTTTTGTTTCATCCCAACTTATAGATTGAAGAAGACGAAGATGTCTTCCTCCTCCGGTCATCGAATTCGTTCATCAAGAAGTGAAATTGACGATGGTTTATGCTTCTGTGGTGATCCTTTGGTACTAAAAACCTCATGGATGTCTCGAAATCCTGGAAGAAGGTTTCTCTCCTGCCCTAACTATGTAAGTATCGAAATGCTAATTTGCCCTAAATTTTTTTTCTAAAAATCTTTCAATTTTGGTAAATGTTTGAGATATGTTGTAGGGTACAAGTCATGAATGCAAAAAATTCAAATGGATGGATGTTCAGCTACCAAATTAGTGCTACAAGGATGTGTTCTTCAATTTGCATCTTCAATGTAGAGGAATTGATCAGTTACAAGACTCAAAGACTGAAATTGTGAAGCTGCAGGAAGAGTTAATTTCCACAAAGTCAACAAATTTAGTGTATAAGAGGATGTTAGTGTTTCTAATAGTGGTTATTGTGGTTCTATGCATTGTCTAATAGGATGATTATGATAGTAGGATGATTTTGTAATCTGATCATGTTGTAATGGTTTCTTTGTGAAATGGAAATGACAAGTACCCTTTAAATGGGTCATTTTGATTATCTTGTTGAGTTCCTACCATTCCCATAGCTATATAAGAAGAAACAACATGTGTTCAAAAGCAGTAATTTCCATTGATATTCAAAAGAGGTACAATAGATGTGTTCCACCATTTCCATAGCTAATGCAGTTAGAAGATGTACAAAAGTAATCTAGCTATTCAAAAGATGTACAATAGCTACCCAAAACATGTACATAGCTACCCAAAAGATGTACACAGCTACCCAAAAGATGTACGTAGCTACCCAAAAGATGTACATAGCTACCCAAAACATGTACATAGTTGTCAAAAAGATGTACACAGCTACCCAAAAGATGTGCATAGCTACCCAAAACATGTACATAGCTAGCCAAAAGATCTATCCTACCAATTGTAAAGTCTTAAAACTAATCTATATCCATAGCATCATCCTTTGAACTTCCTGGTCCTGAAATTGGTCTGCATGCATGCTTGACTGCAATTCTTGCACTTTTCCTCCTCTTGGGTATCAATTTTTCCACTTTCATCTTGGTTTGTGAATCATCAGATGGACTTAGATAACTCTTTCTTGCATCCCTCATGAAGCCACCAACAGATGGTGCTATTCCCTTATCTTTTCCAGCATCCACTGCTATTCCTTTGCCTTTTCTAGCCTGCATTAATGTATCTTCTGCCTCTCCTTTGCCATTTCCAGCCTGCACTGATGTACCATCTACCTCTCCTTTGCCATTTCCAGCATGCACTGATGTACCATCTACCTCTCCTTTGCCATTTCCATCCTGCACTGATGTACCATCTACCTCTGCATTGTTAACTTTAAATGAAACATGTACCAATATTACAATATGTAAAAATTACAATATGCAAAAATTACAATATGTAAAAAATAACAGCCTGCACTGAAGTACCTTTGACAGCCTCTGCCACTGACTTTTTTGGTCTACCAACCTTCTTTGGTGGTGGCCTTGGTGGTTTTGCAATGGGATCTCTATTACATGTTCTTTTATTATGCCCCTCTTGTAGACAAATTTGGCAAGTAATTGCAATACCCTGTTTTGATAGCTTACCTGTGTGAGATCCTAGTTCATGTGTTGCCCTCTTCCTCTTCTTTTTGGGCCTTCCAGGCATCTTCCTTGGTAATGGTGGCGAAGGCTTATTCAGATCATTTGCAGGCCACTGATTCATCCCTAGGACAGGTTGTAAGTTGTAGCTATAAGCTGTTACATACATTTTCTTCCTAAACCATGCAGGCACATAATCATCAGGGTTTTTGTGAAGAAAGAAAATTGACGCAATTGAGTGTTCACATGGGAAACCTGACAGCTCCCACATTCTGCAACTACATGTTCTTCTTTCTTCATCAACTACAAATGCATCATGCCCTTTCCTTACCTCAAACTTACTCCCTCCTCCTGGAACCACATGCCAGAACCTGTGAAGACAAAAAAAATGGTTTAACATATTGAAGGGCAGATGTCATCAACTATAAATGTATAAAAATTTACCTTTGTTGCAGTTTGGCCAACTCTAACTTCTTCCTGATTGTAGGGCAGATGTCATCAACCCAAGTGTCACAGATCATCCTCATCTTGTGCATTCTTGCCATCACTATAACCCTAATTGATTCAAGCATGGTTATAATTGGCTTATTCCTGACTTTAAGTATGACAGCATTGAAGCATTCACTGAAACCATTCTCAACAGCCTCACACCCTGTGTGTAATGCAAAGAATACCCTAGACCATGTTTTTTGATCTCTTTCAGTTAAGTATCTATGGGCATTAGCATTGGCTACTCTAATCTCATTCATAACCCTCTGGAATAGTAGTGGATATGATGCCTTAAATGCTCTCCAAAACAAATTCCTATATTCTACACCATTGAAGCTTTTCCTGAAGTTCTCATATATATATATATATATATATATATATATGTCTTGCACATTGTCTGTGCTCAGCATTTGGCAAAACATCTTTCACAACTTCAATCAGTCCCTACAATTCATAAACAACAACAATAAATGGTCTACAACATTTGGACATCTGTAACAGATTCATAAACAACAACTTTTGGCAAAAGATCTTTAACATATTCAAAGACTAATGAACATATTTAAGTACATAAATGAAACAAGAAAACATACATGTGTTGATCACTCATTAGTGTGATTCCCTCACCACTGTTTAACTCTAGATCATCACTTAGAAGAGTGATGAACCATGTCCAGTTGTCTTTATTTTCAACAGTAACCACAGCCCATGCAATAGGGAAGATATGGTTGTTCCCATCTCTACCTATGGCAGTTAATAACTCTCCTTGGCATAGACTTTTTAGGAAACAACCATCCAAAACAATCACCTTTCTGCATCCATACTTCCATCCTTCTTTCAGCCCATGCAAGCATACATAAAATCTATCAAGTAGACCTTTTCATTAGGATTAACTGCCACACCTAATTTCACAGTTGACCCTGGATTGCTTCTTAGAAGCTCATCACCATAAGACGTAAGCATCGCATGATGTTCAACTAAAGACTTCTCATACATATTTAAGGCCCAATACTTAACCTTACCACATTGATTTGAACTAACCTGACAGTTGTACTTCTTCATTACCAAGTCCATTAGTTCAACATTTTTAATGTCTGGATTCAATCTAATTCTCTGACCAAACTCTCTGCCTATCCATTTGTAGTTAATCAAACTTCCATACTTGAAGTTCCTACTACATGTGTGTACATCCATTTCTAAAATTATATCTTTTAGAAGGGTCTGGCTTTGTTTTACCAGCATCCACTGATTTATCATTGCCTTCTTCATTCTTACCTCAAGCAACTCATCATCCTCACCCTCTGATAAATGGTCTAATGAATGTACACTGTCATCATCATCACTCTCCATTTCATCCTCCATCTCATCCTCCATCTCATTCATCGATACATCCCTTACATTCTCCTATTCTTTATCCTCTTCTACCTTTGATTGACGATGAATCTTTTCGTTCTCCATGTCATTGATTGATACATCACTAATCACATTACTATCTACATTACTTTGTAGATTAGCATTTGCAGCCTCTTGGGAGTTTTCATGTGTACCAAGGTATGCACTTAGATCATCACCAAAATACTCAACATACATATCAATGAGACCATATGAATCACCCACATCAAATAATATATCTACATCTGAATCATTTTCTATTTTCATCAATCCACTGTCCATTGAATTACCAGGTAAAGCAAAATACAGAGCACTAAACACTGTAATAGTATCCTTCTCCACAAAATCAATCAACTCCGTATAACTACTCTTAGGGATAGTCAAGGAATATGATTGACCATTTTCATACCTTAAGGTTGATACATAAAAACACCATCATGATGAACTGTAAAGTGATACCCACGTTCACGTTTTCGTTCCATCATCCCCTGTAAATATGAACAAACAGTAACCTCATAAGCATTGCATTAGATTGGAACCCTACTTCAATTTCATATGATTCACTTACCTATTCGATGATTATCAGACCAGCAGCAACAAAAACCCTACTTCAATTTCATGAAATTGATCGTTAATCTTGTTGATTCAAAACCCTTTCTTCTTCTTGTTGCTCGAGAGTGACGTTTAATGAGAGGGGTTGAAGAAAATGTTTAAATAAGAGGGAAACATCACAAGGATTTACCGGCTACCCTCTTAGTCGGTTTTTTTGTCACACAATAAAACCAATTTTTAAGTTTGATATATACAAAAGAGAAATTTTTAGGTGGATACACACAATAGTATATTGAGGATAGTTTGATACATTTAGAGGAAGTATTCCCTATATAAAAAATAAGGGGTCGTGAAAATTCCACCTACAACAAAAACATATTTTTTTCCGGTAGAGTTGGTTTGTAAAACTTCTCTTTCATCCACGAATCGAGTTTGTGTCTCGTTAGTATTATTTCCTTAGTGTTTAGCTTTTAATTTCAAAGTTATTACGTCTCTATAAAAATTCCAATAAATGATTTAGCACAAGATCTCATATATGAAAAACAATGATCTAATCAACCAACAAGCCAAATGTTCATTTTGTGCAAAATATCCACATATTTGTTTCTTATACCCATATGATGATACCACTTGAAAATTTTCTAGACGGATCTTTGCATGTGTGTGTACACACACACAAGTATAGGAGACCTTTTTGAGAACATATGAATTTGTGATAACCTTTGAGAACTAGTGTATCATGTGCTATCTAATATGTTTTCTTTCTTCTAAAACTATGATTTAGAATACTGATTAACATTGAAGGCACACAATTTATCATTTGGGGGACGTCACTTTGTAAGCCGATGTTGGGTAGCCATGGCGAATGTCTTCGCTACTTGTGACTTCTTCGCTACTTGTGACTTCATCTTCTACACCCTCAACCTCTCGCCTTCAGTCACCACTGTCTACCTCCTTTCAACAACTTCATTTTCTTAGATAAACCCTCTAAGTCTCCCCACGATCATATATCCTCCGGTGACCACAAGTCACTACACAGACGCGTCACCCATCATCCTTTTGCCATTCTCATCCGAATCTAGATCCCATTTTCCACCCATCACCACCGCCATTAAAGCATTATCCAATCTTGTTCTAGGGTTCTAAATCTCGACCAAGACCACCATCAATCCACAATAGACAAGATTAAAAAGCTGCGTAAAAATCGGAGATTAAAAGGCAATAACTAGCGGGACAGAAGGAGCCAATGTTATTTTCACCGTGGAAATGAAAAAGACCGTAAGTGAAGAATCAAGGAAAATACAAAGAATAAGCAAAAAGGTGGTGGTTGGTTCAGTGTGTCAATGGTGGGTCAATGACTATAATTTGTGGCAAGTTTCGGTCATCTTCTCTGACGAAAAAGTAGAACGAAACACTCAGATCGAATCTGGATCTAAAAATCCCAAATCAGATCCATCAACCCTTACCTCCATATCCATAGACCCTCACCTCCATCCCTGTATTTGATGTGCAGTCGTACGCGTGGAAATCAATTTTTAAAGGAATAAATCCATATTGAAATGGTGTTGTTATTAGCACGGTTGGGGTCAAATCCATCAACCCTTACATCCATATCCATAGACCCTCACCTCCATCTCTGTATTTGAAGTTTAGTTGTACGCGTGGAAATCGATTTTTAGAGGAATAAATCCATATTGAAATGGTGTTGTTATTAGCACGGTGGGGAGGTGAAGACACCGGGAAAGGGTTCACTGAGAGGAGGGAGAAAAAGAAGGGGGAGGGTCTGTGGTTGTCAAAGTTGACGATGCCGGTGGTCTTAGATCTGGATTGTGATATGTGTTGTGCTCTCGTCGATCCTCACATTCGATGAGTTTGAACCTCCTATATATATATATATATATATATATGGTCAGGTTCAAATGAAAAATCAAATTTGATTGCGAATGTATAAGGATAGTCAAGAGTGCGCATTCAATTTTGCTCATATCCAGCCTGAATAATACATTGCAATTAAATTTGAGTTTTCATTTAAACTTTCGTCTCTCTCTCTCTCTCATTTTTCATTGTGAACGTGAAGACCATTAAAATCGCGTCACTCACTATGATTATCAATCATGCATTATTCAGAGTGAATATTGTCACGTGGCGATTTTAGTGGTCATCACGTTCACAACCAAACTTGAGTTCATATTTGAACCTAACCTTATATAAAATGTTAACTTTCTTTCATTGTGAGCGTGAAGACCACTGGTATTGGACCATGTAGCAATATTCACTCTGAATATTCATGCTTTATTCAAACTGAAATGCTAACCTCACAACCAGATGGTATACGTTAGGTTGAAATCAATTCGACCTAGAAGTCGAAGGAGACAAGACATTCTTTGATCATTGATCAGCACGTACTCGAGAAGGAGGATCATTGAGAAGTTCCCATTCTAAATCTGGGATTTATATGTGAGAATTTGGAGATGGAGAGGGAGACTTAAAAAAACAGGCGCATAACTACAAAAAAAATGTGGAGGTTGAAACTGATCGTATCAGATGGGGGAGAATTGTCGATCGTGTATCAGGGAAATGGGTTTCAATTGTGAAGCAATGGAAAAGGAAGAAGGGGAGTGTGGGCTGGAATATAGGAGCGAGGAGTGGGCTCGATCTAAATAACTGTAAAATAAGCAATTTAAAGGGTCAGGATCTTCTTATTTAGGTTTGATCGAACGACTGATGTTTAAGGGCCGGTTTTTTGACTCACCACAAACTATTGCATATATAATTTCATTTTAGAGATTCAGAATGTTAAAACCTATAAACCATAAAGACTAAAGTGTAATTTACTATTGATTGTTTTCACCCTAAACCAATTTGGATCGAGCCCACAACGGTTGAGGGAATGTAAGAGGAAATAGGGATGTGGGTATAGAAAGGGGTCATTTCTTCCCTTTTTTTCCCCACAACATATGGTTTGCATTCAAGTTTATTTTTTGAAAAGTGATGCAAAATCAATGGATTTTTCACATTAAAAAGCCAAAAAGTATCATAGTCACTACCATCAAAGAGGTAAAAACTTTTTATGGTTGCATTGAATTAAAAAGTGGTGCATAAAGAAAAATAGTATTTTTCTCAAATTAAAAAAAAAAAAAAAAAAAAAAAGGTAGTACGTACGTAGCGTGGTGGATACGAAAAGAAAAAGTCAACGGAACAAGCATATAACTTGATTGTTTTTGGCTAAGCCATGCATATAAATCGTACTTATTCTTATTAACTAATATGATATTGATACATGAGAGAGATTAACCAACTTAATATGGATCTTACTTTTATGATGGAAGTTATTACTTGTGGAAATAAATTCATCTAATTATATTTAATTAATCATCAATTCAGAAATTGCATTTTACCTTGCTTTAATTTTTATATAAAAAATTATCTAGTTTGAAGATACCAAGTCAAGCAAAGACAAAAATTGAAAAACCATTGTATGAGTGTGTGGCGCTGCTTGGTTGGTTTTCGTTAACTCACATAGGAATGTATCTATGTGTAAAGATTAATCCGTTTGCATACACTAATAACTTTTTTTGTGGTTTTTTTTCTAGATAAGATGAATGTTTTTTTTTTTAATTGGTAGTGTTTTTTTTTTGGATGGCAAGAAGAGAAATGTATTACGAAAACACTAGCGAGAAGCTAGAGAAGTACAATGCACATGTGTTAGTCAATCTGGTTCTTCCGTAACAGATTCATCTTTAACAACTCTTTAAATACTATTGAGGTTAGAAGATATGTTTCGATTTTGTTGTGGATAAGTTTTTTTAGGATAAGGAGTGGAGAATCTCTCCTTGTAATTGCCTCGATAAAGTGTAACTTTGTTCTATTTCGGCTAGCTATTGGGGGCCCAATTTTACATCTCGTCCAGGGCCCATAAATTATCAGGAACGGACCTGAATGACGCAACAAACATTTGTTTATCAGATTACGAGTTTTGCATAATAACTATTAACAACAATTTATATGACATTAAGTCGACGTACATATTGTAAGATTATAATTTTTAATAGAGGTAGTCACTAGTCATATTTCAACTTGGATTAATTTGAGCTTTTCAAATAAATAATTATAGATTAAAAAGCTGAATAATAGTAACATGGTATGTATATTCTTTGTTTTATTTTTACATGAAAGCAACTATTAATTTTTTTCCTGATAATTTATATACACCAGCATCAGCATGGGCCTATATAAGGTGAGCTTGAGAAACCCTTCAAATACCATTACAGTTGTAATTAAGCCACAAAACACTTAGAGCCATGAAAATCCTTATTCTATTGTGGGTACTACTTGTAACATTCTCCTTCTTTACACCATCTGATTCCAATCCCACCTCTGAAACATACACCTTCATTAACTCTACCAATTTAGCAAAGCCAGGTTGCCCCAGCCGATGCGGAGACTTAATTGTTCCGTACCCTTTTGGCATCATCGGCAACAACGACACAAATTGTTCTCTAAGCCATGAGTTTAATGTTTACTGTAACAATTCTATACACCCTCCAAGGGCCACTTTAAGGGAAGTTGCTTACACCTCAATCAAACTAATATCCGATTCCACTCTCGAGACTACCAATAAGGTGTCTACCAGATGCTATTTACCAAACGGCACATTTTCATATGGATTCCCGATTTCCCTAAGTTATGAGGATTTGCCTTACACCTTCTCCCAAGTAAATAAATTCATAGTCATCGGCTGTGATGATTATGCTTGGTTGACATCAGAAACCGAGTCTAGGTATGTGTCTACAGGGTGTGCCACGCATTGCCCAACACCCAAGGATGTTGACGATGATCAATGCTCAGGAAATGGTTGTTGTCAATCATCCCTACCGATGAATATAAACTATTATAGAACTCGGGTGTATAATGATTCAGAGAGCACGAGCTATACGAGGTCTTTTAATCCTTGTACATATGCATTTGTCGGTGAGGAGAGCGCATTCAAGTTCAATGGTACAACAGATTTAAAGGATACTCGTTTGGATGAAAAGATCGAAGCTAAAGTCCCGATAGTGCTTGAATGGGCAATTGGTAATATGAGATGTCTTGAAGCCAAAGCAACAGATGGTTTTGCCTGCCAATCAAATAGCAGGTGTGTTGACTCTACAAGGGACACAGGTGGTTACCGTTGCATGTGCAATGAAGGCTATCAAGGAAATCCCTATCTACCTCCTGGCTGCCAAGGTACAATCTTTCTAACCAAACGTAATTGCTTCAATACCAGTATGAGAAGTTGCCTTGATGGTGAGAAGTGTGAGAAATAGATCTAAACCCTTGATCTATTTAATCTCATGTCCTCCCATGTATGATTCACGTATAAAATCACATCTGATTCACATACTAAATCATATATGATTACGCGACTTTAAGTCGCGTGATAAGCCGTCCACATCCATTTTTTCCATCAGTATAAAATCATATAAATCATATATATATATATGATTTTATACATGAGCGAAGTTTTTCGTGTTTTCTTAAAAATGTAACGTTCTTGTTTGAACCTCTTATATATATATATATATATTATAGTATTAGGTTCAAATGAGAAGTGATAAAAAAACTATGAAGTAGAGAAGTGATCATAGCCTTCCATTTTTTGGAATAGGGAAGTGTATTTTAGTAATTATTTCAATTGTTCATATATGAATCATTCATATTATTCATGTATGAATCATTGTAGTGTGAAGATTCATATAATAATTCATATCTGAATCTTTGTTATATGAACCTTCTTTATATGAAGGTTTATATATAAAGTTTCATATATGAATCTTTGTGAATTGAAGATTTATATATCAATCTTGGTAAAATTACGCTTTGTTATATAAAGGTTGTTATATGAACATTCAGATATGAATCTTCATACTACAATGATTAATATATGAACATTCAGATATGAATCTTCATACTACAATGATTCATATATGAATAATTGGAATGATTCATATATGAACAATTGGAATAATTACCAAAATACCCTTCCGCTATTCCACAAAACTTACGATATTCCTTGAATAATCTGCTGCATCAATTAATTAATATCCAGTGATCAAATAAATGGAAGACTATGATCACTTCTCTACTTCATAGTTTTTTATCACTTCTCATTTGAACCTCCCTCTATATATGGAAGCTATTTCCTACAGAAGTAGGTTCAAACAAGAAAAAACCCATTTTGTAGGAACAAAAGGACAATTTTGTATCACAAGTGATGTGGGCCTATGTGGGACACACCCATTAAATTAATCATATATGATTTAGTGGTGGGACCCCCTGAATCATATATGATTTATTTAATGGGTGGGTCCCACATGGGCCCACATCACATGTGGCTCATATTTCATTATTTTGTTCCTACAAATGAGGTTGTTCTTGTATGAACCTCCCTTATTTCCTACAATATAGAAAGGTTGTCCACTTATACAAAAATATGAGAAAGCATATTGGTTTATTTTTAGTTAACATAGTTAACACAAAATACACATTTAACAAAAAAAGCTAACTCTATATGTGTGTGTGTGTGTGTGTGTGTGTGTGTACTAGATATGTACATAAAACATTTTAAGCTACTTAGTACTTCAATAAATAATTTTGTTTCGTGTCAGTTTTATTTTCTATCACTGATTCAAATATTATGGTTTTATGAGTTTCTAAATCACGTATCGGATGTATAAAAAGAAAGGTAATTTGGTCAAAAAAAATGAAAAATATTGGCTCGATGATAAAAATTATAAACCCACAACAAACTAACTAAAAAATATTCAATATTAATTCATTTTATAGGCATTAATGAAAGATTATAAGAATATAACTTGTAAAAGTAAAAGTGTAATTTTAAAATAAAAATATATAATTATTTTATTTTATTAGCATTTGAATGTGAGAATTTTAATGCTTTTATAATTGTATATGATTTATCGAAATTTGTACCTCTTAGATAAATATATATGGACTACCAATCACTTGTTAGAGTGTCTCCGTTAGAATACACTTTTTGGAAGATAAATATATATGGACTTCATAATTATATTTGAACAATTCAAATTAAATAAATCTTGTTTTTTATGATTATGGAGTTAATGAGATTTACTGAATAACTGGATATGTGTTAATCAAATAACCATAAGTTTGGATTTAAACTTAGATAGAAAATCCTGTTTTTTAAGATTAACAAATAAAGAACACGTGTTAATCAGATAAGCCCTAATGAACTATTAATGTAAATGCGTCCAAATAAATATTTAGGTAAAAAAATATAACGGACTCATCAGAAGATAACACGTGACAACTAGTAACTTCTTTTATTACGTATAGATAGATTCATGTTAAAGGAGGATGTTACATAAAAACATACGTTTTCTCGATTCTGAGTGCATTCAAAATTGTTATTAACAATCTATTATATACTTTGTGGACTTGATTTACATTTACTTTCCTTAGTTAACAACATGTTGACTACATTTCAATATTTTTATATAGATATTGATGAGTGCCGTTATCCAGAGAAGATTCCGTGTTATGGAATATGTGTAAACATTGTGGGGAATTACACATGCAAATGCAAGCAAGGGTATTCCGGTGATGCCAAAACTCCACATGGTTGTGGACGTAAACCAATTCGCCCTCTCGTGTTATATATAGGTTGGTACTTCTTCCTTATTTCCTTTAATCCTTGCCAAAAGCTTTTGTACTAAATGCCAACTCCTTCATAAAATCTCATTTGAAAAACAAATTTTTGCATATAACTTTTGTTTTTGAACGACAGCTTAGTTAGATGTTAGTATATACCTCAATTAGTGAGAAACGCCTATGTTTAGGTTGGAACCTGCCAATTGGCTTTGCATATAATTAACCCTTTAGTATTTTTCCATTTTTTTAGATTCGGAGAAACTAACGTCCGGAATTTCCGTTATAAAAAAGTAACTACAACCAACGGATTATCGAGTGCATATAGACTACTTAGCCTTGTAAATTGAAAATTTCAAGCGGTGTTCATCGACAGAGTATTGATGGCTAGTTATGGAAAGGGAAGCCATGCCGAGGATTAGTCTGGGCTCAATGTGGCCTGGGATACCTCTTCCAAAAAAAAAACAAGCTATCCTATACCGATGGATCAATGACACTTTTGGGACTCCATCATATATTGTCGGAAATCCGCTGCTAAATGTGCATTATTTTCTAAAATCCCATTAATTATAAACTCTAAAAGATATTCCAATAAAGACAACGTATCTACAATTATCTATTCTAGCAAATAAATGTATTTAAGAGATAAAAAAATCTATAAGTAATCCATCGCAAAAATGCTACACCTTAATTTCAACGATTTATCAACAAACATTTTTTGTCATGAAAACCATTCACAATATCACGGTTATTTATGGTTTACTGTAAGCTTTATCCATTGGTTGTCGGTTGTGTTTTACAGACAATATCGTACCTACATTTTCCATCCAAAATCCATTCATAACATGTTTCTAATGCTTAATTGACAATTTCTGTCGTTGGTGATAATATAATCCCTTTTTGTAGTTTATCCTCCATCGACGTGCCTAAACTATGTTACATCAATATTGACATTGCATAAATGTGTACTCTCAAAATTTGGGCTTTGTTATACTTCCACATTAGCTAAACTTGTGTTGGTTGTTCTAGACATTACGACCCCATTGTCTCTCCAATGACATTTTTCAAAGGTAACACTATATATAATCATGTCTTATCAGAGTCAAGGTCTACAGTTCTAAAGACCCTGACACTTGACACTGTGTCACACACTAGCCCAAGTCGTCATCCGTCATGCACCCTCTCGACATTCTAGTACTATTTGTATTTGTCTAACCCTTGTTGGAGGGAGGAGGGAGGGGGGGGGGGGGTATTCACACATTCGTTAGAGTTGAATCATTCTTCTCATTATATGTTTATCTCCTAAAAGCTAGTTGGAGATAATATTCTGATGAGATTCCACATATTCTTATAATCTAATTTTATATATTCATTGAAACATAACCTAATGAACATGTTGATATATTTTCTATTCTAAAACCTATGGTATTTATAATTAGAGAGAAGCACAAAATTGACTAAGTGAAACATAATATTAATTCCAAAAGTTTTCTCGAAGTAGCTCCAGAAAATTATATATGCTTCCCTGTGTATTTGCTTATTTCCACGTCTGGGCGCAACAATTATTAGCACGCTCGAGATATATACAACTAGTCCAAGTTTTTCTTGGTCCACGAATTTTTTCCATTTCTTGTTGGTTATAGAATCAATTTCAGTGTATTCTATATATATAAGCACACCTTTAAACCAAAAACGTCAACTAATGGTATTTAATGTGCACATATAGGTGTGGGATCAGGATTACTCGCAATTGTGATTGTATTGTTAGTGTCGTACTTCATGGCCAAGAAAAAGAAGCTACTTATACAAAGAGAGAAATTTTTCGAGCAAAATGGGGGCGTCCTATTGGAAGAGAAACTAAAAACCAAGAGTGGTGTCGGTGTAGATTCCATGAAAATTTTCCGTTCTCAAGATCTTGAAGAAGCGACTAATAAGTATGCAGAAGATAAGATTCTTGGTAGAGGAGGGAATGGCATTGTGTACAGAGGAAATCTACCAGATAATAGGGTTGTAGCAATCAAGAAGTCCCAAAGATTGGATCAAGGGCAAAGGGAGCAATTCATAAATGAAATGGTAATTCTAACACAAATCAATCACCAAAATGTGGTGCAACTTTTGGGATGTTGTTTAGAAACTGATGTTCCGCTTCTAGTTTATGAATTTGTCTCTAATGGCACTCTTCATCATCACATCCATAATAGAAAAAGTGGTATAGGGAGATTGTCATGGGAGAGTCGTCTAAGGATAGCACATGAATCAGCCGGTGCACTTGCTTATCTTCATAGCGATGCAAGAATGTCTATTATACATAGAGATGTGAAATCTAGTAACATCTTGTTGGATGACAATTACACCGCAAAAATTGCAGACTTTGGTGCTTCGAGGTTAATCCCCTTAGGTGATCATAATCAAGTTAGTACACTTGTCCAAGGGACATTGGGATACTTGGATCCTGAATATTTACGTACAGGTCAACTAACAGATAAGAGTGATGTTTATAGCTTTGGAGTGGTTCTTGCAGAACTCCTAACAGGAAAAAAACCCATTGCTGGGGAAAGATGCCTACCGGAGCAATCTCTTGCAACATATTTTGAAAAGGCGATGAAAGAAAATCGATTGCTTGACATTCTTGAATTTGAAGTAGTGAAGGAGGCAACTGATGAGCAACTAAAAGAAGCATGTGACCTGACATGTAGATGCCTTGACCAATTACGTGAGAACCGACCCAGCATGAAAAGCGTGACCATTGAGCTTGAAACTTTGAGGAAGTTTCATAAGCATCCTTGGGATAACCGAGAGAACTATAGTGAAATGAGCAGCTTAATGATTGAAAACAAACCAAATGATCTTTACGAAGTGCCTCTTATCACTAATAGTGATGCTTTTGGAGAACACACTTCCAGCACTGCTAGAATGAGAGAGATGATTAGCGAAGTACAAAGTCGTCGTTAGCAATTTAGTAGTAAATCGTTGTTTTATCCGAGATTCATTACTGTTTTCATGTTTACGGTGTCATGCAATTTACACAAATATTTAAATTATGTCAGTCCATTGTATAATATAAAGTATAAAGTGGTCCGTGTATAATTATTCCTATCTTAATTTGTTATGATTATACGCAATATTTTCATATTTAATTTGTGTGTTTGTGTACTGATGGAGGACAACTTTTTAATATTGTATTATAATGCAACGGATACAAATGAAACTAAGGGGCCGTTTACTTGCTCTAACTGGATAAGTTCTGACCCGGGTAAGAATGCTATCGTGGTAAGTATTGACCTAGGTAAGTACTAGTTCGATTAGAATGTTTACCAAATATTTTCGATAAGTGCTTGCTAGCAAAAAAAGACCATTTTAACCTTTTTGTAATCTATTTTTAAATAAAACTAGTTAACGTACCCGCGCGATGCGGCGGGTGTGAAAGATTGTAAACGTAAAGTTTTAAAATTTTAAAACCTTTATGGTTTTACGGGAAAAGAGTTGGCTTGTAAACGTAAAATGACATACTCATAATGAATACATCTTTTGTAACATATATTCTTGTCTCTTATATTAGTAGTTGAGATCTAATACCAGCTTTTAAATTGCTTATTCAAATATTAAAAGGCGAGATGCCCTAAAAAATCCTGAAAAAGTCCAAGCACTTGGAAATCCAATATCCAACCAATAGCTACTTAATGCAACCCCCCAACAACAAATAACTACTTGTAAATTACTACAACGCAACAGGCGGAATTCTCTCGGATTGATACAAAAGTCTGTCTTTTGTTGCAAAATGAAGTCTTCAAGATCTGTTGACAAAAGATCAAGAAATGAATCAAACTATTATAAGCTTAATCAAGATTATTAAAATTGATCAAGCATCTATATTTGATCAAACAAACACTTTATACCTTTGAAGGCGATGCCTTTACTATAGATTTGGGTGGCTCCTTTGAAGATTTTGATTCAGCATGTTCAAACTTCGGCTTTATTCCCAACATCTACAATTGTCCTTTGGTTAGATTTAGTTGGTCGTTGGTGCCATTAAAAGTAGATGAAGCTGCAGCAGCTCTTGTTTTCCATAACAAGATGGCTTTGAGAAGTGCAAATAAGGATTTAATCAAAACCTGAGCCATGACAATCTGCTTCACTTTGAGAAAGACGTATGGTCTATATTGAATCATGACAATTTGCTTCACTTTGTTTAGTAACTGAGGTCAAATAGAGAAAAGAAACGACAATTTTCCATGAATACCACTTATGTAAACCAAATGAAGCAAATATATCTAATATCTATATTGAAAGCAATATTTGAAAAGTAAGATTTATATAATGCAAAAACACTAATACCAACAAGACCATGACTTGCAATATTGATGGCACTTATTTGATGTAACATCCATGATTTTTGGATAATTTTATTTTTGATCAAAACATGAATTTTATGGTCTTGTTGAATGGGAAATTGAATTACGAATCCAACGGTTCTTCCGGAATCGAAATCGGAGCTATAACGAAGAAGTTATGGCCAAAACAGTGAACCGCACAGGTTTCAGGTGGGTTTCAGAGTAAGGGCGGGTCAGCCGCGGGTCAATCCGCGGGTCGGACCCGCCGTTTGCGCTGTTCAAGGCCTGAAAACGCAATTTTAAGCATCTTCTTCATTTCTTCATAACTTTCTCTCTACAACTCCGATTTTGGTGATTCTTCTTGCGTTTTTCTCGGTTTTTCAAGCTCTTCAAGACTACATTAAAGGATTGATGTTCCAAGATATCAAGATTTGGTAGCTAGATCACCTTCATCTTCATCTTCTCCACCTCTCAAAACCCCAAACCTCCATTGTTGGATCTTGGTGCTTCTCCATTCTAGGGTTTGTTCAAGATATTACTAGGTGAGCTCATCTAAACCTTGTTGGGTTGTTTTAATCTATGTGTAGGAGTTATGAAACTAACCTAGGGTTCCAATTTACTTGATTTTAGGTGTTTCCTCATCCTTGACCTAAATCTTGGAATTGGGGGTTTTTGTCACAAAACCCTAAGGTGAGTTGCTAAAATCATTATGTTAAAACTGAGAGCTCATCATTTGGTTTGATTTTGCATATCTTGCTTGGTATTTGTGGATGAATGTGATTTTGGATGAAATGCCTAAATTTCTAGGCTTACGGTTTGCCATGAAGTAAATAGATAATGAATTCGTGTATGAATGATTTGATTTGAATTATTGGATATATTGAGTGGATATTGACATGTTATTGATGCATGAGTTATGTTCTTATGGCTATGTGATGAACGTATACATGATAAAATACGTGTAAAGAAATATGTCATAGAATGATGCAAAGGGCTTGAGACCCTCGTTTAATGCCTATGATAGGTTGAGATGAATGTATGAGTCTTTTTAGACAGTACAAATATGCCTCCGAAGGTGTCATGATAGAAATGGCATCGAGGTTGATTGAATGTAAATAACATGGACGATCCAACGCAATGTGTCCACACCCAATAGTCTTGGGAGGTCCTGAAATAGGGACGCACCTATGTCGCCGGCTCTCGGGTGGCTCCGAGATGCGCGGGCCTCGGAAGGTGTCATAGTTGAAATGACATCGAGGTGTTGGGAAGCAACGAATGTAGGGGCATTGGTTGGTGGAAATGGGTCGCTCCCATTGTTTCCGAAGATAATAATAAACCGGTTTAACATGCTACTTTCGTTGTTAGTACGATATTGTATATTTGCATGCCTTAACGTATTTTATTTGCATAGTGTCATTTATACAACTCACTAGGCTCCTTTAGCCTAACACTTGTTTGGTGTCGATGTGTCTCTCAGGTACTCGGGACGCCGTCCCCAAGTAGGCTTCGGACTTAGAGTGAGCTTGGGGGAAATGTTGGGGAGACCGGTTCGTGAGACCGCGAGTTTAATCATATAGCGATAACCCTTTTGTAGTCTCCTTCCTAATAGGAACTAGACTAGTTGGTTATTGTATTTCTTCATTTAAATTACGAACCTTGTAATTGTATATTACTTATACCCCTGTTTTTGGGAAGAGCTCACGCTATGGCGTTACCGTACTTGTACCACCTTTCGTGAAATGAAAGTTTTTGTTTACCCTAAATTTTTAGGGTGTTACAAGTTGGTATCAGAGCTTTAGTTTAAGCGAACTAGGTGTTGACTATAGAATACCTAGACTTAAACTTAGTGCATTACTAGACATGTCACCTACATTGGGTAAAGTCTTAGGTGGGGAGAGTAATAGGGTTATGAATTCACGTTTATTCAAAATTGTGGTGATGGTAACGAGGATGCTTATGTTTGATTAGTTCATAAATCACTTAGCTACTGATCTATGGATGTGTTATACGCGAGTGTTTGAGTAACTGTTATTATGAGGATGATAATTGTTGAGATTCGTAAAATAGTCTATTCTTATCCTATTCTCGTGCATTTGTGTGTGACAGATTTGTATGGCGAACACCCGTAGTCAGACGGGCGCCGCAAGAGGACCACCCGACCAAACCGCTTCGACCGCCGACCAACGTAACCGAGTCGAGGCCGTCGAGAGCCCACCGAGACCCCTTATCCTGGGTGGGGGACCGGAACACGTTCCAAGGGTCAACCTCGAGGAACCGAATCCGGTGTTAACCGAAGTGACCCCGGAGATGCGGATGCTAGATAATGTGATGAAGGCCGTGAACGAGGCCATGAGCAAGCAACAAGAATCCTTCATGAAGATGTTGGAGGATCGCGAAGCTAGCCAACGCCGAAATGAAGCGGTGGGGGAAAATGCCGGGGATGGCTCCGGAGATGCCGAGGTAGTGGTGGTCACCGAGGAAACCCGGACCACCGGGGACAAAGAGAAAGAGAAGGCTAAGGCTAAGGGGTGCTCGTACAAAAACTTTTTGGGATGCAAACCACCCGAGTTCCGTGAGTGTAACGAACCGATTACGTGCTTATATTGGCTTCGAGAAATGGAGATGGCATTCGAGGCAAGCGAATGCGATGACTCTCAACGAGTCAAGTTTGCTTCCCACCTCCTCAAGGGCGAGGCCCTAACGTGGTGGAACTTGACTCGCTCTTCCCTCACACCGGAGATCTATGCTAGGCTCTCGTGGGCCGAATTCAAGAAGAAGATGCTCGAGAAGTATTGTAGCGAGCGGGCCCTTGACAAGATCGAGGACGAGTTTCGAGGGATGAAGAAAGGCAACAACCCCATCTCATTCTATGCAAAGGATTTTTTGGAGAAGCTAGGGATGGTGGAGCACTTGGCTCCCGATGAGAAGTCAAAGATCAAAGCTTATTCTCGTGGGTTACCGGCCGAGATGAGATCGGCGGTTAGGATCGCAAGGGTCACTACCTTGCATGAGGCGATCGAGGAGTCTTTGAGGATAGAAGATGACATCACCCAAGCCCGGGTAGAAGGCTACCAAGCCGGGCAAAAGAGGAGGTTTGAGGAGGCCGCCGCGTCGGCCCGGCCGAACAAGACATTTCATGACGGGAAGCGAGGCGGAAGTCGAGAGGAGGTGAAGTGGTGCAATAAATGTAGGAGCAAGCACGTTGGGCCATGTCGTCGTGACTTCCCGACGAGCGTCCCCACTTGCGGGAAATGCGGGAAACGTGGTCACATGACCCGAGATTGTATGCCCCGGGTGGCGGTTTGCTATGAGTGTAAGGAGCCGGGACACTATCGGGATGCTTGCCCGAAATTCAAGAAGGCGTCTACCGGGGGTTCGAGCGGGTCCGTAGCAAGAGGTGAAGTCCCGCCGAAGGTGACTAGCCGAGCCTTTCAGATGACGGCTACGGAGGCGAGAGAGGCATCCGATCTTGTATCGGGTACGTTCCTCGTTAACTCCATACCTGCACTTATTCTTTTTGATACGGGCGCCGAACGCTCCTTTGTGCATGACACTCTAGCTAAGAAGTTCATTATGCCTACCACTCCCTTATCTGATGCGTTAGTAGTAGAAGTAGCGGGGGGATTCCTAGTGACCGTTCGTGATTGCTATGAAGGGTGCTCGATAGAATTAGACGGAGAACCTTTCTCCGCAACCCTTATACCCATGAATGTCGGTAGTTTCGATGTAGTGCTAGGAATTGATTGGTTGCGCGCTCACAACGCCAACATAGGGTGCGGTAAGAAGATGGTCACTATCCCAACGCCTCGAGGGGAATTGATCACCGTGTACGGGGATAAAAAGAAGGGCACTAACACGACCATCTCTATGATAAAGGCAAGAAAATGCCTAGCTAAGGGATGCGCCTCTTATCTAGCTTACGTCATCGACACGAAGCTAGAAAAGAAAGGGGTTGCCGATGTCGATGTGGTACGAGAGTTTCCGGACGTCTTTCCGGAAGATTTGCCCGGATTACCACCGGAACGACAAGTAGAGTTCCACATTGACCTTACGCCGGGGGCGGCTCCGATAGCACGCGCTCCGTACCGTTTGGCTCCGACCGAGATGAAGGAAATGATGACGCAATTGCAAGAACTCTCCGAGAAGGGGTTCATCCGACCGAGTTCGTCGCCATGGGGAGCGCCGGTCCTCTTCGTCAAAAAGAAGGATGGCTCCATGCGGATGTGCATTGACTACCGCGAACTAAACAAAGTAACGGTGAAGAATAGGTACCCCTTACCGCGGATCGACGACCTTTTCGACCAACTACAAGGTGCCGGGTGCTTCTCAAAGATCGACCTACGATCCGGGTACCATCAAGTGAGAGTGAAAGAGGACAACATACCAAAGACCGCCTTCCAGACGAGATACGGACACTACGAGTTCTTAGTGATGCAGTTCGGTTTAACCAACGCACCGGCGGTATTCATGGACTTGATGAACCGAGTGTGTAGACCGTTCTTGGATAAATCGGTGATAGTTTTCATCGACGACATCTTGGTCTACTCCAAAGATGAGGCCGAACATGAACGACACTTGCGGGAGGTTTTGAACGTGCTTAGAGTCGAGAAGTTGTACGCCAAGTTTTCAAAGTGCGAGTTTTGGCTCCACGAGGTGCAGTTTTTAGGTCATGTAGTATCGCGAGACGGGATCAAAGTGGATCCGGCGAAGATCGAGGCCATGATGAGTTGGAAGTCGCCAACGAATCCGTCCGAAATAAGAAGTTTTCTAGGCTTGGCGGGTTACTACCGGAGATTCATACAAGATTTCTCCAAGGTCGCTTCGGCACTTACGGTCTTGACAAAGAAGAACGCCAAGTTCCTATGGACCGAGAAGCAAGAAGAAGCATTTCAGACCCTCAAGAAGAAGCTATGTCAAGCACCGATTTTGTCATTACCGGATGGGTCGGAAGACTTTGTGGTTTATAGCGATGCGTCAAAGATGGGACTTGGTTGCGTACTCATGCAAAGAGGCAAGGTGATTTCCTACGCCTCTCGGCAATTGAAGGATCACGAAAGGAATTATCCGGTACACGATTTGGAGCTAGCGGCGGTAGTGTTTGCTTTGAAGTTGTGGTGGCATTACCTTTACGGAACAAAATGTACCCTCTTCACCGATCACAAGAGTCTCCAACACATTTTCGATCAAAAGGAGCTCAACATGCGACAAAGGAGATGGCTCGAGCTACTAAAAGATTATGATTGCGACTTGTTGTACCATCCCGGTAAAGCGAACGTGGTTGCCGATGCCTTGAGCCGTAAGAACCATGGTGATGGGATCGGTGTAACCCTCAACCGGATTAGCGTGGTGTCAAGCTTGTTGGAGAGGATCAAGACTAGTCAAACGGAAGGCCTACGAGAAGAAAACCTCAAGGATGAGGTGATGGTGAAGCAAAAGGAGTTGTTGACCGAAGATAGCCGCGGACTTAAATTGTTTCAAGGTCGGATATGGGTACCAAAAGTTGGTGGTAATCGGGAGTTACTCTTGGAGGAGGCTCACAAGTCCAAGTATTCCATACATCCCGGGAGCACCAAGATGTACCGAGATTTGAAGATGGACTATTGGTGGCCAATTATGAAACTTGACGTGGCTAAATACGTCGAGAAGTGTGTCACATGTCTCCAAGTCAAAGCGGAACATCAAAAACCTTATGGTAGTTTGCAACCCTTGGAGATTCCGGAATGGAAATGGGAGCATATCACGATGGACTTCGTGACCAAACTACCGAGAACCTTAAGGGGTCACGACACCATTTGGGTGATTGTGGACCGACTCACGAAGAGTGCACACTTCTTAGAGATGCGCGAGACCTTGCCCATGGACAAGTTGGCCAAGCTCTACATAAACGAAGTGGTAAGGAGACATGGAGTTCCCTTATCGATCGTTTCGGATAGAGATAGTCGATTTACTTCCCGGTTTTGGGACGGATTACAAGAAGGCTTGGGAACGAAACTCAAGTTGAGCACCGCGTATCACCCACAAACCGACGGGCAAAGCGAAAGGACGATCCAAACACTAGAAGATATGTTGCGGTCATGCGTCATCGACTTCGGTGGAAATTGGGACACACACCTACCATTGGTGGAATTTGCCTACAACAACAGTTACCACTCTAGCATCGGGATGACACCGTTCGAGGCATTATACGGACGGAAGTGTAGAACGCCGACGTGTTGGTTGGAGGCGGGTGAAAATAAATTTGCGGGACCCGAAATCATACAAGAGACGGCGGATAAAGTGAAGGGTATTCGCGAACGCTTGAAGGCCGCCCAAGACCGTCAAAAGAGTTACGCCGACAAGAAGCGTCGTCCCATAGATTTCCAAGTGGGAGACCGAGTGATGTTGAAGGTGTCCCCATGGAAAGGTATCATACGGTTTGGAAAGCGGGGGAAGCTTAGCCCACGTTTCCTAGGACCGTTTACCATCTTGGAGAAGGTAGGACTACAAGCATACCGGTTAGAACTACCACCCGAAATGGATGGGATACATCCCACCTTCACGTGTGCTACTTGCGAAAATGTCTAGCCGAAGAGGAAAGCGTCATTCCCTTGTCGGAGATTCGAGTGGACTCCGATAACCGATGTGTAGAGGAGCCGGAAGCTATCTTAGAAAGGAAGACAAAGAAACTACGCCATAAGGAGGTGGCGATGGTCAAAGTCCAATGGAAGCACCACCGAGGTGCTAATGTCACGTGGGAGGCCGAGGAAGACATGAAACGGAGATACCCGCGGTTGTTCACGTAGGTGTAGCAAATTTCGGGGACGAAATTCTTTCAAGGTGGGGAGGATTGTAACATCCATGATTTTTGGATAATTTTATTTTTGATCAAAACAAGAAAACATCTAAACCTAGTTATGAACTATTACTTTAAAGCCTAATGTTTATTTTGGTAACAATATAAGTCATTAGTAACTGAGGTCAAATAGAGAAAAGAAACGACAATTTTCCATGAATACCACTTATGTAAACCAAATGAAGCAAATATATCTAATATCTATATTGAAAGCAATATTTGAAAAGTAAGATTTATATAATGCAAAAACACTAATACCAACAAGACCATGACTTGCAATATTGATGGCACTTATTTGATGTAACATCCATGATTTTTGGATAATTTTATTTTTGATCAAAACATGAATTTTATGGTCTTGTTGAATGGGAAATTGAATTACGAATCCAACGGTTCTTCCGGAATCGAAATCGGAGCTATAACGAAGAAGTTATGGCCAAAACAGTGAACCGCACAGGTTTCAGGTGGGTTTCAGAGTAAGGGCGGGTCAGCCGCGGGTCAATCCGCGGGTCGGACCCGCCGTTTGCGCTGTTCAAGGCCTGAAAACGCAATTTTAAGCATCTTCTTCATTTCTTCATAACTTTCTCTCTACAACTCCGATTTTGGTGATTCTTCTTGCGTTTTTCTCGGTTTTTCAAGCTCTTCAAGACTACATTAAAGGATTGATGTTCCAAGATATCAAGATTTGGTAGCTAGATCACCTTCATCTTCATCTTCTCCACCTCTCAAAACCCCAAACCTCCATTGTTGGATCTTGGTGCTTCTCCATTCTAGGGTTTGTTCAAGATATTACTAGGTGAGCTCATCTAAACCTTGTTGGGTTGTTTTAATCTATGTGTAGGAGTTATGAAACTAACCTAGGGTTCCAATTTACTTGATTTTAGGTGTTTCCTCATCCTTGACCTAAATCTTGGAATTGGGGGTTTTTGTCACAAAACCCTAAGGTGAGTTGCTAAAATCATTATGTTAAAACTGAGAGCTCATCATTTGGTTTGATTTTGCATATCTTGCTTGGTATTTGTGGATGAATGTGATTTTGGATGAAATGCCTAAATTTCTAGGCTTACGGTTTGCCATGAAGTAAATAGATAATGAATTCGTGTATGAATGATTTGATTTGAATTATTGGATATATTGAGTGGATATTGACATGTTATTGATGCATGAGTTATGTTCTTATGGCTATGTGATGAACGTATACATGATAAAATACGTGTAAAGAAATATGTCATAGAATGATGCAAAGGGCTTGAGACCCTCGTTTAATGCCTATGATAGGTTGAGATGAATGTATGAGTCTTTTTAGACAGTACAAATATGCCTCCGAAGGTGTCATGATAGAAATGGCATCGAGGTTGATTGAATGTAAATAACATGGACGATCCAACGCAATGTGTCCACACCCAATAGTCTTGGGAGGTCCTGAAATAGGGACGCACCTATGTCGCCGGCTCTCGGGTGGCTCCGAGATGCGCGGGCCTCGGAAGGTGTCATAGTTGAAATGACATCGAGGTGTTGGGAAGCAACGAATGTAGGGGCATTGGTTGGTGGAAATGGGTCGCTCCCATTGTTTCCGAAGATAATAATAAACCGGTTTAACATGCTACTTTCGTTGTTAGTACGATATTGTATATTTGCATGCCTTAACGTATTTTATTTGCATAGTGTCATTTATACAACTCACTAGGCTCCTTTAGCCTAACACTTGTTTGGTGTCGATGTGTCTCTCAGGTACTCGGGACGCCGTCCCCAAGTAGGCTTCGGACTTAGAGTGAGCTTGGGGGAAATGTTGGGGAGACCGGTTCGTGAGACCGCGAGTTTAATCATATAGCGATAACCCTTTTGTAGTCTCCTTCCTAATAGGAACTAGACTAGTTGGTTATTGTATTTCTTCATTTAAATTACGAACCTTGTAATTGTATATTACTTATACCCCTGTTTTTGGGAAGAGCTCACGCTATGGCGTTACCGTACTTGTACCACCTTTCGTGAAATGAAAGTTTTTGTTTACCCTAAATTTTTAGGGTGTTACATTTGATTCCAGAAACCTTTCGTCAATTTAAATCAAACAATAAACACATCTTTTATGCCAAATTAATCTCAAGAATGAAGTGCTTATTGATCTTGGATACTTTTTTTTTATCCTTAATTCACTTATGCTAAGAACAAACAGAATTAATACGTTGTTTTTCACAAAAACGAATACCTCATTCACCCTCACTCAAAATTCGGACGAGGAGAGGATTCACTTGGGCAAGATAAACGATTGCCCACCTGTAAAAACCACAACAGAAAGCAATAAGCTTTCCCGAATCAGTTGGGAACTAACCATTTGTTATAAGAAATATCACAAGACAAAAAGAGCACAGGTTATCATTAGGTGTTCTGTTTTGACTAAAGAAAGTCAAATACGCTATTCAACTTCAAAACTATTATGAATCTACTCAAATTCTGATGTAGGATCGTAAAAATGTCAAGAACAACAATTTTCGAAAAAAGGTTATAAAAAATCATTTATATATATTAAAGGAAGAACCAAAGAGAATGACTTGGCATCATGACAATGCTCCATTCTTATTTTTCTTTTTTATCCTAATTTTGAATTATTTTTAAAAAATTTACTTTGTTTTTTAGGTTGTCCCACATTGATAGTAAAATGAAAAATTGGGAAGTGAAGGTGTGTATATAAAGTGTTCATGTTGATTGTGGTAACACCTTGAGAACCAAGCATTCACCAATTGTTGATTGTGGTGAAATTTTCTTTGTCCCACATTGGTGTCAAAAGTAAAAAGTTGGAAGTAGAAGTAATTATATAAAGATTAACATATGGTTGAATGATCATCCAACCTTTGATCCATTTTTTGGTTTGATAGTTATTTTTAATAAATGTTCATTCTAATTTTAATTCATTTTTGGATTAAGTAGTTCTATTTTATTTACATGACAAAACATGTAATTATATCTTTATAAAAACAACCATTCTTTATGTATATATATAAGCAACAATCAAAGAGAAGTAAGGTGACACCATGAGAAGCAAGCATTCACCAATTGTTGGATTGTGGTGATATCTTCTTTGTCCCACATTGGTGACAAAAGTAAAAGTTGGAAATAGAAATGATTATATAAAGGATAAGATATGGTTGAATATCCAACCTTTGATCCATTTTTGGGTTTGATAGTTATTTTCAAAAAATGTTCATCGTAATTTTAATCCATTTTTGGATTAAATAGTTTTTTTTTTTTATTTAGATGACAAATCATGTAATGTAATATTAGAACATTTCATTTTAGTTTTATAAAAACTAAATTTATATCTTTTATCTTTATTATATATATATAAAAGCAACAACCAAGGAAAAATGAGGTGGCACCATGAGAAACAAGCATTCACCAATTGTTTGATAATGGTGAAATCTTTTTTGTCCCACATTGGTGGCAAAAGAAAAAATTTGAAATTAAAAGTAATTATATAAAGAATAAAATATGATTGAATGATTATCCAACCTTTGATCCATTTTTGAGTTTTAATAGTTATTTTCAATGAATGTTCATCCTAATTTTAATTCATTTTTGGATTGGTAGTTCTATTTTATTTACATGACAAACATGTAAAGTAATACTTGAACATCTTTATAAGCAACAACCAAAAAGAAGTGATGTGGCACCATGAAAAACAAACATTCACCAATTGTTGGTTTGTGGTGAAATCTTCTTTGTCCCACATTGATGGCAAAAGTAAAAATTTGGAAGTAGAAGTGATTATATAAATGATAAGATATGGTTGAATGATCATCCAACTTTTGATCCTTTTTTGGGTTTCGTAGTTATATTCAATGAATGTTAATTCTAATTTTAATCCATTTTTGAATTAAATAGTTCTATTTTATTTATATGACAAACATGTAATGTAATACTTGAACATCTTTATATCTTTATAAGCAACAACCAAGAAGAAGTGATGTGGCACCATGAGAAGCAAGCCATTCACCAATTGTTGGTTTGTGGTGAAATCTTCTTTGTCCCACATTGGTGGCAAAAGTAAAATTTGGAAGTAGAAATGATTATATAAATGGATATAGTTGAATGATCATCCAACTTTTGATCCTTTTTTGGGTTTCGTAGTTATATTCAATGAATGTTAATTCTAATTTTAATCCATTTTTGGATTAAATAGTTCTATTTTATTTGCATGACAAAACATGTAATGTAGTATTTGAACATTTCATTTTAGTTTTATATAAACTAAAATTATATCTTTATTATTATCATTATTATATATAAAAGCAACAACAAAGGAGAAGTGAGGTGGCACTATGAGAAACAAACATTCACTAATTATTGGATTGTGGTGAAATCTTTTTTGTCCCACATTGATGGCAAGAGTAAAAAGTTGGAAGTAAAGATGATTATATAAGTTCTTTGATATGGTTTGCATGTTTATCCAACCTCTTATAGGTTGATCCATTTTTGAGTTGGATAAGTAATTTTTATTTAGATGACAAAATATTTTATGTAATAGTTAAATATTTCATTTTTTATTTGATATATCAAAGTTAAGTTCAAATGAATGTTCATCTTAACTCTAATCCATTTTTGGATTTGGATTAAATAGTAATATTTTATTTGCATGACAAAACACGTCATGTAATAGTAAAAACATAGATGACACAATGAAAACAAAGTATTCATCAAATGATAATTGTAATAAATTCTTTATTATCTCACATTGGTGAAAAAGGTAAAAACATAGAAGTTAAGTGAGTATATAAAGAATAAGATGTTTATTGAATGTTCGTCCAAATTTTGATCTATTTATTGGGTTAGATAGCTATTTTTTTATTCACATAACAAAACATTTAATGTAATAGTTAAACATTTCATTTTCATTTTATATGATGTATTGCAAACAAAATGGTAAACTTTGGTGAAATTTTCATTGTCCTATATTGGTGACAAAAGGAAAAGTTGGATGTATAAATTTTAAGATATGACATGAATGTTCATACAAATTTTGAGATTTAATACTGAAAGTATAACAATCTTTGATGTAGCTTCACCAAATTTCAAGATATTTTTGAATGGTTATGTTTATTTTTCCAGTTTACTTCAAGAAAACTAATCTATGTATTTTTATAGGAATTTTGTTAGGGATTTTAAAGTGTCTTATAAGGTCTTATTTATATTTCCTACATTTTTTTTAAATATAAAGCTACATTAGAAGTGGTTGTATTGCAGTTATGAATGACTTCAATCATCAATTCTTTATTTTACTTCATTGAATCTAAAGTAATAGAGTTTATTTGATGGTGTATGTAAGTATGTTCAACATATTTAAGAAAGGTTTTAGATATATTGTTGAAGTTCCATTCTTATTTTTAGACGGAAAAAATAAAACTTTAATGAGAGTCAACTATTATTAATAAAACTTGAAGTACAACATCATAATCGTTTATCTCTAACGATGAAAATCCTTAACATCTATGAGGTCATCCGTCCTATCTGTAAATGTTGATCAATTACCCTTATTTTATTTAATATTATTTAATTGTGGTGCTTATACAACTTTCTCGCCACCCGCGAGCGCGGTGCAACACACTAGTGTGGATAAAAACCGAAACCATGACGTCGAAAAAGAGTTATATTCGAACCAATCTAAAACAGTAAGGGCATAAGGTAGGTAGAGGCCAACGAGCTTAATAAGGAATATAGCTTATTCAGTCAGCTATGTAAGGGTGTTTGGTACTGTAACTACTTATCTATCCTACTTATTAAAGAGGCTTAATTACTTTTAGTTTCTTTTCTTGAATAGAGTGACATGTAACACAGACTATCGGAAAGACTCTCGATCCTTACCTTATACGTTACTGGGTATGATTTTTGTCACTTCCAAGCACAATCAACGAGGTAAATGATGTAGGAAAGCGCTACCCGATAAGTCTTTAGTAAATGGGCCCTTACTCTCTTCTATTATCTTGGCTTTAGTGTTCTTAAATACTTTAGTCTTCTATATGTTTGTAATAAGTTTGCAAGTAATGGGAGTGTGATAACCTAAATACTTATAAAAAAAATAGAGGAATCTTGTGAACCAATCTCAGGGGCTGTTTGTTAACAGCTTCATGAGCTTAATGAGACCAACAACTTATTCAACCAGCTACACAGGACTGTTTGGTAGTGACTTAATGATATAGATAGTAGCTTATTTAGTAAGCATTTAGGAAGAACTTTATGCAGAAAGCTAAGCTATAAAGTCATAAGCTATTAGTGTAATAACCCAAATACTTTAAAAAAAATAGAGGAATCTTGTTAACCGCTTACCAAATAAGCTACTATCTATATCATTAAGCCACTACCAAAGAGTCCTGTGTAGCTGGCTGAATAAGTTGTTGGTCTCATTAAGCTCATGAAGCTGTTAACAAACAGCCCCTGAGATTGGTTCAAAAGATTCCTCTATTTTTAATGAGTGACATCTTATTCGTTTACTTATACATGACAGAGAATGGCTGAATAACATGTTATTTCACGCTAAAATGATGTACAAAGGCCTGTTTACATGACTGAGAATGGCTGAATCACATGTCATTTCACACTAAAATAATGTGCTTCTGCCCTGTTTGTTAGCAACATAATGAGCTTAATGAGACCGACAATAACTATACTACAAATATCTAATTAGATGCTTACATGTACTTACGACCTGTTTGATAGCTGGTTGACCTAAGTGGACTTCTTAAACTTACATATATATAATTTTATTGTTCCATTGGTGTGTATCTCAAGAGCATCAACATCGTCTCTCGGTAGAGTTTTGGATGTTGCAGCAGCATCTCTTAAATACGAATTTACTCTTGTATCAATCAGACAATTTGTCTTAATTCTCAGAAAATATGAGTGCTAAGATGATAAATGAAAACAAAACAAAGATACACACTTATTTGGCATGAAAGATGGACAAGCTGGAAAATAGCGTCCAAAGCCATAGCAACGCTCAGTGATTACTCCTGGCTTCATATCAAATTTGGCATGAACTATGTAAAAACTTAAATCACAACAAAAACATAATCCATCTTTTCCCATGGAAATAGCTTATGAGTTATGACCCCATAGCTTAGCTTTTTGCATAAAGATTTCCTAAATGCTTACCAAATAAGCTACTTTCTATATCATTAAGCCACTACAAACAGTCAAATGTAGGTGGCTGAATAAGTTGTTGGTCTCATTAAGCTCATGAAGCTGTTAACAAACAACCCCTGAGATTGGTTCACAAGATTCCTCTATTTTTTTATAAGTATTTGGGTTATGACACTCCCATTAGTAAAACAAATTCAAAGAAAAATGGAGCAGAAGTCCACAAGACCCTGGGCAACTATTGAAGTGTAAAGAAGTACCTGCAACATTATGCTACCAACAAAACCAGCCTTTACAGTAACCAGAAGCTTTAATGAATTGAGTGCCTCTGACTTCAATTTCAAGTCTTTGAGAAGCACATCACCTAAAGATATAAGTGGCTATCAGAACAGAATAAAAAAACAATAAACCATGGATATATACATGTCACACCAACTAAGCAGACGCTTTCACACAGACAAAACAACCACAAACGTTAAACTATGAGCAAATTGTTCCCAACTCAACCACAAACTGCAAGAAGAAAAATATTGACCTTAGTTGCTTTCGAGCAAACACGTTGCTCCACCACATAAGTTGATAGATTGATGAAATGATTTACATAAGAAGGCCAAGCAAACCTTGCTAAACCAAAGGCATTGGTTGACTGAATAAGCCGATTGCAAAGGCATATTTCTTATTCAGCCCATTAAGCTGCTACTGAACAGCCCTTTAGTCTTTGTAACAGATTTTTAACATTGACATATAAGTAACAAACTATATTCTGAAGCAAGAAAAAAAAGTGAAAATAAGGACATATAGAAATATCATGTGAATTTGTTTTACTACCATAGATGTCTCTTCTTTTCAAATATATGAAAGAATACTCTATCTCCAATTTCGGAATAGAGTTATTCATATAATTTGAAGGATGACATTACTATACATGGTACATAGGACTATAGGAGCAAGATGTCATAGCAACAAAAGATCTAAATATTTTTTAAACAATGCAAAAAGGAGTTAGACAATGCAAGGTCAACTTCATTTTTGGGGGACTTAAACATTAAACCTCATCCATACATCATTTTAATCCAATTCCAACTTCCTACACTTTTCCTTGCTTTCTCTCTTATGAACAATGACCCATATATGAAGTACACCGATATGAAGTACGAATAAGAAGCAATCACAAATCTCTTTTGCCATATTTCTGTTTTCTTTAGGTGATAGTAGAAACTAATAGGAGGAGTTATGTTTGTTAGATGGTTTTATTATAGTAGTAGTATAGTAGTTGTTTGTTGGCAATTGTTTTGGTTCATTGTTTGTGGGGAACAAACAATATAAGAGAGTTCGGACCCTAATTTATAGTCAACTAACAGGGCTGAAATTTCCTCTTGAAATCATGGTCTTAATGAACTAATGAGTCCATTAAGCTTATTAACCAACAAACAGGGCTTAAGGGGCTGTTATGTTTATCTCTTAGTACTTAGTAGTTCCATAATATTCTCAATGTCAAAGTTGGCATTTTGCAAAGCCTTTTCATTTTCTATAGCATTAAGCCACTATCCATTAATTGAATATCATTGATGTAATAAGTTGATTAAGCTCATTAACCAACAAACATGGGTTAAGCATCAAGCCACTATCAATCAGTTGAACATCATTGAACAATAAGTCCATCAAGGTTATTAACCAACAAACAGGGCTTAAGGGGCTGTTTTGTTTATCTCTTAGTACTAAATAGTTCCATTAAGAGGCAATGTTAAACTTGGCATTTTGCAAAGCTTTTTCTAAAAGGTTATTCAGTAAGTCATTTTCTATAGCATTAAGCCAATATCCATTAATAGATTATCATTTAGGTATTCATTTAGAAAAGCGCTTACTATGCTGGTGTGCATATAGTTTGGTTGTGTACATCACCTAAAGACATAAGTGGCTCTCAGCACATAATCAAAAAACAATAAACCATGGATATATACATATAAAATGATCAGAAATATGAGCAAGTAAGAAGAAAAAACGACCAAATAAGCTATGAGCATATTGCAAATAAGCAGACGCTTTCACACAGATAAAAAAGACCAAATAAGCTATGAGCAAAGTGTCCCATCTCAACCACAAAGAAATAACATGTACTAAGTTAGTTGCTTTCTACTCAACCGTAATGGTAATGAAATTCTTCGACATTCAGAATTACAATTACAATTATTGAAGTGTAAAGAAGTACATGCAACGTTAATTGGAAGCTGAATTTCCTGTTGTACACAACATTAGACAATAATTTGGGGTTGCAGGCTTCAATTTGTCGAATCTTCTGAAACGAAAACTAAGTTTGGAAATTGGAATATACCTTTGGGATAATTGAAATTGAGATTGAAATTGAGATGAATTGAGAAACTTGATACGAAATTGAAGCTGAATTTCCTGTTGTAAACAACAATTTCGGGTTAGAGGCTTTAATTGTACAAAACATTAGACAATAATTTCGGGTTACCGGCTTGTCGAATCTCTGAAACGAAAACTAAATTTGGAAATTGGAATATACCTTTGAGATAATGGAAATTGAGATGAATTGAGAAACTTGATACGAAATTGACATGGTATAGGTTGGTTTATCTCAGTTGCAGGTCATGGGAAGAAAAGAAGAGGGAGAACGTGGGAGGAATCATTGTTGGAGAAGACTGCAATAGAATGTATGCCTGCAATAGCATATTGTACAAAGCGCATAAAAAGTTGTACTGTGTAAACATTTATTGTTGAATAAAGTAACCGTAATTATGAGATATTCTCATTTATAAGTAGTATAGATATATGTTATAACGAAATTGATCATTATAAAGAATTGATCATTTTAATAACAAAACTTCCACATTAAAAATACCATAATTTGATTGAAACAATTCAAGATCTGTTCTTGAGTTATGGAATCAAGCCTATCTTTTAGCAAAATTCCCATGTGAAAAAGAACCATAATTCTATCAAAATCACACATAATATTGTATTTTCAGTTATTGTTTTAAGTACCTCATGACAGAAAACTTGATGGTGTGTTTGGTTGCATGCTTGATGATCCGGTCGGTGACCAAATCACTCGAGGTGAATTCTTGTTCACTTTCCCTGCTAAGCGCACCGTATTGAACTGGAACAAACTCATGTGCTATGTACCTGATATTCATCAAATAAAAACTTAGATTCATATTACATATGATAGCCAAAACTGACAATTAGAAGAGATTAATGGATTTATGTAAAAGGGTACTGAACTGAAGAGGTTTTTAAGATTCGGTAAAGGACCAGGAAACACAAACTTGCTCTTGGTTCTTTGGGTGAAGAAAGGATTAATCATCTTATAAAAAGCAAAGTACCACCATGGACCATTAATGAACGCCTTCAAAACAAAGAACAAGAACAAAATCTAAAATTTAGAACCAGAAACAGTCTATCAAACACGTGGTGTGCAGAGGTCAAACAACTTTGGAACAATCACAATTACGCGTCAATAAGAGGAAATTATCATTTTATTTATACTTTGTTTGGCGACGAGGTCAGGTGAAATTCACAATCTAAACAATTAAACTTTCATATAAGGTCAGTAAGCATTTCATGATCAGATCACGATTCACCAGACATTGAAATAGATTCACGGTGTGATGAAGAACTGCACCTTATATTGAGATGAATCGACCAAAAGTTAAGAACTTCTAGGGTTCCGATAAAGTATGATGAGGTTAGGGAAGTGAAGTAATTAAGGGGAAATACAAAGAAGACGGTGAAAAAAGCTACCTGTGGGGTAATGAACTTGGCAGAAATGGTGGCAAGGGCTGCATAGAATCCCGTAGAAACTGCCCATCCATAACCTTTCTTCTTCGTGGAGTTCACATCCAACATGATATCTCTGCAAAACAAGATATATCCATGTCAAATTACCAACCTTTTTTCAAGAATTACTCAAAAATAACTATACCCATGTTAAATTTCCAATATTGCATAAATATCTGCCCATGAAAACACCCGTATTATAATCAGTTTTACAAACTCAGTCACTCCCCTGATTGTGGAAAAGTTAGTTTGGAAAGCAAAGAAAAATAAATCCTTTCTCTAGATGGTCCAACAAAATCATAATCTAAATGCTGCAATCAATATAAACATTTAGATTTCATTCATATCTTGTAATAATGAAAACCCTAATTATAACCTAATGCTAGTGCTAAATCTATGCCTACTCTCAATGATATTCAATCAATAAGCTTCATATATTAGGATCATATTCAAATTACGATTAATTAATACCTTTAATTGAACACATATTCCTCAAAAAGATAACTAAAAGGGGGCAAAAAAGTGGTTAGTAGCTGAAACATATTCCTCAAAAAGGGTAAATTCCAGGGCACATATATTCTTCAACTTCTGCTTTCAAATTTCAAAATCAAAAATGTTAGAAAACTCAATTGAACCAAAACAACACGAGAATTAGTCCATTTGTGGATAATGAATTAGGTTTACCTGCAAAGTATTTTCTAGTCAAAATCAACAATTCCGATTGTTTTGTAATTTCTGACAATATAACCGATATTATGAATTGCAAAAACAATATATACCACAACCAAAACCAAAGTGAATACAGAGTCTTCCAAGCCCTAATCACTCAAACATCAAGAAATAAAACATACCTTATATGATCATAGCTTGCAATTTTGAATCAGTTCAATCACTGGCGAGAAGATGGAATGATGATGAAAACGTAATTTCGTTGTGGGGTTCTTCTTTCGCTGTGGGTTGAACAAATAATTGTAAAAGTGAGATATTCTCTTTTATAAACTAGTACTGTACCCGCGCGATGCTGCGGGAAACATTTCAATTCTAAAGGAGATATCCCGAAACAACAATCATTCCATGTTTTGTTTTATTCTCCGTCCCTAGGTAGATGCTAAATTTTATAGTTTGTTGCACCTTTAAATCGCAAATCAGATGATATAATTTAAAATTTTGATAAACGGACTAAGTCCATAAGAATTTAGTAAATATCCCCCAAGGTATCTTGATCACTTGATAGACAATGTCACCCTACAACCACCCATAAATAAATTTCTTTACCTTCAACTGCAGGAACCAACTTAAGATTCAACGTACAAAGAGGATAAACATGGGTACTTGAATCTGAATAGCAAGAACAATTGTTGTTAAAGCTCAACATTACATATATGAATAAGACGAAATGAATCAATAATAATTCAACATGACATATCATTATTGATTGTTAAACCTGACATTATGAATAATTCAAAGGCTAACAAGACGAAATGAATCAAGAAGTTGCTAGGTCCATAAAATACTCTAAACCCATGTGCACGCACAAATCTTTTCATAACTATATTACTTGAATACAAAAAGAAAATAAGATGCTAATTAAATCTGTGTTTTCATCTTCTTTACAACTTTTTCATGTTAATTATTTCCACTCTTCCGGTAACAAATCGATATCCATCAATGCTAAAAGCTAGGAACCCTTATGATCCCACGTCTTAGAGAGGTTTTAAGTCTTTCGCTTTAACTTCTTTTTTTTATCTTGACCATGCAACTCAAATAACCTGCACATAATTTGAAAGGTCTTAGACATGTAACAGAGTTGAAGAAATAACATAAGCATGTACACTAAATGAAGTAATTATGTATTTGTTGATATGTATTTTTACAAGAAAGTTAATACAGAGTCAAGCTGTCATGGCAATGACACAGTAGCTATTGTTACCATCGCATGCTTCTAAGTGGCTTACAACACCATGCCATGCCACCAGCCTGCAATAACACAATTTTAAAGATTTTATAGACCATCCACTGGGATAGGATTGACATGAAAGAGATGTTACTCTAAATTTCAAACATGAATCAAGAAATCTTCTTATCTTAAAGAACAAATTATCATTTTTAATGCGGGGTTGGGTTCAGGTGAGAAGTGCCAAATTTGTAGAGAAGCGTGAGAAGTGGTTATCAACCGATAAATGGACAAACATTAGGATGAGATGCACCTGATCAATTTCTTTTTAATCTGCAATTCATGGAAGGACATTTGATTAAAAGTGATCAACGGTTTAAAAGTACTTCGAACACTTTTCACCAAGAATAGCACTTCTCACATGATCCCATGCCTTTTAACGCAACTATCAACCAATATAAAGAACATTCAGACGGTATGAAATATGAAGTTCATGAAGTGAAGTATCAACAGGTGGTGTGCTTAGCCTATCCCCCATGAGGCAGGAGGTATCTATGCCATAAATTTTTATAACCATCACATCAACAATATTTCTTCCAGGACCAAGATCTTTACCGGTCAACTTTAACTTTTGTACCACAACTTAAATGCATCATCCATCAATTATTAAGAAAATGAACTCTACTTCAACTTTTGCCATATCTCATATATAATATTTTGCATCAGATTACCCTTCAATATTTCTTCCATAACCATATCATTTTTTTCCAAATTTTATACCAGTAACCATTCTTTTAGCCCATTTCCTTGTGTTCAGTGTTTATGTCTTGTAAATCCCATCTCCATTTACACTCACATGATACGGATCAGGCTTAGATAACTAAAATGTGAAACAGAATAGAGGTATGAACCTTAATCTTTCTATAAGTCAACTACTGCTTACTATATAGTTAGAAGCAATAGAAGTTTAACACCATCATGGGATGGCATATTTAGCAAGTACATGCATCATAAGTGATCATAAAAAATGAGAAGTAATTTCATGCAATAAATAGGACAATAATTGGGTTTGCTTTCTTATTCACTGTTGTTAACAATTAACGTTAAATATGAGAATAATAAGGAAATGCATACTGAAGTACATATATTAGATAGTTTCATACCAAATCCACAAGGGTCATTGATTCCCATTATGGCATCCCTTTGGAATAAGGATCTTTCTCAGTACCTAAGTTACTTAAAAAGTTTCTCAAACATTCAGTGGTAGAACATGGATGGGGGAAACATGGAACAGGAATCATAAGGTACTGCTTACTGGTGGGATTTTTGGAGCAGATGTAGTTTGCATTTGTAATTAAGAGCTCAAAACACATAAGCTCCAACCATTCAGCTGCTAAGTGTATACCTCATAACCCAAAAAGTAGCAGATAAATTTTATATTTGGAAGGTCAACTCTTTTAAGCAATCTGCAGTTAGCAAAGGAGACAAAGATCACCAAAATAGTTAATACCTCTGTTTCTCATATATACCTTCATAAGCTTCAAGAACACAAATTAAATAAGTTGAGTAACATCAACGGTCCTTCAACTATGGTATGTTACTAAATCTTCAATCATGCTCTTATTTGATAAAAGAATGAGAGACCATAACTATCCACGTCCACAGATATAATTTTTAAAGTTTTGAACATTTGCCTAACATGTACTAATTCTAGTGAACAAATTACATTAATTTGCTGAACAAAACTTCATGCCCAAGTCAAAAGAAGAAAAATTATACAAAACTAAGCAACAATCTCAACCTATACATATATCAACAAGAGATTAGGATCAACATGAAGTTAATATGATTCTATGACAAACCCCATGAGAGTAAAATCGAATGCTCATAAATCATTTATAACAATCCTCATTGGGGATATCTTACCCCTGGATGGCCTAGACAGAATTGAGGTGACATACCTGAACCAGTTCATTGATAAAGCTAATTAGTCAACTGTCTAAAATACGCCTAAAGAATATAAAAGTAGAAGATGCAATAAAAATTGGCATGTTTGTTAATCAATGGTCTAAAATACCCTTCAAGAATACAAAAGGAAAAGATGAAATAAAAGGGTAAGATTGGTAACAATTACTTATGGGAAAAGAGGTGATTTAAAGTGAAGATTGCGTTTAAGTTTATGAATTCCTAAGTACAAAATTGTTGAGTCATATTTGGGGAACAGAGGGCATGATAATTGATACATGTCTCTCAATTACAAATCATATGCAATCATGAAAAGGTGAATGTTATATATGCATTAAAGCTCTAATGACAAAATGTCACAAGTATGTTTCACCTCTAATCATCAACGGTTATCTACATGGGGAGATGTCTTATTTTATCTCAATGAAAAAGATGTACTTAAGCCATCAAGTAAACACGGTTCCGAAACCATCCATTATCAGTGCCGCAAACCATGACTAATTTCCGATTGAAATTTTAGCTACCTAGGAAACTGGAAGTTTGTTATTTAGTCTAAATTTCTAATCCTAACATGTTTTATGAAGTAATGAGTGTAGTCTCTAAAAAAACAATGTTACAACTACAGATGAAAGTTAATATCAGAAATATAATTATTTCTTGAAAAATAATATCAACTTGAATCACACTTTTACTGAATCAAAAACTCGATGTGCTAAATGCTTTTGTGAAAAAAGAATTCTAAGATCTGGACTAAAGTAGTCACACAACTGAATTAGCATATGAGAAAAAAATAAACCAGAAACATAAATCATTTAGAAAGTAAGGTTAGGCAGTTGCACCTTTTCATGATCTCCATCTTTGTTAGGGAAATTCTTGCTTTCCAGAATGAACTTGAGATGTCATATTTGAAGAAATTATGATAGACCTACACATTTCAAATCGAACAAGTGAATGTAAACCAGGTAATATACATTGTGTAAACAAGTTGAAAGTATTAAAATGTTATAAGATATTAGTAACATTAGTTGCTGATAGAATCATAGAAGTTAACAATGAAATTTGCTACATATCCTAGTTTAGGAATTTCATCGAAGAGTTTATACCCATCCAAATCTTACCCGGTTGGTTTGTCACTATTGTTGGCCATCTCGCAGTCGTCGCCATCTTCAAGGAGGGATGAACTAATATGTTATCACTAGTCCAATACCCGCGCGATGCGGCGGGTGTAAATGTTTGTGTAGATCAATAGTAGATAAATTAGCGAAACTCGTTGAAAAATCTAATTTGTATGTTTGAAAACAAAATTGTAACAATAAGTAACAATGTATAGATAAAATGACTTATGAACAAAAAATGAAGTTTTATTAAATTCATATAAGATTAGAATGAGTAACTTGGATTTGTTAATTTAGATCCATGAGCTTGAGATAAATCGCACCAACCTCATCATTTAAGCATTGCATCCGGTAAGTGCATTTGAAAAATCCTTGTTCGACATCCAATTATCCAAACATTATACCTCCAAAAATCCCTTCTTTTAAGATCCAAAAGCCATCACCATATCCATTTCCAACCTGATAACCACACTATAACAACCATCAAATTGGAAATTACTCTAAGTATCATTATGGCTTGCCAAGTATGCACCACTTGAATGTGTGCAACTTCAAATGATCGTATCTCTACAACATTTGAAATTTTATATGACAATCCTTACAATTCATTTTTTTCATATGTATGGTAACCTAAGTTACCTAACATGTTTATTCAAGGAGACAAGGACTTAAATGCCATCCCAAAAAAATATAGATTACAAGCACCATTTGAACATGGTTTGTTCATTAAGTTGATTCAGTCAAATACAACTATGCTATAAACTAAACTTTAATTATAATATACAAGATATTAAAAACTACAAAGAATATTTGTCAAACATTGGGGGTGTTATTACCATGTGATAAACTTACAAAGGTTATCAAAAGAACAAATGTAAAGGAGCAAAGAAAAAGCATGGTGTTAATTGGTGCATTTACTGATTTAAACTTTAGGCTCAGTTTAATGTTATCTAATAGCTTTATTTGTGAAAGCCAAAATAACTATGGCACCTTCAATAGCAGATTTCTTTCCCTTGCTCATTCATCTGTTTCTTCTTTGTTGGATTTCTAACTCAGCTTCAGCAAATCATTTTTCATCTTCAATTCTCGAGTTTTGTTGACTAAAATGAATACCTGCAATATAGGAAGCTTCCTATTCCTCGTAATAACATTATAGTTATCTGATCGTCAACTCTGTAACTCTTCATGAACAAATTGTAGCTCTTTCTGATTTCTAGTGCAACCTGTAATGTTGAACGAAAGCATATTAGCATGTGAAGTTAAAATACTCCCGAGTTCTTAGCATCTCCATTGAAAAATTCCCACATATCAAAAAAGAACCATAGGGAAATGATTTTTGCAGTTAGGATAAAAAAACCTAGGACAAATGAAGAATAGGTACAAAGATGAAAATAGAGATACAAATTGATATGGTAAAAAAGAAATACTTACGAACGAGGAAGTTGTACCGAAGAATATTGAAAGTGGACCTAAACATATATGGAAGTATATAGATGGTCAAAGACAGTTGGAGGCACAAAATTTTAACAAAAAATCCAGCTCACAATCAAAGGCAAAAAAATCAGAGTAATGAAAGCAAGGGACATATCAGAGTAATGAAAGGTAATGAAAAAAAATATATAACTTTTCATTCTCTTTCATTAACTTGGCTAAACCCCCCAAGTAGCTGAAAAACCAAAAAATGTTAGTGCAGGCATGTTAGTTAGTAGGTTAATGAGCTTAATGAGACTTGCAACTTATTCAATCAACTATAAATGATTGTTTGGTAGTGGCTTAATCATATAGAAAGTGGTGTATTCAGTAAGCTTATGGGAGGAGCTTAATGAGCTTAATAGGACTTACAACTTATTTGGTAAACTATAAATGACTGGTAGGTAGTGGCTTAATGATAGTGGTTTATTTAGTAAGCTTCTAGCAGGAGCTTGATAAAGTTAATGATTTACGTACTATAAACATGTTCAGTGGAAACTCATTTCAAAATTCACACTAAACAAGTTGCAATCCAATTCTGAAACATGATCAGGGTTGAAATCAGTATTAAATTGAACCCATATCACCGGTTAGCTTCATAGACGAAAAGATGCTACATAAATTACATGCATAAAGAAAAATAAAAGTGAAATTGGATCCATTCAAAAGAATCGGAAATTAAACAAAGATCAATGATCATATTCCTCATTATATTATCTTCAAACAATCAAATCCAGGTCTATAATTTGCATGCTTTAGGTGAGACTATGCCATAGCTTAAATGTCACAACTTTTAAGACAAAAAAAATCAATAAATATAATTAAAATAAAAGGCAGATGGTGGATGCAGATGAAATACAAAACATGTGGGATCAAGCGGAAAATTTTCAATGTTTTCCATTATATGAATAGGGACACATATATAGATAATCGCATGGTCAAACACATGAAAACTATTCATCAAATAAAAGGCAAATAGAAAATGCACAATATTGAAATGCATCAATTTTTAACAAAATCATATAAGAAATCAAACAAACTTAAATTTTACCTTCTTTTTAGTAGGGAGTTTATGCCAACACCACCTCCCTAGAGTGTATCGCCTGTAGTTACTTTGCAACTTCACTGTCGTGATGTCCAGCAATTCCTTAAAGCAAAAGATGTTGAAAAGAACAAATTAATCATAGCAACTTTGGTGGTTGTGATAGGTTTATTCACCAAAAGACTTACAAACCATTAATTATGGTGGTTTTCATAGACTTATTCATCTAAAAGAGAAAAACTTGCATACCACTGATTTAGGCATTTATGTCTGTTTTTGTGGCTGATGAAACAACAATTTGTGAATCCAAATCCTAAAAATCAGAACATCGTAGACCAATCAGAAATGTGTAACATAAATCCTAACCATCTTCCTATTACAATATATAACTTTCATATATACTAATTCAAATCTTAACAAGGATATATACAGTTAAAACTCAAGTTAATTTAACGCATCCAAAAATAAGTTTTTATTTTTATATCTTGTATGACAGTAGTCAAGGTCATTATTTGGGGGAAAATATAGCAGAGAGACAGAACTCACGCCTGGTCCTGCAAAAAGAGCTAGAATCTGAAATGCAAATGCAATAAGCAACCTGTTTGATACAAACTACAAAAGTCGTTAGTAACTGAGAAATACAATCAAAAGATATCGTGCATATATCTGTCACAGTCGATTATATTTTAAAAAAAAAAAAGAGAACTCGTTCTTGATAATTCGGCACAAATACGTACCCAAGGAGCCCAAGCTATGCTATGGAGGATCTGCATTTAAAAGACAAACATTATACCAGAAAAATCAGTTAGGACAGTTTATTAACCTCTTAATAGTTCCATTAAGAGGCAAACTATACATTGCTAAAAGGTGAATCTTGTTTGACCAAAAAAAGTATGCCTCTTAATGCTTCTAAAACCCTCTAAATCAATTTGTATATTGGGTCCCCCTTAACCACTAAGTGCTCTAATTTCATTATGAACAATTACCAAAAAATCATATTTCATTTTGCACTATATCATAAGTTTCTCTTAATAATCCTGCAAGAAACCATTTAGCAACTATCAAACTCAAACAACCCCTTATTCCTTCTATGGTGATATCAATATTCACATCAGTTCGTGGGACAACAACAAGTTCGCACAGGGGGGCTTAGCTTTTCTTGAATTACCACTTTGGCTATCATATCTCAGTTTTCTTAGGAATTATCTGTCAGAAATTAGAACAAAACGGATATCTACTTACATGGATAATGTTGAAGAAAAGCCCAATTACATAGAGTTTTTCTTCTTTGATAGCTTTAGCCAACAAGGGCATAAGAACCATCTACAGGAATTAAATACAAGACAACTTTTAATATTAAAGTTCAACCACAAAAACATACAAAATACATCTTTGACCGTACTGATTGTATCACCTAACACTTCAGGAAGCAAGAGGGCTAATGTTCGATTCCATGGGGGCTATCAATATATATATATATATATATATTATAGTGGATTTCCCCAAGGGATAGCTTTGTGTGGTTCAATTGTTTGTATTGGTTAGTTGACTAAAACTCAGATCCATGGTTACCCAAAAATATGCTAAATTTACAAGACATACTTGAGATATAATCCCTGCGATGTTGTTGATGATGAACAAGTCAGCAAACTGATCTTTATCAAAATGGAATTCCACCTTTAAATAGAACTGCAGTATACAAATATGAATGTTTAACTTATGGAAAGGACTCAAGGTTTAAAGTAGTCTCAGAGTTAGTCTTTTCTTTTAGTAAAGTATGACAATTAGTTACTTACATAATCCCAGAAGAGATGAGTAGGTTGTTGGAAGGATATTCTGGAAATGGCATCTTGAATTGGTTTCTTTGGTATAGCAACTTGAAGCTTTTTACATTTGCACTGAAAAGATTGCTCCATACACAATGTGACAATGTCAACTAAAAACCCAAAATATTCACCAACCATAAAATAGAGAAGGTAATGAAACCCTAAGCACACAAAAGCCATAGAGATGTGGCAACCAGAAACATATGAGAGTAGCGAGTGGAGAAGAGATGTGCCAACCAGAAACACCAGAAAAACGAAGATCTCAATATGATCAGATACCTAAAATCACATTATAATATGATGTAGAACTTACAGGAAGAGGCGGAGGTATTGTGGCGGGCGGGCGGAGGGGCGACGGCGTGACCACCGGATTGACCGACCTTAGGGTAGAGCGACGACGGACCATACAGCGGATGAGACATCGGAGGCGACTATGAAGACGGCGGCGTTTGGCGGTTGTAGATGGAGGATTGTGAATTATATGGTGGATTCAGGCGATTTCTGATGACGTTAGCTGCATGATATCATGACTTACAAGGATTAACAATTTGATATCATGACTTATTCTTGTATGTAAGTGCTCTACTTTCTCTGTCGATTTCTTCCCGACGGGGTTTGATTTGGGATGCGAGAAGAAACCCTAACTTGAAAAAGTTTGATTTGAGGGGGAGGGTGGAAGGAGAAGGAGAGTGGGGTAACAAGACACATATGGCAGAAACTGAATTTTCTTGGATGGGAAGGAGAGGAATGAGGGGGAACGTGGGAGGAGAAGGAGAGTGGGGAAGAAGGAAACTGAATTTTCTTGAAAACAGTTTCTTGAAAAGCAGTTGAGTTATTTCTTTTAATATATAGTAAAGATATCATAATGCTGAAAATCTGTTATTAGAAAAGATGTGAAAAACAATACAATCAAGTAATTGATTATCACAAGTGACAAATATAACTATTGAATGCACTTCAGAAGAGAAAGGGAGTTGAATGGACCGTTTAGTAGCTATATAAAGAATGTACCTCAGTTCTAATAGTGAATTTGTAAAACTCAAACATTCCCATTGGTGATTGTCTAATTGAATATGTTGACATAATATGGTCCAATATCTAATCCCACCCAACCATCAGGATAGCAGATGTCGATACAATCTGCACAATTAAAAAAATTGAAATTTGAACTCAAATTTTCCCTGGTTGATGCATTCAATCTTTAATCCTCCAGTGTGTGTTTCAGAAGAAGAATCCTCAACACTAAAACCAAGCAAGCCAAATAAAAACCAAGGCCATAGAAAAATGGAACATGCCAATACAATATATAAAAACTCAAAATTGGGAACAATGGTAGAGAAAATATACTTGTCTAAGTGAAAACCCAATCGGCTGATAAACACAAAAAAATTGAGTGATTGCAGTATATAAAAACTCAAAACTTGCAAAACTTGCAACAATGGTGAAGAAAATATACCTGTAGGAGATGATTGAAAACCCAATTTTCTGCTAAAAACAAGAATTTAGATCAATTGAGTGAGAAAAACAACACAAAAAAATAAAGGGGAAATATTATATCAAAAGGGAATATTGAAATGATACCTAACAGGAAGAAATCCATGGCTCTCTTGTTGAGTTCCGAGAAGACAGTAAACCAAAAGGTTGAAGAAAAGACGACAAATTGTAAGAAAATGTTTGTGACGATTAGAACCAGAATACCTCATAAACACCAGGGTTCATCAGCGATACATATTAGTTTGAGAAATTGAGCCCTAATTTGAAATTACAACAACAAACATAGCTTACCCGAATAATATTGCAATCCATATATGCCATCATGTTTGAGGTCGTCGATTCTCCAAGAAGCAAGGATGAATTCAGACGGTGATTGAATTGCTGATGGTTTTTGTTCCATTTTGAATGATTTGAATGAAGGACGTGGGCTAGAAAAAAATTAACGTGGCCATGAAAATCAGTTTTCTTGAAAACAGTTTCTTGAAAACAGTTAACTCAATTCTTTTTAATATATAGTATAGATAGTATAGATACAACTATTAAAGGAAAAAGCAATTTTTATTTTACATAACCATATAGTCATAAGATTATTTTTAATATTAATTGTTAAAAAAATTATTTTAAATAAAATGATCTTTTTTAATATTGTCTAATAAATAATATGTAATTATTTGACGTTAAATAAAAGTAAAAAAATCAAAATCAGTTTTAAATATGTAAATAAAAGAAAAAGAAAGCAGATATATATATATATATATAAATTCAATAAAAAACCCTACTCTTTAACCTCCTCTTCCTATCTCTCTCTCCTCTTTCAAGACTCCGCCGCCTCCCTTGTAGCCACCATCTCCGGCGAGTTCCGCCCCCTCCCTCATTGCCACCATCTCCAGCGAGATTCCGCCGCCTCCTTCATCGCCACCATCTCCGGCAAGATTCCGCCGCTCCCTCCGGCATTCCAACCCTTCACGACTTTTCCGAAACCTGAATACCCTTCACGGTCTATTTCTCATAAGCCACCGGAACACCATTGCCGGCGGTAACAAAGGCTACGGTGGTGTTTACGCCGGCAAGGTACATCAGGCTATGGTGGTCGCTGGCGGGTTACATGAGAAGAGAAAGGGTAGATGCTGGAAACCCAAAAACTGACTCGGGTCAGCGAGATTTTTTTGCTGGCTCGATAAGATCTCGGTCAGCATCTAAGTCAGTGTTCAGTCAGATTAAAGATTTGGAAAACACACTGACTGCTGACCGAGTCAGATTTGCTGACCGAGATAGGTCTGGTCAGTGCGAAGTAAACAGGGCCAAGTCTTAGGAATCGTATCTAAAAATATTAATTTTTAAATAAAATCTAAATAGAAATTATACAGAGTCAGAGCCCTAAGGCTGCGTTTGGTGCACAGGCAAGATGGGACGGGACGGGACAAAAAAGTTTAGTCCCATGTTTGATATGACATGGGACAAGGTGGGACTAAAACCCATTTTCATGGGACAAAATTAGACTTTTTTTTGTTCCACCAAAAGGGGTGGAACAACCTTGGACAACTCATTAAATTACTTAGTTACCCTTCCATCAATGCAAAATCTTAAACAACGTTTCCCCAAATCTGAAGCAAAACTCAGCAACCCCAAAGATAAAACCTAAAAAATACTCCCCCAAATTTGAATATGAAATGTTGAACTCCCCTAAATTCCAAAATCTGAAATCGGAATCCTAAATCAAGCCCTCCGGTCGAACTCCAAAGAATCAATCGTACTTTTTCCCCTCTTGAACCGAACCTATTAGTCCATATCATCCAGATCAGCATTTGAAGGTCTAAATGCAGATGATGAATAGGATATTGGTAGCGGTGGTGGAAAAAGAGCTTGAAAAGAAAAAGTAAAAATACAATGATGATGGGTGAACCTGGAAATCGCCGTTGCTGTTGGGAGAAGATGAGAAAGGTGGATTTTATTGTGAAGAAGACTAGGTTAAGGGCCATGGGCTTTATTTTATATAATTCATTTTTACTTTTTTAAAATGGATTGTAAAAATGTTTTAAGTAATTTTATATTTTAAAGTATGCAAATATTATTTAGTCGTAATTCATTCAAATTTGTAGAAAAAAATATATTTAAACATTTAGTTAATTTATGTTTGTTTATAATTGTTATAATATAAAAAAAAATAAAAAGCATATATTTAAGGGTAATTACGTCATTTTAACAGTTTAGTCCGTCGCGCAAATACGTTTCTCCCATCGTTCAAACACCCAATCATTCTTAGGCCGTCGCTCAAATCGCCATAGTTGATCGTTGAGCCCTAAATATACATCCCCTTGGCAAATCGTCATCCTCAAATCGCGGTCGTGCAATTTGTTCGTCCTCAAACAGTCGCCATGCAAATCGTTCGTCCTCAAATCACCGCCGCGCAAATCGATTCATAGTGTTTCCTCAATTTGACAGTCATAATGATGATTCATATTCAATTTGACGATGATTTGAACTCAATTTGACAGTTTGTTTGATTTTTTGAACTAAATTGGACAGATCTCAATTTGATACTTCTTTTAACAACTATGTTTTACGCTGAACTTGATTAAGGAACTTTGATGCTTTTTAAATGATAGCGGTTGCTGCTGTATGTGTAATTTTGTGACAGATTAAGTAGCTTATTCCTTGATGCTCGTTACTCATTCTACATGTCACTTAAATGTTCTTAATTTGTGTTAATTAATAGTTCTTCTTAGGCAGAAGGCAATCCAAATATCCAAACATTGGGCCCAGACTAATCCTCGGCAATTTTTGGGCCGAAGCCCTACTGCTAAAGCATGCAGCCCGGGGTCGAAGCCCCGTACCTCCAGAATGCGTCCCCCAGGGCTTGAACTCGGGTTCACCACTATGCAGTGCCGAAGTCTTACCACTATGTTAACACTCATTTGGTCAATTTCTTTGTATCTTCATTAAGTTTGTCCCATATGATCTCAGCATCCTGATCAAGCCCCACAACAATTTCTTCCAATGGTTTCCTTGTTCCTATATGACTTCTTGTGCTGGAAGTACTTGTACCAGCAGTAGCAGGTTGGCATTTGACGCGGTCAATTCTTGAAGATGAATCGATTTTTATGTTACCAATATTGATTGTCATGAGTTCCTCCTTGATAGACTTGATAGAATTCAGTATCTTGTTAAGATCCAGGGAGGTTTCTTCCTTCTTGGAGGAAGATCAACCACAACAGGAAGAGATAGAGGTTAGTTTGATCTCTAATTTTCCAAAATTATTCTTATTGTCTCATTGTTTCCTAATTGGGACTGCATCTTAACGAAAAGTTAAATCTTTGAACCTAGTTGTCTGCATGGCATATATGTACACATGATATTCAAATTAATATGTTGTGTTCTCAAGATCATTTACAAGGGGTTTCTTTTAATAAATTTTTATTTGATGTTGCCAGAATAGACATATGCAACCCTGTTTCAAGATCACAGATCAGAGGCCGACATAAGAATCATAGGGAACACTTGCCAGGTTAGCGATTTTAACGTAATAGGATATTTTTTTTACAGTGAAGAGTTTTGAGTGTTTACTTTACTATCATTTTTACGTCTACTTATATTCATGGCTTTTGTAATGGTTGATTTGCATTTTTCTGATTTTATCATGATAGAGCAATGGAGCATATTGTGCTTGTTCATTATATAGATAAAACCATGGTAAGCCTCAAGGACATAATAGAATGGTGGTAGGTCTATCTAATGGCTTTCCTTAACTATGGACAAGACTATTCATATAATATAGCATTGATCAATTGATATTCTTGTATACCCGTCCTTTTGATAATAACTTGTTGTAACTTAGTGTATGTTTATACTCCCTTTTGTTGATTGGAAATTTCTTCCATCCATGTGATTGCTTTATTTCTATGGACTTATGCACCCTGTTATAATTTATGTAGCCTGAAATATTATTTACTGTATATTATATATATGGGCAGTTGTCTTCCCTATATATATGAATATGGTATTCCAATACCCAATAAAATATTTCTACCTAGTTGAGTTTTTGCTATGTAACAGGACACAAGCATCGGGAAAATGTTTCAGATAGCCTTATGTGTACACTTTCACTTGGTTGTTTTCCAAAAGTCGATACTTCTAACAAGGACAAGTCTACAGCCGTAATCAGGTTACAAATCCGGCTTTCCCAAGACAAGAATTTCCGAGATTTAACTTTACCTTTCATCCAATCAAAAGCTAAGTGTTGGATATTCTCAAAGATCTCCTTTTCCTTCATCATCATTACACCATTGAACATCTTGCTGTTGTGAATCCGCCATATGGTCCAAAAGAACTCAGCTCCAATCACCTTAATGACGTCTTTTTCACGAGTGTCTCTCTCGCCATCGCTAATGCAGATTTCCGTCCATATGCTTTGCGCAGAAGTTTCATTCATCGGCCAACATTTTACCTAGCGCGATAAATAAGCCAAAACCATCCTCGTAGTCGAGCAAGCAGCCACGATATGATCTAGAGTTTCCTCTCTCGAATAGCACAGTTGGCAGTCGAGCGATTGCAACTCCACCTCTCATTTGTCAAGATTATCTTTCGTAGCTAATCGACTACACAGAATTCTCCACAGGTTGCCTTACTCTAGTCCACGTGAACTACGTGAACTATAAGAGTTGTCACGTGATGGTTGAAGCTCAGGGATGTGGTGGAGTATCTCATCTACCCAGGGTTCAAATCCAGGTGTCCACAGTAATTGCAGCCATGTGTTTATCACCGTTAATATCTTACGGCTATGATTTGCTAGGATTAGTTTGATAACAGCCCACAACTCAAAGAAAAAGTTGGGTCCATGTTTGATTTGTCAAAAGTAACACCTTCTTTGTCCTTGTAGTCTTGAAATTTCAAGATTGCCATCGGGCTTGCAAACCCTCGGATGTTAAAAGATTTTCGTTCTTTTATTGAACTTGTTTTTCTTTTACTCATTTAAAGCCACATAGACCAGAATCATAACCTAATTTTTCAATAATCTTGGGAACAGAAGAGCTAAAATCAAGATGTTTTTACAAACCGTGATGTCAATCTTAATATCTTGAAAATGTAAGTACAAGTTTTACTTTGAAAATTAAACTAAGTAAGAACAAGTTTTACTTTTGACAAACCAAATTATTTTAATTAATTTATAGTTTATTCTTTAACAGTTTCATTATATGAACATTTGAAAGGAAACATTCATTGCCATCCAAGTGGACTTCAAATCCATATATATGGTTATACATACAAAAAACCAATGCCAATATTAATTAATTTATGGTTCAAGAACTAGAAAAATCACCAGAAAGCTAAGCCCTAACTAACAACAAAACTCTTTACTCATCAAACCGATATCGATCTACAAATTAGTCTTGTACCATTACGTTTTAATCAAGACGGAACCAGTGGTAGAACGTCATATTAAAACGCTGCTTATGCTCGCATGGTGCTCTACAACCGAATCGTACACCGAATTCCAAATTCACACGAAAACCTACCTCCGTTAATGGCTTCCCCAGCTTCAATAAACTTGGCAGCCCAGGTGCAGGCATGTGAACTTTCACAATCTTTTGTTTTAGTTTATTCAGGTAGAACCCCGGAGCCATGGTACTTGCAAGAAGGTAATAACTTTCGAGGTCCTCGGGCAAATAATAATAGATAACGATGTTGAACTGATAGTATGAAGCCAATATCAATCTATTGCGGTTGTTGCAAATGAAGTTTAAGTGGACCGATTTCTTCTTTTCTTCACTCATATTGGCAGATGCTGTTTTGTTGTACCCAGGGAGTTTTAAGTCTTCGATCTTGCATATGGGTTTTAAGGGATACGCATACGCGATAAACAGAAAAAATACTACGTACAAGATCACGAAGATGGAATAGAAAAGATAGAAACAAAGTTTTCTTTTTTTGGGCAAAGGAACCCTTACTAATGACTCGATGGCATCTTGTTCATCGACTTCAGGAACTATTTCGTCCTCCAAGCCCCAGGGGTCACTTCCATCTTGCCGATTTGATGCAAGTTGGTGTTCCTGATTGTGGGTTAAAACCCGCTCATCAACGGGTGTTGTATCAGGGTCGGGATCATCGGAGAAAGGTTGGATGATTATGTTTATGATTTTTGATAAGTATGGAGTGATAACATTCAGCCATCTCATTTATCTTTTGGTTTATATTTGTGTTTGTGAGAAAGGAAGAGATTAAGAGAAGTAACCACATAAATGGAATGATTTCCAAAAATGTGGAGGTTTTTTATACTCATATAGATATTATCATATGGTCACGTTTATAAATCAAATCCTAAATTATTTGTGCAAGAAAGAAAGCAGGAAGACACATGAATATTCTTCAGAACCATATGTTTAAATATGTAGTTATACATATAGGGCTTTATTTAAAATAAAGTAAAAACACATTTGGACATGGTTTTTGTAACTAGTTTAAAATAAACTGTGCTATATTAATTATTTCATAGAACGATTTATTTGAAAATGTATATCCTATGAGCACAAGTTTCTATAAAAGATAAATTTACCGAATATTTAAAAAAAATATCATATAAAATAGCTAATATGTTTTTTTATTTTAAAATGGTAGTATAAATTTGTTACTATGTCTAAAAACATCCTATGAACTTGTTAAATCTCTTTTTAATAAGACAAACTCTAGGTGCCATATAAGTTTATCATAACAATTTTTGTTGCAAACTTACCGCTTATTCATTACCAACCGAGCTACATGCAATTAGCCGTAATATTTTTTAAGTAAGACATTTTAAACGTCTTATAAAACCAATTTTATTTGTAGTGATAAAGACTTCGTGTAACACGTTTTGCAGCTTTGACACCATTTCGGAAAAAAAAGTGGGCATGGGTACGTGGATGCAGTGGCGAATCTAGAACAGAAAACCACGTGGTTCCCTACTAAGTTTAGTTGGAAAAAGATGAAAGCGTCAACTATACTTTTGTCGGGTCGGGTCATTAAAATTAAAAATCAAACATTTACCAAATAGTGATATTTAAAAGTTCTTACAATTGTACTCGATGAGGTCTTATAACTTGAAATATTTGCATAATCATATCGTTACTAATACCTTCTAAAACAACTTTTTCGATATACAAAACTAATTAATCACTCAAAAACTGATCACCAATTTTGTTGTGTGAAGTACAATAAAAGATTCAAAATATCATTATGAATTAATAATTATATCTAATCGGATATTTTGTATTTTGCATTCGACTATAATATTAACTCCTAGTTCCTAATAAACAATTGAGATGTATAACTATATCAATTCGGAAATATAAAAGAAGATTTAAAGTTTTGATTTTGATTTTTGAACAAACCTAGCTATGACTACAATTGAAAATCGGATTGCAAATTGTGAATTGAAAACGAATTGCGAAATTCAATTGGTCAATCAAGATTAGGTTGTGTTTTTTTTTAGGTATGTGGGTAAGACTTAAAATTGTTGGGCCTAAACAAAAAAATAAAAATAACACCTCTTTAAAATATTGGGCCTAAACAAAAATATAAAAATAATATCTCTTAGAGCACTAAGATATTAGAACTTGAGACCTACCATACACAAGGAGGGATGTTATCCACCACAACACCATTGATTTCATTTATCTTAAACTGCTTAAAAAATAATTAAGGTGGTTCCTCTAAAAAAATTTAGGTAGGTCCCAAATTTTTTTCTATATAACTTCTAACAAAGAAAAAATATTTAGGTAGGTCCAGGGACCTACCTAGGGTGTACATAAATTCGCCCTTGCGTGGATGGTTTTATAAACACAAATGAAAAGTCTCCAGATATGGATACCATGGAATTATGGTGTGACATTTTGCCACTATGAAACATTTTTTTAAATGTTGAAAAAAAGTCACAATAATTCAAAGCAGGGGACCTTTAATTAGTCTGCCTCATTGAGTACTCGATCATTCCTCAATAGTGTCTATCTATTTAGTCCAAAATTTATGGAAACTTACACGAAATAAACAAATAACAGCAAGGTGGTAGCTAGAAGTCGATCATAATGGATCCTTTGATCATCATTTCCCATTCGTCATTGGCCTTCTTGGCCGTTTCTACGTTGGTCCTGATATTCTGTTGGAAAGATTATTATTTTATTTACGATCATCGTCTGTTCTATGTCCTTGGTAACTTCGGTTCTAAATTCTAACTCGCTAGTTGTATAAAATCGTTGGTTTTAGTTGTGCATGTTGATCTCAACTACTTCGATATATTCCTAATTTTGTGTTGTGCTACATGTACAGGTTTGGTGTTTAGCCATTCCTTGACGAGCTATGCGATTACGAGTGTTATAATATGGTATTTTACAGAAAATGGTGAAGATCTTGCGACGTCTGCACTTTTGGCGAACATCCTAGATTCGTTATCATCGTTTTCAGTCATATTCATGGCTCATGTAGCTGACTCTTTTGTTGGAAGATTCCGAACGCTCTTGTTTTCAACCACTGCGTATCTCGGTGTAAGTATAAATGATCCCTTGTCATAACTAAAAATCATTTCTTGTATTCCTAATTATGTCTAGTCATCTAGTATATATTCCCTAAACAATGGCGATATGATCGTTCCTCTGCAGTCTACATACCTAAACATGGTTTTTTTTGAAGGGTATCCGATGCTTTGCCCCGACTAATCGCGGCAAGGTTCAGCGACAACTAAAGCATCTTGTCTGAGTTAATCCCCAGTGGCCACAATTTAGAAGCGCCTGGATTCGAACCCGGGGTAGAAGGGTTGACTAGCCACTTCCCCCACAGGCCTTAACCATTACACCACAGTCTTGTGGTTTACCTAAAAATAGTTTAATAGTATTTTTCATTAATTTAAAAAATAAGTTCTTTTCTATTGTAACACGTAATAAAATTATAATGGTAGTGTGAACTTAGCCAGGTTAGGAAGACTAACTTTTGTCCCTGCTTCTTAATTGTTAGGGAAACTACAACCAAACTTTTATGAAACTTAGAGTTTATAAGACCATGCTCTATAGAATGTTTTTGTACTTTTTAAAGATAACATGTTCTATTAGCTATTTACTTCCTATAAACTCATCTTTAAAATGTCACCTTTTTAAATAGTGTTGTATAAAATAGTTAAAGGAAACGAAATCCAATTCCAAAGGATTCTTGCGTTTGGTTGGTTATAGATGAGGGAATTGGAATTCAAAGATGAGAAAGTTTTCTTTTAAACGAAGGAATCTGAAATCCTTCAACAGTCGGAGGGATTTTAAGTTCACTACGTTTGGGAATCAGATGAATTACCATTTTACCCGACAAAACCCATTTACCCCACTTTTATTCCCTAATGTCATCAGCAACGACAGACCCCATCGTGTGAGCACCTTCATCGACCTCCTTTAACCTCCATTCATCGGCAACCATTTATGAACGCCGACCACAGGTCCACCACGTTGTACTCCGATGGTCGCTGCACTTCACGCTGCACCTCACGCCTCAGAATGACGTCCCCACTCGCTTTCTTTAGATCTGACTCTTCTTTCATTCAACCCTGTTTGAGTTGATTTCTTCATTTTTGGCTGCATATTTGTTTTGGTTTCAAATCAGTTTATTTGTATATATGTCAATAGGGTTGTTTATTTGTAGCATTCTACCTCGAAGCAGACAGAGTAATCCATGACCCGTTTAACTTTTGTGAATCTTGCTGAATTGGGCCAACAAAACCCTTCCTAAAATAGATAGTGCCAATCTATATAGACAGAGTAATCCATGACCCGTTTAACTTCTGTAACTTTTGAGCAACGTAAGAAAATATGGTCGCACGTCTCGGATGCCTCATTACACATGGCGTAGGTTTCAGTAGCGATGTTAATACCTCTTTGAACGAGATTACTCATTGTAGGGAGTCTGTCGATCCTGGCTCTCCGGTTGCAAATTGTAACTTTAAAACCAGCTTGTTCCAAGTCGTTGGTGGCCAGCTCTTCATAAACTCATGTCGTCAATTGCCTCTCGAAGTGAGACGGAGCTGAAATCACCTCACCATTCGACGAAAGACAAACACACGTCCAAACCGCTTCTAGAATCATGGATCGACAAATTGCTGCAAATGTCTTTGACGATCGATACCTCACGCTCTTCCAGACCATTTCTTATCTCTCTCCTCCAGCTTCCACAAAACATTGTACCTCCCGTTGACCTGGAGATTCTTTCTGCAATTGTACAATTAACGTTAGTGTGAAGAGCCGCGAGATGGGGAAATCTTTCCTCAAGGGAGGATGATCCATTCCAAGCTTCCTTCCAGAACTTGAATTTTGACCCGTCAACCATAGGACGTTGCATTGCATTAGGCCATCCACTATTGGGAGCTTTGAACCCAATGAACATAATTGCCACATCAGCGCTACATCAGTTTTCCACTACTTTACCCAAACCAACCCAAACCATCCACTATACCCAACCCAATCTTACCGGCATTTTTATTTCATTAAATAATTAATAGAGGAATCGGTTGATCACGCCTTATTCGGGTGTTCAATGGTGAAAAGTTTGTGGAAGCTCGTAGGGAGGTGGTGGAAAATAGATGTTAGTACGTGCAACTCTTTAGAAGATTTGGTGGAAATAGGTAATCAAGGAGGAACGGATGCGAAAAGAAGTAAGAGATGGGTGGCGATGGTTTGGTGTATATCATACCTAATTTGGTCGCAAAGGAACAATTTGGTTTTTAGTCAAGGAGGTGGGACGTTGGAGGATGCATTGCTCAAATTCCAACTAAAGACCTTTGAATGGGTAAATCGTCGCGACAAGGAGATTGCGGTGGATTGGGTCAATTGGGTTTCGAACCCGTTTATGTAAAGCTACATATGGTCGTGAAAGGTTTAGCCTACAGTTGGTCGAGAGCTGTCGTTTCAGGATGGTTAGGACGTCTCTGCAAGGTCTATTGCAGCAGTGGAGTAGCTGTGGGACTGCACGAAGTCTGCTGTCGGGACTGAGTGCAGCCGGAGGTCACTGATCGATAACTGCAGAGGCAGCAGAGGTTCGCTCGAGAGTGGTCGCGGGTCAGCTGCTGTGTTTGCCGCTGTATTTGCGGTCTTGTCCGTGGCAATAACGTGAATCGTGTTTTAGGGCTGACTTGTATTGTACTTCAGAGTTTGGTAAGTTGGCGGCTGTTCGTATCGCGCTACTCGGCTTATATTTGATTTCGCTCAGAAGAAATTGGTGCAGGAGTATGAAAGCATCTCTGCTTAGCTGCTGGTTTGTAGTAGGTTGCTGTTAGCTTTGGCTTTTTTGGTGGTTTACTTCTTGTAAATCATCTTTTGTATATGGTTGGTGTGGTATGTTGTAGTTTTGTTGGAGTCTGTTTCTCGTGTTTTGGCTACTGGGCTTTTTATGCCTTTTGTAACTTTTGGACCTTATTGGTGGTTTTGGTAATAAATGGTTTTTTGGTTGTTCAAAAAAAAACTAATAAAGGAAATAAAAAAATAAAATAAGAGAGAGAAAGAAGAGAGAGATAGACAAAAAGAGGGGGGGGGGGGATTGCCTCTCGGTTTCTAGAAAACCGAAGGGGGTAGGGTGGATGTTTGCCTTAGCATCCAAGGTTGTGTACCCGATGCACCCGAAGGACCCGATGTCCAAACCGATGCCAGGCTTAACCATAATGGATGGCCTTGGGCTGTGGTTATGAATGTTACATTTATCATCCTTTAGTGGATATGCAATGCTGCCCCAAGGTTCCCCTTCTTGTTTTGTTGTTACTACAGTCCTCACCAAGAATGCCGGATGACCGTAAAGAGATTGGATGATATTAAACTTATGTGACTTTTAACAGATTTTAAAATAACAAATGTTGCTAAATGATGATCATACTTTTTTCAGATCAAAAGATCATTATTAAGAATTTATTGGTCCTTCCAAGATTACGCCTCTCTCTCTCATATATATATATAGAGAGAGAGAGGTAGGTAGGTTCATATAAGAAGCAACTAGGCGCCACGTCGGCTTTGAGTATGGTCCCCCCTTTAATTCAATGCCCTCCCATGAATCGCGTCTAGTCATCCGCCGTGGATCTGACGTGGCGTCTAGTCATCCGCCACGTGTCGTGCTCTCGGTTGTCCTCACGTTCACAACCAAAAAGTGGTTCACATTTGAACCCACCCCTATATATATATATATATATATAAATTGTGAACCACTTTTTGGTTGTGAACGTGAGGACAACCGAGAGCGCGACACTTGGCGGCTTTGAGTGTGGTCTCCCTCTTTAATTCAATGCCTTCCCATGAATCGCGCCTAGTAATCCGCTGTGGACTTGACGTGGCGTCTAGTCATCCGCCACGTGTCGCGCTCTCGGTTGTCCTCACGTTCACAACCAAAAGTGGTTTACATTTGAACCCACCCCTATATATATATATATATATATAAATTGTGAACCACTTTTTGGTTGTGAACGTGAGGACAACCGAGAGCGCGACACTTGGCGGCTTTGAGTGTGGTCTCCCTCTTTAATTCAATGCCTTCCCATGAATCGCGCCTAGTAATCCGCTGTGGACTTGACGTGGCGTCTAGTCATCCGCCACGTGTCGCGCTCTCGGTTGTCCTCACGTTCACAACCAAAAGTGGTTTACATTTGAACCCACCCCTATATATATATATATATATATATATAGAGAGAGAGAGAGAGAGAGAGAGAATTTTTCAAATGAGAAACATAACTTTTTAAGAAAATGTGAGAAGAAATCTCAGCCATTTTATCCGGTCAATAAAGACGGGTTTGACTGCCCCCCTTTAATAATCTCTACCCTCCCATGAATCGCGTCAATCCTCCGTGATCAGTCTGAATAAAACATAGGCGCCAATTCACATTGCCACGTGGCGTGATTATGTTGGTCCTCATGTTGACAATGAAAAATAGGTTGATATTTGAAATTTCCTCTCTCTCTCTCTCTCTCTCTATATATATATATAGAGAGAGAGAGAGAAAGAGAGAGGGAGAGAGAGGTGGGTTCATACGAGACGATTTTTAGCCACGCATTTTCAGTTATGGTGGACGCGATCACGGATGATTGACGCGATTCATGGAGGGTGGAGATGATTAAAGAAGAGTGACCCGGTCAAAGCCGCCTATATTTATCGGATGAGTGGTTGAGAATTGTCCTCACATTTTCTTAAAAAGTTAGCGTTCTCATATGAACCTTTCTATATATATGTAACGCTTCGATCAACTTATTCTTTTGAAACATTGTCAGTTTCGGCCCAAACCTAGTTAATTTGTCTATGACCCGGTTCGCACCACATTAAGCCCAGTTCTTGAACATGTCAATTGGCCAGCAAAATGGTTTGCAAAAGAGGTGTGATATATGTATGTATGTGAGGAAATGTCTAATTGCTGCTTTAACTTTTGAAAAAATCTTTTTGCTTTTTTATATTAATTTTCTGCAATGTAGATGATGATGTTTTGGTGAAAGTTCGTGACATCTATAGCTTCAAGTGAGGTGATTACACAAAGATAATTGTTCGTTTTTTTATTTTTTTATTTATTGATTTGTTATCCAAATTTTCTCATATGTATTTATATAACTGATCATTTATATGAATTTATTGACAATAGAAAGATCGTTTATTGATATCTCTCCCTTTAACTTATATACTGGACACTATACTTAATATGTTGGGTTAATTTCATGTATGCCCTTATTAAAACTCAAAATATCATATTTACCCAACCTAATCTACAAATATCATATATACCCTTCTTAATCTATCATGATATCATAATTACCCAAATAACAATTTTTATTACTTTTTAACTATTTTAAATTAAATTTTAACTTTTAAAAATTGTAAGATGACTATTATAACCCTCCAGATCTTATCCACAAAATACATTGTCTCTTGATCTCTTCTACAGAGATGGTGGTACACTCTCCACCCACGATCCCCTTTTTCTTTCCTTCCCCATCGTCACGATTCCTACATGCAAACCAACAACATTCAGATCCCCCAAATCCTCCGTCTTCATCCCCAAAACCTCCTCCGGCGTAGCACCGTCGAGCACCGAAACCAAACACGAGCAGAAACCTTTAGTGATCTCCGAATCACTGTCGGCCAAAAACCTCATCCTTCTATCGGAATCCATCCTCACATCCAGCCACACCTGTGCCGTGCATCCCATCACTCGATTCGCAGTAACTTTCAGCGAATCGTCGAGCACCGGCAGGAGGTTTGCGTAGTGGACGAGGCGCTTAACTCGGTCAATCGGCTCGGATATCGATTCGAACTAGGAGGTGAGCCTCTGGAGCTTGGCTATGACGGAGAGGTGGTGATCGGACGTGAGAGACGGCGTAACGGTAACGGCGGTGCACGAAAACGCGGCGGATTTACCGGTTCCGGAAACACAAACCGCCGGAGAAGAAGAAGAAGAATCGAGATCGGACTTCACCTTCCCACGATCCCCTTTTTCTCTCCTTCCCCATCCTCACGATTCCTCCTTATTTCTCTCCATCTTACATACCAAAGCTTCCATGGTCGCGATCCCCTTTCTTGATCTTGGTTTAGGGTTTTGTAGTTTTGCGAAAAAAGATTGAATAATCTCTGCAATTTCATATGTCTAGGGTTTCGAATTTTGATCGTTTTCCCCCAATTCCCTTCTGATTCTTGATAAAAAGGTGCAGAAAAACACATAAAAAAAGAAGTTTGATTGAATATATAGAGAGAAAATAGACAGATAGCCATGGGACAGGTTTTTCACAAGCTTTTGGATGCATTCTTTGGCAATAGCGAGATGCGGGTGAGTTATTTATTCTTCAATCCAATTATTATAATGTCTTTGTAATTCAATTTTGTAACTTGAATCACTTTGATGTTATTGGAAAAGAATCTAGGGTTCTATATATATATGTGTGTATATATATATATAACAATAGTATGAAACATACTGGAGCTAAATTAGGGTCTAATTATTAGGTCAAGATATGATTTTTTGCATCTATGATTCAGCTGTGGACTTTTGCAATAATTGTCAATTAGACTAGCTTTTATGATATTTAAATTTTATGTGTTTCATGTACATCTATGGGTATGATTGATTTGGAGCTCAGATTTCATAAAATCAGTGCTTATTTGCATCTAGGTAAAAAAAACAGCATTAAGCCATGCAAGAAGCTTAATGAGCTTAATGGCATGTTTGTTAGTAGCTTAATGTGCTTAACAGGATTCGTAGCTTAAGGAGCTTTTTGCAGAAATCCAGTTCTTTTTTCCTTTCAAATTTGCCCCTCTCAAGTAAAGAACATGTTCCTTCTATCTATTTGCAGGTTGTTAATTGGGTTGGGAACACTGGCAGCTATATTCAAAGTTCTCGATCAACAGATTATTTTGGACAGCAGGTACCCAAAAAATTAAGTTGTTGATGAATATAGTTTTAATTACATTAGTTCATAACTGTTGAATCTGACATTCTGACTTTGGGAATAAGTAATTTGATTTGAGATATTACAAATACACTAATATTGTGATGCCTGGATAAGAATAGATCAAACGAAAAATTGTTGTGTTTATACAAGTATTAATTATTTGTGAACCAATTTGGAGCAAACTGCATAGAGGATTGAGTTTTATGTTTTGATATTTTTTCTGTACTCTTCGTCAACTATGAAAACCGTGTTGGTGGAGGAATTGCACAACGGCTCCCCGGCATCACGCCTTCTTAAGGAGCTGAAAACTGTGTCATGGATTGCAGCAATGCTCTTATCGACGTTTGTGTTATTTATTTTTGGCACCAGATGCTTGTCGGCTCGATTGCACAGGTACTCTTGGATTGTTCTGATATTTCCTATATACTTTATATACTTATTCTTGGCAGGATCTAAAGTCATATACTTTGCACGAACTGTAAATCTTTCCATGTGCTTGTCCTCATTCGTGATGTATATCATGAACGGTATAATTGAAGGAATTTTTTTCATTAACCCCATGACCCCATCTGCATAATAAATAAAGTTGCATTAGACCTCAAACTTAGATAGCAATACCAATGTAGCCAAAGTACTACAAAGAATATATTATATTGCATACCACAAAGTTAAGGCTCAAGTGAACACCCTCCACAACGACTCATTCTTTCCGCTCTTCCCATGGTGTGATAGGTCGATCAAGACTATCAATGACCATCTCGCTTTGCGCCTTAAATCCTTCTATGGCCATTTGCTTAGGACCAATCAGATCAACCGTAGTAGAACCGGAGCCTTCGCCTTCCTTAGGTGGTGGTTCGGTTGCGGAAGTATCAAACACGCCGCTCTTTGATAGCGATTGAGGTGAAACGCTGACCTCTTTCTTGGCTTTCCGCTTGGCCTTGTCTTCTGAAACAGCCACTGGATCTAGATGTTCCCCTGCGTGGTAAGTAGAAGACCAGAGGAGCGGGTTTTGCTTTTCATCAACAAAGCTCCTCATCATATGTCGTATGGAATCTGTAGATATAGCAGTTGTGATCCCTAACCTGCTAGCCTGCAGATGACAAAAACGTCAAGTGTAAATTTATTAATTGTTAATTACATACAGAAAGAAATGTATATCAGACTGTAAGAAAGGTTTTACAAACTTGCAACTATGAGATTAAGCACATGCTTGAATATCTACGGACACAGAAGATCAAGAACGAACATGAAAACAAGTAAAAGAAAAAGAAGCTATTTAAATCTAAATAACCCGTCAGCAGAGAAACACAAAAAAAAACGCTTATAAAGCAAGATGGATGTACCAGCAAAGCAGACAATGTAGATTTGCCACATCCACTAGTACCACAGAGCAGCACCGTCACAGATTCCTTCCTTTCCCGAATTCTGAAAAAGAAGACTGAAAGTTTTAAGCTTAATTACCATATCCTCCCTAACTATATTCACACACAAGGAGTATTTGAAAACAAGCATGGATGACTTTCTTTGTTAAAGATATATAAGACATTGGTAACTATTTAGCAATAGCATCTGGAAGGGCTCGAAAGCATGAAAAAGTCAGGCTGTAATGCTTAAAATCGTCCTTTAGAAAATCTTGTCCTCCAAAAGTGTATGAAACATATGTGAAATAATAAGTTCAGAACATGCCAGGTGATATAATTCACATGTTACATGCAAGCAACACACTGCTACTAGCATGTAAAAGAAAGAATTTAAGCAAACAAGAAGCAACACGTGTTTATTACTTGTGGGTGTGACACATCCAATTCTTACTACCGCTTCCATAAGTCATCCTGGTTACATGGTCTTCCCACTTGGGTGACCATTAGATAAACTAATCCATCAAGTTTAACTTTGAGATGAAGAATTAACTTTGATCAGGCGAGATCAAGTTTAATGTGACTATAATTTTTCTTTTTTACTTCTAACTCTTGACTCTTCTAATGTAACTTCTTAGATTTCTCCTGAGATCTGTTTGGATTAATTTTTCTGATATCTTATAGCCTGTTGGTTTTGAATGTCAGTGCTTTATCCAGTTAAAGATTAAATCTCTTACTATTAGTTTATAAATCTCTTACTATTCTACTCTTTTACATGTCTTTCTATGCAGGAGATGCATATGAGTCCTTTTCCAACTTTTGTCAATCGCCCGGGTATCGTAAAATCACAGGGAAACAATCACCAGGTCCATGATATCCAGAAGAAGGATGTTTTTTCGCCCTTCCATGCTTGATAACCGTGAGCGTTGGCGTGATGAGGAGAGAGACAAATACCTCTATTTGCAAGGATAGGTGGAGGGAGGGCGATAAAGAGCTTGGGGACAACTGTAAGGTGGACCATTGGTCGGACACCTCCTCTGGAAGACACTATGGAGAAGTACAACGTGCACCTCATATCTTTAATTGTATGTCCCTTTTACATGTTACAGGTTATATTTGTGGTAAGCACTAACCGGGTAAACGTCAAGTAAATGTCCCCTTAGACACTTATTCAGTTATTTGGAGTTATTGTTTATAGAGCTAATTCAAAGTGAATGAAGCAAGCCACGCATGTTTCTGTTATTTATTTTCCATTTCTACATTGATGAGTTGATGATTTATTTGAACATATCTGGAAATTTTGAACTTAGCTAATACACATTGCAAAATCTTCTATGCAAGAGCTTTACTTGGCTTTAAAGGTAGAAAATGGAGCCCTGAAATTAGATAGGGCTTTGATATTTTGATTCTGATCAACTTATTTGGATGTGATGTAGAAAGTTGGTATCGTCATATAACCTTCTCTTCGGGAAGCTTGCTTTGAGACGGCTTTTCTTTTATCGCACAAGGCTGACAGAGTTTTAATTGATTATTGATCAACTATTTATGATCATAGTACATTTGAAAATAGTATCGGATTTTCGTTTTCCACGAGCAACTGTATCATATTTATATTTCAGATTTTTTTTTTATACCCCGTTGGATTGCATCTGAAGTGGTGTATTATAAAGTTAAGTTTAATGTTAAATTAGATATGTTGATTTAAAAATGTTTCTTATGACTTCATTATGACCTGTTTAGGGGATGTTTGGGAGTGCTTATTTGGAGGTGCTTATCTCTTTGTGAAAGCTATTTAAAGTTATTTTTGAAGTATTTGGATTGACTTGTCTCCTTGGAAAAGATGATAAGGAGTTTTTTCAAAAGGGAGAACATTCTAACTTTATGGAGAAAAATATTAGCTAATAGACACTTTTCGTCGTAAGCACTCCTAAACACCCCTTTACTATGTTGTCTATATTGTGTTTTTGGATATTTATGAATTCAAAGATGTCTTCGGATTGACCCCTCAAATAACTATGTTAGATAAAAACAGACTACTCAAATAATTGTGTTAGATAATTGAATCTAAAATTTACCAAAAACTATATTTCATTTAAACACATAAGGTTACAATAAGAATATCAAATAACTGAGTCTAGATTAAAACATGTCAAATACTCGGCCTACGGACGGGTACAGTGCTAGTTCTCCTTGGCCGGCGAAGAGGGAGCTCCGGGATAATAGGAAGGGGAATATATGATTTGATTTAAAATGATTAATATTAGGTTTTGAAGGGTACAATTGTCATTTAACTATTTTTATTATTAAATTTGATTTAAAACGGTTAAAATTTAACAAAAAAATGTTATTTGGGTAAATATGATATTTTGATAGGTTAAGAAGGGAATATATGATATTTGTAGATTAGGTTGGGTAAATATGATATTTTCAACTTTAACAAGGGTATACATGAAATTAACCCTAATATGTTAATTTAGATGTAAGGATGGTCTTGATAGGTATGGATTTTAGTGAGAGTTAGATCAAATTCATATTTATATTCTTCTTATAAAAATTGAGTTTAGAGGGTGTATAGAATAAAAAAAATGTTTTAATAGCTAAACTATTTTATAGGACCCTTGTTTATGGGACCAAATAAAAAAAACGTTCTATTTAAAAGCGTTACAAAAACTCTATAAGACGTTTCTGAGCGTCGTATGTAAAAAGCTTTTTTACAACATTTTCTGATTAAAGTGTTTTATTAGCTATTTTATATGATACTACATAAAAAACGTCTTATAAACAAAAATGTCCTCCAAAAAGATAGTTTATAGGATGATTCTAAAAAACGTCTTATAACAATGGCTTACAAAACACTTTATTTTGAAAATAAACTAAAAACTTGTTACGATGCTAAAAACAATTATAAAATTTATTTTAACTCTTTCTGATAAGATGCTTTTTTATTAATCCTCTAAACAAGGGTCTTATAAAAGATTTTATTAGGAGGTTTTTTATTTTTGTATTTTAAGTATATCTTATAAACTTTATTCTATTGGAGTGAATAGACGTTAAATCAAGTAAATAATTAATAAATATTAATTATTTGCTTTATTATATAAAGTTTTGATTTTTAATTTATTTTCGATGATTTATCCGACTTTCTAAACTTTTTATATTTGAAAGTGGTGTCATATGATAATTAATTTTTGGTTTTAAGTACGATGTATTTAAGCCTAATTGATTGATTGGGTAGTCAATATCTTTATGGCACATATGTTCAGTCAGACATATACAAGATGATAAGGACACCCACTACATTAATTTAAAGTGAATTGCTAAAGTCCACAAATCTAAATATCTTCGTTCAACATACCAATAAAAATAAAAACTTTAAAAAGTTATAGACAATGGTGTCTTTTACAAGAAAAATATAAAAGCTACAAAAAAGTTGGTTCCTTAGTGGTGTTGTTGCAAGAATTGGATTGTCTGAAACCTGATCGTATGTACAAGGTATGAAAGCGGAATGAGTCATTTCGTTTATCGTAGTATAAAAGATAAGGGGTTCTGAAAAGTTCCACCTGCAACATGAACATATTTTTTCCAATAGAGTTGGTTTGAAAGACTTTTCTTTCATCCACAAATTGAGTTTGTGTCCCGTTAGTATTGTTTCCTTAATTTTTAGCTTTTAATTTCAAAGTTATTAGATTTCTAAAAAAATTCCAATAAATGATTTAACACAAGATCTCATATATGGAAAACAATGATCTAATCAACCAACAAGACAAATGTTCATTTTGTGCCAAATATCCACATATTTGTTTCTTATAGCCATATGATACTACCACCTGAAAGTTTTCTAGACGGATCTTTGCATGTGTGTGTGTACGCACACACAAGTATAGGGGACCTTTTTGAGAATATTCAACTTGGATAACCTTGAGACCTAGTGTATCATGTGCTATCTAATATGTTTTCTTTACGATTTTGAATATTGATTAACATGGAAGGCACACAATTTATCATTTGGGGGACGTCACTTTGTAAGCCGATGTTGGGTAGCCATGGGCCTATGCCCAATGTCGTCGCAACTTGTGACTTCATCTTCCACTGACCACAAAAGGCGAGTTTTCGTGGTGAGGGTGTAGAAGATGAAGTCACAAGTTGCGAAGACATTGGCCATGGGCCCATGGCTACCCAACATCGGCTTACGAAAGTAGAACGAAACACGAAAAAGTAGATGTCCTACTAATAAGTTTTCGTGGGTCAATGACTATAATTTTTGGCGAGTTTTGGTCATCTTCTCCAACGAAAAAGTAGAACGAAACAATCAGATCGAATCTGAGAGGAGGGAGAAAAAAGAAGGGGGGGGGGGGTTTGTGGTCGTCGAAGTTGACGATGACGGTGGCCTTAGATCTAGATTGTGATCTGTGTTCCTTGTGTGTGCTTTGACATAGATATATATAGTCAAAAGTTCGGCTGCAAACTCCTTTTTCATTACGAATGTGGGGACAACTGAGAGAACAACACATGTCCTACTCAGTTTGGATTATATTGGATTATTCAAACTGAATGTGATGCATTACTCATGGTGCATAATGCAAAATTCACACTAAATACTATTGTATGTTGTATTATTCACTATGAACAATGCATAACATTAGTTTGAATGATCTTGTATTATTCAGACTGGATGTGATGATGTTCATGGTACATAATAAAACATTCACACTAAATAATACTAAATGTTGTATTATTCACCGTGAATAATGCATAACATTTAGTCAGAATACTTTTGTATTATTCAGAAAGAATATGATAGGTATCGCACTCTCATCGATCCTCACATTCCTATGTATATATATGGTCAGGTTCAAATGAAAACTCAAATTTGATTCCGAATGTAAGGATAGTCAAGAGTGCGCCACATGTTTAATTTTGCTCATATCCAGCCTGAATAATACAAAACTATTTACACTGAAAACTACATTGCAATTAAATTTGAGTTTTCATTTGAACGTTCTCTCTCTCTCTCTCTCTATATATATATATATATATATAGGGGTGGGTTCAAATACAAACCACTTTTTGGTTGTGAATGTGAGGACAACCGAGAGCGCGCCACGTGTCACTCTGAATTTTCGCGACTTAGTGTTATTCATACTGAATAACGCTTTATTCAGATTGAATAAAGCGTTATTCAGTATGAATAACACTAAGTCGCCGAAAATTCAGTGACACGCGCGACTTGTAACCAAAAAGCCCGCAACTTAGTATTATTCAGTCTGAATAACACTATTATTCAGACTGAATAACACTAAGTCGCGGGAAAAGTCGCGCGTGTCAGAAATTTTGTTGCCACGTGTCGTGCTCTGGGTTGTCCTCACGTTCACAATCAAAAAGTGGTTTGTATTTGAACTTTCCCTATATATATATATATATAGAGAGAGAGAGAGAGAGAGAGAGAGAAAGAGAGAGAAAAGTTCAAACGAAAACTCATTTTCATTGTGAATGTGAAAACAACTAAAATCACGCCACTCACTCTGATTATCGATCATGCATTATTCAGAGTGAATATTGCCACGTGGCGATTTTAGTGGTCATCACGTTCACAACCAAACTTGAGTTCACATTTGAACCTAACCTTATATATACAATGTGAACTTATCTTTCATTGTAAGCGTGAAGACCATTGGTATTGCACCATGTGGCAATAATCACTCTGAATATAGTCACTCTGAATATTAATGCTTTATTCAAACTGAGATGCTAACCTCACAACCGGATGGTATACGTTAGGTTGAAATTAAATTCAACCTAGAAGTCGAAGGAGACAAGACATTCTGTGATAATTGATCTGCACGTAGTCGAGAAGGAGTATAATTGAGAAGTTCTCATTCTAAATCTGGGATTTATATGTGAGAATTTGGAGAACGTGGAGAGGGAGATTGACAAGAACAAGCGCATAACTGCAAAAAAATGTGGAGGTTGAAATTGATCGTATGAGATGGGGGAGAATGGATCGTGTAACAAGGAAATGGGTTTCAATCGTAAAGCGATGGAAAAGGAAGAAGGGGAGTGTCTGGAATATAGGAGGGAGCATGGGCTCAATCTAAATAATCGTAAAATAAGCAATTTAAAATTTAGGTTTGATCAAACGAATGATGTTTAAGGAACGGTTTTTTGACTCACCACAAACCATTGCATATATAATTTTATTTTAAAGATTCATAATATTAAAACCTATAAACCATAAAGACTAAAAATGTAATTTACTATTGGATTTTTTCACACTAAACCACTTTGGATCGAGCCCATAACGGTTAAGGGGGAATGTAAGAGGAAATAGGGATATTGTGGGTATAGAAAGGGGTGTCATTTCCTCCCTTTTTTTATTTGTTTTTCACAGCATATATATGGTTTGCATTCAAATTTATTTTTGTGAAAAGTGATGCAAAATCAATGGATTTTTCACGTATAAAAGCCAAAAGTATCATAATCACTACCATCAAAAGAGGTAAAAAGGTGGTGGGTAAAAGAAAATAGTAGTTTTCTCAATTAATGGTTGCATTGAATTAAAAAATAAAAGAGGTAGTAGCATGGTGGATTCGAAAAGAAAAAGTCAACGGAACAAATTAACATATAACTTGATTGGTGTTTTTGGCTAAGCCATGCAAGTATAGTATTTGTTCTTATTAATTAATTTGATATTTGATACATGATAGATTAACCAACTAATATAGAGCTTATTTTTTATGGGGGAATTTATTACTTGTGGAAAAAAATTCATCTAATTATATTGCATTTAATTAATCATCAATTCAGAAATTGCATTTTACCTTGCTTCAATATTTCATATAAAAAATTATCTAGTATGAAGATAAGAAGACAAAAATTAAAAAATCTTTGTATGATTGTATGAGACTGTTTGGTTGGTTTTCATTAAGTCACATACGAATATATCTATGTGTAAAGATTAATCCGTTTGTATATAATAACAAGTTTTTTATGTGATTTTTTTTTTCTAGATGAGATGAATGTATTTTTTTTAATTGGGAGTGTTTTCTTTTAGATGGTAAGAAGATAAATATATTACGAAAATACTAGTGAGAAGCTAGAGAAGTACAGTGAACAACAACCCGATCGGGTTACAAATCCAGCTTTCTCAACACAAGAATTTCCCAGAATTAACTCTACCTCTCATCCAATCAAAAGCTAAGTATCGGATATTCTCAAAGATCTCATTTTCCTTCATCATTACACCATTGAACATCTTGCTGTTGCGAATCCGCCATATATGGTCCAAAAGAACGCAGCTCCAATCACCTTCTTGACGTCTTTTTCACGAGTGTCTCTCTCGCCATTGCTAATGTAGATTGCCGTCCATATGCTTTGCGCAAAAGTTTCATTAACCGGCCACCATTTCACGCAGCGCGATAAATAAGCCGAAACCATCCTCGTAGTCGAGCAAGCAGCCACAATATGATCTAGAGTTTCTGCTCTCGAATAGCACAGTTGGCAGTCGAGTGATTGCAACTCCATCCCTCGTTTGTCAAGATTATCTTTCGTAGCTAATCGATTACACAAAATTCTTGAACTATAAGAGTTGTGAAGTAATGGTTGAAGCTCGGGGATGTGGTGGAGTATCTCATCTACCCAAGGTTCAAATCCAGGTGTCCACACTAGCTAATTGCAGCCATGTGTTTATCACCGTTAATATCTTACGGCTATGATTTGCTAGCTAGGATTAGTTTGATAATAACCCACAACTCAAAGAAAAAGTTGGGTCCATGTTTGATTTGTCAAAAGTAACACCTTCTTTGTCCTTGTAGTCTCGAAATTTCAAGATTGCCATCGGGCTTGCAAAACCCTCGGATGTTAAAAGATTTTCGTTCTTTTATTGAACTTGTTTTTCTTTTACTCATTTAAAGCCACAGAGACCAGAATCATAACCTAATTTTTCAATAATCTTGGGAACAGAAGAGCTAAATTAAATCAAAGATGTTTTTACAAGCCGAGATGTCAATCTTAATATTTTGAAAATGTAAGTTCAAGTTTTACTTTTGACAAACCAAATTATTTTAATTAATTTATAGTTTATTCTTTAACAGTTTCATTATATAAATATACAAACAGCTAGCGCACCGGCTCCAACCTACCGTGCGAACCTGCCCAAACCCAAATCCAAGTTCCAAATCTTTATTTATTTTTAATTTTATATATTGACCCCTTAAACTTATAATATTTATTCATTTTATACCTTTTACTTTTCAATATTTCAATATTTAACTTTAGTCATATATCGTATATTGGCTAAAATATGTAAATAAAATACGTTTTAATTTTAACAAATTACGCCATTATAATCACATCGTCGACACGATCGAAATGAGACTAATATTGAATATTTTTTGATATAATTATTTTATTATATACTATATATATGCTCCAACCGACCCAAATCCTATACTCATTTTCAAATTTACATATTAGCCCCCTAAACTTATAATACTTATTTACTTTATAACTTTTACTTTTCAATATTTCATTTTATGTTTTATTTATATATCGTATATTTGCTAAAATATGTTAAAAAGAGTACGTTTTAATTTTAACAAATTACACCATTATAATCGTATCGTCGATACGATCGAAATGAGCCTAATATTGAATATTTTTGATGCAATTATTTTATTATATACTATATAGTACGATTATATGAATCCAAAACACATGAACAACAGCTACCTACATTTGAAGAAATTACATTTTACCTCCTTAAACTTTTAATATTTATTCACTTTATACCTTTTAGTTTTCTATATTTCATTTTGCGTTTTAGTCATATATCGTATATTGGCTGAAATATGTTAAAGTGTCGGTACCTACTGTTTATGAACAGTCTTTTGGCTTCCTGGTAATTGTTAGTATTATTAAAATCTTCTAAAATTAAAATTTGTAATTTTTTGATTTCTTAAATCATTTATTTATTTTATTAAACCTTTTGTATGACAACATTTGTACAAACTTTATGTTTCATATAAATTCATGTTATTACTTACGATCAAATCTACCACAGTTTATAACACGACGTGAAACCCGGGATCTTATTAGGTAACTTCCTCTAAAATATTAACATAAAATTCATGTTAATACTTACGATCAAATCTACCACAATTTATAACCCGGCACGAAGCCCGGACTCTTAATAGGTAATTTCCTCTAAAATATTGTTCACAACAACGGAACATACTTTACAATATTAACAAAACTCCCCGCAGCGAAGTGCGGGCAAACCCCCTTGTTATATGAACATTTAAAAGGAAACATTCATTGCCATCCAAGTGGACTTCAAATCCATATGGTTAATTATACATAAAAGCTATATAGCGTCATGGGGATACAAAAAAATTACCAATGCCAATATTAATTTATGGTTCTAGAACTAGAAAAATCACCAGAAAGCTAAGCCCTAACTAACAACAAAACTCTTTACTCATCAAACCGATATCGATCTACAAATTAGTCTTGTACCATTACGTTTTAATCGAGACGGAACCAGTGGTAGAAAGTCATATTAAAACGCTGCTTACGCTCGCATGGTGCTCTACAACCGAATCTCACACCGAATTCCAAATTCACACGAAAACCTACCTCCGTTAATGGCTTCCCCAGCTTCAATAAACTTGGCAGCCCAGGTGCAGGCATGTGAACTTTCACAATCTTTTGTTTTAGTTTATTCAGGTAGAACCCCGGAGCCATGATACTTGCAAGAAGGTAATAACTTTCGAGGTCCTCGGGCAAATAATAATAGATAACGATGCTGAGCTGATCGTACGAAGCTGATATCAATCTATTGCGGTTGTTGCAAGTGAAGTTTACGTAGACCGATTTCTTCATTTCTTCACTCATATTGGCAGATGCTGTTTTGTTGTACCCAGGGAGTTTTAAGTCTTCCATCGTGCATACGGGTTTTAAGGGATACGCGTACGCGATAAGCAGAAAAAATACTACGTACAAGATCACGAAGATGGAATAGAAAATATAGAAACAAAGTTTTCTTTTTTTGGGCAAAGGAACTCTTACTAATAGTAATGACTCGTTGTTATCTTGTTCATCGACTTCAGGAACTATTTCGTCCTCCAAGCCCCAGGGGTCACTTCCATCTTGCCGATTTGATGCAAGTTGGTGTTCCTGATTGTGGGTTAAAACCCGCTCATCAACGGGTGTTGTATCAGGGTCGGGATCGTCGGAGAACGGTTGGATGATTATGTTTATGATTTGTGATAAATATGGGGTGATAACATTCAGCCATCTCATTTATCTTTTATTTGTGTTTGTGAGAAAGGAAGAGATTAAGAGAAGTAACCACATAAATGGAATGATTTCCAAAAATGTGGAGGTTTTTTATACTCATAAAGATATTATCATATGGTCACGTTTATAAATCAAATCCTAAATTATTTGTGCAAGAAAGAAAGCAGGAAGTGTTAGGAATATTTGTTAGTTGTGTCAATTTTGTAATTTGTTAAACTTAGTTATCATTTATGTAATTGTTGTTAAAGGCCCATGTTCAAGGCTCATGTGTTTAAAAGCCTTTTAAGCCTTTTCTAGTTAGTATAAATAGGTGTCTCATTCTTCATTTGTACTTCTTGGTTCTTACATCATTTGAATGGAATGCAATCTATCTTGATCTTGGTACCTAGCATACACATCACATAAAATCTAAGTGTTCTTGATTTGATTGATTTGGCACCCACAATTGGTATCAGAGCCTGCCACTTGCTCTTGATCCGTTGTGTTCTGGTTCTGGTGAAATCGATTCTTCAGACCTCAAGCATCGGGTACCGGGTCTACTCTTCAGACTTGGATTTTTTTTGGGCGTCAAGTACTTTCTTCAGACTAGAGTTTCCAGAATTTCTCTAAGTCTTCCTTCAATACCCGACACCCAATACTCATCAATACATCCAACCTTCAGACCTGAACCTGATCTCCAGATCTGGACCCTGACCTCCAGAACTGAATCTTTTTCAAGATTTTCACAAGTCTTGAAACCTTTCACCAACCAATTCACCTGATCATACTAAGTGGTTTAAGATCCACAATCAATCTTTAATCATGAACACACGTGATGCGTTAGCGATCGGGTCCGATACCCGTCCTCCGGTACTGTTCCGTGGAGATTTTTCGCAATGGAAGTCACGATTCCTAGACTTCGTGGCAAAGCAACCTCTTCACAAGCAAATCATGGAGTCCCTCAAGAATGGACCCGTGAAGTACTACACTGAAATTCCAGCAGTCCCTGATGGTAATCCACCAATTGTCGGAGGCATAGTGGAAAAGGATGAAACAAACTTCACTCCTGAAGAAGCCAACCGAGTCAGGGGTGACATACTTGCCAAGTCCTATCTCATTCAGAGCCTGCCTAATGAGATATATGCTAACATTGACTGCAATGACACCGGAAACGCTATGTGGGATGAGATCACTAGCCTAATGCATGGGACCGAGAAAGGCATACAGATGAAAAGAACTAATCTTCTGACTAAGTTTGCTACCTTCAAAGGTCGAGAGGGAGAATTGCTAGAAGATACCTATCACAGGTTCTGTACCATGATCAATGAGCTCCGGAAGAACAACCTCAAGAAGTCTCAGTTGGATATCAATATCCAGTTCATCAACTCACTCAGGTCTGAATGGAGGAGATTTGCTTCCAATCTTCAACAGAATCGCAACTTGGAAGATCTTGATATTCATGAGTTGTTTGAATTGCTGAATCATAACCAAGATGAGGTACTTGAAATACTTGGTACCGAGAAGAAACCAGAAAAGTATACCGATCCACTTGCCTTAGTCGTTGACAGAAGACAATACTCATCTGGGAGATCATCAAGATATGAAGAAGACTATGACATTCCTTCCGACATCGGTTAAAGAGGAAGTGAATCGGATGAAGAGATGAGCGATATGAAGAAGGCATTGGCATTGATCACCAGAACAATGGCCAAAAGAACTTCAAGGAAACCATTGTCTTCCAACAATCATAGGTATTTCAGTGGCAGAAGGTATGAAGCTCGGGATAGGTATGAACCAAAGAATGATGCTCGAAGGTATGAGAGGGCAACTGAGACAGATAACCGGAGGTATGAAGATTCTAGAGAGCGGAGGTATGAAGAGCCGAGGGAGAGAAGATATGAAGAAAGGAGGTATGAGGATCCCAGAGATAGAATATTTGATGAACCAAAGAGGTATGAAAGAAAACCTGAGCCAAGGAGGTATGAACAAGGTGGTAGAACTGACTACCAGAAGCCTGAGGAAGCTGCTAAACCAGAAGACAAGGGCAAAGAGGTGAAGAAAGCTGATGGAGGACCAACCTGCTTCAAGTGTGGAAAGCCTGGTCATTTTGCTAAGAATTGTACCAATCATGTTTCAAAGTATGACTACTACAAAAACAAGATGAACCTGGCCAAAAGACAAGATGAGGGACATGCCTTGTTAGCTGAAGATGAAGCCTGGTTGCAGATGTCCAGTGACGATGAGGAAAGAGGACTTGTCTGCATGCTTGCTCAAGATGACGCGTGGAATGTGGATAGTGATGAAGGAAAGGAAGATCAACTGTGCTTGATGGCTGATGTAGAGGAACAGTATTCAGAAGACAGTGATAGGGATTACAATGATGTTGACTCAGATCATTCCGATTCATCTTCTGAGGTACTTCCTGATCCTTATATTGAACTTGAAAATCAAGTAAAAAGTCTCGCACAAAAGGTATCTGAGTACGAAAATAAGATCAAACAAGCTAACAAACGAACCACAATTGTTGAATCCAAATTAGCTAGTGAGCATGCCTTAGTTGTAAAATTCTCTACTGAACTAGCTCATTCCAAAGAAAAGGTAACCATTCTTACTCTTGCAAACAAAACCTTAGAAGATAAAGTTTCCAGTCTGAATGATAACACCTCAGACTTGCAAAAGAAGCTTCATGAGGCTGAAGTTTTGAGTAGAGAAAGTTTACAAAAATATGAAGTGATTTTTGCTCAAAGAACAAACCTTTTTGCTAAAATAAAAGACATGGAGGACAAATTTTTAAAGAGAGGCCAGACTGATCAAACCATTCACCTGAATCAACCCAAAGAGTTCAATTATTACAATCCAAAGGAAGGCATTGGATATAAAAGTCCATGCTACCTGAAGCGTGCTATATCCAAGACTCCTACCTTGTATGATCTGAGGTACATGAGTCTTGGATACAAAATTATTTTCATGAAAGAGTCTGATGACCCTGAACAGTTGAAGGAAATTGAGAAGAAAGAAAAAGCTAGAAAAACCAAACAATCATTTCCCTTCAACTATTCATCTCTGAATGCCAGTTATGCAACGCGTGAGATTCCTTTGTCTAAGGACTACACGCCTAGCTATACTGAGGATGAGATGAATCAGGGAGTTCCAATCCTTGAAAAAGTTTACAAAGATAACCAAACCTTTTATGAAAAAAGGATTGCTAAACTGGAGGCTGAGCTAGAGGATGAGAGGCGCATGAGCCTTAGGGAAAAGGACCTATTCTTGAGTAAAATCAATGAATTGGAAAAAACCCTCAAATCCAAAAGCACACCAACAGCAAGTCAATCCACCTTTGGAACTCGTGATAACTCACGTCATCATCACCATAGATGGAATGTGAATGCGTTAGATTTTAGACCTTCAAGTACCTCTTCTACAAACTCTAAATCCATGGTACTAAGGACTCCAATCTGCACCACCATTTCATACATGGAAGACTTAGCGTATATGGCACCTAAATCAACGGTACAAATTTCTGAAATTGTATCGGATGATAGTACCAATAGGGTTGGTGAGAATGGTAGATCATCGGGCCAGTCTAAACCAGGAAACAAGGCTCCTCCTAAACTATCCCGGAAAGACAAAGGGAAGGACAAATTGGTCACCCCTGAGTCTGAAGTTGCGAGTTCATCTCGTACCAATGTGAATGTTCCTAAGAAAAACAGACGTTTTCGAAAACGAAAGAATGCTACCAAACCAAAGGAACAATCACACAACTTCACTCCGAAGAAAAATGCCTCACATACTCACTCTCCAAATGTCAAAGGTACTAACCGTGGTTTTCAAAATGTGACAGATCAATATATGAGAAATGGTAGGAGTAAGAACAAGGAGAGTGGATCAAAAGAAGGCAGTCGTCCGAAGCCATTTGCACATAAGCCTAGTTTCATGAAAAACAATTTTTCCAATTTTGTATATCATAGAACTAATAGGCATGTACCACGAACTCCATTTCAATGTTATGAATGTGAACATATTGTTTATGGATGTCATAGCAATTTTCGTTGTCAAAATCAATTTAGATTTGGGTACTGTGCAAATGCTTTCGTGAATGATTACTTTGTTCCTAACTATCATGGATTCTACAATCATGGTTATCATCATACTCAGAACAAGAGACCTAATCCAAAACCCAAACAAAAATCTACACCTAAGGGCAAACAGGAACATGTATCCAAACCTGCTAATCCTAATCAGAAAGGACCCAATACCAAATGGGTACCTAAAAATGTTTCTCCGTGATTTTGCAGGACGGTCATGTGTGGTACATGGATTCAGGGTGTTCCAAGCACATGACCGGAAGGAAGGAACTTCTCGCTAACTTCAAACAAAAATATGGCGGGAACGTTCGGTTTGGGAATAAGCTTTCAGCACCAATAATGGGATATGGTGATATCCTTCATCATAAAATCACCATCAATAAAGTAGCCTACGTGGAAGGCTTGAGTCACAACCTGCTCAGCATTGGAAAGTTCTGTGACAAGAAACTTGAGGTTAACTTTCGGGAAACAAGATGCTGTGTCAGGACATATGATGGACAGGAACTCATTGAGGGTACTCGCAGGTCGAATCTCTACACCGTCAATTTCCGGAAACAACGACCATTCACAGAAGTATGTCTCCTCTCAAAAGCAACCTTCAATCAGAACGTGTTGTGGCACCGGAGACTATCCCACCTGAATTATGCTACCATTAATCAACTAGCTAAGACAGGATTGGTGACTGGTCTCCCCTCCTTGAGATTCACTAAGGAACAATTGTGCTCAGCATGTGAGATGGGAAAAATCAAGAAATCTTCGCACAAGCTGAAAGTGGAACACAACACCTCCAAACCACTTCAGCTCCTCCATATGGACTTCTGCGGACCAATGCGTGTACAAAGCATCAACGGGAGGAAGTTTGTCTGGTAATTGTGGATGACTTTTCAAGGTATACATGAGTGAACTTTCTCAGAAGCAAGGATGGTGCTTCAGACATCATCATTTCTTTCATCAGGAATGTGCAGGTCAGACTACAACTTCCTGTTCAAGTGATTCGCACCGACAACGGCACTGAATTCAAGAATCGCAAGCTTGACTCGTTTCTTGATTCTGTCGGTGCACTCACACCTTTTCAGCTGCCAGAACACCTCAACAAAATGGTGTTGTTGAGAGAAAGAATAGGACCCTAGTGGAAGCTGCACGCACCATGTTGACATTCTCCAAGCTTCCGCTACACTTCTGGGCTGAAGCCGTTGCGTCTGCCTGTTTCACCCAAAACCGATCCCTTATTACCAAAAGGTTCATGAAGACTCCGTATGAATTGGTGTACAATCGACCTCCCAGCATCAAATTCTTCAGAGTTTTTGGTTGTGAATGCTACGTGAAAAATGATAAAGACAATCTTGACAAGTTCAGTCCAAAGGGTGATGAAGGTGTTTTCATTGGATATGCCAAGGACTCTCCGTCCTACCGTGTATACAACAAGAAAACAAGATGTGTGGTTGAGAGCACAAATGTGGATTTTGAAGAAGGCATTGAAGAAGACTCTACACCAGCTCCAGTTGCACCAGGAATCTCTGGTGTTCTGGCGTCTGATCAACTTCATGGCAATCCCATGACTTCTTCTTCATCGGCGAACAAACCATCTTCTTCTAACTCTAATACTTGTGATTTGGATGAATTGTTTGAATTCTTCTATAAAGATTTGCCTGCACCTGCTAATGTTACTCTTCCTGTTCCTGCAGTTGTACAACCAGCACCTCATGTCATGGTCTCTACCACTGACATCTCATCTTCCAACCTCCAAGGAACTTCATCATCATCGTCTGCTTCAGCATCACCAAGTTCTAGAGTATATCCTGCACCTGCTGAGGGGGAACCTTCCTCCACCTTCCAGCAGTCCCCGGTGGTGAATGTTCCAAGTCCTTAGAGTGGTGCTTCCTCCACAATGCCTACTACAAGTCAACATCAAGGCATTCCTTCACCTGCTCCACAAGTGGCAGGTTCCAGTACCACTACTTCACCTGCTCCACAAGTGGCAGGTCCCAGTACCACTACTTCACCTGCTCCATAAGTGGCAGGTCCCAGTACAACCACTCAACCTGCTCCACAAGCTGCTGGCCCTTCACTTGCCTCTTCAGACACACCAGCAGCTCCTGGTCCCAGTGTGGTACAATCTCAAGTGCCACCTACTGTTACCACTCTAGCAACGACCAGACGTGAACCTGAGTTCTATATCGATCTGAGGATAGAACCTTTACCCCCTCCAACCTTACCCCATACAACCAAGTGGACGCGAGCTCATCCACTCCAACAAGTAATTGGTAGCAAGTCTGCACCAGTCAAGACAAGGTCTGCAACTCAAAATGAGTGCCTATTTGCAGCCTTCTTATCAAGACATGAACCCTCGAACGTGACGGAAGCCCTTGATATCTCTGACTGGGTGACCGCCATGCAAGAGGAGCTGAACCAGTTTGAACGCCTGGGTGTCTGGAGACTTGTACCGAGACCAAAGAACAAGACAATCATCGATCTGAAGTGGATCTTCAAGAACAAGAAGGATGAAGATGGGATTGTAACCAGAAACAAAGCTCGTCTAGTAGCCAAGGGATTCAAGCAACAAGCGGGAAATGATTATGATGAGACATTCGCACCGGTGGCCAGAATTGAAGCCATTCGGATCTTCTTAGCCTATGCTGCTCATAAGAACTTCACTGTCTACCAGATGGACGTGAAAACGGCCTTTCTCAACGGCGAACTTAAAGAAGAAGTGTATGTCACTCAACCTGAAGGCTTTGTTGATCGTACCAAGCCTAATCATGTCTACATCCTAGACAAGGCTCTCTACGGGTTGAAGCAAGCTCCCCGTGCCTGGTATGATCATCTCTCCAATGCGCTACTAGATAATAGTTTCTACAAAGGTAAAATCGATCCTACTCTTTTCATCAAGACCGAAGGTGATGATATCTTGTTAGTTCAAATTTATGTCGATGATATCATATTTGGCTCTACTAATTCAGATATGTGCACTTGGTTCAGTGATCTCATGACCACCAGGTTTGAGATGAGTATGCTTCGGGAGTTGTCTTTCTTTTTGGGACTTCAAGTTATACAAAAACCTGATGGCATTTTGATTAATCAATCGAAATACATCGGTGATCTCTTAAAACGTTTTCACATGGCCACTTCTTCCGTTGCTAAAACTCCTATGGCCTCGGGCACTTTGATCGGTGCTGACCCAAAAGGGAAGCCTGTAGATCAAAAGACTTATAGAGCCATCATCGGTTCATTGTTATATTTGACTGCTAGTAGGCCGGATATTATGTTCGCTACGTGTTTCTGTGCTCGTTTTCAGGCAAACCCAAAGGAATCACACATGATGGCAGTCAAACGCATTCTCCGGTACCTGAAAGGCACACCCAACCGTGGGTTGTGGTACCCAAAGGAGTCTGGATTTGAGCTCGTTGCTTTCTCGGATGCGGACCATGGAGGTTGTCAACTGGACCGGAAAAGTACTTCAGGCCATGTCCAGTTCTTGGGTGATAAGCTAGTCAGCTGGGGTTCAAAGAAACAACATTGTGTTTCCACGTCCACAGCCGAGGCGGAGTATGTCGCTGCTGCCAGCTGCTGCTCCCAAGTATTGTGGATGCGGACCCAGCTCCGAGACTATGGCTACAAATTCAATCATATACCCATCTACTGCGACTCCAAAAGCGCCATAGCCATCACATGCAATCCAGTCCAACACACTCGCACTAAGCATATCGACATCAGGTATCACTTCATCAAGGACCATGTGGAGAGAGGTACGATTGAACTTTACTTTGTAAACACCGAGTATCAACTTGCGGATCTTTTCACCAAGCCTTTGGATGAGAAACGGTTTAATTTCCTAATCTCCAAGCTTGGCATGTTTGATCCTCAAGAGTGATCATCTATCAAACACTCAGTCCTTCAGAACCATGACCCAGTGTTCAGACCAATGGTTGACGACTGTGCCATCGTTGTCTTGGACTAAGTTCTTGATAGATTAGGTGTTATTTCTTTTAATTTCTTCTGTATCTGCTTTTCATGGTCTTGTGAGTTTTACTATTTTTTCCTTAAGTGTGCATTAGTCAAGGGGGAACGTTCCCTCCCCATGCCTGTTCCGAGGGGGAACGTTGTCTGCCTCCGCCTGATCAGAAGGGGAACAGGTAAGCACTCCAAGTAAGTTTTCTATTCTCTTTATATATACATATAATAGGTTTTTTTTAGGTTTTAATTTTCCTTTCTTTTAATCTTGATCAAAAAAAAAATCAGATTTATTTTACTCTCTTCTTTTTGTCTTTTACCCTCATTCATCTTCATCCTCACTCATCCTCATTCATCTTCTCCAAAACTCTATCATTTTTTCTTTCAAGATTATTAAATTTTTTTTTTGTGTTTCAAGGTAAAAACACATCATTCTCATTCTCCATTATAGTGTTTAATACATCCTTGTATCAAATCTTGCTGATTTCTGAAAACCCTCTTTTTCTTGAAAATTTTTCTAGGGTTTATGGAAAAACCCCAAACTCACTATCTTTGGATTTTTTGAGTTTTTGGGTTGGTTTGTGTGCTAATTGTGTTCATTAATGTTGTAAATCGCATCATAAGCTTTCATTTCATATATCTCTTGTGTGATTTGATGACATTTTTGTGTTTATGTGGATGAACACCATTGTTGGTGTTCTTGAGAGGTATCATAAGTTCTTGATGAAAATACACTTTTTGATCTTTAAAAATAATTTTTGAGTGTGGAATGGTGTTTATGAGATCAGTTGTTGGAATGTGGTAACTCCACTTATTCTTTTACTTTTACCCTTTAATTTTTACCTTTTATCTGATTTTATTTTATTTTATTTTTCTTTTATTTTCCTTGTTTTTATTTTTCCCTTGTCACCTTGAACCCAAGTCCTGACCGGAGACAACTCCGGCGACCGGATCTCGCCGGAACCGGACCTCGCCGGAACCGGACCGGAGATGTCGCCGGAACCGAATCTTTCAAGATGTCTATCCAAAATCGTAATAAAATCCAAAGTCTTTTCATCCCGGACCGGATGTTTTTCCGGCGACCGGACCTCGCCGGAACCGGATGTCGCCGGAGCCGGACCGGAAGTCAAACCTCAATTCCACCCAAGTCTCTTTCTTCCCGGAACCGGACCGGAGACCTCGCCGGAACCGGAACTCGCCGGAACCGGATGTCGCCGGAACCGGACCGGAAAATGCCTTGTTCGTTTTTTAGAAAAAGTGAGATGGAGAGTGTCACCAGAACCGGATGTCACCGGAACCGGACGTCGCCGGAACCGGATGTCTATCCTAAAACAAAAGAAAGAAAGATGAAGTGTTGTGACCGGAACCGGACGTGGCCGGAACCGGACGTCGCCGGAACCGGACGTTTTTCCGGCGATCGGATCTCCTTCCTTGAAACATCCTTGTTTGCCAAACTCGACCGGAACCGAACCATAACTCTCACCTTGACCGGTGTTGTGTACCCTCGGACCGAACCACCACCGGCGACGGGACCGGACGGTGGCCGGCGACCGGTGGTTATGTGTGACACCAAACCTTGAACCGAACCGGATCTCTTACCGGCGACCGAAGGTTGCTTGTGGCCCAGAGTTACGGGGTGACCGGAGACCACCTCTGCTTGCTCGCGTTTTTTTGTGGTGTTTGTGCACATCAGATCTGAAATGTAACAAGCAGAGGAAAGTTTTTTCACTTGTTTAAATTTTTTTTGTTGTTTGTTCAGATCGGTAAGCAGAAAACGAAAAGAAAACCTCGTAAAACGCGTTTTTCAGCTATAACACGCTTCCTACACGTTTTTTTACGCGTCCAACTCTCTTTCCAGCTGTCAAACACGTTTTTTCAAGTCTCACACGCAGCCCCAAGCGCCTGAACGCGCACGCACGCGCCCAGACGCGCCATCTGACGCGGCACACGCGCCGCCACGCGCTGACACGCGCCAGGCACACCCAGCTGCTGTCCCCCACACGCCTGACGTCTCTCACTCCTCCTTGTCCTTTCTCGCCAGCTGTCGCTTCCTCATTTGTTCTTGGCCGCCAGCTGTTTCTCTACACACACACGGATCACATAAAGACTCACACACACCACACAATCACACACACTACACACGCATTTCACACATTCACACACACGCAACACACACGCACACCACGCATATGGCACACGCCATCCACACGATTTTGCCCACGTGGACGCCCACGTCAGCCCACGTCAGCTCCACGTGTCTGTTGACTTCTTTATTTTTTTCTTTCTTTTTGACCACGTTTTTTTTTCCTTTTCTTTTAATCTAGATTTTGTTTTTTTTTAACATCAGTTTTTTTTTTCTTCTTATTTCTGTTCTTCTTTTCTTTTTCTTCTCATAATTAAAATAAATAAATAAATAAATAAATAAAGAAAAAAAAGAGGATTTTTTGTTTAATTTTACTATTTTTTGTTCTATATTGTGACCTTAGGTGCATGGTTTCAAATTACTACTTGTGCACATCATGTTGGTCACCAATTCACTTTTCGAATCTTGAGCATGTGTACACGTCATGACTTGTTTTTCTTAACGGATATTTTTTTTGTGTGCACCACTGCTCTCAAGGATGTTTGTAAGATTCACGTTTACTTGCCTACATGACTACTTGCATATATGTGTTAATTTGCTTAAATGAATACATGTCATGTACTTCTCTCACCTTGCCTTGATATCACCTCATTCCGAATTATCCTAAGTGTTCACCATCATGTCTCGGGTTGGTAAGATCTTTTGAATTGTGCATCCTCCAGACTTGAGAAAAATTCACACTCAATGTGTTGTGTTATTCTGTACCAAATCTTTTGATTTAGTACACAATAACACATCTCAATGATGTGTGCCCTATATCTCAAACCTTGCTTTTACCTCATTTCTAACCTCTTCGTTTTCAGGTACAATGGTGAATCCGAGCTCTTCAGCTCATCGACAGTCTCGGGTTGCTCAACCCCCACCCATTACCTACGATACCCTTTCACCGCAACTTCAGAAAATCTCTGATAGCCTCTTTCCTTATGCCAAATTTCTTCCTATCGCCCAAAACAACCACTATCTTGACCTTGATCACTTTCAAACCTCACACCCAATCATCATAGAAATCCTTCGTAACCACCCTCTTACCCCACTTCTCACCCGTCGTGTTGAGATCCCGGAAGTCTACGTACAACAATTCTATGACGCGATGCAATTTATTCCGCGTACCTCTTCCCAACCTGAACACTTCAGATGCAAGGTTGACGGCTTAAAGTACAAACTCACTCGAGACCGATTCTGTCGCATCCTCCAAGTACCTGTTAAAACCCCTGAGGCAGCGCACTTGTCTGACGAAGAAATGTTCCAGACCATCTATGCTCTCGGATATACGAAAGATCTTCCTACACTTGGCGCATTCAAACGCAAATATATCGCCGGTGCCTGGTCCACCCTCTTTGCCATCCTCAACAAGTGTCTTTCCTCACGCACCCGAGGAACTGATCAATGCGGCAAAGAGTTAAAGCAAGTCTTTCTTGGTTGTGCCACCAACAACCCCGACACCGATTATCAGTATTTTCTTTGGGAGGAGTTTTCATCCGTGATCAAAGACAAGACAGGAACCAAGGCCAGAAATTTCGTTCCGTATCCCCGGTTCTTGGCACTTATCATCTCTCACATCATCGACAAGAACTATAGTATTGCACGGAAGGGGCTTCCATTATTTCCTACATGGCCTATGTCGAAACTGGTTGATAAGACTGATCATCAAAAGATTGTTCCTATGCAGGTTCCCCAAGAATTACTTGATGCACTTGATCATCGTTCACCGATTCTGAGAGCATACTTAGACTCACTTCCTCTACCAGAACCTCCAGAGCCGGAGGCTGGCACCCCGGAGGAATCCCTTAGTCAAGAAAGTGAGGGTTCTGAGAGTGGTCATTCATCTGGGGGTGATGACCAAGGGCGTGAGGATGAGGAGTCGGGGGGAGATGACGGGGGTAACTTAGGCGGTGACGATGATCAGACCGGAGCAGGCTCTTCTCACCCTTCTCTACCTGTACTGGCAAACAGAACACCTTTCTCTTTGGTGGAATATTATTCTGAGTCTGAATACTCCGGTGAGGTTGAAATAAGGTTTGAGGGAGACAAAACAGTCGAAGATAGTTATGATAGTGAGCTGAGCGAGGGAAGTGAAAGAAATGATGAGTGGGAGTCTGGACCAAAGGTTTTAACCGGTCCTCGCCTATCCATAGGTAGACGCCGGGCAGCCACATCTGCTACCCGTACACATGTGTTGAGTACGGGTATTGAAGAAGACACCTCCCACCCAGAGGTGCAATTGCACGCCCCACCTATCAACTCATCCATCTCTCAAAAGGTGGGTGTTTCATTCCACGGGGACAAAGCACAACGGCTATCAAGCCCTCACTTGGAGGGTGATGATATTGAAACAGGAGGATCCCAGCCCCGATCCCCACCTTCACTTCATGTGCACCAGAGTCTAATGCCCGATACAAATCTAGGTACACATACTGCCAGTCTGTGTGACGCAGTCTCAGCTCCACCTGTCGCGAGTCTTAGTGACGTGACCGGAACCCCGAGAGTGGTGTCCACGAAGGGAATTTCACGAGGACCGGAGGGAAGACCTACCACGGCTATCATCACGCCAACTTTGAAAGTAGGCCACACCGTTGATTCAGCGGTTGTGCAAACGGGTACTCTATGTGAGCCCGGTGTTACTTACCCGGCATTTGTTGTCAGGGACATGATGGACAGCGCCCTAAAGGCTGTCCGTGAGGAGTTTGATGCAAAGTTTGCGGCACTTGAAGCCCGGTTCAAGGGCAAAGGGAAGGTGACTGAGCCTGTACGAGATCCAACACCACCTCCCCCATCACCTTCACCACCTCCGAGATCCACCGCTCCCGTTTCCTCTTCTGATGAGCTACGAGACCTTCTTATGGCATCGTTACTATCCAGAAGTGATCTTTCTGACCATGAGGTCAATCTTCTGGGATACTTGAAGCGGTTCTCTGATCCATCACTTCCCGCGAGCCGTCCCGAGCCGGCTACCTCCTCTTCTCAAGAGGTAGTCTTATCTATCCAGAGGCTCGAAGGGAAGCTTGATGCCTTGAAGACGGAGGAATTAGCTGAGATCAAGGGCTCCATTTCAGACATGCAGACTCAGATCCGAGCCCTTGAGACTTCTTGCCGTGCATCAGCCGAGCCACCTAAGCGCAGACACGACGACCGAGATGACCCCGATCACCGTGAGGGGGAAATCTCTAAGAAGGCTCGACTTGGCTCTTCAGTTCTGACAGACACTTCTTCCGGCGCCGCTCCTTCTGGTACTCATATGGGGACCGGTGCCGATGTATCTCATTCTCAGCCTGATCAGAACCCGACGGCAGATTCAGCGGAGGGTCGAGAGATTGTTTTTTGTGTCAACCCGGAAATCTCTCACCCTGTCCGCGTACCCGCTTCAGATGATGTTCCTTCTGATGATTATGAGTCATGCATGGAGAGCTACAGTTCTGACTCTCCTCTTCTGGTACCATTTCAGTCGCCTCCACATCAGTCTCTTCCGGGTATGGAGTTGTATAGTTCTGACTCTTCTTCACCACCTATGTCTCCACATCATTCGCCTTCATATGATACGCCTTCACCACGTCGGTCTCCTCTTCCTCTGACGCCGTCTCCGACATACAGAGGTCCTCAACTAAGGGTACTGCCTCACCCTCCATCTCCAGTTCAGGATGATTCACCTTCTCGCACTCCCTCTCCACCAGTCAAAGCTTCTCGTCGTGGTCCGAACAACCCTGTGACACATGGCCCTCAGCGACCAATTCATGGTCAATGGAGGCAGCCTTCAGTATCACCTCCCAAAGTGATCTATACCAGGGAGAAGGGTGCACTCTCAAATCGCAGAAAGTACGTGGAGCCGCTCAAATCAGTCAAGTGGGATAGAGAAAGAAGGCGTGGCAGTTATCTTGAGGATACTCATAGATCTATCTTCACTGACAAGGTGGAGATCGTGCCTCTGGAGAAGTACTACAACATCACCGATCTGCCACCTCAAAAGCAGAACAAGTATCTCTACTGGATGGATACTCAAGCCAAACCCAAAGCAAACGTGTTCTTCTATGACAACCCGATCATCCGAGTCAGTGATGTTTCATCCGTATGCTTCCAGAGCTTATGGTTCTCAGTCTTCTCTGTCATTCGAAAGAAAAACGGGGAGTTCACGTTCACCGAAGCTGATTTCGACAATGTGCATATTGATGACATTGACACATTGTACACTGACTTGAAGACGCTTACAACCCGACCTAAGGAGACATTCAAGGGATTGGAAGCTGTTAAGCATTTTATCGAGAGGAACCGGAAGAACTCAGAGACTCATGACTTCCAGATCGGGTTAGAGAGTCATCAGAGCACGATCAACCTCTCCCCGCCAAACCAAGACCTCCCGAACATCGATCGCTATTCTCTTTACCAAGTCCTCGAGAAACCAACTCTTGGGGTAGTGTACCAGAACCAGAAGGAAGAGAAGAAGTTCATGCGATGCGATGAGATTCACAAGTACAGTGACGAGAAGAAGAGGCTTGAGCTTGAAGTATTGAAGACCAAGCACTGGTTCTGATCAGGCTGAGAATGAGATACATCGGGTTCTGAGAAGAAGAGGCTTGAGCTTGAAGTATTGAAGACCAAGCACTGGATAAATCCCTCTATTCTGATCGACGAGGTTTTCCAGATCATCGAGCATCGGCTAGAACATCGCATCATTCTACGACGCTTCGAATCATACTGTGGTCTTCAGAAGATAGAGGGACCAGTCAAAAGAGTTGAGGAGAGACCGCCGCCACCATCATCACGAAGAAGAGACAGATCATCAAAGAATCCCAAGGAGACTGAAGGATCAAAGAGGAAATCATCAAGTCATCAGAAGCAACGAAATTGACACAAAGGGGGAAATTGTTAGGAATATTTGTTAGTTGTGTCAATTTTGTAATTTGTTAAACTTAGTTATCATTTATGTAATTGTTGTTAAAGGCCCATGTTCAAGGCCCATGTGTTTAAAAGCCTTTTAAGCCTTTTCTAGTTAGTATAAATAGGTGTCTCATTCTTCATTTGTACTTCTTGGTTCTTACATCATTTGAATGGAATGCAATCTATCTTGATCTTGGTACCTAGCATACACATCACATAAAATCTAAGTGTTTTTGATTTGATTGATTTGGCACCCACAGGAAGACACATGAATATTCTTCGGAACCATTATAATAAAATTGAGTTTATACTTTATCGGATGTTTAAATACGTAGTTATGCATATAGGGCTTTATTTAAACTAAAATAAAAACACATTTGGACATGGTTTTTGTAACTAGTTTAAAACAAAGTGTGCTATATTAATTATTTCATAGAACGATTTATTTGAAAATGTATATCCTATGAACACAAGTTTCTATAAAAGATGAATTTATCGAACATTTAAAAAAATAGCTAATATGTTTTTTTATTTATTTTGAAATGGTAGTATAAATTTGTTACTATGTCTAAAAACATCCTATGAACTTGTTAAATCTCTTTTTAATAAGACAAACTCTAGGCACCATATAAGTTTATCGTAACATTTTTTATTGCAAACTTACCGCTTATTCATTACCAACTGAGCTACATGCAATTAGCCGTAATATTTTTTAAGTAAGACATTTTAAACGTCTTATAAAACCAATTTTATTTGTAGTGATAAAGACTTCGTGTAACACGTTTTGCAGCTTGGACACCATTTCGGAAAAAAGTGGGCATGGGGTACGTGGATGGTTTTATAAACACAAATGAAAAGTCTCCAGATATGGATACCATGGAATTATGGTGTGACATTTTGCCACTATGAAACATTTTTTTAAATGTTGAAAAAAAGTCACAATAATTCAAAGCACGGGGAACTTTAATTAGTCTGCCTCATTGAGTACTCGATCATTCCTCAATAGTGTCTATCTATTTATGGAAACTTACACGAAATAAACAAATAACAGCAAGGTGGTAGCTAGAAGTCGATCATAATGGATCCTTTGATCATCATTTCCCATTCGTCATTGGCCTTCTTGGCCGTTTCTACGTTGGTCCTGATATTCTGTTGGAAAGATTATTATTTTATTTACGATCATCGTCTGTTCTATGTCCTTGGTAACTTCGGTTCTACGTTCTAACTCGCTAGTTGTATAAAATCGTTGGTTTTAGTTGTGCATGTTGATCTCAACTACTTCGACATATTCCTAATTTTGTGTTGTGCTACATGTACAGGTTTGGTGTTTAGCCATTCCTTGACGAGCTATGCGATTACGAGTGTTATAATATGGTATTTTACAGAAAATGGTGAAGATCTTGCGACGTCTGCACTTTTGGCGAACGTCCTAGATTCGTTATCATCGTTTTCAGTCATATTCATGGCTCATGCAGCTGACTCTTTTGTTGGAAGATTCCGAACGCTCTTGTTTTCAACCACTGCGTATCTCGGTGTAAGTATAAATGATCCCTTGTCATAACTAAAAATCATTTCTTGTATTCCTAATTATGTCTAGTCATCTAGTATATATTCCCTAAACAATGGCGATATGATCGTTCCTCTGCAGTCTACATACCTAAACATGGTTTTTTTTTAAGGGTATCCGACGCTTTGCCCCGACTAATCGCGGCAAGGTTCAGCGACAACTAAAGCATCTTGTCTGAGTTAATCCCCAGTGGCCACAATTTAGAAGCGCCTGGATTCGAACCCGGGGTAGAAGGGTTGACTAGCCACTTCCCCCACAGGCCTTAACCAGTACGCCACAGCCTTGTGGTTTACCTAAAAATAGTTTAATAGTATTTTTCATTAATTTAAAAAATAAGTTCTTTTCTATTGTAACACGTAATAAAATTATAATGGTAGTGTGAACTTAGCTAGGTTAGGAAGACTAACTTTTGTTCCTGCTTCTTAATTGTTAGGGAAACTACAACCAAACTTTTATGAAACTTAGAGTTTATAAGACCATGCTCTATAGAATGTTTTTGTACTTTTTAAAGATAACATGTTCTATTAGCTATTTACTTCCTATAAACTCATCTTTAAAATGTCACCTTTTTAAATAGTGTTGTATAAAATAGTTAAAGGAAACGAAATCCAATTCCCAAGGATTCTTGCGTTTGGTTGGTTATAGATGAGGGAATTGGAATTCAAAGATGAGAAAGTTTTCTTTCAAACGAAGGAATCTGAAATCCTTCAACAGTTGGAGGGATTTTAAGTTCACTACGTTTGGGAATCAGATGAATTACCATTTTACCCGACAAAACCCATTTACCCCACTTTTATTCCCTAATGTTATCAGCAACGACACACCCCATCATGTGAGCACCTTCATCGACCTCCTTTAACCTCCATTCATCGGCAACCATTTATGAACGCCGACCACCGGTCCACCACGTTGAACTCCGATGGTCGTCGCTGCACCTCACGCCTCAGAATGACGTCCCCACTCGCTTTCTTTAGATCTGACTCTTCTTTCATTCAACCCTGTTTGAGTTGATTTCTTCATTTTTGGCTGCATATTTGTTTTGGTTTCAAATCAGTTTATTTGTATATATGTCAATAGGGTTGTTTATTTGTAGCATTCTACCTCGAAGCAGGATACTATGTTTTGGTTTCAAATTAGGATACTTGTTTTGTTTACTTGTATCTCAATACTCATTTTTTGAAACTATGTCAAGTGTATGCCGGATACACAGTATGTTTGATATTGGAAATTTCAAATTAGTTTATTCATTTTTGAATCTGCTTCTGGATACACAGTATGTTTGATTCTGGATACACAAGAAGGGAAATTCTATCTTTTTCTATTTTTGAAATCAAATTCATGTGTCAAGTTTTGCGAATTAAACAGGATATGGAATTGGATTCCAATTCCATATCCTGCCAACCAAACAACAAATGGAATTGGATTCCAATTTCTGACACATTCCCAATTCTAATTCCCTCATAAACATTACGCAAACCAAATGCCACCTAAGAGTTCGCTCCCCAAACAACATGATTACGTTACTATACCATACTATATTATGATAAGAAGAAGGATGCAATCGCTTTCTTCTTTATACTGATTTATAGTATGGGCTAGTGTTCTAAGGATCCGGTTCTACCAAGGATTCGTGCTCTAAGTACCTGTACTAAGTTAGGGCTCCGTCTAGATTAGGCTCAGAAGAGTCGGATGAGTTTAAGATATGCCGGATATACATTCTCCCTCTTCTTAATTAGCTAAATTCTTGGGATTACTTTTGGTTGGCCTTTGTGATAGGTTAGGTCAGGTAGGGTAGAACCTAAGATAGAAGGGAAGTGTGAGTCCCCTTTCCTGATGTGGTTGGGGGAGCTATGGGACCACTTGTTGGCATTGGCTTTTTGAATCGGTTCCTTATCTTTCAAAAGTGAAGTCGGTAATATAGAGGCATTAATACAAAAAGAATTGGGTCTTGGGAATGAGGGCCTGTCCGCATTAACATTCTTTGGTCGAGTTGATTACATTTCCTAACTCATATTATATCTTAACTATAGAGACCCCCATCGATCTCAAGTTAACAACAACCACACTAAAATGTTTGTTAAAACTAAAATCCTCAACATGTTTTCATAGCACATGTAAGTATTTTATTTTATCTAAGACACTGAATTACATGATTATCATAGATATAATATTAGTCTTGCATTATGTATGTTATAGTCATACATTGGCTACATTTGGACCAATTTTCCAAAATATATGTTGGAACATCCATTCTCTCGTCAAGGTCACTTTTGGAGAGTAATATGGGGTTTCCACATATTCTCACGATATGAATAGTACCCCTAGAAGTCCTTGGTGGCCATACTTTATGTCGGGTTATTGATGAGTATTGACCACTTTTAAATGCCTCTTGTTACAGGGCTTGATGCTTTTCTGGATGTTCAATCCATATGATGTTAAATGGCTTGTAGTTGTTGCACTCCTCCTCCTTGCTCTTGGAACATCAGGAGCCAATGTTTTACGAGACATACTTATCGACTTGGTCAATGACATTGACAAATCAGAGGATCGGACTAAAACAAGATCTATTGCACGTGCAACTATCTGGTTGCGTATAGCACATGTATTGGGTGTCATTTCTGCGATATTGTGGGTTGCCACTGATGCTCTTGGGGGGGTCCATCCATCCTGGAGAAGTTCATTCATGATTTGCATAATCAGTATTACAATAGCTTTGATGATTTTCTGCAAAGGACATAATGTTTATCATCAGGATGCTTTGACTGAAAGACCCGTTGAGATCTTTTTTCGATTATTTAATACTCGCATTCAGAAGCTACTCAAGTGCAACTCTCGGTAATATCTTTATTCATTCTCTCTCCTAATTTTCATTTCCATACATCCCATTGCTCCATCGCTATCATGGTGCGTCTTATTAATTAATAGCCAACGTTTCACCATTCCATTACACAATAATCTCTAGAAAATATTTTTTTGCTAGGCTTAATTATTCGTCGTGCATTTACAAACTTTAGTTAAGCCATTCACAACAACAAAATTGGGTTTATAAGACTGCTAAAGTACTTAAGTATTCTAAGAGCTATCTAGAATACTTTATATGATTAAAGAAATTAAAAGCGTTAATAGGTTATCGGCTTTTTTTATCTCCTAACAAGTTTTTGTTAAATTATTTTAAAATAAAGCGTCATGTATTAGTTATTTTACATGACACTTTTAAGAAATGACATATAAAGTACCCATTTTAAACCGAACATGTTTCAAATAGTGTTGTATAAAGTAACAAATACAACACCTGATATTTAAAAGGTTTTAAAAACCTGCTACGACGTCTCAAAACGCCATATAAATTTATTGTAAGACTTTCACTTAGGACATTTTAATTTTTCGTCTTAGAAAATAAACTCCTATAAAACACTCTATTAGAACAACTACACACTTAAGTTGTTCTAAAAACTCAGTTTTATTATAGTGCATATTGTAGAGCCTATAAAGCCCATGTTGATATTGCTCATATCGAGTGATCAACAATATACCCAGTCTCTCCTGAACAACCTTTTAAATCATCTATAGCCTCGTATTCAAATCGAGGTTCTTGAACCACTTTTTAAGTTACATTTTTGTCCCATTTCATGGTTCTTTATGGCGATTGATGTTGTATATGTTTACATCGTCTTTTATACAGGCATATGATATGTAAAATCTGATAGAAACATATTTTATGATTAGGTGTTCAACGAAGAATACTTTAGGAGAAGAGAGAGTCCAACATAATTTAGAGATCGAAATGACAAATAATGAAGGGATAATGCCAAAACGATCCCTACTACGTTTACATAGGATCAAGCGTAACGATAGAGATAGAAGTTCCTTTAAACAAGAAGATATGTTGGTTATAAAGAGGCTCTTAAGGATGTTTCCAATGTGGGGATTGTTTTTGGTGGTGTGTGTTATATCAGCAACAGGGAATACTTTCTTTCTTCAGCAATACAGCAACCTAAATACTTACAAAATACCATTCCAGATATACAACTTGGTTCAAGATTCCTCAAGCTTTCTTATCCCGTTTCTGTATCGCGCTATTTGTGGCATATGCTGGATTGACGGTGCTCGTAAGAACGAGAGGGTAAAAATTGGTATTGGAATGATTTTCGCAATCGTAAGTTGTGTTTTCGCTTGGCAACTAGAGGTTAACAGGTTAAAGAAAGTCGGGCATCTGAATAATATTGATGAAGATAATACTTCCATAAGTTTTCTTTGGTTAGTGCCTCAATTTTGCATGTTGGGCTGCATGGAAGGACTTACTGGGGAAGGGTTGCTAAATTTCTACAAGTCACAGATTAAGGATGAGCCTATAAGAAGTTATGGGGAGGAATACATTGAAATTGTTCATGGCTTGGGAAACTTTGGTTAATATTTTTCTCATCTTATTGCTTAAAAGCCAACTAGGATGGTTTGGCAACACAATCAATGAAAGTCGCTTAGACAAGTATTATAGACTATTGATATATGCTTGCTTGACAAACTTCATAATCTATTGCTGCATTGCTGCATTATTTTACAAGGATGCTGAACAACATCAAGACTCGACTAGTCGTGATTCGCAACAAGATTATCAGGACGAGCTGTAAGGTTTAGGCATCTACAGATGCCCATAAAAACCAAGATCCAGGTGCGACTAAAAAACACACTACAATAAAATTGTGTTTATAGGACATCAACAATTTCTGAATTCCTAAACATACACCGCTTTTTAAGACAATATTTATAGAACCAAGAATAAAATGTGCTAGCTAAAGACATTGTCATAAGTTTTTTTGATAAAATGCTTTTGGACGTCTAAACAAGTTTTTAGGATACTTCAAATTTAAAATACAACATTGGCTATTTTATACGACACTTTTAATAAGTGTCCTATAAACCCATTGTTTTATAGAACAATAGTTTTTATAATACACATTTCATATAATGTTCTATAACTAATACAATTTTTTTTTTATAAAATGTTCTAAAAAATTTATTACGACGTCTAAAAGCATCCTATAAGCTTATTCTAACGCCTTTACTTAAGACAATTTATTTTTGGTTCTATTAAGTCTTATAAAATGATCTATTATGATACTTAATTAGAACATTTTTGTTTTTTATAAACTTAATCTTGTTATAGTGGCAATCTACATGTGCGATGGTCAACTTTTTTGATATATCTCGTCATGTTAGTTTTTGTTTTGAAAACCTGTTTTAAATCTTGTTAATTACTAATTGTTTTATCGGTAGCAATTTGTTAATTATTAATATATTATTATTATTTTCTCATTTAATTTGGCATTAAACATGTAGGTTCTATTGTAAAAAGGTATATACTAAATAGTTTTCTCTTTTCTCATTGTAATAAATAGTTGTTGGAGGGACGTTCGATCTATTTTTCTTTTTATCAACCGTAGAAATTACTTAGTTATCGAAAATTTATACATGTTACTCACATATGATTTCACTTTAAGATATGCTAGTGAGATGTAATTACTTGCGTGAACCTTCGAACGGTACCAAAGTGCTTTTTGTTGAGGACTGTTTGGCTAAAATAAATAGAAAATAAGTTTAAAAGATTTACCATATCAATGAGAAATGAAAGTTGAGAGCAACTCTATAAAACAGTTATAGCAGTACTAGGGAATTCCTCTAATCTTCTTTTTTCTGCAATTGTTCATCATTTAGGTTGTTGCAAAACGTTGAGGTCAACTTTCCAACAAGTGGTATTAGAACTGCGTGTTGGAGGAGGTTTTGGTTTGAGGATTCTTAATATGCTCTATGGTTGCAGTTGGGTATAATACTACTCATTAGAAAATATTATCTTTGATTCGTATTAGCGGAAGGCTCGAGTTAGAAAGTTCTTAGTATGTTATGTGGTTACGATTTTGTCTAATCTTCTACATTAGAACAAGATTTCTCTTAGTTACTTTGGGTAAGTAGAATTGTGTATGGCAAGAGTATGTTCTTTAAATATTTGCACATCATGCATACAGTGATATGCCACACTTTTCTGAATATGGAAACATTTTTAATTAACAAAAACAAATGGATGTACGTAGTTTATTTCAAGTTTATTTTTTAATTAATCAACAACTTATAATGATTAATATTCGAAAATCGAATATTCAAGTTTATTTTTTTTTTGAAAACTGATGCAATCATGCAAATCAATGGGCTTTTCACATATAAAAGCCAAAAGTATCATAGTCACTATCATCGAAAAAGGTAACAAGGTGGTGGGGAAAAAGTTTATTTTTCTCTATTTGTGGTTGCATTGAATCAAAAAATAGAGGAAGTAAAGCTATTACAAGATAAATGACTTTCAGGGAAGGTTTTGTTTTGTACTTAAAAGTGTTAAAAGCTTCTCTAAAGCCTTTAGAGAAGCTTTTGATTTCAGTCAAGGACTATTACAAGAGAAATGACTTTCAGGGAAGGTTTTGTTTTGTACTTAAAAGTGATTAAAGCTTCTCTAAAGCCTTTAGAGAAGCTTTTGATTTCCGTCAAGGACCTTCCCTATGTAAGGGTAGGAGAAGGTTTTAGGGAGGGTTTTCAAAGGGTGCATTTTGGGTAGGTTTTGAGGGACACTTTTTAGGGCTTTAGATACGCTTTTGAAGCTTCCCTAAAGGCCAGTCAATTTTTTTTAAAAAGCTTCTCTAAAAGGTAATTCTTTAGTGACGATTTTCAAGTATTAGTGACAGTTTGAAAGCGTTACTAAAAGGCACTTTTACAGAAGGTAAAGGTAAAGTTTCTCTAAAGATAGTAGCTTTTGTTACTTTTCTTTAAAAGCTTATCTAAAAGTCCTCTTTAGTAACACTTGCAAAACCTTCTCTAAATGTTACTTTTAGATACAAAACTAAAAATCTTCTCTGAAAATTATTTTTAGTTACGCTTTCAGAAATGCAATTCCTTCTATAAAGGGTATTTTTATATTTATTTGAATTATATTCCACAAATAAATAAATATTATAAAATTAATATAAAACAAATTCTTAAAAATCCCAAAACATATGTTTTTATAGATTTGTCAAACAATTAAGTGACAATTTAGGAATCCATCTAGATTTATTAAAAAAACATCCAAAATCATAATGCCTCTTAAACGATCTCGAGAACGTTCCCGGTTCATTAACCTACTTTTCCTCCGGGCGTATCTTTCTCCTCCATCACAACCCTGAGTTCCTTCGAACCGTTGAGCGTGGTGTCGCTTAGAAGCATGGCCGCTTTGTGGTCCATAATCCTTGTCCAACGTCAGAAAGGAGTCTTATAAAAAGTGTTTGGATTAGCTAATGATTGTACCAAAACGTAGTAAATAACATAAAGCTGATAAATAACATACCTCTGGTGGGGGAAACCAGAGATTCTTGGCGGCAGCACTGCCGCCTGCAAAACAGGAACCATACCATAAAACGTAATAAATAACATAAGAACATGAAAAACCAACTATTTCTTTAGTTATTCATAATGAATAACATTAGAATATTCATGAATAGTTGGTTCCTATGTTCTCAAAACATTTAGTAAAGAATGTCATGGTGAATACACAGACACACATATAATTATATATAAAACACATTACCTATGGATGAATTGAACATTGGAGGCTTTCCAGCTGGAGGAGCACCAGTCGAATTCCATTGAGGATGATAATATATTGAATCCTGCAAATATAACTCCTCAAGTTATGCTAACATGGTGTGGAGGGTTATATAATTTATTAACTAGAAGTCGTTTAAACATCACCTCGGGTTTCAGGTGCTTATTTCTTCTTCCTCTGCGGTTGTCCATTGCTAAGGAGGCCCTAAATGACTGTAGCAGATGCAAAACGAAATTACAAGTTTAAACTAAAAGATAAAGCAAGGTTTCAGTGAGTTCTATATTTTGCTTCAAGATTCTTATAAACAAGATCAATCACATATTCATATCCAATAAACTTGACCTGAACATAACCGGAGCTTCACCCTTTACCTTCATTTTCCTTCGTATTCCTGTCCATAAATGTAAATAAAATAAATAAATGTCCACATTTAGCATCGTCACATAAACAGAGCAGTACTAAGCCATATATTGTTTTACTCGTGGGCAAGAAAAATGTTATCATTCACTTGCATTTTACGAACATCATGCAATTCCAAGACCGCCTGATCATCACCTAATAAGTAACTTCATTTTCTTTAGAAACAGTAAGAAAGCATATTTTGTAAGGTAAAGAAACAGTAAGAAAGCATACTCAGTAAGCTAAATCAACAGTTGGAAAAATAGTTATTGAATAAGCTAAATCAACAGGTTTATTACACACCCAGATGGAGAAACACATAAAGTTTTCATTTTAATCTTGATATTTGCTTGTTTATCTCAAGTTCATTACCACACAGATGAAAAAAGTACAAGAATAAGATGTTGAATTCAGCTCAAAATCAACAATCCGAGATAAGAAAACAGAGGAAAGTCTTTTATTTGCTTGATTTAGCACAAGATTATGATAACCCAGATAGAAAACAGATAAAAATTCAATTTTTGCTTGAATTTAGATCTAATAAGCAACGCCCAGCTAGAAAAAAAGAACAGAGGAAAACTATATGTTTTCTTTTCAAATAGAAAAAGAGCAAAAAAACATGGTAATGTGATGGATTTTTTTTGCTACATAAACTAGAAATTCAACACAAAATAATCAAAAATTCTCTAATAATCATTAAATTTTTATAATTAATTATAAAATAAAACAGTTTGTAATTTAAAATTAAAAGAAGAAGGTACCTAATGACTCAGTGATCGGTACAAATCTATACAGGTTGAGTGCAAACGATACCTGCAGAAAATGAGCAAGTAAATGTCATTTACTAGAAACGAAAGTCTATACTTTCTTAATAAAATAAATCTATACTAATATTCAATGATGGCAACAAAGACTGATGGATGTATAGACCAATATCCAGGACCTGATCCTGGACAGAGTTCCTTGTTGATTTGCTCAATCAACTTTTCAAAACGACCACGATTAACATCTCATTCATCCTCAACGTCATTTTCAGTTGAATGGTCCACGTTAAAAAACATCCGTCCTTCTTCATCCACAATAGCATCCCTCAATGTATGGTCATCTTCGTCATTATTCGATGAATCTTCGAAGTGGTCGGATTCTTCTTCATCTTCATCTTCATCGGTAAGAGATTCACCATGATGGATCCACCATTGGTATGTTGCAAGCATACCATATCTTAGAATATGAACTCGAATCGTAGAGAGTCCTTGTAGCCATGTATTTTCACATTGATTACAAGGACATAAGGTCCTTCCCAAAGAGGAGTGTTAAAAGGGATACTACTGTGTTAAATTGTTAGAAGATCAAGCTAAACAAATTTATTGCCGATATTTGTGCCGAAACTTTATCCCAAAGAGGAGTGCGGCTATTTGGATTCAAAGTGTGAGACTTTGTATCTATTAAAAGAGACTTGTAAGCATGTAACACTAGGATTAGTATTTGCTTAATAAAACAATTAAGATCAATGTTTATAAAACAATAAACTAGTATTACTATTTATGGGGTAAAAAACAGAACGTGGTGTCCTTACTTATTCTCTGCTTTGGACTTCTCACTTTCTTCCCATGCTCTGGTTAGTTCATCTTTCTTCTCTGTTGAAAGTCTTGCAAGAACATCATCTTTAGAATAAGACAAATCAATAAATCTCTTTTAATTAAGTTCATAATTTAAATCACAAAGATGCTTATAATTAACTAATTAATAGAACTTGTAGTGAAGTAGAAACTGATGATCATTTGAACAGAAAGTAGGATCAAAGGAACTAACCTAGGAAAATTGAGCTCAACTTCTGCAACCTATGACTTGCTACTGATTCACACAAAACGATTCTGGATTCACCAAGCTTACAGCTGCAGAGAAAAACATATGAATGTAGACTGATTACTTCATAATGCAAAACAGAGATGGTAAAAGAATCAACTTTTTTAATCATAACTGTTGGTCCCAAGTAGGTGACCTTCAAGTAAGGATAGTGTTTGGGATTATAGAAGGGGGGGGTTGAATATAATCACACAAATTTCTCACTTTTAAATTCTTGTTTTATAAACAATATGAATTTACAGATTGTTGCGGAAATAGAGAAGACAATTAGTCTAAACTAAACAATCTAAGTTCTTTCACTATGCACTAAGTGAGAAGAGAATAAAGAAAGAAGATAGAGGGGAAAAGAGAGAAAGGACTTGAGTATTTTAGGATGAAGAAGAAGTATGGAGAACATCTCTTCACGTCCTATTTATACTCCATGCATTAAATGCATGCAGACCTACTATTGTGACGTGTCACAATGTGAGTGGTCTGTTGTACTATTTACTATAAACAAATACTCTTTGCATGGTGTGCAAAAGAGGATGTTTGTAAACAGTTGCCTTATGGTCTGATAAGTACGGAGGGAACAGTAAAGTAACTGCCCTTATGTACTATTGTGTCAGAAAAGGCGAGTAATCCTTTTGTGCATTAGACTAAGACATTGTTCTAATCCTTCAGGATCAGGATACTGATCAGTGACTAGACACTAGTACAAAAATTCACATTTGCCACGGTTAAAAAGCGTGGCCATAGGCCTTTAGTCACGGTTTTTCATTTTAATCAAAGTGTAGCCTATTCTTCCGTGACCATTGATACCCTTTTGGTCACGCTTAAAATGTGTCACCAAATGAAATGAAAAACCATAGCCATAGTTTGAAAACCGTAGCTATAGACATATCCAATTTTTATGGTATTGAAACATTTTACCTAAAACAGTGGCCATAAAGTACCTTTTACCACACAAACTCACATTAAACGTAGCATTTAGTTATCTTTTGGTCACACAATATAAAAAAAAGCATGACAATAAACTATCTATAGTCACATAATTTTTTTTAATGTAGCCGGTGATCGCTCTATAATCATGTATATTTTTTTGACGTGGCCAAGGCTCGAACTTGAGACCTCATCTTTGATAAGGAATGGACCAACCACTAGGACAATATTGATTTTGTTAAAATTATCTCATTAAATATTAAAAACCATGGGCAAATTCATGACATATAGTAACACTTAATTTTTAGAAACGTGGCTATATGTATCTTTTGGTCACACACATAATAAACAATGGCTAATTCAAGACATATAGTTACACTTATATTTTAGAAGTGTGAGTATTAAATGCCTTTTGGTCATGCGAAATATTAAAAATCATGACCTTTAACTATTTATTAGTCACACAATTGATTATGTTGAATCGTAGCTATTGGTCAGCTTTTAGTGGCAATAGAATTAATTTAGTCTTGGTTTTAACTATATTAATAGCTACACACGTTTCATATTAACTGTAACGAAATCATCACATATTGCCACGCTTCATACAATAAACTGTGGCTACTGGTTATCTTCTTGTCACACAAAATAATAAAACCATGACTACAAATACATGTGACTTATGGCTACGTTTTACAAATTTTCGTGGCTAAATATATATATTCTTTTGGTCACGAAAAAATGACTTCATGAGGCCATATGCGGTCTAAGGTCACAAATAATAACTGTCACAAAAAAACCGTGACTATATATATGTCTATGGCCACGATTTTTATATGTTACTTGCCACAACAAAAAAATTGTGGCCATAGGAACAATTTAGTCACGGTTTTGTTTAAACCATGACATTATGTTTAAACATGTTTTCTAATGGTCATAGTTATTGAGTTACATCGTGGCTAAAACAATACTCCAATTTTATTTATCACTTTTAGTCACGGTTCTAGACCTAAATGTGACTAACATGAATTTCAAAACCGTGGCAAAAAAGCATATTTGTACTAGTGAGAGTCCTGAAACTGGGGACGTTCAGGGTCACGTGTATCCTGATGAATCTTCAGGATGTCATACGATAGTGAACAGACTGCTATCACTGAGTTCCGTCTTCAGATCACGAGCATGCTGTTCCTGTCATCAGCTATTTCTTCGACGTTGCTGATGGTTCTTTTTGTATGATCTTAATGTCTTCAGGAGGAGGTCTTCACTTCAGTTGGACAGGATCAGTAGACTGTAGAACAGACTCGTTAGTCTCCTGATCCTGATCCTGAAATCTATAAAATTAAGTTACAGCATAAGTAACATGGAATAACACTGAACAGACTCAGTGATAATTCCTCAAGCTATAACAGAAGTAAAAACCTATTCACTAAGTAAAGATTCAGGATCATTATCATTTCATCAGGTCTTAGGAGAGCTGGATCAACAATCTCCCCCTAAATGATAATGATAAGACAACAGAGTAATTGTCTTAATCTAGAAAAGTTAGAAATAAGTCTAAGTCTAGAACTAAACAGTAGGAAATAGAACTCATAAAGGTACATGTCCCATTTACTGTTTTGAGGGATCTTTTTCAGTACTATGATGGAATGAAGTACAATGCACTGAATTGCATTCTCATTAATCTCATTAAAATATTACAAGAGTAAGGAAAATACAATAGTACATGATAGAAGTACTGAAAGAAAAAAAAATTACAAGACAACTAACTATCAGATTCTTCGCTAATGTATTCAGTCTTGACACAAACAGGAACAGGAGTTTCGCTGAAGGCAAGTCTGTGATCAAGTATAGCTCTGACAGTGCGGATGATCTCTTTGTTGTCTGGATTTTTCTTATCTTGTTGTGCAGTGAAGAGAACTGTCAAAAGATGTTCATAGGGCGCTATGTGTAGCTCACTGAAGCGTTGAAAGCGTAGAATTGAGTTATTGCTAACACATATGCCATGAACAGGTTCTCTGATTACTTGTCCTTCAGATAGAGAGATTCCAGGAGGGAATGAAAGATCAAGCATCGAGAGGTCCAGAGGTTTAACAACCATTCTGGGAAGACAGGGAGTTGGTCTTCTTGTAGAGGTGCCTGCGGATCTTCGAACAGGCTGCTGAGATGAGAGTGGAGAGTGATGGAGCAGGTCATCAGGTATTTCGGTTGTCCTTCTGATGCGAGCAATAAGTCCTTCAATGACTTCTTCTACTTCAGCCCGATAGTTCTTGTTGGCTTTGGGAAGTAGGGATCTGATTTCGTTCCACTCTGACAAGTTGTAGCGATCTAACTTGTCCAGAGTGTGCTCTACGTCCTTTACTCCAGAGCGTTTGACTGTGATCCAGGTTTTACCAGGATTACCTTTCTTGCCTCTTGATCGGCGAAGATGGATACCTGAGATGGCAGCACCATGCTTTCGGAGGTGTAACCGATCTCTGCACCAGTCAAGCTCAGCATTCACTTCTCCAGTCTGTATCTCTGCATTTTTGTTGAAGACCTTCAGAACAGCCTTCTGTGCAAGGATAGGATCCGCACTTATTTCAGCATCTTCATCTACAAAATCCGATGCAAGCCTTCGAGCGGCTTGGGCAGAGAGGAAAGCTTCCTTCTGCTTCTTGTTATGCTCTAGTTGAGCCTGTACAGCCTCGTTGTACTCCTCCTGCGAGAGATAGGCGAACTCAGAGTCACAAGAGGTACGAAGAGGAATTTTTACTCTTGTACTCTCGAGTCGCTCTATCACGGCGTCTAAGCGCCCATCCCTGTCAATGGCAAAGGAACTGTCAGGGTAGTTTTCACCTTCAGATCTAGGAGAGTTTGAGGGAGGTGATCTGGGTGAAGAAGCAGGGGTAGAGAAGTCATCAGAGATGAATTCATCATCTGATGAGAGGCATATGGTTTCAGGGGTGGCTCGGATTTCAGGGTTTCGGGATGAAGAGGCTTCTTGGTTGAAACGGGTTGTAGGACGGGTAGAAATGGTTTCTTGGTTAAGGGGTGTGATCCTGAAGGTCATTTTAGCTAGTTCAGCTCTGGTCTGCTCATTGGGACTATTCTCCATTAGGCGAATAATGTCACCAGTGACAGAGCCAAAGTTGACATCGTGAGTTTCAGGATCGGCTTGGTTAAAGGGTTCAGGTTCAGTGGCAGAGGTGAGTTCAGGAGTTGGTTCTGGAGAGGGTAGTTTGGGAGGTTGGTAGATGACCATTTGAAGGTTATTAGGAGGGGAGTTTTCAGGTGAGGAGTCTAGGGTGATGGTTTCAGGGGTAGGTTTGGTTTTAAGAAGAGAAGATATGGGTTGGTTATCAGAGGAAGAGGGAGAGGATGGTGGTAGAGACGTACCAGAGGCATCAGGGTTCTCCCCCTGAGGTTGTGCGAGCCCTGGAATGGGCGCAGAATCAGTAGGGATCTTCTCGATGAAGATGTCATCGTCAGCATCATCATCATCATCATCGTCGTCTTCATTATTCCCCCCGTCTTCAGTGGTTCTCCAGTTGGTGGAGGGGGAATATGCTGAATGGTCTCGGGGCTGTCTCTCCCCCTCAGCAGGTGCCTGCACTAAGGCAGCTGTTGTAACACTCCTTTGGAGGAGAGAGGCCATGTCACCCAGGACCTTGCGCTGGATGAAGGACGATGTGATCAGGGACTGTAACACGTCCCTGTCCGCCGTGGTGAAGGACGGAGGCGGCGCAGGAGCAGTGGTGAGGGCGTTGACAGCAGTGGAGAGCCCTTGCACCTGCTCCTGGATGGCTCGGAGAGCAGCTTCCTGAGCATCCAACCTTTGAACCACCGTTGTTTGAAAGGTGGTGAGAGAGTTGGTGCTGTTGATGATGTCGGTGGAGAGCGCAGGGAGTGCCGTGGCCTTCAGGTCATCAATTGATGCCTGAAGATTGGTGGAGGAGGAGGCAACTTGAGACACCTTGTCATGGATATTATCCAGACAAGGGATGGAGAGGGTGACGGCCGTGGGCGGCGGAGTCGCGGCGATGGCGGCAGCAGTGGCACTGGCGGCGGCGGCTTCAGCACCGGCTGCAGCAGCTTGGGCAGCAACAAGTTCCTGTTGGAGGGACTGGAGCTGTGCCGAGTGCTCGGCCTCCTTCTGCTGGAGGGCAGTGCGGGCCTCAAGCAGGTTCCTCTCAGCGGACTGCCTGCGGAGTTCAGCTGTGTTCAGCTGATGCTCGGCATCCGTGAGGATGAAGTCGTTGAAGGGATCATCTTGGTGCCCTTCAGAACCTGCTCCTAAAGAACCTGTAGACATAGTAACTAAGTGAGCACTAGAAGACTCATTAGTTTTCATAGAAGAAGGAACAGTAATATATTGCTTAGAGATATTACCTGAGGCTTGGAGGGTATCAGGATGATTACCCACCAGATTCTCTGAGGGTTCGAGTTGAACCACCTCAGGTTCTTGTGTAACAGGGGCAGATGTAGAAGTATCTGCATTGGAAGAATGTTTAGACAAAGGGGATGGTTTATTAAAGAGCTGGGGCATGGTAATGTAATATTTCTTACCAGCCGCCTGCGTCTTTTTCTTTTGCGCCCTTGCTTTGGCGCGTTTTGTAGGAGGTGGAGGAGTGACAGAGGATGGTTGGGGGCGCTTCTGGAGCGCAGAAGATGTGGTTGCAGCTGGGGAAGTCAGTATGGGGTTAGCTACTGACATAGCATGCATAGAAGTAGAAGAATGAGGTTTGGAAGAGATGATAGAAAACGTACCTGCAGTGGGAGCGGTGGATGGTTCAGCATCCTCCTGATCCTGATCCTGAGCAGGTTCAGGAACGACCAGGACGTCGGAGAGGGGGACGTCATCAGGATGATGAGCAACCTGGTCCAGGAACCTAGGCCCGAGGGCGTAGTTGTTGGAGTTCCCGACCTTGGGGTAGTTTTCCCCCATGTGCAGCTCCAGGACGGCTGAGAAGAACCTTGTGAAGGCAACGTTGGCGACCCGATTCTTGCTTCGGACCTTCCTTACCATGTCGTCCCAGATGGAGCGAGCATAGTCGAACTCGCGATTCTTGATCGCAGAGTAGACCATCTGCTGGATAACCATCGGGAACTGCTCCGTGCTCCCTGTTTTGCCCGATAAGCACAGGCCAAACGTGTTCCATATGTAATAGAACACGGCGTTGAGTCCTGACTTATGGACAGTAGCTCCTGTCTTCGGTAGCAGGACGCCTTCTTTGTTGACAGGCCATCTGTAGCCGATGGCGTCCAGGAACTCGACGATCTCGTCGGAGGTGGGGACAGGAGGGAAGCGCTTCTTTTTGGGGAAGTTAAGCACGTTCCTGAGTGTTCCGAAACCGAAGGAAATGAGGTTGTCCCTGATTTGGAACTTGATCACCTCGCGCAGGACGCCCTTGGAGTTCTTCTCCTTGGTAACCATGGCTGTAGACCACAGTTGTTGTAGCATGGGCTTGTTCGGCTTGGGGTCCAGGGTGAAAGCCGTCTTCAGAGGGCTTCGTAGTAGGAAGTCCTTGGCAGGAATTAGATATTCCTTGTCTTCAGGAATGTCAAACAGAGCAAGAACGTTGTTCTGTTTGAATTGAACGTCATGCGCAGGGATGACGGTCGGCAGGCTTTCAGATGATTGTAGTGGAGTAGCTTCGGAGGAGAGTTGAGCGTCCAGAGAAGAAGTAGTAGCAGCCATCCTGTTAGAAACATAAAAATAACATATATGGATGATTAAGAGTCCAAAATATGCATTTTTCTTCATTTTTCAATGAACACAAAGTATGTTCATAAAAATGGTGAAATCCTTTATACTTAGAATAGATTAGATACCAAAATACACAAAAGGAATGTGTTTTGGTATTAAAGTGAACTTCTATTTTGATGAAAAGATATCAAAATAGGAGTTTATGACTGTTCTTAAAAGAAATAAGAAAAATCATGCTAAACAGTTTTAACAAAAAATCTTAGAAGATTTTGGGAAAACTAAGATCAAACGAAGTGATCTTAGGGTTTTTGGAAAAACGTTTACCAAAATAAGTTGTTTTTAAGGAAGAATACCAACTTAGATTGTGGAAAGAACAAAGAACAAAAGGAAACTTACGTTGATCTTGTTAAAGAAGTGGTAAGTGTGTGTTCTTGGTGTTCTTGAGAATGCAGATTCTTGCTTTTACTTGCTTGAATGCTTAGAGAGTAGTATGTGAGCGTAAAGAGTGAAAAGGATTACGAATGAGGTTTTTATACCTCGTGGTAGGAGAGAGAAAAAGGATGAGAGAGAAAAGAGCGGCTAAATTCAAACGTTATGATGAAAAAGAAGCTCGACGCGCGTTCACGCGCCTGACACACGTAGTGGGGAACAGGAAACGTCCCATTACGTGTCAGTGCAGATGAAAGGTTTGTTTTATTAGAAAAACTAAAAACCACCTTTTCAGGGGATGATTCCAATTTGGTGAAAGATATGTTTTATGGGAATCAGAGTACTTATCAGATAAGTACTGTTTTGGGAAAATCCTCTTATCACATTTAATGCGATAAGGTTTCAGTAGCAGAAGGAAGAAATACTTACCTGAGAATCATCAGTATTCGGATATTGAACAAAGATTTTGTAAGTACTGAATAGAATCATCCTCTGAAGAAGAGTTATTCAGGAGTTGTTAATAAAGGAGGTCCTGAGAGAATATAAGGACTTTAACAACTGTTTGTCCTGAGAACTTCTATTCTTCAGGATTTAACATCCCAAGTTCACTGAGGAGCATATTAAAACGCGTCACATCCAGTGGTTTGGTAAAGAGGTCAGCAAGCTGATATTCAGTAGGGACAAAATGGAGTTCAATATCACCATTCATCACATGATCCCTGATGAAGTGATATCTCACTTCAATGTGCTTTGTTTTAGAGTGTAAGACAGGATTGTTAGCAATGGCTATTGCCGAAGTGTTGTCACAGTAGATAGGAATTTTGGAGAGTTGTATGTCATAGTCCTGAAGTTGATTTCTCAGCCACAGGACCTGAGCACAACATATTCCTACTGCAACATATTCAGCTTCAGCAGTTGATGTGGACACAGAGTTCTGCTTCTTGCTAGTCCAACTCACCAACTTGCCACCTAATAGGTGACAGCCACCAGTAGTGCTTTTCCTGTCGATCTTACATCCTGCAAAGTCACTATCAGAATAAGCTGTCAGATCGAACCCTGAGTCCTTGGAGTACCAAAGACCCATGTTAGGAGTTCCCTTCAGGTATCTGAAGATCCGCTTTACAGCGGTCAGATGGGATTCTTTGGGTTCAGCCTGATAATGAGCACAGAGACATGTAGAGTACATGATATCAGGACGACTCGCTGTAAGATACAGCAGTGAGCCAATCATTCCTCTATAGAGAGTCACATCAACAGGTTTCCCTTTGGAATCCTTGTCAAGAGACAGAGGAGGAGCCATTGGAGTCTTCATCGGTGTACAGGATGTGAGATCAAATTTCTTCAGCATCTCATGTACGTATTTACCTTGATTGATGAAAATTCCCTTTTCAGATTGCTTGATCTGAAGACCTAAAAAGAATGTTAGTTCGCCCATCATAGACATTTTATATTCAGATTTCATGAGCAATTCAAACTTTTCGCAGAGTTTGGGATTTGTGGATCCAAAGATAATGTCATCGACATAAATCTGGACAAGAAGGATATGCTTAGGATATTTCTTCAGAAATAAAGTGCTATCAATCTTTCCACGAACAAAACCTTTAGAGAGAAGAAAGGTTGAGAGGGTATCATACCAGGCACGAGGAGCCTGTTTTAACCCATAGAGAGCCTTGTTTAACTTGTAGACGTGATCAGGGAACTTAGGATCTACAAAGCCTGGAGGCTGAGCCACATAGACCTCTTCATTAAGTTTTCCATTCAGAAAGGCATTTTTGATGTCCATCTGATAAACTTTGAAGTTCATATGTGCTGCAAAAGCTAGGAAGAGTCGAATTGCTTCGAGCCTAGCAACAGGAGCAAAAGTTTCATCGTAATCAATGCCCTCTTCCTGCCTGTATCCCTGAGCCACAAGGCGAGCCTTGTTTCGAATGATTGTACCAATCTCATCAAGTTTATTTCGAAAAATCCACTTGGAACCAATGATTGTACGTTTTCGAGGCCTAGGGACGAGAAGCCAGACATTGTTTCTGATGAACTCTGCTAGCTCTTCCTGCATGGCTGAGACCCAGGCAGGATCACGCAAAGCATCATCTATTTCTTTAGGTTCATTTTCAGAGATAAAATTTACATAAAGACAGACGTTACCAGCTTGACGTCTAGTTTTCACACCAGAAGAAGGGTTTCCAAGAACTTGATCAATGGGATGATCTTTGGTCCATCGGAGAGCAGGTGGTTGATACACCTGTCCTGAAGTAGATGCTTCATTGGATGATGGATCAGGAAGAAGATTTGTAGGAGAGGGTTCACTAACAGTGGTTTGAGAGAAGTCTTCACTGTTAGTGGGTTGATCAGGTTCAGGGGGTGTGATTTGAGTGATAGGGGTGGCATTTATGAGAGGAGGAGTGGTTATATCAGTGGGTGGTATTGGATCTTCTTCAAAACCATCAGGAAGGTCTTGAGGAGAAGGATCAGCAATAAGAGGTTCAGGGACTTGAAAGAAAGAGTCAGCCCACTGATTGATTTCAGTGTTATCATTTGGGTGAGGAAAGGTAGGACCCGATTCATCAAACTTGACATGAATCGTTTCCTCAATGGCTTGTCTTCGTTTGTTGAACACACGGTAAGTTTTAGAAATGGATGAGTATCCGAGGAAAATTCCATCATCAGATTTGGAATCAAACTTTCCAAGATTATCTTTGTTGTTCAGGATGTAGCAGACACAACCAAAGATATGGAGATGTTTGATTGATGGTTTCCTGTTACGAAAGAGTTCGTAAGCTGTTCTTCTGAAACGCTTGACAATCAGAGATCTGTTCTGAGTGTAACAAGCAGTATTTACAGCTTCAGCCCAGAACTGAGTGGCAAGGTTGGCTTCACTCAGCATAGATCTAGCAGCTTCGATCAGCGTCCTGTTTCGTCTTTCAGCAACACCATTTTGCTGAGGAGTTCTCACAGAGGAGAAGTTTTGAGAGATACCTTTCTGTTCAAAGAAAGATTCCAGAGTACTGTTTTTGAACTCAGTCCCATGGTCACTTCTTATTGAACGAACAGTAAGGTTGTTGAGTTTTTCCATCTTCCTGACGAACAGGATGATTTCTTCAGGAGCATCACTCTTGGCACGTAAGAAGAAAACCCAAGTATATCTGGAATATTCATCTACGATTACCAGAGTATATTTCTTTCCACCAATGGATTGGACATTAACAGGTCCAAAGAGATCCATGTGGAGAAGTTGTAGAGGAGAGCTGATGGAGGAAATCTGCTTAGACTTGAAGCTAGCCCTGGTCTGTTTTCCTTTCTCACATGCTGAACAAAGAGATTCCTTTGTATAGCGAAAGTCAGGAAGACCAATGACCAGGTTGTTGATGCAGAGTTGATTCAGCGTCTTGAAGTTGAGATGAGAGAGACGCTTGTGCCAGAGCCAATTCATATCAGTGGAAGCACGTGATACGAAACAGAAGTTATCAGTGGAAGTATTCATATTGATGATGTAGATATCTGCATGTCTAACACCATTGAGAATGACTTCCTTTTTCCTGTTCTTGACTTTGCACTTTTTCTTAGAGAAAGAAACTTTGTGATTCTTATCACACAGTTGACTGATGCTCAGAAGATTATGCATCAGGCCTTCAACATAAGCAACTCTTTTGAAAGTAGTTACTCCGTTGGTCAGAGTGCCATACCCTCGGGTTTGGCCTCTACCGTTTCCGCCAAAGGTCACAGCAGGACCTCTTTCTTCACGGTAGTTAGTGAGGACAGATTTAGAACCAGTCATGTGTCGAGAGCATCCACTGTCCAAGTACCAGATGCCCTTATCCTGTAAAATACAGAGTTTAAGTTTTCTTTGGTACCCATAGAACTATGGATCCAGAAGTATCAGTAGGACTGGTTGAATCAGTGTCAGCCTTTACTGAAGTATTAGTACAGGAGGCTGGAGTCTTGACTGAAGGAACAGTCTTGACAACCTTCTTTCCTTTGACTGATTTCTCAGTCTTGGGAATCTTCTTTACCTTAGCTGATTTTTCAGCTTTGGTAGCATCAGGACACTTACTCGCAATATGGTCATTTAATCCACAGTGATAGCATTTGCGATATTGAAAGCGTTTAGTGTGGTCCAGAAAGTTTTTGAACTTTAGGTGAGCAGGACCTGCACCAAGTATGCCTTTAGCATTGGACATTGGAGGAATTGGTTTCTTCTCCTGAGTCTTTTGCTTCAGGTCAATCTTCAGTCTAGGAGCAGGACTCTGAGAAAGAGACTTAGTTCCAGAGACTGAAGGACCACCACCCAGAACTTTGTTCTTGGGTTTAGGACCCTTGGTCTTTGAAGGTGTTTCAGTTTTGGATTTATCCTTAACTGTATTCTTTTTGCTCTTAGGAGCACCTTCAGGGTGGGTGTTAGAAGAAGAAGGGGTGTTTTCAGAGGCATTAGGAAGAGGAATAGAAGAAACAAATTTTCCAAATTTGAGCATGGAACTGTCAGACTTAGTTTCTTCTTTCTTGTATCCACGAAAGAATCCAAGACCTCTCTTGCCTTTATCAGACCTCCCTGAAGCTAATATTTCATCAACCTTTTCAGAGGCGTCACTCCATCCTTTGATGGTGACTTTTTCAGCATTTAATTGGGCAAGGGCCTTCTCTTTGGCAGCAAGAGCCATTTCTCTTTCAATACAAAGAGTTTTGTTTACAGTGACCTGATCCTTATAATTTTCTTCCACAATGGTAAGCTGTTTTAATTTTTCTTGACATTCTTTGAGTTGTCCTCTAAGGTCAATATTCATTTTTTCAGCAGAGGTTTTACCATTAAGGGCTTTGTAAAGGTCGAGAGTGACTAGGTCTAACTGTGTTAAGCTTTCAAGAGGGATGAGAGGAATAGGTACCTGACTGGAAGAATCAGTCGCAGAGGTGGAAGCTTCAGGAGTTGTGGAAGAAGAAGCTTCAGGATCCTGAGGAGGAATCTCTTCAGGAACCTCTTCTATCTTAGCCATGAGAGCTAAGGTAGGTTCCTCAATAATGGCCATGAGTGCCACTTGAGTATCTTCCTCATCAGACGAGTCATCAGAGGATACATCATCCCAGTCGCAGTCTTCTGCGATTAAACCTTTGCCTTTACGCTGAGTTTTCATCTTTTTGTACTTTTCCTTCAGGCGTTGGTATTTGGGGTTCTTGGAAGAAGATTTTGCAGAGGAGGGAGCAAACTGACTTTTTCTGTACCTGCAATCATTAGCAAAGTGTCCTTTGCCCTGACAGTTGTAGCAGATAGCAGTAGCCTTGTCAACAGGATCTGACTTAGGCTTGTCAGTAATAGAAAGATGTTTCTTTTTATGGAAGTTTCCCTTTTTGGCAAACTTTTTGAAAGATCTGGTTAAAAGAGCAAGAGACTCATTGAATTCAGGATCTTCTGACATGTCAGAGTCAGAAGATTCTAATTCAGTAATAGTTACTGAAGAAGAAGAAGCAGCAACAGGAGGAACTGAATCAGAAACCAATGCAACAGATGTGCTTTTGGATTCTTTAGAATCTCTTATGAGATTCTTTTTCAGTTTCTTCTGTTGTTCACGGTTCAGAAGAATACCGTACAGCTCACTTAGAGTGAGTGTCTTTATGTCCTTTGACATAGTTAAGCAGGAGGTGTAGATTTCCCAATGTTCAGGAAGAGCTTCCATGAACTTGGTAACCACCTCAGAGTTAGAGTAGGTAGTACCGATGGTCTTCAGATCAATCAGAAGACAGTTGAATCTCTGATGTAGCTGGGAGAGAGTTTCATCCTTCTGATGAATAAAGCTTTCGTACTGTCGAACCAAGAAAATCTTTCTTGATTCCATGAGTACGGCGGTACCTTCATATTGAACACAGAGAGTGTCCCATATCTCCTTAGCAGAGCGAAGGTGACAGACAGAATGGAATACATCGTCAGGGAGTGACATGGCGATGAGAGACCTAGCCTTGGTGTCAATGTTAACCAGGCGTCTATCTTCATCATTCCAGTCAGTTACGGGCTTTACCAGCTCCCTTTCAGGAACAGCAGGTTGGCCACCAGCAGCAGGAATGGGGTGGACGGTTTGTGTAGGCACATGTGGTCCATTTTCCAGAAAATAAGGAATCTGGGGATCAGAACCAGAGAGGAAAAGTTCCATCCTGGTTTTCCAAAGAGAGAAGTTGTCTTTGTTAAACCGAGGAGGCTTTCCAGCAGAACCGGTATCAAAGTAGTTATCCTTAGCTTGAAGAGCCATAGAATAAGAAGAGAGAGGATCACAAGATTTTTCTAAAGAAGAAAATGAGAGCTTGTATCTGCTCTGATACCACTTGTTGGTCCCAAGTAGGTGACCTTCAAGTAAGGATAGTGTTTGGGATTATAGAAGGGGGGGTTGAATATAATCACACAAATTTCTCACTTTTAAATTCTTGTTTTATAAACAATATGAATTTACAGATTGTTGCGGAAATAGAGAAGACAATTAGTCTAAACTAAACAATCTAAGTTCTTTCACTATGCACTAAGTGAGAAGAGAATAAAGAAAGAAGATAGAGGGGAAAAGAGAGAAAGGACTTGAGTATTTTAGGATGAAGAAGAAGTATGGAGAACATCTCTTCACGTCCTATTTATACTCCATGCATTAAATGCATGCAGACCTACTATTGTGACGTGTCACAATGTGAGTGGTCTGTTGTACTATTTACTATAAACAAATACTCTTTGCATGGTGTGCAAAAGAGGATGTTTGTAAACAGTTGCCTTATGGTCTGATAAGTACGGAGGGAACAGTAAAGTAACTGCCCTTATGTACTATTGTGTCAGAAAAGGCGAGTAATCCTTTTGTGCATTAGACTAAGACATTGTTCTAATCCTTCAGGATCAGGATACTGATCAGTGACTAGAGTCCTGAAACTGGGGACGTTCAGGGTCACGTGTATCCTGATGAATCTTCAGGATGTCATACGATAGTGAACAGACTGCTATCACTGAGTTCCGTCTTCAGATCACGAGCATGCTGTTCCTGTCATCAGCTATTTCTTCGACGTTGCTGATGGTTCTTTTTGTATGATCTTAATGTCTTCAGGAGGAGGTCTTCACTTCAGTTGGACAGGATCAGTAGACTGTAGAACAGACTCGTTAGTCTCCTGATCCTGATCCTGAAATCTATAAAATTAAGTTACAGCATAAGTAACATGGAATAACACTGAACAGAGTCAGTGATAATTCCTCAAGCTATAACAGAAGTAAAAACCTATTCACTAAGTAAAGATTCAGGATCATTATCATTTCATCAGGTCTTAGGAGAGCTGGATCAACAATAACAAGCATAAAGTTTATCATGAAACAACTATGAGAACAAAAATAGTCGTGAATTACAACATGCCAAGTCAAAATGTGATTCATATGTTGGAAAACATAGTTATATCGAAAGTTTTAGTGTATTAATGCCAACACCAAGTCACCAACTTGATTTAGTTGTTAATGTTTAGCAACAACATATAAGAATTTCTCAAATTCAAAACCTAAATGCCAAATATCGTCAAAATTCACCACTCAATTCTCTTTATCATACAAGTAAAATCACAAGGAGAGACCCTAAAATTGATTTCTACAAAGAATACCATAGAAACTTCCAGCCACCAGCCAAGAGGGTATGCCCTTCAAATATAGTACTTACTTATTTTTGGAGCTCGATAAAACCGGCTCACAAGGTACAGTGTGATCTCATTTTTCCGAGCAAACATAGCATTTCCAAAGTCATAAAGCTTCAGGACATTTTTCGCACCGGTTACCTGAAGATCATATGAATTAGAGTGTATGTGGTTATCATAACTACAATTGCTGAACATATGGAAGAACTTACAGGATCTGCAATTCAGTCAACTCCCCAATGTCTCCGGGGAGCCCACTGCTCAATTGCATGCTTGCCAAAGTTCTAAGAAGTTGAATAAAGTTGCTTCCAAGAAGAAAGTAATGAGATTTTGTTAGTAAAATCACTTGAAGGCAAAAACGAAGGACTTACATCGAGGTCACTCGACCATTGGTGCAGGTGATGCGACCCCAACCGCCATCACATGGGTCAGAGCCATCGCCCAGTTGGGTGGTTTTAAGCTTAATAGGCCCGAAATTTGCATTAGAGTTGAGAAAAACAATTTCTCTAAAACCAAACTTTGAGAATCCACAAGCTACATAGCAATAGCACAAGACACAAGTTTTTGAATTATGAGTTTCTCTATAACTAGTTAACAATCACTACTATATTTTGGGAATAGCATTCCTAAAAAGACATACCTTTCATGTCTTGTTGATAAACAATGTTTATTTTTGTTCTCTATCTTTCGATAACACCAGATTATTCATCCATGGTTGATGCCATGTTTATTATAGACAAGAGTTGGTCGATACCCTGTTGTGCAGCAGAGACCATGTAACATATATATAAAGTAGAAGAAATCCATGCATTTTAACAAACCTGTAGCTAACCAATTAACCCCTTATATCCCTTTGCTATCCACATTTACTTTCATTGTTTGAATTTCTACAAGCATGAATGAAATGTTTAATAATCGATGTCTTCCGACCCAAAAATTGGCATGATATATATAATAAACTAATTCTATGATTGTAATAATTCCTAACCATGTACAAAGACAGTTTGGTTTAGTTTCTCGATGTATCAACCCTGTCCATGCACATAAATAATTATAGTGTACATAAACAATTCTAAACTTACTTCTTACCTAGGCAAGAGACCAACTTCATTACATAAATAATAATAATAGAAAGTAAATAAACAATTATAAAAGTACCTCTTAGCTAGGCAAGAGGACCAACTTCGTTGCTCTTTGTGTGGCAGTCCACCATTTTGTTCTGCCAAAGGCATTACAAATGGAATTAGATGCACCTAGTTATCTACATTTCCAACCAGACTAGCAGAAATTGAGCACATGAATTTCCCTCTTAGACAGAACCGATTCCCGTCTAATAGGAAGTCCAGTGCAGTAATCTGTTGGACTAAAGTCGACATACCATCACCGGTGTTTATTTTAACTTACAGTATTATAAACTAATTGAATACCTCAAGAACATGATTATTAATGCATCAATTCTTTTAGCCTGCCCAAAACATCGAATGGAACAATCTGTCTTGGTACCTTTTGTTCTCGCTTATTGAAACATCAAAGATATATCTGGTTCAAAATGTTAAGAGAAACATCAAAGATAAAACCAAATGGAATTTAAAGTCAGAATGTTAGTGTAATTTGTTGATATTTCTCAATTCCAATTAAATGCATAAAACCTAAATATGCTCACCTTATGAAATGGATTGAACCTGAAAATACATAATATGACTAACCAAATGAAGAATCAGACGATGAAGAAACCAATTATGCTAAGAAGATAAGCAGAACCAAATTAGGACAGAATATATACCTGATGTATATAAATTAAACCAGATTAGGGCAGAAAGGAACTGTGTGTACATCTGCAATACACCAGTAAACCTTAAGCAATACATCAATTAAGAATTAATCACTGTCGGTTGATAGATTGATGATGAAATCAGACATTGAATCACAAACTAATTACACTTCCAAATTAATAGATGTTCTCAATCGACTAGAGTTCAGCTTAATCAATCAAATATGAATGAATTTTGAAAACGAGAATCGTGGTTATGAGTTCTAAATTATGATTTGGCCTCCAAAATAGACCAAAACTGCTTAGCCTATATTCCGTAATCTATCAATGGAATTACAGAGACAATACTCTTTCATAACTAACAATAAACGATTACATACTGTGATTTTAATGGCAGAAATTACCTTTCTGCAACTATGTTCATGAGAGTGACAAGGCGATTGTGTGATTTAGTCTGGTAATACATTACCTTCTGAAACCAGTTCGACTGTTTGTGAGAGTGACGATGGCGAGAAATTATATTCAAATTCGATACCTAGACTGACAATGGTGAATTACCGTCGAATTCGATTTGTAAGAGTGACGATAGCGAGAAATCAAAGCCAAATTCGATTCATAGGAGTGACAATGGCGAGAAATCACAGCTGAATTTGATTCTGGCGAGAGAAATTGGGACTGCAAGCGATTCGAAGGATCGAGAGAAATTAGGGCAAGAGATTTGAATAAGCGAGAGAAACTAGGGCACCGGATCGTATCCATTGATTTCTAATTAATTATTTTTATTTATTGGAAAAAAATCTTCCAGATACGCTTTCCTAAGTGTAACTAAATATTTTTATTTAATTTCTTTTAGAATAATTACTTTTAGAGACAGTTAAAAAAGCGTTACTAAAACCATCATCCGGTTTTAGAGAGGGTTTTTTGTAGAAAGCGTGTCTAATGCTTTTAGAGACGTTTTTCATACTGTATAATTTGCTTAAAGATCCTTCTTTAAAACCTCTCCTGCCTTTAGTTACGCTTTTCAGTTTTGTCATGTGATTCCTTCTCTAAAAGTATACCTTTACATACACTTCTAAAACCTTCTCTAAAGGTTCCTTCTCTAAAACCCTTTATCCTTGTAGTGAGAGGACAATGAAGAGACAAAGGTAAGAAATGAAATATGTTAGAAATATTTGTTAGTTGTGTCAATTTTACAATTATCTACACTTAGTTTCTCTTTATGTAATTTGTAATTAAAGGCCCAATGTTCAAGGCCCATTAGTTTAAGCCTTTTTAGCCTTTTTCACCTTAATATAAATAGGTGTACTTTCTTCATTTTGTAACTCTTGCTTCTCTCAACAATCAATGGAATGCAATCAATCTTAAATCTTTGTACCTAGCATTACATCATCTAGACTTGAGTGTTCTTGATTTGATTGATTTGGCACCCACAATTGGTATCAGAGCCTGCCACTTGCTCTTCATCCGTTGTGTTCTGGTTCTAGTGAAAAAGCTTCAGGTCCAGACTAAAGCTTCGGGTACCGGGTCTTCACTCCAGACTTGGATATTGGGCATCAAGTGTTTTCTTCAGACTAGAGTTTCCATAATTCTCTAAGTCATTTCAATACCAATACCCTTCACTACACTTAACCTTCAGATCTACACCTAACCTCCAGATCTGGACCCAACCTTCAGAACTGAATCATTTTCAAGATTTTCACAAGTCTTGAGATTTTTCACCAACCAAATCACCAGATCATTCTAAGTGGTTTAAGATCCACAATCAATCTTTAATCATGAACACAAGAGAAGCCTTAGCAATCGGGTCTAATACCCGACCATCGGTTCTCCATGTACATGAAGAGGAATCTGATGAAGAGATGAAAGACATAAAGAAGACCTTGGCATTGATCACCAGCTCCATGTCCAAGAGAAATGCAAGAAAACCCATGTCTTCTATCGACCATCTGAGGAGAGTTGAACAGGGTGGTAGAGCTGACTGCCAGAAACCTGTAGAGAAAGCCAACTCTGAAGACAAGGGAAAGGAAGTAAAGAAAGATAATGCTTGGTTCAGAATCTCAAGTGATGATGAGGAGGGAGGTCCCGTATGCATGCTTATTCAAGATGAGGCATGGGACCTGACAAGTGATGAAAGAAGAGAAGATCAACTATGTTTGATGGCTAACGATGATGAGGAAAAGCCGTACTCAGAAGATGGAGGACGTGACTACAACGATCTTGACTCAGAGCATTCAGAGTCATCTTCTTCTGAGGTACTCCCTGATCAATACTTAGAGTTAGAACATCAATTGAAAGATCTTGCTTCCAAAGTTTCTGAATATGAGAACAAAATAAAAAGGGCAAATAGTTTAACTGTTATAGCAGAATCCCAATTAGCTAGTGAACATGCCTTAGTTGTGAAATTCAGCGTAGAATTAGCCTATTCAAAAGACAAAGTTAACATGCTCACCCTTGCAAACAAAACTCTTGAAGACAAAGTTAACATGCTCACCCTTGCAAACAAAACTCATGAAAGAGTCTGATGATCCTGAACAGTTGAAGGAAATTGAGAAGAAAGAAAAAGATAGAAAAAACAAACACTCTATTCCCTTCAACTATTCATCTCTCAATGCCAGTTATGCAACGCGTGAGATTCCTTTGTCTAAGGACTACACGCCTAGCTATACTGAGGCTGAGATGAATCAGGAAGTTCTAATCCTTGAAAAAATTTACAAAGATAACCAAACCTTTTATGAGAAAATGATTGCTAAACTTGAGGCTGAGCTAGAGGATGAGAGGCGCATGAGCCTTAGGGAAAAGCACCTATTCTTGAGTAAAATCAATGAATTGGAGGAAGCCCTCAAATCCAAAAGCACACCAAAAGCAAGTCAATCCACCTTAGGAACTCGTGATGACTCACGTCATCATCATCATACATGGAATGTGAATGCGTTAGATTTTAGACCTTCAAGTACCTCTTTCACAAACTCCAAATCCATGGTACTAAGGTCTCCAATCTGCACCACCATTTCATACATGGAAGACTTAACTTATATGGCACCTAAATCAACGGTACAAATTTCTGAAATTGTATCGGATGATTGTACCAATAGGGTTGGTGAGAACGGTAGATCATCAGGCCAGTCTAAACCAGGAAACATGGCTCCTCCTAAATTATCCCGGAAAGACAAAGGGAAGGAAAAATTGGTCACCCCTGAGTCTGAAGTTGCGAGTTCATCTCGTACCAATGTGAATGTTCCTAAGAAAAACAAACGTTTTCGAAAACCAAAGAATACTTCCAAACCAAAGGAACAATCACACAACTTCCACCCGAGGAAAAATGTTTCTCATACTCATACTCATAATATCAAAGGTACCAATCAAGGTTCTCCAAACGTGACAGATAATCACATGAGACATGGTAGGCATAGAGCAAAGGAGAATGGATCAAAAGAAGGCAGTCGTCCAAAGTCATTTGCACATAAGCCTAGATTTACAAATAACATATTTCATAGTCATGTACCACATACTCCATTTAATTTTCATGTTTGTGAACATGTTGCTTATGGGTATCGTAGCGACTTTTGTTGCCAAAATTGTTTTCACTTTGGTTATTGTGCAAATGCCTTTGTGAATGAGTACTATGCTCCTAATTACTTTGGATTCTACAACCACTATAACCACTTTTCCTCATGCCAAGAAAAGAAAATCCAAGCCCAAGAAGAAGACTCCTAAAAAGAACAAAGAGGAACCCAAACCTGGTGGTACTAATCCGAAAGGACCCATTCCTAAATGGGTACCTAAACCTGTTTGCTTGTGATTTTGCAGGTCGGTCATGTGTGGTTCATGGACTCAAGGTTATTCCAAACACATGACCGAGCGAAAAAGAACTTCTCACTAACTTCAGGGACAAAATTTTGTGGGAACGTTCTTGTATATCTTATTCCATTTTTTACCAACTTTTTGTGTGGAGTTTAGACTTGAGGGCGAACAGATAAGTATTCTATCCCCTACATGCATGTGTTTTCATTCATATGTTGGTATTACTAATCATTTGGCATGAGTATGCATCAGTCAAGGAGGAACGTTCCCTTCCTATGCATGATTCGAGGGGGAACGTTGTCTGCCTCTGCCTGTTCCAAGGGAGAACGTTGTTTGCCTCTGCCTGTTCCAAGGGGGAACGTTGTTTGCCTTTGCATGTTCCGAAGGGGAGCGCTGCCAGGTATGACACCCAACTCTCAGTCACGTAAGTGTTCTGGACCTCTAGCTTTTAGCCTTTAGGTAAGCACCCCAGGTAAGCTTTACACTCCTTATATATATACACTAGTATTTTTTTTCTATTTTATTTTGTTTTGACTAAAAAAAACAACAAAAAGGAAACTTGAAAAAAAAAATATATATATATATATATATAATAATAAGTTTTTAAAAGAAATAAAAAAACAAGTTCAATCAAATGTGTTTGTGTTTAAAAGAAAACAAATCAATTCTTAAAATAAAAATAAAAATAAAAAAATCTGTTTGTTTTAAAAGAAAAAGAAATATCAGATAAAAAATGGTTTTAAAAAGAAAAGAAAAGAAAAGTTTTTTTTTTGTCCCTATCTGTTTGTTTTTTTTTTCCTTCTTTCCAACGTTTTCCCATTTTTTCCCATTCTTTGTTTTTTTTTCTTTTTGCTTCTTCTTCTTCTTCTCCTTTAGTTTTTTCTTCTCACCACCACCTTGACCGGACCGGATGTCTTCTGACCGAACCGAAGAAGACGACTTGTGACCGGACCAGCATCCCACCACCGAACCGAAACTCAAATCAGGACCGGATCGGACCCATCGTCAACCTCACCTGATTTCGAACCTCCACCGTGACCGGACCACGCTTGCCGGATCTGCTGTGTTTCTTCAATGCGAACCCTATTCAGACCGGACCGGAGCTATAGATCAACGAGTGACCGGACCGGAGACTAAACCAACTCCGGCGACCGGACCGGATCCCGTGTGTCGTTCGTGATCGAAACCCACGTTAGGACCGAAGCCAACTCCCTAAACCGTCCCCGATCGTACCATCTCCCTCGACCGGCGACCGGACCTCCGCCGGAGTTCAAACATTCTTGACCGGAGAATTCTCGTCGTCGTTTGAAACCTGATGTGTTTTTGTTCTTGCATTCGGACCTCTCGAAACCTGATTTATGTCTCTCTGGTGACCGGATCGGTACCGGAGACCGGACCGGACCGTGGCCGGAAACCGGCGACCGGACCTGCACATCGTTCTCATCTTTCTGCTTTAATCCCGACCCGGACCAGATCTGATTTATCTCCTGACCGGATCTCTCGTCGAAGACCGGAACTCTCGCCGTGACCGAAACCCCGCCGGCGACCGGATGTTGACCGGATTTCTCTTTCTCTCCCTTTGACAAACCAGTTTCCAAGACACCTTTTTTTTCTTTGTTTTATCTTTCTACCTCTCTTTATTGACTGAAACTTCTATCTTTCCACTTACGTTTTTTTTAAACCTATTCTGGCCCACCCTCTATTGGTTTTATTATTTTATTATTTTATTTGATTCTTGTTGACCAAATCTCTTAAGCAAATTGATCGAACACCTTTCTTTTACCAACCTTCTATTTCTTTTGTCTACTTCTTGTTATTATTTTTTTCATTTTACCTAAGTTTTTTTTGTTTTGTTTAAGAATCAATTTCTTTTTGTTGGTTTTTCTTAAGTGTTTTTAGGCCATCCGCTGTCGTGCCACTGCAACCCAATTGTTTAAACTGCCACATCAGCGCCACATCAGCTTTCCACTATCTTACCCAAAACTACCCAATTCATCCACTGTCGACCCACTGTTTAAACTACATCAACTTAAATAATAAATTAACTTAAATTTAATTAACTTTAAATAAAATTAAATAATAACTAAAAATTTAATTAACTTTAAATAAAATTAAATAATAACTAAAAAAGATGTTCATTAAAAAAAAAGAGTACAATACGAAATTAAATTTAACTAAAAATTTATAAACTAAAAATCACTCGAGAGGGTGCCATCCGTATTTTTGTCGTAGCTTCTCTTTGATGTCTAAGGTTGTGAGCAACGCACCGCCCGAAAGATGCCCATGCGGCGAGACGTAAAACTTATAGTCTCGCCGTTCCCTTTTCTCGTCCGCCTCCGCCACACGAAACATCAAATCTTTTTCGCGCAAGTCAAAGTCCTTTTGGCGTTGATCGAGTAATTCTCGATTTTGGTAGTTGAGCGTGCTTAACTCGCTCACCAACCCCGAGACGCGATCGGTCGAGGCGGCCCCGGTAGACCCCGATAAGGACCTTGCCGCGTTTCTACCCATGGGTCGTGGACGCTCCTCTTCCTCTTCGTCGTGGTCTTCGTATTCGTCCTCGTCATCGACATCGAAAGGACCATGTGTGGAGGAAGTGTCGGTGGGCGTCGCGGATTCGGAGGTCTTTGATCGTTTGGGACGAGGGGTGGAAGATACGAGAGGTTGGCGCAAGTACTTCTCGCAACCCTTGATAACTTCCCAAACGTGTTCGTGTTTAAAGGGCATGAGCATCTCTTCTTGGTAACGGAAGCGGGCCTTTCCTAACCAATCGCCATCACCCTCGCCACTTTTTCGAGCCGATCGGACGTTGTTGTAGATGTTGGAAAATTTGGTCACAAATTTGCCCATGGTGATCGCCTTGCTCCGTATTTGATGCACGGTACGGTAATTGGGTGGGCATCCCATGCGTTGCTCCCACCGCGATTTAACGGTACCCCAAAAATCGACTACATCAAAAAAATTAAAACTTTGTTAGTTCATTTATATAAAGTACATCAAAAAATATATATAAAGATACCTTTCGAACGGTTGTTACCTACGACGGAATCCTCCGACGTCGTCACCCACGCCTTTGCCAACTCAATCTCCTCGTTGGGTGTCCATATTTTCGGCGGCATCCGGTTGGGATCATTTGGGTCGCTCACCTCTTTGGCTTTCCCTTTCCCTTTGCGTTTCCCTTTGCTCGTAGATGGTGGTGGTGGTGGTGGTGGGGATGGTGTTGGCTCGGCGGCATCGGTGTTGAGTTTCGGGAACTTCATCCTCCCATTGCTCGGGCGAACTTTGCGCGTTGTCGCGGGGTTCGTTTATATTTGGTTGAGAAGATTGAGAAGGGATGTGAGTAACCGGCATGGGAATCGGCATGGGAGTCGTTTGGGATAGCATTCCCGTAAACGATTGGCCATGCATATACGGTAATAAATTGGCCCGGTTCGTGTTATAAAAATTTGGATCGTATACGGTGGCGGATGGCGGGATGACCCAATCCGTAGTGCGGTGGTGATATGTGGGACTCGGCATTTGTGGAATATACGCACCGGCCGAACTCAAAGTTGTCGGTGGCGGTGGCGGTTGCGGGGTTTGTCGGCTCGAAGTTTCGGTTTGTCGGCTCGAACGTTTCGATTGTTTGGGCGTTTTTTGGTTATCCATTTCGGAGGATGTGTAGAGAAGAAGATGATGGTGAATGTGTGGAGAAGAAGATAGGGTGGATGTGTATATATATATATATTTAAAATTGAAAAAAAAATAAAAAAAAATAAAAAAAAATAGCCGTTATTGAGCCGTTGCTCAACGGCAAGCCAAACCCGATGGGTATGTTTGCCGAAGGCTACCCGAGAACACACGGCGGTGTTCATCGGGTTTGCCGACGGCAAACACCCTTTGCCGATGTGTTTAACGAAGCCATAGCGGATGGCCTTAACGGTTTTTATTTGTTTTTAATTGTTTGTCTAGATTGTTTCTAATAGTTTTTTTTTTCTTGCTTATCTGTTGTGTGTGTTTTGGGTTCTTAACTGTACATGGTATCTGAGTCATAGGAGTGGTGTGAAATTGAGCTTATGTGCATATGTTTGCTTTGGATTTAATGTGATTGTGCCTAAGTGTTATACTCCCTGAATGTGATTGAAATACACAAATCCTACAATTTTTGGAGTATCTGGTGTGTACACTCTTTAGTGGTTATACCGAGTACTTGTCAAGCACCATCACATGCTCGGTTGGTAAGATCTTTTGGGTTCTATATTCTTCAGACATGAGAAAAAATTCACACTCAATGTGTTGTGCTATTCTTTACCAAATCCTTAGATTTAGTAAACAATAATGCATCTCAATGTTGTGTGTCTTATCTCTCACCTATGCCTTTACCTCAATACTAACATATTATCTTTTACGTACAATGGCGAACTCGATTTTCCATATCTTTATCATTCTATTGATGTTCACAACACCACCTCCTCCCAATCACAACCGGAGGACATAACAATAAAAAAAGACAAAAAAAATAATAAATAAATAAATAAATGATGAAAAAAAGAAGGAATAAGAGTTAGAATGGTATCCCGACCTTTCTTAATGGCATCCAGGCCTTGTCTTTTGGCATCCAACACTTTTCTTTGATACCATCACTTCTCATGGATACCATCATCAGACATCTTTTGGATACCAACACTCCTCATGCCTTATCCAACACTCCCTATGCCATACCCATCACTCCTTATGACATACCGCAAACTCTATATGGTAAACCCTAAAGATTCATGATATACCGATGAAAATACCACTTGCAGTACTTGATGATGTCGATCATCATTCATCGGTTGTGAGAGAATACTTAGGTTTATCACCTCTATCAGCATCTCTAGAGCCGGAGACTGGCACCCCGGAGGTATCCTCTAGGAGAGTGAGTGAGGGTCTTGAGCGTGGTCATTCACCTGGGGTGGTGACCAATGGCTTGAGCATGAGGATTCGGGGGGATGTGACGGGGGTAGATTAGGCGGTGATGATGATCGCTCCAGAGTTAATACCTCACATGCTTATGACAGTCACCAAAGCCCTTCACTTTATCCTTTGGTGGACTATGATTCTGATGACTCCGGTGATGACCACCCATCTAAGGGTGAGGACGACATAAGGTTTGAGGGAGACCTAACAGTGGAAGAAAGTGAGCAGAGCGCGGGAAGTAAAAGAAATGATGAGTGTGAGTCTGGCCCAAAGGTTTTAACCGGTCCTCGCCAATCCTTAGGTAGACGCTGGGCAGTCACATCTGCTACCCGTACACATGTGTTGAGTACGGGTATTGAAGAAGACACCTCCCACCCAGAGGTGCAATTTCACGCCCCACCTAGCCACTCATCCATCTCTCAAAAGGTGGGTGTTTCATTCCACGGGGATAAAGCTCAATGGCTATCTAGCCCTCACTTGGAGGGTAATGATATTGAAACAGGAGGATCCCTGCCCTGATCCCCACCTTTCCTTCATGTGCACCAGAGTCTACTGCCCGATACATGTAACACCCCGATACCCAAAATAGCATAGCAAATAATTACGCAATATTAATAATAATAATTCCCAGTGATCTAATACGCATAAGTCTCAGAATTCTCAACACAAAAGTACATGGTTAAAGAGTGCATGCGGAACAACCCTCCACAGCTGAGATTCTAAATTTAGGATAAGGTACTAACTTCTACCGGTAGAGCTACTAGACGTCTACCTTCTCCTTCCCTCTCGCAACACGATCTTTCCCTGAAAAGGTTTTAGATTTTGAAAACGAGGGTTAGACCGAAAGGTCTAGTGAATTCCCTCAAAACAGTTAATCAACAATTCCGGCCCGCTGGCCGTAAAATCACAATTTGATAATAATGGCAAAGCAAATGTGTTACGGACAAAGAACTTCCACAAGGCACCGAGGCCACAATCACATCACTCCCAAGGGACGCTATCCCAAGGTACCCCCAAATGGTGGACCAGACCAAATGGTAAACACTCCCAAGGAACATACAGTTCCAAGGTACCCAATGTCCATGCTTGCAACACATTTCAATCCGAAACATTTCAACATTTACATTTAAGCATGCATTAAACGTAATTCATCGATTATCCATATTTCCACAAAACAGTTCATCATCAATAGCAAAACAGTTCGCAAATCGAATGGATATATATTTATGAAAGCAGTGAAAACTATCCATTCATGTTCAGGCAAGGGAACTCACCTGAGTAGATCTCACTGTCCTCCCACGGACCTCGTCTAACGTGCCTGTAAATATCTAAGGCATTAATAGTTGCGCTCAACAAAACCCACTACTATGACATCCCTAGGCAGACTTAGCACGGGGGTTCCGCTATAGGGTTAAATCACTATGGAAAAACTTCTCCGAAAACTAACCATACAAATGAAACTCCTCAAAAATCCGACTCGAAAACATATTTTTCCGACTTACAAAAATCCGAATCGGAAAACCTACTTTTCCGAATCGGAAAACACCCATTTCCGATTCGGAAAACACTCAAATCCGAATTCCCGATTCGCAAGGAACGAGGTCAGCATAACGACTAGGCCAGCCCAATTCCCGATTCGGAAAGCATAGTTTCCAGTTCGGGAAAGGCATTCGAAACAATTAAACAAGCTTCAAAGAAACCGATTCGGAAAACATGAGTCCCAATTCGGGAAACATGAATTCCGATTCGGAAAACATGTTTCCCGATTCGGAAAACTCAAAATCCGAATCGGAAAACCGAGCAGATTCATAAAAATGCCCAAATCTCGAAGAAGACTAATCCAATTGGATCCAAATTAATTCTAGAAGGTCACTAAGCTAATCCCGCATCAATTTAGATAAACCGTACGCAAAATAACATCGAGATCTTACCTCGGTGATGATTTCCCGACCTTGAAGATGATAAAATGGCTCCAAGCTAGATCTTCCAACACACACTAAACACACACACTAATCTTTCCCAAAAATGGCAAAGATTAGGGTTTAGGGTTTAAATACCTAGGGTTTTGGGCCAAGCCCATACCTAAAATGGTAAAAGCCCATACCATTAAACTTTTCAATAGTTACATAATTAACCCCTAAAAATCATCATATTCTCACAAAAGGTCAATTAACAGTAACTTAACTTATTTAACTCCATCTAGGATCTTGGTTATTACATCACACCCCCCTTAAAAGAATTCCGTCCCGGAATTCACTCAATAAACAGGTGTGGGTATCTTTCTCTCATCTCGGATTCCGTCTCCCAAGTACATTCCTGTCCCTTGTGGAATTTCCACTGAACTTTCACTAACTTAATCTCTTTATTCCTAAGTCTACGGATCTTGCGATCCGTGACGGCCACCGGTTCCTCTACAAAGTTCAACTTCTGATCCACTTCAATATCTAAAAGCGGTATAGCTGTCTCTGGATCTGCCAAACACTTTCTCAAGTTTGATACATGAAAAGTGTTATGAACTCCTCTTAGTCCTTCCGGCAACTCTAGCCTATAGGCTACGGGTCCGATTCGCTCAATAATCTTATACGGCCCAATATAACGAGGACTCAACTTTCCCTTTTTCCCAAAGCGTATCACCCCTTTCCAAGGTGATACCTTAAGCATAACACGGTCTCCTACTTTGAATTCTATATCCTTCCTACGCTTGTCCGCATAGCTCTTTTGTCGATCCCTGGCCGTCTTCAGTCGTTCTCGTACTTGGTTGATCTTATCTGAAGTAATTTGGACAATTTCTGGTCCGGCAAGCTGCTTTTCTCCGACTTCATTCCAACATAATGGTGTCCTACACTTTCGCCCATAAAGTATCTCATACGGTGCTGCCTCGACACTGGAATGATAACTGTTGTTGTAGGCGAACTCGATCAACGGTAGATGATCCTCCCAAGAACCTCCAAAGTCCAAGACACATGCCCGCAACATGTCTTCTAAAGTTTGGATAGTCCGCTCGCTTTGCCCGTCCGTCTGCGGATGATACGCGGTGCTCAAATTGACCCGCGTTCCCATCTCTCGCTGGAAGCTTTGCCAAAAAGTCGAAGTGAATCTGGCATCTCGGTCCGACACGATAGATACGGGTGTCCCGTGAAGTCGTACAATGTCCGCTATATAAAGTCTCGCGAGTCTCTCCATAGAATACGTTTCTTTCATCGGTAAGAAATGAGCTGACTTCGATAATCGGTCTACTATTACCCAAATAGTATCATAACCCTTAGGCGTTCGGGGTAGTTTTGTCACGAAGTCCATGGTAACATGTTCCCAAGTCCATTCCGGTATTGGTAACTGTTGCAGTTTACCATACGGTCGCTGGTGTTCGATCTTTACTTGTAGACAAGTCACGCATCTCTCAACAAAATGAGCGATATCCTTCTTCATTCCCGGCCACCAATAACATTGCCTCAAACCCTGATACATCTTGTTCGTTCCCGGATGAACTGAGTACTTAGATTTATGCGCCTCGAATAAAATCTTCTTTCGTAGATCTCCGAGCTTTGGAACCCAGATTCGATTCCCAAAACACTTCAAGCCTTCGGTGTCCGTTACCAGCGTATCCAGAAATCCTACCATTCGCTCGCTCTTCAAGTTTTCCTCTTTCGATGCCTTCTCTTGCCATTCCTTGATCTCCGACTTGAGGTCCGGTACAATGCTGATTTGGTAAGCTACAATTCCCATTCGAGAATCCACAATGCCAGGCTTGACTTTACCTCCCTTTCGACTTAAGGCATCCGCTACAACATTTCCCTTACCCGGGTGGTAAAGGATCTCGCAATCGTAGTCGCTAAGTAGTTCAATCCACCGCCGCTGCCTCATGTTGAGCTCTTTCTGATTAAGAAGATACTGAAGGCTCTTGTGATCTGTATAAATCTGACACTTCACGCCATAAAGGTAGTGCCTCCATATCTTTAGAGCGAAGACCACTGCTGCCAACTCCATATCATGAGTTGGGTAGTTGAGTTCATGCACTTTCAATTTCCTGGATGCATACGCAATCACTTTTCCATCTTGCATGAGAACGCACCCCAAGCCTAACTTTGATGCATCACAATAAACTACGAATCCATCGGATCCATTCGGTAGGGTAAGAATGGGCGCACTAGTCAACTTCCCCTTCAGATTGTTGAACGCATATTCGCATGTCGATGTCCATTCGAACTTGACGTCCTTCTTTGTCAATGCCGTGAGCGGTGTAGCGATGGCTGAGAAATGTTCTATGAACCTTCGGTAGTAACCCGCTAATCCGAGGAAACTTCGCACCTCCGAGGGAGATTTTGGCGACTCCCAATCCTTAATGGCCTCAATCTTAGCTGGATCCACTTTGATTCCTTCTTGCGTCACGATATGCCCCAAAAACTGAACTTCCTTTAGCCAAAACTCACACTTTGAAAACTTTGCGTAGAGTTGCTCCCGCTTTAGCGTTTCCAAAACCTTCCGTAGGTGTTCGCCGTGCTCCTCGGCCGTCTTTGAGTAGATCAAAATGTCGTCGATGAACACGATGACGAACTTATCCAAGTACGGTTTACACACTCTATTCATCAAGTCCATAAAAGCTGCTGGCGCGTTTGTAAGTCCAAAAGACATCACGAGGAACTCGTAGTGTCCGTAACGAGTCCGGAAAGCCGTCTTTGGAATATCTTCTTCTCTAACCTTGAGTTGATGATAACCTGATCGCAAATCAATCTTCGAGAAGAACTTAGCCCCTTGCAGTTGGTCAAACAAATCATCAATCCTTGGCAACGGATACTTGTTCTTGACGGTGACTTTGTTGAGTTCTCGATAGTCGATACACATCCTCATGGTGCCGTCTTTCTTTTTCACGAACAACACCGGTGCTCCCCAAGGCGAAGTACTCGGGCGAATAAATCCCTTATCAAGGAGCTCTTGTAATTGGGCCAACATCTCTTTCAACTCCGACGGTGCAAGTCGATACGGCGCTTTAGCGATGGGCGTCGCTCCGGGTACTAAATCGATCCGAAACTCGATCTCTCGATTTGGCGGTAGACTAACTAAATCTTCCGGGAAAACCTCCGGGTAATCACGAACAACCTCAACATCCTTTACCTCTAACTTATTCTTCTCTGAATCTACAACATAAGCCATAAACCAAATACACCCTTTTCTAATGCATCGATTTGCCTTAATCACCGAAATCAAGCTAGTACTCCTATTCCTCTTAGTGCCATAAACTACGGCCGTTCTCCCATCTGGTAATTTGATACGAACCATCTTTTGCTCACAGTCTATCTTTACCTTGTTTCTAATCATCCAATCCCATCCTAAAACCACGTCCAAACTTTCCATAGGTATAAGTCTTAACACTACGGGCACTAGGCATCCTTCCAATTCTACGGTACAACCTTTTGCAAACTCTCTAACCCACACTCGCCCATTGGCGGTGTCCGCCTCATAAGGATGGTCTAATGGTTCAAGTTTTACACAACATTGTTTAAGAAGCTCAGGGGTAGCATATGAATAGTCTGAACCCGTATCAAATAACACTTTAGCACGTATGGAGTTAATCAAGAATGTACCTGTCACCACCTCTGGTGCCTCCTCTGCTTCCTCGGCGGTCATCCTAAACGCTCGACTCCTAGCTAAAGCTGGTGCTGCTTTCTCGCCCTCCTTCGCTGCTATAGCTCGGTCCCTTGGTGGTGGAGCTCCTCCCCTCTTCAACTGGGGGCATTCCGACTTGAAGTGATCAGGCGACCCACACAGATAACACGTCCTCCGAGTAGTGCAATCCCGGGACAAGTGGCCCGGTTGTCCGCATCGAAAACAAGTTGGTGGTACAGATCGACACTCTCCCTGATGAACTTTCTGACACTTTCCGCACGGCCTGACATTCTGGTTCACACCTCTCTAGAATCAGTCCTAGGGAACCTTCCCCTCCTTGGATCATTGACCGGCCCTTCCCATTTCCTCTTCTCTCCAACCCTCTCTGACGCTTGGCGGTCCTTCTCCCTCTCAATCAGCTCAGCCGCGTTGATAGCGGCCTGAAAAGTAGTCGGATCCTTCCCCATCACAAATTCCCGAATGCTTCCCTTAAGACCCCAGATATACCTTTCCACTCGACGCTCCTCAGACGGCACGTAAACCTCAGCAAACCTTGACTTTTCTATGAATCGGGTGGTGTACTCTTGTACTGACATCACTCCTTGCTTCAGTTGCAAGAATTCCTCTTCCATCTTCTTGGTCGCGGCCAAAGGGCAGAATTGCGACTTGAATTTCGCCACGAAGCTCTTCCATGACATAGTCCTAACAGCTTCAGTCCCTCTTCCCCCAGTCTCCACATTCCACCAGTGCAAAGCGTCCGCCTTCAGCATAGATCGTGCGTACACTACCTTATCCTCAGCTGCACACTTACAGGTCTCAAATACCATCTCGATCTCCTCGATCCATCGCAATGCTAAAACTGGGTCACGCTCTCCCTTGTAGGCAGGAGGCTTGCAGGCAACAAACGCCTTGTAGCTACACCCGTGAGTCGACCTGGGTGGATCCCCACCTGCGGGTGGTGTCTGCTGCGAACCTCCGCCGACCACAGTAGCCGGCGGGCTAGTCATACCAGAATCCTCTCGTCCACCATCCGATTTCGACTTCTCTTGCTGGTTCAGTAGGGTCTGTAGAGCGTCCTGAATCTTGCCCATCTCTGTCTGAAAGGCCTCATGGGTAACAAAAGCTGCCGGTTGGCTAGCGGAACTCTCTTGATGCGATGGTTCTGGTGCGACGGGCGGCCTTTCACTCTGCGCCCTGCGGTTACCCCTGGTCTGACGTCGAGTTCCTTCATTTACCACTGTTGCAGCCTTACGAGCTCCTCCTTTTCCCCGGCCCTTACCCCGACCACCAGCCCTTCCTCGAACCGCGGTCGTCCGAGAAGGCGGCGGTGGGGCTTCAGGTTCTGGTATCACCCTACTTCGAAGGCTACGTCCGGCCATCGATACTGAAATAGTAACATAAAATTTAGATAACCCTAAACGACTGGATTTACAGGCGGTGTAAGTATTCACATGTATTCATGGTCCCGTGACTACACTGGCCAGGTGTAAGCACGTTTCCATGGTACACGCTAGTCCTCACACTTCCATACCCGACCCCAACTCTTAGGCAAAATCCTAAAGTCCTAATATCTCAGCTGTGTTCCAATCCTACAGTTTAAGACTAGGCCCAATCCTGGTCACCTAATTCACTTAAACCAATGCTCTGATACCAATTTGTAACACCCCGATACCCAAAATAGCATAGCAAATAATTACGCAATATTAATAATAATAATTCCCAGTGATCTAATACGCATAAGTCTCAGAATTCTCAACACAAAAGTACATGGTTAAAGAGTGCATGCGGAACAACCCTCCACAGCTGAGATTCTAAATTTAGGATAAGGTACTAACTTCTACCGGTAGAGCTACTAGACGTCTACCTTCTCCTTCCCTCTCGCAACACGATCTTTCCCTGAAAAGGTTTTAGATTTTGAAAACGAGGGTTAGACCGAAAGGTCTAGTGAATTCCCTCAAAACAGTTAATCAACAATTCCGGCCCGCTGGCCGTAAAATCACAATTTGATAATAATGGCAAAGCAAATGTGTTACGGACAAAGAACTTCCACAAGGCACCGAGGCCACAATCACATCACTCCCAAGGGACGCTATCCCAAGGTACCCCCAAATGGTGGACCAGACCAAATGGTAAACACTCCCAAGGAACATACAGTTCCAAGGTACCCAATGTCCATGCTTGCAACACATTTCAATCCGAAACATTTCAACATTTACATTTAAGCATGCATTAAACGTAATTCATCGATTATCCATATTTCCACAAAACAGTTCATCATCAATAGCAAAACAGTTCGCAAATCGAATGGATATATATTTATGAAAGCAGTGAAAACTATCCATTCATGTTCAGGCAAGGGAACTCACCTGAGTAGATCTCACTGTCCTCCCACGGACCTCGTCTAACGTGCCTGTAAATATCTAAGGCATTAATAGTTGCGCTCAACAAAACCCACTACTATGACATCCCTAGGCAGACTTAGCACGGGGGTTCCGCTACCCGGTTAGCGGACGGGGTCAAGGGGAGCCGCCCTTGCGGGGTCTGAGGGGCAGCGCCCCTCGAAAATTTTTTTATTTCTATAGGGTTAAATCACTATGGAAAAACTTCTCCGAAAACTAACCATACAAATGAAACTCCTCAAAAATCCGACTCGAAAACATATTTTTCCGACTTACAAAAATCCGAATCGGAAAACCTACTTTTCCGAATCGGAAAACACCCATTTCCGATTCGGAAAACACTCAAATCCGAATTCCCGATTCGCAAGGAACGAGGTCAGCATAACGACTAGGCCAGCCCAATTCCCGATTCGGAAAGCATAGTTTCCAGTTCGGGAAAGGCATTCGAAACAATTAAACAAGCTTCAAAGAAACCGATTCGGAAAACATGAGTCCCAATTCGGGAAACATGAATTCCGATTCGGAAAACATGTTTCCCGATTCGGAAAACTCAAAATCCGAATCGGAAAACCGAGCAGATTCATAAAAATGCCCAAATCTCGAAGAAGACTAATCCAATTGGATCCAAATTAATTCTAGAAGGTCACTAAGCTAATCCCGCATCAATTTAGATAAACCGTACGCAAAATAACATCGAGATCTTACCTCGGTGATGATTTCCCGACCTTGAAGATGATAAAATGGCTCCAAGCTAGATCTTCCAACACACACTAAACACACACACTAATCTTTCCCAAAAATGGCAAAGATTAGGGTTTAGGGTTTAAATACCTAGGGTTTTGGGCCAAGCCCATACCTAAAATGGTAAAAGCCCATACCATTAAACTTTTCAATAGTTACATAATTAACCCCTAAAAATCATCATATTCTCACAAAAGGTCAATTAACAGTAACTTAACTTATTTAACTCCATCTAGGATCTTGGTTATTACAATACACATTTAGGTACACATACTGCCAGTCTGTGTGAAGCAGTCTCAGCTCCACCTGTCGCGATTCTTAGTGACGTGACCGGAACCCCGAGAGTGGTGTTCACGACAGGCATTTCACGAGGACCGGAGGAAAGACCTACCACGGCTATCATCACGCAAACCGTGAAAGTAGGCCACACCGTTGACTTAGCGGTTGTGCAAACGGATCGTCTATGTGACACCGGTGTTACTTACCCGGCATTTGTTGTCAGGGAGATGATGGACAGCGCCCTAAAGGCTGTCCGTAAGGAGTTTGATGCAAAGTTTGCGGCACTTGAGGCCCGGTTAAAGGGAAAAGGGAAGGTGACTGAGCCTGTACGAGATCCAACACCACCTCCCCGATCACCATCCCCACCTCCGAGATCCACCGCTCCCGCTTCTTCCTCCGATGAGTTGCGGGACCTTCTTATGGCATCCTTACTATCCAAGAGTGATCTTTCTGAACATGAGGTCAATCTTCTGGGGTACTTGAAGCGGTTCACTAATCCATCACTTCCCGCGAGCCGTCCCGACCCGGCTACCTCCTCTTCTCAAGAGGTAGTCTTATCTATCCAGAGGCTCGAAGGGAAGCTTGATGCCCTCAAGACGGAGGATTTAGCTGAGATCAAGGGTTCTATTTCAGACATGCAGACTCAGATCCAAGCCCTTGAGACTTCTTGCCGTGCATCAGCCGAGCCACCAAAGTGCAGACACGACGACCGAGATGACCCTGATCGCCGTGAGGGGGAAATCCATAAGAAGGCTCGGCTTGGCTCCTCAGTTCTGACAGGCACATCTTCCGGCGCCGCTCCTTCCGGTACTCATATGGGGACCAGTGCCGATGTATCTCATTCTTAGCCTAGTCAGAACCTGACGGCAGATTCAGCGGAGGGTCGAGAGATTGTCTTTTGTGTCAACCCGGAAATCTCTCACCCTGTCCGCGTAGTCGCTTCAGATGATGTTCCTTCAGATGATTATGAGTCATGCATGGAGAGCTACAGTTCTGACTCTCCTCTTATGGTACCACATTAGTTGCTTCCACATCAGTCGCTTCCGGGTATGGAGATGTATAGTTCTGACTCTTCTTCACCCCCTATGTCTCCACATCATTCGCCTTCATATGACACGCCTTCACCACATCGGTCTCCTCTACCTCTTACGCTGTCTCCTACATATAGAGATCCTCAACTAAGGGTACTGCCTCGCTCTCCATCTCCAGTTCAGGATGATTCACCTTCTCGTACTCCCTCTTCACCAGTCAAAGCTCCTCGTACCAACATATGCCGTGGTCCGAACAACCCTGTGACTCATGGCCCTCAGCGACCGATTCAGGGTCAATGGAGACAGCCATCGGTATCACCTCCCAAGGTGATCTATACCAGGGAGAAGGGTGCACTTTTAAATTGCAGAAAGTATGTGGAGCCGCTAAAATCAGTCAAGTGGGATAGAGAGAGAAGGCGTGGCAGTTACCTTGAGGATATTCTTAGATCCATCTTCACTAACAAGGAGGAGAACTTGCCTCTGGAGAAGTACTACGACATCACCAATCTGCCGCCACAAAAGTAGACCAAGTATCTCTATTGGATGGATACTCAAGCCAAACCCAAAGCAGATGTGTTCTTCTATGATAACTCGATCATTCGAATCAGTAAGGTTTCATCCGTATGCTTCCATAGCTTATGGTTCTCAGTCTTTTCTGTCATCCGAAAGAGAAACGGGGAGTTCACATTCACCGAAGCTGATTTCGATAATGTGCATATTGATGACATAGACACATTATACACTGACTTGAAGACACTTACAACCCGACCTCAGGAGACATTCAAAGGACTAGAAGCTGTTAAGCACTTTATCGAGAAGAACCGGAGGAACTCAGAGACTCATGACTTTCAGATCGGGTTAGAGAGTCATCAGAGCACGATCAACCTCTCTCCGCCAAATCAAGACCTCCCAAACATCGATCGCTATCCTCTCTACCAAGTCCTCGAGAAACCAACTCTTGGGGTAGTGTACCAGAATCAGAAGGAAGAGAAGAAGTTTATGCGATGCGATGAGGTTCACAAGTACAGTGATGGGACGCTCCACATCATCAACAAAGGGTTGGCTACCGAAAAGAAGAGGCTTGAGCTTGAGGTGTTGAAGACTAAGCACTGGATAAATCCCTCCATCCTGATAGACGAGGTTTTCCAGATCATCGAGCATCGGCTAGAACATCGCATTATTCTACGACGCTTCGAATCATATTGTGGTCTTCGGAAGATAGAGGGACCAGTCAAAAGAGTTGAGGAGAGACCGCCACCACCATCATCACGAAGAAGAGAAGGATCATCAAAGGAGCCCAAAGAGACTGAAGCGTTAAAGAAGAAATCATCAAGTCATCATCAGAAGCGAAGAAATTGACACAAAGGGGGAAATTGTTAGAAATATTTGTTAGTTGTGTCAATTTTACAATTATCTAAACTTAGTTTCTCTTTATGTAATTTGTAATTAAAGGCCCAATGTTCAAGGCCCATTAGTTTAAGCCTTTTTAGCCTTTTTCACCTTAGTATAAATAGGTGTACTTTCTTCATTTTGTAACTCTTGCTTGTCTCAACAATCAATGGAATGCAATCTATCTTAAATCTTTGTACCTAGCATTACATCATCTAGACTTAAGTGTTCTTGATTTGATTGATTTGGCACCCACAAAATATGAATTCAATGTTCCACCAATTACCAATGTATGTGAAAGGTTTTTAGGGTTGTTAATTAACGTATTAAGTATTTATAAAATCAAAAAATTGAGAAATTTTTTTGGAGGATTTCTTGATCCATGAGAATGCCACGCCATTGTCTTGGTTTTGTTTTAATATATACTAGTGGTTTGCCCGCGCGTTGCTCGCGGTGTTTGGAAAATATTTTTAAGGAAAAATATAATTTGTTTTTATACATTATTTTCATAAATTTGATTTTTGTATTTAAATAAAGTACATTATAAGCCTATGTACGATATTAATGTTGATGAAGGAATGGTGTATGGAAAACTTATTTTTCCTAAGAGTAAATTGTGGATTTGGTCCTTTTGGTTTGATAACTTTTTTGACCATGGTCCTAATGTATGTTTATCTTGGATCCTTTGTGGTTTTCATTTCATTTGGTACCTTTCATTAACCCATTCGTTAACTTCGTTAATTGAATGACTATTTTAGTAATTTTTTATTCTTTTGTTTTTTTTTTTGTAAAAAATAAAAACAATATTTTTAAACACACAAATTCATATGTATATATATATATATAATGATTTAAAAATAAATAAAATAAGAGATTATTTTATGATTTGGTTTCTTAAATTAAAATATAAGGTATATCATATACAATTTAATTATTTTTTAAACACAATAACATATGTTTGCCTGTGTAATGAAAACGATACCAACTAACTATAGTTAAAATATGTAATAACATATGATTTAATATTACAAATAAAATGATACAAAATAAGATGTATTAAACGAATAAATAAAAAAGGTTTACAATATATATCATACAGTTAAAAACTAAAAATGTGTTGCAACCTTTATATACACAAGGCTTTTCAATTATAATCAATTTATTATTGTATTCAATTGTTATATATTTTAATAAAAATATAAATAGTTTTATCTAAATAATAGTTATTGATAAGTTTTACTATAACTATTTTATTTATGTATTTGGAGGTTTCATTTTCATTAATGAAGATAAGAAGGTTTGAAGGTTGCACTTTTACACATAACAATTACCAAAACATGTCTATCTCAATGAACTTTATGTTCTCAATATTCATTCTTTTTTTTATCTATATCAATTAAAATAGTTTTTTTTTTTATCAAATTCAATTGTTATATATTTAGGTATACATATTATTATTTTTTAGTACCATGTAAATAAACATTTAAATTTTAATAATGATTAAAACTTATACAAAATTCTAAAATTTAGTAAATATATAGAAGATAAAAATAAAAAATAACTTTAGAATTCATATGATTGTCAAGAAATAATCTCAACAACAATCAATAGGAAATAATTATAAGAATTAAAATGATTAGTAAAACTTGAAACTAAGAAAAAATTAGAATACAAAAATAAAATAAAAAACTCAAAAATATCTATAAAAAAGTGAATACACGGATCAATCTTCTTGAAACGAACCCGAAAATTAAAACACTTATTTACCCGAATTAATCTTCTTGAAACAAACCTGAAAATTAAAAGCACTCATTGATAAGGAACATTTCACGTTTGTAAATGGACTATATCGTCTCAGATTGTAATAATTACTTGCAAGATGCGATCATCGAATCGTTGTTGCCATCGAAACTTTAAAATTGTCGCAAAAAACAAACTTTTGATTCCATTAGAAAACATAACAAAATATAGATGACAAAAGTAAAAATTAACTCTAAAATCTCAACAATAATCAATAAGAAATAATAATAAGAGTTAGAATTATTAGTAAAACTTGAAACTAAGAAAAAAATATATAATACAAAAATAAAAGAAAAAAACTCTAAACTTCAAAGAAAAGTAAAAAAAAAATGAATACCTGAATCAATCTTCTTCAAATAAACCTGAAAATTAATCGAACCGTTGTTGTCATCAAATCTTTAAAACTGTCGTCAAATACAAACTTCTGATTCAGATAGAAAAAACATAGTATAATATAGAAAACATAAGTTAAAATAAATTATAAAATCTCAACAATAGCCAATAAGAAATAATACTCGGATTAGTAGACTTAAAGTAAAAAATTGAAAAGGGATTTTATTGAAAAATAACATATCAAGTGGTTGATATGAAAGAAGAAAATGAGGTTAGCTAACATGAATAACAATAATAGTTAGGGAAGTGAATAATACATCTAGTATGGAGAAGAAGAAGAAGAAGAAGAAGAAGACAATTACTAATGAACAAATCATGATGAATTGATGAATTTGTAGCTTTCATCTTTAAGAATGAAGATAAAAAGTTTTGGAGGTTACATCTCCAAAATAATGAAGTTACATTTAAGAATAAAGATGAAAAGGTTTTGGAGGTTACTATTTTAAAATTACTAAAACAACCATATCCCAATAAAATTTATGGTTTTGGTATAGGGGTATAATGGTCTTTAACATATTCAACATTAAACAAATTCAAAAAATTGAGAAAAAAGATAGAGGTCATTCCAAGCATTAGAACGTGCCACCTAATTCTTAGAGGTTCTTACTTTAATATATATAAACTAGTGTGTTGCACCGCGCTCGCGCGGTGGCGAGAAAGTTGTATAAGCACCACAATTAAATAATATTAAATAAAATAAGGCTAATTGATCAACATTTATAGATAGGACGGATGACCTCATAGATGTTAAGGATTTTCATCATTAGAGATAAAACGATCATGATGTTGTACTTCAAGTTTTATTAATAATAGTTGACTCTCATTAAAGTTTTATTTTTTCCGTCTAAAAATAAGAATGAAACTTCAACAATATATCTAAAACCTTCTTAAATATGTTGAACATACTTACATACACCATGTTGAAATTTTCGTTAACATATCAAAAAGATACACCATCAAATAAACTCTATTACTTTAGATTCAATGAAGTAAAATAAAGAATTGATGATTGAAGTCATTCATAAATGCAATACAACCATTTCTAATGTAGCTTTATATTAAAAAAATGTAGGAAAAATAAATAAGACCTTAGTTAAATAAGACACTTTAAAATCCCTAACAAAATTCCAATAAAATACATGGATCAGTTTTCTTGAAGTAAACTGGAAAAATAAACATAACCATTCAAAAATAATATCTTGAAATTTGGTGAAGCTACATCAAAGATTGTTATACTTTCGGTATTAAATCTCAAAATTGTATGAACATTCATGTCATATCTTAATAAAGAATTTATTACAGTTATCATTTAATAAATAATTTGTTTTCTTTGTGTCATGTTATATCATCTAAAGACTTTTCTTTATATATTGATATTTTAAATCTTTCATATAAATTTAGTTTATATAAAGCTAAAATGAAATGTTTTACTATTCCATGACGTGTTTTGTCATGCAAATAAAATATTACTATTTAATCCAAACCCAAAAATGGATTAGAGTTAAGATGAACATTCATTGGATCAACCTAAGAGGTTGGATAAACATTCAAAGCATATCAAAGAATTTATATAATCATCTTTACTTCCAACTTTTTACTCTTGCCACCAATGTGGGACAAAAAAGATTTCACCACAATCCAATAATTAGTGAATGTTTGTTTCTCATAGTGTCACCTCACTTCTCCTTGGTTGTTGCTTTTAAATATAACAAATGATAATAAAAAAGATATAATTTTAGTTTGGGTTAATTACATGGGTATGTATCGAACTTGTCACGTTTTATCATTGTATGTACTCAACTTATAAACTTACCATTGTATGTATCGAACTTTCTAAAATTGTCATTGTATGTATCTAACTTTATCAAAACCTATCATTGAATGTATTCTACTTGTCACGAAAGTGTATCGAACTTGAGGTTTTAATAAAGTTGGATACATACAATGGCAATTTTAGAAAGTTCGATACATACAATGGTAAGTTTATAAGTTGAGTACATACAATGATAAAACGTGACAAGTTCGATACATACCCATGTAATTAACCCTTTTAGTTTATATAAACTAAAATGAAATATTCAAATATTACATGTGGGTGCCAAATCAATCAAATCAAGAACACTTAATTCAAGGTGAAGTATGTGCTAGGTACAAGGATCTAGATAGATTGCATTCATTCAATGTTGAGAGAAGCAAGAAGTAAGGAAAGTACAAATGAAGATAATGACTCTTATTTATACTAACTAATAAAGGGCTAAAAGGCTTAAAGTAAATGGGCTTTAAACATTGGGCCTTAAACACAAATTACATAAACAGAAACTAAGTTTAGGGAAATTACAAATTGACACAACTAACAAATATTTCTAACAATTTCCCCCTTTGTGTCAATTTCTTCGCTTCTGATGATCGCTCGATGACTTCTTCTTTGAAGCTTTAGTTTCCTTGGGCTTCTTTGACGATCCTTCTCTTCTCTGTGATGATGGTGGCGGAGGCGGTCTCTCTTGACGCTTCTCGGTCGGTCTCCTAAAGGCATCTGCCATACCTCCTTTCTCTAACCCACTTGACTGGCTTCCGTAGTTCCACATACTTCGATGATCAGATGATACACCCTTGTCCTTCTCAAAGATCACCTTCGGAGGTGAGACTGGCAGTTGAATCCATTGACCTTGGATCGGTCGCTGGGGGCCATGAGTAACAGGGTTGATTGGAACTCTATGTCTGAACGACATGCTCGGAGTCCTGGGATGTGGAGAATGATGTGGTACCAGAAGAGGAGAGTTAGAACTGTAGCTCTCCATGCATGACTCATAATCATCTGAAGGATCATCCTCTTCTTTCACTTCAGGCTCTGAGACTGGAAACTGAGTGTATTCGTCATCGGAGGAGAAATCATCGAGATTGATGATATCCTTAAGCTCATCATCTATAGCGGCTACACGGTCAGGGTGAGAGATTTCCGGGTTTGACGAAAATGACAATCTCTCGACCCTCCGCTGAATCTGCCGTCGGGTTCTGACCAGGATGAGAATGAGATACATCGGCACCGGTCCCCATATGAGTACTGGAAGGAGAGGCGCCAGAAGATGTGCCTGTCAGAACTGAGGAGCCAAGCCGAGCCCTCTTATGGATTTCCCCCTCACGGCAATCGGGGTCATCTCGGTCGTCGTGTCTGCGCTTTGGTGGCTCGGCCAATGCACGACAAGTAGTCTCAAGGGCTCGGATCTATGACGCTATATCCGATATGGAACCCTTGACCACTTTCAAATCACCTCGTACCTTCGTCGTCAAAAAGTCACGCTTCCCTTCGAGCCGCTGGATAGATGAGATTACCTCTTGAGAAGAGGAGGTAGCCGGCTCGGGATGGTTCACAGGAAGTAATATGTAAGCAGACCACTATAGATAACCTGGAAGGTTGGTTTCATTCTCGTGGAGATTCCCACGGGAGATCAATTTTGCCATCAGAAGATCTCTCAACTCATCAATCAAGTAGTCGGGTGCAGTCGGTCTTTGAGGTGGTCATGTTGGGGGAGGTGGTGAAATACAAGATCCTCATGGACAGCCTTTAGGGCGCCGTACATCATTTCCCTGACAACGGATGTCGGGTAAGTAACTCCGGTGTCACATAGACGTTCCGTTTGCACAACCGTTGTTGCAACGGTGTGGCCTACGTTCATGGCTGGCGTGATAGTGACTATGGTAGTGTTAGTAATTATGTGCATAAGTTGACAAACCAGTGATTACACATCCAATGTTATAAGTCACTTGAGGGTCACACCTGTGAGGACTTGTAAACCAGACAAGTAAATAATCCCAGTTTGGAGAGATATGATTTATAATAGTTAATTATAAATCAGTTGGGTAATTTCTGTCTGAAATCCCAAAGATGAAGGGTTGTTAATTAATTATGTGAGTTATATATTTAATAGTCAAATAAATATATAATTAGATTAAGATAATTGATTAACTCATATGTTTTAAAGAATTTAGGATATTATCTCAGTTATCGTTGATAATATCAGTGTTTATAAATCTAGAAAGAATTCCAAGTTTTTGAAATTAGGATTTATTTAAAATCCAGTAAAGCTTTATAAACGTTAAAATTCTAGTATACATTACTTAAATTGAAATTGACTAAATAGTCAAGTGTTGACTAAGCAAATAAATTAATTTTGAGTAATAGTTAGTTTTCATATAGATAAGTGGGAGCCTAGTTTATTCTCTATCTAGTTTGTGATAAAGAATAAAAGATGTGATTATTGATTCAGTATATCTAGGAGTTATAATCCAGTGGGATATAAACTCACGAGATATAATGATCTATCTTTTATACAAAAGGATAGATCAGTATCTATCTCTTAGTAAGATGATAGAATAGTATCTATCTCTTAGTAAGAGGATAGATCAGTAATTTTAAAGTCTTGAAACTAGATAAAGTTATAACTGACTTTAAAAGGAAATCAATAATTAGATATGTTGGTAAAATTAGTAAAAGATATGTTGGTAAAATTAGTAAAAGATATCAAGTTATCTTTTAATGTAGTTAAATTTCCTGGTATCTACTAGCTTGGTAAATGGAAATTTTTATCTGATTTCAAGAAGAAATCATTCACCTACACAGCAACTAAGGTAAGTTGCAGTTTAACTTTACATATTCAGGAAAACTAGGAGTTGTTCCAGTATCTCCTAGTTCAAGGAATATGATAAAAGAAAGTCTAATCTTGTTTAAAATGTTTGCAAAACAAGGATTAGCACGATCAAGTAGATTGTATCAAAAGATACAAATTTGAATTGTTTTTGGTTGTTATTTTGATTAATTTGGTAAACATTAATCAAAGAATCTAAACTGAAGAAGGGTGATACTTCATTTTTGATCAGTATTTAACAAACGTTAAATAGGCACCATAAAAGTAACTAGTTTTGTGATTATTACAGAGCGTAATATGGACTATACAAAATTAGTTTCTTTATCACTTTTATATTTTGCATGTTTTATAATCCAGCAATGAAACTAGTTTTCAGTTTTTAATTCAAAACTTGTCCGTGACAACTTATCATTGTGGGAACTTGATAGGGTGTTAAAGTCATTGTGGACCTTTGGGTAGTTATGATCAATTCATTAAATAACAGCTACAAGTGTTGTAGACCAAAAGTTGCACAGATATTCGATAGAGTAGCAAATATTGGACGTGATCCGTGGTTGAGATTACTTCTTGGATTTTGTCATAAGTAAATCTCACAGTGGTTGTCCTTATCACCTGAGGTATTTGATTTAATGTCATGAGGACCACTGGATACTTAGTGCGTTCAACAGCTACGCCGTAACAGGGTGGCTATAAAGGGCGTAACTAGATTCAGCGGAAGCCGTGGTGTTGAATGCAGATATGCAAGATGGGATTTGCGCCTCTTCTCTGAAGAGAGATATTTCTGGGCCCCTTGACTGACTAAAAGTACTGATGAAGTGCACGGCCGTGCCCAAACGAACTGATTTGTTCTTTGTCGTTTACCTATCAGTAGAAGTCAGATAGTCGAGAAACATAATCTTGAGTATTAAGAGTTGACTTAATCCAGGCTCATACTTAAAGATGAAATATCATGACGCAAAAGGAAAAGCCAATATACCCAATTTATGAACAGTCACTTCGTAAATTTGTTTTCCTTATGAAAAGGATTTATATCACCTATCTGGGTATAAGGGTGCCTATAACCTGGTAGGCTAAGTGCCTGTCTAGGGGCCTCCTTAGGTCCGTGTGATCAAGGCGGTATTGCCAACTTGCACAAGTGGGAGTCTGTTAGTAATTATGTGCATAAGTTGACAAACCAGTGATTACACATCCAATGTTATAAGTCACTTGAGGGTCACACCTGTGAGGACCTGTAAACCAGAGTACCAGACAAGTAAATAATCCCAGTTTGGAGAGATAGGATTTATAATAGTTAATTATAAATCAGTTGGGTAATTTCTGTCTGAAATCCCAAAGATGAAGGGTTGTTAATTAATTATGTAAGTTATATATTTAATAGTCAAATAAATATATAATTAGATTAAGATAATTGATTAGTTAAATAATTATCTAGTTGAATAAAATAAGGAATATTCTTTTCTTTGAGAGAAAGAAAAAGAATAATTCTATTTAGATAATTATCATTGAATAAGGAAACTTAGATATATGGAAACTCTTCCATATAAAAGGGGCTTACCAGTTCATTATTCAATAACACAATTCATTAAGCAACTAGCTTTTCTGAAAAACCAAAAACCCTCTCTCTCTCCCTAAAAGTCGCCGGCCATACCCTCCCCTCGGAACCAGTTCGGTTTTGCTTGGTCGCTGTACGGGATAAAGTTCTCCTAGAGGAACGTTTGTATGGTCAATCACCGGTGGATCAATCTCAAGCATCTCAGGTAATTTATCTAGACGCTAAATTATATGTATTTGTATTTGTGACGAACGGATCGTGGTCTTTTCGGGTTTTTATCCAAACCGCTTCCGCTTGATCGAACCCGTTTGGTTTGATCCGATAAATCTTTTAATCAATTGATCATTAGGTTTATAGTAAATCTCGATCCAGTTAGGTTCGAGATACATGGTGTTCTTCGTATCGGTTCGATTCGAGATCACAGAAAAACCCAACAGGTAGGACTTCCCACCGGTCATTGTGAAATGCCCATCGTGGACACCACTCTCGGGGTTCCGATCACGTCACATAGACTCGTGATGCGTGGAGCTAAGACTGCGTCACACAGACTGGCAGTATGTGTACCTAAGAGTGTATCAGGCTCTAGACTCTGGTGCACATGAAGGAAGTGTGGGGATCAGGGCAGGGATCCTCCTGTTTCAATATCATCACCCTCCAAGTGAGGGCTTGATAGCCGTTGTGCTGTGTCCCCGTGGAATGAAACATCCACCTTTTGAGAGATGAATGAGTGGCTAGGTGGGGCGTGCAATTACACCTCTGGGTGGGAGGTGTCTACTTCAATACCCGTACTCAACAAATGTGTACGGGTAGCAGATGTGGCTGCCCGGCGTCTACCTATGGAGAAGGAAGGACCGATTAAAACCTTTGGTCCTGTCTCACACTCATCAATTCTTTTACTTCCCTCACTCTGCTCACTTTCTTCGACTGTTAGGTCTCCCTCAAACCTTATGTCGTCCTCACCCATAGATGGGTGGTCAGCACCGGAGTCATCAGAATCATAGTCCACCAAAGGAAAAAGTGAAGGGCTTTGGTGACTGTCATAAGCATATGAGGTATTAGCTCCGGAGCGATCATCATCACCGCCTAATCTACCCCCGTCATAACCCCCCCGACTCCTCATCCTCACACCCTTGGTCATTACCCCCAGATGAATGACCATGCTCAAGACCCTCACTCACTCTCCTAGAGGATACCTCCAGGGTGCCAGTCTCCGGCTCTGGAGATGCTGGTAGAGGTGATACACCTAAGTATGCTCTTACAACCGGTGAATGATGATCAGCAGCATCAGGTGGTACACGTGGCATCGCCATCGGGATATCATGAATCTTTGGGGTTTGCCATAAGGAGTTTGGGGTATGTCATAAAAACTTTGGGGTAAGGCATAAGGAGTGATGGTATTGGTATAGGGAGTGTTGGGTATGGCATCAGGATACTTGGGTATGGCATATAAAGTATTGGTATCCAAAGGAGGTGTGGTGATGGTATCAATGAAAAGTGTTGGGATGCCATAAGAAAGACATGGGTATCATCAAAAAGGTTTTGATGCCTTCAGAAGGTCTTGTGTGCCATTGCAAATCTTATTTCGGACCCAAATACTGAGTTTCTATTTTTTTCTTTTTTTTTCTTTTGAAATTTTTTTATTATATATATATATATATAATTTTTTTTATATATATTATTTTTTTTCTCGTCTGCTATGTCCTCCAGTTGTGATTGGGAGGAGGTGGTGGTGTGATCATCATCAGAATGATGAGGATTTGGGGTTCGCCATTGTACCTGAAATTGATAAACGGTTAGTATACTAGTACAAATATGATTTTTTGCCACATTTTTGAAATTCATGTTAGTCACATTTAGGTCTAGAACCGTGACTAAAAGTCATAAATAAAATTGGAGTATTGTTTTAGCCACGATGTGACTCAATAACCATAACCATTAGAAAACATGTTTAAACATAATGTCATGGTTTAAACAAAACCGTGACTAAATTGTTTCTATGGCCACAATTTTTTTGTCGTGGCAAGTAACATAAAAATCGTGGCCATAGACATATATATAGTCACAGTTTTTTTGAGACAATTATTATTTGAGACCTTAGACCGCATATGGCCTCATGAAGTCATTTTTCCGTGACCAAAAGAATATACATATTTAGCCACGAAAATTTGTAAAACGTAGCCATAAGTCACATGTATTTGTAGTCATGGTTTTATTATTTTGTGTGACAAGAAGATAACCAGTAGCCACGGTTTATTGTATGAAGCGTGGCAATATGTGATGATTTCGTCACATTTAATATGAAATGTGTGTAGCTATTAATATAGTTAAAACCAAGACTAAAATAATTCTATTGTCACTAAAAGCTGACCAATAGCTACGATTCAACATAATCAATTGTGTGACTAATAAATAGTTAAACGTCATGATTTTTAATATTTCGCATGACCAAAAGGCATTTAATACTCACATTTCTAAAATACAAGTGTAACTATATGTCTTGAATTAGCAATTGTTTATTATGTGTGTGACCAAAAAGATACATATAGCCACGTTTCTAAAAATTAAGTGTAACTATATGTCATGAATTTGCCCATGGTTTTTATTATTTAATGAGATAATTTTAACAAAATCAATATTGTCCTAGTGGTTGGTCCAGTCCTTATCAAAGATGAAGTCTCAAGTTCGAGCCTTGCCCACGTCAAAAAAATATACATGATTATAGAGCGATCATCGGCTACATTAAAAAAAATTATGTGGCTATAGATAGTTTATTGTCATGCTTTTTTTAATATTGTGTGACCAAAAGATAACTAAATGCTACGTTTAATGTGAGTTTGTGTGGCAAAAGGTACTTTATGGCCACGGTTTTAGGTAAAATGCTCCAATACCATAAAAATTGGATATGTCTATAGCTACGGTTTTCAAACTATGGCTACGGTTTTTCATTTCATTTGGTGACACATTTTAAGCGTGACCAAAAGGTATCAATGGTCACGGGAGAATAGGCTATGCTTTGATAAAAATGAAAAACCGTGACTAAAGGCCTATGGCCACGATTTTTAACCGTGGCAAATGTGAATTTTTGTACTAGTACATAAGTGAGTGAGGTGAGAATGAAACACACAACATTGTGATGTGCTATTGTTTACTGAATCGATGGATTCGGTAAAGAATAGTACAACACATTGAGTGTGAATTTTCTCAAGTCTGGAGAATACAAAGACCACCAACAATCTTACCAACCCGAGACATGATGGTGAACACTTAGGCTATTCTGAATGAGGTTGTATCATGGTATGGTGAAATACGTAAACATGTATACATTTAAGCAACGTAGACACACAGATACTCAAGTAATCATGTAAGCAGGTTAAATCAAATCACACAAACATCCTTGAGAGCCTTGGTACACACCCAAAATTCATGAAAAGAAACAAATTATGGCATGAGATATAATAATGTCGAACACAATTTACAAAGCCCACACTTGAAAAAAACGAACTCAACAAAAAAAAATTAAACCTAGAAAAATACTAGAGTAAAAATAAATAAATAAAAAACTCATTATAAAAAAAATTAACCTAAAAAGAGTGTAGGAAAGAAAGAAGAGAAAAACTAAAATAAAAAAAATCTTTATTTAACCAAAATAAAAAGAAAAAGAAAAAAAATTAAAAAAAATAATAAAAAACGGGTCAGAGGATAAGGCTCGGTCAGAGCTGAATAGTTGGGTCAGACGCAAAGCAGACGCTCGGTCAGCAGTCAGAAGCCGGGTCAGACGACGGTCAGAGGCAGTCAGAGCTCGGTCAGCACCTCTGACCGAGCATCTGACCAAGTGAGAAGAAAGGAGGGCGCGTGCGGCACGTCTTGGAGGCGCGTGCAAGCGCGTGCAAATGCGTCTGCAGCGCGTTAAAGCGCGTAAACGCGCGTGAAAGCGCGTGCTGCGTGTGCGGGAGCGCGTCAGACGTGTGGGAAGGCGTGTTGACAGCTGGAAACGTGTGGCAGCAAAGAAAAACGTGTTTTTCTTTCTCTTTACTCGATAACAAATCTAAAAAAAATTAAACCCACACAAACACTCAATGAATCTGAAACTTTGTGTGTTTGAGACGGAGAAGAGAGAAAAGAAACAATAACTTCCGGTCGCCGTACACAAAAACACGTCTCCGGTCGCACATCCGGTCGACGCCCAGATCTGGTCATGGTGAGAAAGAGAAGGACCGGTTGCCATACTCCGGGCACGGTTCGGTCGAAAAGAAACCCACACATACATAAGATATCCGGTCCGGTCGCCGGTGGCACTCCGATCCGGTCGCCGGTGGCACTCCGATCCGGTCGAGAAGGTGACTCCGGCGAAAACCTTCAGTTCAGATACTCCGTTCACGAAGGAGGTTCGGTCGAGGGACTAATTGGTTCAACAGATCCGGTCAAACACAATTCACACAACACAAGACCTTCGGTCCGGTCCGATGAGGTGACAGATCCGGTCTTGACGTCCGGTACCGGCGACGTCCGGTACCGGCGACGTCCGGTTCCGACGACGTCCGGTCTGGTCAAGAAGAAAAAAGAAAAAAAAAAGAAAAAAAAACTTCGGTTTAGATGCGGTTCGAGCTCCGGTCCGGTCGCCGGCAAGAGTTCCGGTCTAGAGAACTCCGGCCACTGGTCTACACTTTCGGTCCGGTCGACGGCACCGCTCTGGTCCGGTCGAAGGAGGGTCCTGTCACCAACGATGAGATAGGAGGTGGTCTCCGGTCCGATTGCGAGCTCCGGTCCGGTCCGGTCTCGAGCTCCGGTCCGGTCCGGCCGATGGCATTAGATCCGGTCGGGTCCGGCTTGGGAAGGTTAGATTCGGTCCAGATCTTCATGGTTCCGGTCAGGTCGTCCGGCAACAGAGTCGAAGAAAAAGAGAAGGGTGGGTTTCGATTACCAATGACACACCGGATCAGGTCCGGTTGCCGGCGAATATCTCCGGTCCGGTTTCCGGTCAAGGCGGTGTTTTACTTCAGATTTGGTCAAGAGTGGGTTGGAGGTGATGAATGTTTTATGATGTTTGTGAGCTGGAAATGAAGTATAGTACACAGACTTGTGTCAATAGCATAGAAGGAATTCAAGTGAGTCTGCAAGACGATTGTGAGATGAAACAGGAAGATGACACAAGTGAAAGGAGGATAGGAAGAATAAGGACAAACAATTCAACTTATTATTGTTATTATTTTATTATTATTATTATTATTATTATTATTATTATTATTTTAATTTATTTATGTTTTGTTAAAAACTTTTTTTTTTCTTTTAAAAAATCTGTGTTTTTTTTTCTTTCTTTTAGTCACGTTTAACACTAAATCCTTTTTTTTTCTTTTTCCTTTTTTTTTAGATGTAAACAAGAAATTCCTTTTTTTTTCTTTTAATTTTTTTTGAAATTTAAAAGGATTTTTTCTTTTTATCAAAACAACAAAACAAAAAAAACTATTATATACATATAAGGAATAGAAAACTTACCTGATCGGTAGGAGATCTGGAAGGCTGAAGGCCGGAGGTCTAGAACACTTACCGTGTGACTAAGTATCAGGTGTCATACCTAGCAGCGTTCCCCCTTGGAACATGCGGAGGCAGACAACGTTCCCCCCTCGGAATATGCATACATAGGGAACGTTCCCCCTTAACTAATGCACACTCATATCAACAAGTTAGGAACACCGAGATATGGATGAAAACACATGCATGAAGGAATATAATACTTACCTGTTCCCCCTCAGAACAGTAACAATTCTATCTCCGTTCCCCCTTAAATCAAGAATTCACAAAAACATTAGTAAAAACAAACAGAACAACATAAAAACAATCTTATATCCACGACCCATGTACCTCATGTCATACATGGTAGAGGTCTTGGATATGGCACACTTAAGATAACAAGGACTTTTATATCCTATGCCTTCTTTGGGGTTGTAATAATTGAATTCCTTTGGCTGGTTCATGTGGATGGTTTGATCGGTTTGACCTCTTTTCAGAAACTTATCCTCCATGTCTTTGATCTTCGCAAACAAGTTAGTTCTTTGAGCAAAAATGAATTCATGCTTCTTAACATTCTCACTACTCACTCTTTCAACCTCATGTAGTCTCTTTTGTAAATCAGTGATATTAGCATTTATGCTTGTGACTTTATCTTCAAGAGTTTTGTTTGCAAGAGTGAGCATGTTAACTTTGTCTTTTGAATAGGCTAATTCTATGTTGAATTTCACAACTAAGGCATGTTCACTAGCTAATTTGGATTCTACTATAGCAGTTAAACTATTTGCCTTTTTGATTTTGTTCTCATATTCAGAAACTTTGGAAGCAAGATCTTTCAATTGATGTTCTAACTCTAAGTATTGATCAGGGAGTACCTCAGAAGGTGACTCTGAATGATTTGAGTCAAGGTCGTTGTAATCACATCCTCCATCTTCTGAGTACAGCTCCTCCTCATCATGGTTAGCCATCAGACATAGTTGATCTTCTCTTCCTTTATCACTTGTCAGATCCCATGCCTTATCTTGACTAAGCATACATACAGGAACTCCTTCCTCATCATCACTTGACATTCTGAGCCAAGCATTATCTTTCTTTACTTCCTTTCCCTTGTCTTCAGAGTTGGCTTTCTCTACAGGTTTCTGGCAGTCAGCTCTACCACCCTGTTCAACTCTCCTTAGATGGTTGAAAGAAGACATGGGTTTTGATAACACCAAAATTATACATGTTTTGGTTGAGCTTAATCATATGACTTTACCCCATTTCTCAACCGTTTATGATCATTTCACTCACAAAATGAGCTTATTATTGTTTATGTAGGATTTGGAGGCCGTGGAATGGAAAAGTACGAAAAAAGGCGAGAAAACGTGAAAAATGCACAAGTCCAATACAGTAGATGTTTGGCGATCGCGAAGTTCACAATCTGGCGCTGCCAGATTCGACAAAGATGAAGACCAGAGTTGACCTAAGTGTTTGGCGCCGCCAAACCCGTAGTCTGGCGATCGCTAGATGACCCCTGGACGTTTTCTTTTAAATACCAGCCTCTTCCTTCAGTTCAATGCATGATTTTCGGTACGGGTTACGAGGCAGAAACGAGAGTGAGAGTCCGAGTGGTGCCGATACGCTGCGGGAGTCGATCTTCGATCATCCGTCGTTGTATTGTCGGTATCATGTCGATGTCTATTATGTTTTCTGTTTTCGTTATGCTTAGTGAGTAGTTTTTAGTAGTGGTATTTGTCATGGTCGATGAACCATTGTGAATAATGATTTGATACTTAATGTTTATTGGTTTGTTTTAATTAATTGAATGTGTGTTATGGCCCTTTTCTGATTTGTATTGTTTGGTGATTTGAATTCATTTGGTTGGGTGTATTTGTTGGACCAAAACAGATAAACTCCGAGAGGATAAACAACCTACCTTAGCCTGACCTTGGACCAAGAGAGTTGTGTTAAGGGGTTACTTGGACCAAGAGTGACCAGATAGTAGAAAAGCCATGCAATATTAATTAGGACTGGTAAACCGACTCTAGATTGTGGACCAAACGATTTAGTATTGGGATTAGGAGGACCATGTCCTAGTCAATAACCATAGTCATCGCATGTTAGGGTGTCTTAGACTTAAATTCCTACAATAGTCAAAACAACCAAACCTTTGGCCTATTTAAATCATTCACTTGGGGATTCACTATACCATGATAAGTGCTACTGTTTTTCCTTCATATAATCTTTAATCAGTCTTTTAATTGTTTTTCTTAGTTCGTAGTTAATTTATTGTCTTTTTAATTGTTAAAACCTTTTTCATAAACCCCCCCCCCAAAGCTTTAGGTTAATTAAACTAATCCAGACTTTAATCTACGATAACTTGACCGTTCCCAGTGGTAGATACGATACCTGGACTTTCCTACACTATATTACTCACGATCAGGTACGCTTGCCTGTATATGTGGTAAGACAGTGGCTAGGCATTAGAGGTTAAAATTTGTTACGCTTTTTATGTATGATAATTACCGCATCAAGTTTTTGGCACCGTTGCCGGGGAACGGTAGTTGTTAGATTTTAGTCTTAGTTAGTTTTGTTAATCGATCCTTGTGAGGGATTATTTCCCTTGCAAGTTTTTCGCTTTCTAGTTTAATTAGTTATTTTTATTTTTATTTATATTTTTAGTTTATCTCTTTGTTTCCTGCAAGTTGCCCGTAACCGTTTGTTGTGGTTTCAATCACGGCAGACTTGTTAGAGTCATTTGAGGAACCAGAGAGAGAGTTCAGAAAAAGAAACAAAAAAAATCCAAAGCCGACAAAGTTCGTCCGAGAACTTTGATTTTTGAGATGGGAGACGAGGCACCGATGTGGACCGCCAGGAGAGCCGCTCCAACTCTACCCACCAATCCGATCACGAAGCCAGGCCTGAACAAAGAAATCCCGGGGAAGCTCCTTCACAAGATCAAGGACCTTACCTTCGATGGGAAAAACGATAGCAATCCTATCGTTCACATGGAAAACTTCGTTGATATTTGTGATCTGTTCAAAACGGAGGAAGGCCGAGATGATGCGATTCGTCTCCGAGTCTTTCCTCTCACACTTACCGGAGAAGCTAGAGCTTGGCTACGCTCGTTGGAGCCAAGTTCGATCACCACTTGGGAAGGACTTCGTTCAAAGTTCCTTTCCCGATTCTTTCCACCATCTAGAATCGACAAGTTGAGAGCCGATATCCGATCCTTCCAACAAGACGATGGAGAGACCATATCCGAAGCATGGGAACGTTTCAAACACCTTCTAAATTCGTGCCCGAGTCACGGATTGAATTAGAGTGAACAAGTCCAAACTTTCTATAGTGGACTTGCTTATTCTTCACGCGCTACATTGGATTCATCTGCCGGAGGTGTCTTTATGTACAAAACGCCCACGGAAGGTTACAAGCTCCTCGAAGACATGCTCATACACAACATAGATTGGAGGACGGACAAGCGCTTGCAAATCCCGAGGATGGCCGAAAAAATCTCAACCGACTTCGATCCATCCGATGAATTAGCCGCTATGAAAAACCAACAGGTAAAGTTTGAACGTAAAATAGAGGAATTAATTAAATCTGATCATGCTTTGCAGGTTGGATGCGAGGAGTGTAATGGACCACATTTGACAAAAGATTGCCCGAATCGACCAATGATGACACCCGAGGAGGTGAATTATCTTAACCGAGGCGATTACCAAGGGAGGTGGAACAACAATCGTAATTTCATCCCTAGACCTCCTGGTCTCTTTGCACCAAATCAACAGAACCAAAGACCGGATGGAGAGCCACGTGTTTCTATCGAAGATCGGATTGTCCAATTCATGGATGCGCAAAAGAAGCTAAACGATGAGGTAAGTTCATACTTACGTAATCATCAAAGTATGTTGATCCAGCTCTCCTAAGACCTGATGAAATGATAATGATCCTGAATCTTTACTTAGTGAATAGGTTTTTACTTCTGTTATAGCTTGAGGAATTATCACTGAGATTGTTCAGTGTTATTCCATGTTACTTATGCTGTAACTTATTTTTATAATGATCAGTATCAGGATCAGGAGACGAACGAGCCTGTTCTGCAGTCTACTGATCCTGTCCACCGAAGTGAAGACCTCCTGAAGACATCAAAGTCATACTCAAAGAACCATCAGCGAAGTCGAAGAATTAGCTGATGACAGGACCAACATGCTCGTGATCTGAAGACGGAACTCAGTGATAGCAGGCTGCTCAAATTCGTATGACATCCTGAAGACGCGTCAGGATACAGTGACCTCTGATCATCCTCAGTATCAGAGCTTTCCTCACTGATCAGTATCCTGATCCTGAAGGATTAGCATAATGTCTTAGTCTAATGCACAAAAGGATTATCCGCCTTTACTGACACAAAAGTACATAAGGACAGTCTCTTTCCTGTTCCCTCCGTACTTATCAGACCTCAAGGCAACTGTTTACTCACATCCTCTTTTGCACACCATGCAAAGGGTATTTGTTTAGAGTAAATAGTACATAGGACCACTTAGAATGTGACACGTACACAAAAGTGAGTCTGCATGCATTTAATGCATTGGGTATAAATAGGACTTGAAGAGATGTCTCCATACTTCTTCTTCATCCTAAAAATACCCTAATCCTTTCTTTCTTATTCCCTCTAGTTTCTTTCTTCTCTTATCTTCTCACTCTAGTGCATAGTGAAAGAACTTAGATTGTTTAGTTTAGACTTGTAGTCTTTTCTATTTCTGCAACAATCTGTAAATTCATATTGTTAATACAACATAGAATTTAAAAGTGAAATTTGTGTGATTATATTCACTCCCCCCTCCCCCTTCTATAATCTCATACACTATCCTTACTTGAAGGTCACCTCATTGGGACCAACAAGTGGTATCAGAGCAGATACAAGCTCTCATTTTCTTCTCTAAGAAAAATCTTGTGATCCTCTCTCAATCCATGGCTCTTCAAGCTAAGGATAACTACTTTGATACCGGTTCTGCTGGAAAACCTCCAAGGTTTAACAAAGACAACTTCTCTCTTTGGAAAACCCGGATGGAACTTTTCCTATCTGGTTCTGATCCCCAGATTCCATACTTTTTGGAAAATGGACCACATGTGCCTACACAACCTGTCCATGTTGTGCCTCCTGCTGGTGACCAACCAGGAATACCCGAAAGGGAACTGGTTAAGCCAGTGACGGACTGGAATGATGAGGACAGACGCCTTGTCAACATTGACACTAAGGCTAGGTCTCTCATTGCCATGTCACTCCCTGATGACGTCTTCCACTCTGTATGTCACCTTCGCTCTGCTAAAGAGATTTGGGACACCCTCTATATTCAATACGAAGGTACTGCTGTTCTCATGGAATCAAGAAAGATTTTCTTGGTTCGCCAGTACGAAAGCTTTATTCATCAGAAGGATGAAACTCTCTCCCAGCTACATCAGAGATTCAACTGTCTCCTGATCGACCTGAAGACTATTGGTACTATCTATCCTAACTCTGAGGTGGTTACCAAGTTCATGGAAGCACTTCCTGAACATTGGGAAACCTACACCTCCTGTTTAACTATGTCCAAAGACATAAAGACACTCACATTAAGTGAGCTGTACGGTATTCTTCTAAACCGAGAACAACAGAAGAAACTGAAAAAGAATCTCATAAGAGATACTAAAGATTCCAAAAGCACCTCTGTTGCACTGGTCTCTGATTCAGTTCCTACTGTTGCTACTCCTTCTTCTGTCACCATCACAGAATTAGAATCTTCTGAGTCTGACATGTCTGACTCAGATCCTGATTTTAATGAATCTCTTGCACTTCTCACTCGCTCCTTTAAGAAGTTTGCCAAAAAGGGAAACTTCCAAAGAAGGAAACCTCTTACTCTTACTGACAAGCCTAAAACAGAATCTGTTGATAAGGCCACTGCTACCTGCTACAATTGTCAGGGCAAAGGACACTTTGCTAATGATTGCAGGTACAAGAAAAATCAGTTTGCTCCCTCTTCTACCAAATCTTCCTCGAAAAACCCCAAATACCAGCGCCTGAAAGAGAAGTACAAAAAGATGAAATCTCAGTGCAAAGGTAAAGGTCTTATCGCAGAGGACTGCGATTGGGATGATGTCTCCTCTGATGAATCATCTGATGAGGAAGATACTAAAGTGGCACTGATGGCCACTATTGAGGAACCTACCTTAGCTCTCATGGCTAAGATAGAAGAGGTCCCTGAAGAGGTTCCTACTCAAGCTCCTGAAGCTTCTTCCTCTACGACTCCTGAAGCTTCTACTTCTGCGACTGAACCTGTCAGTCAGGTACCTACTCCTGTTGTTCCTCTTGAAAGTCTAACTCAACTAGACCTTGTAACCCTTGATCTCTATAAAGACCTGAATGGTAAAACCTCTGCTGAAAAAATGAACATTGATCTTCGTGATCAACTCAGAGAGTGTCAGGAAAAGATAAAACAACTTACCATTCTGGAAGAAAGTTATAAGGATCAGGTCACTGTTAATCAAATTCTCTGTATCGAAAGAGAAAAGGCTCTTGCTGCTAAAGAAAGAGCCTTGGCCGAACTTAATGCGGAAAAAGTCACCATCAAAGGATGGAGTGACGCCTCTGAAAAGGTTGATGAAATATTAGCCTCAGGGAGAAATGTTAAAAACAAAAAGGGTCTTGGATTCACTAGTGGATGTACTAGGCCTGATCGTTCCATGCTTAAATTTGGAATGTTTGTTTCTTCTATCCCTGATCCTAATGCCCCTGAAAACATCCCTTCTTCATCCAACACACACACTGAAGGTGCTCCTAAGAGCAAAAAGAAAACAGCTAAGGAAAAATCCAAAACTGTAACACCTTCAAAGACCAAGAATCTTAAACCTAAGAACAAAGTTCTAGGTGGTGGTCCTTCAGTCTCAGGAACAAAATCCTTTTCTCAAAGTCCTGCTCCTAGACTGAAGATTGACCTGAAGCAAAAGACCCTTGAGAAGAAACCAATTCCTCCTCTGTCCAAAGCTAAAGGCATACTTGGTACTGGTCCTGCTCATCTGAAGTTCAAAGACTTCCTGGACCCCACTAAACGCTTTCAATATCACAAATGTTATCACTGTGGATTTAACGACCATATTGCGAGTAAGTGTCCTGATGCTACCAAAACTGAAAAATCAGCTAAGGTAAAGAAAACTCCTAAGACTGATAACTCAGTCAAAGGAAAGAAGGTTGTCAAGACTGTTCCTTCAGTCAAGACTCCAGCCTCAAGAACTGATAACTCAGTTAAGGCTGTCATTAACTCCACCAGTCCTACTGATAATTCTGGATCCATAGTTCTATGGGTACCAAGAAAAACTTAAACTCTAAATTTTACAGGACAAGGGCATCTGGTACCTGGACAGTGGATGCTCCCCGACATATGACTGGTTCTAAATCTGTCCTCTCTAACTACCGTGAAGAAAGAGGTCCTGCTGTGACCTTTGGTGGAAACGGTAAAGGCCAAACCCGAGGGTATGGCACACTGACCAACGGAGTAACTACGTTCAAAAGAGTTGCTTATGTTGAAGGCCTGATGCATAATCTTCTGAGCATCAGTCAACTGTGTGATAAGAATCACAAAGTCTCCTTCTCGAAGAAAAAGTGCAAAGTCAAGAACAGACGCAAGGAAGTTATTCTCACTGGTGTTAGACATGCTGATATCTACATCATCAACATGAATACTTCCACTGACAACTTCTGTTTTGTATCTCGTGCTTCCTCTGATACAAATTGGCTATGGCACAAATGTCTCTCTCATCTCAACTTCAAGACGCTAAATCAACTCTGCATCAACAATCTTGTTGATGGTCTTCCTGACTTTCGCTATACAAAGGTATCTCTTTGTTCAGCATGTGAGAAAGGAAAACAGACCAGGGCTAGCTTTAAGTCCAAGCAGATTTCCTCCATCAGCTCTCCTCTACAACTTCTCCACATGGATCTCTTTGGACCTGTCAATGTCCAATCCATTGCTGGAAAGAAATATACTCTGGTAATCGTTGATGAATATTCTAGATATACTTGGGTATTCTTTTCTTCGATCCAAGAGTGATGCTCCTGAAGAAATCAATCTGTTCGTCAGGAAGATGGAAAGGCTCAACAACCTTACTGTTCGATCAATCAGAAGTGACCACGGAACTGAGTTCAAAAACAGTACCCTGGAAACCTTCTTCGATCAGAAAGGTATCTCTCAGAACTTCTCATCTGTAAGAACTCCTCAGCAAAATGGTGTTGCTGAAAGACGAAACACAACCCTGATTGAAGCTGCACGATCTATGTTGAGTGAAGCCAACCTTGCCACTCAATTCTGGGCTGAAGCCGTTAACACAGCTTGTTATACCCAGAACAGATCCCTGATAGTAAAGCGCTTCAGAAGAACCCCTTACGAACTCTTTCGTCACAGGAAACCTTCAATCGAACATCTCCATATCTTTGGTTGTGTCTGCTACATCCTGAACAACAAAGATAACCTTGGAAAGTTCGATTCCAAGTCTGATGATGGAATCTTCCTTGGATACTCCTCTATTTCTAAAACCTACCGTGTGTTCAACAAACGAAGACAAACCATAGAGGAAACGATTCATGTCAAATTTGATGAATCGGGTCCTACCTTTCCTCACCCTCATGAAAATTCTGAAATAAATCAGTGGGCTGACTCTTTCTTTCAAGTCCCTGATATTCCTATTGCTGATCCATCTCCTCAAGACCTTCCTGATGATTTTGAAGAAAATCCTCCTACTCCACCCACTCAAATATCCCTACCTCCCATAATAAATGCCACCCCTATCACCCAAGTCACACCACCTGAACCTGGTCAACCCACTAATATTGAAGACTTTTCTCAAACCACTGTTGGTGAACCTGCTCCTACTAATCTTTTTCCGGATCCATCAGTGAATGAAGCCTTTACTTCAGGAAAAGTGTATCAACCACCTGCTCTTCGATGGACCAAAGATCATCCAATTGATCAAGTCCTCGGAAATCCTTCCTCTGGTGTTAAAACTCGACGCCAATCTGGTAACATCTGTCTTTATATTAATTTCATCTCTGAAAATGAACCTAAAGAAATAGATGATGCCTTGCGTGATCCTGCCTGGGTCTCAGCCATGCAGGAAGAGCTAGCAGAGTTCATCAGAAACAATGTCTGGCTTCTCGTCCCTAGGCCTCGAAAACGTACAATCATAGGATCTAAGTGGATCTTCAGGAATAAGCTTGATGAGATTGGTACGATTATTCGAAACAAGGCTCGCCTTGTGGCTCAGGGATACAGGCAAGAAGAGGGCATTGATTACGATGAAACTTTTGCTCCTGTTGCTAGGCTCGAAGCAATTCGACTTTTCCTGGCCTTTGCAGCACATATGAACTTCAAGGTTTATCAGATGGACATCAAAAATGCCTTTCTGAATGAAAAACTTAATGAAGAAGTCTATGTGGCTCAGCCTCCTGGCTTTGTAGATCCTAAATTTCCTGATCACGTCTACAAGTTAAACAAGGCTCTCTATGGGTTAAAACAGGCTCCTCGTGCCTGGTATGATACCCTCTCAACCTTTCTTCTCTCTAAAGGTTTTGTTCGTGGTAAGATCGATAGCACTTTATTTCTTAAGAAATATCCTAAGCATATCCTTCTTGTCCAGATATATGTCGATGACATTATCTTTGGATCAACCAATCCCAAACTCTGCGAAAAGTTTGAGTTACTCATGAAATCTGAATATAAAATGTCTATGATGGGTGAACTAACATTCTTTTTAGGACTTCAGATCAAGCAATCTGAAAAGGGAATCTTTATCTATCAAGGTAAATATGTACATGAGATGCTGAAGAAATTTGATCTCACATCATGTACACCGATGAAGACTCCAATGGCTCCTCCTCTATCACTTGACAAGGATTCCAAAGGGAAACCTGTTGATGTGACCCTCTATAGAGGAATGATTGGCTCACTGCTGTATCTTACAGCGAGTCGTCCTGATATCATGTATTCTACATGTTTATGTGCTCGTTATCAGGCTGAACCCAAAGAATCCCATCTGACCGATGTAAAGCGAATTTTCAGATATCTGAAGGGAACTCCTAATCTGGGTCTTTGGTACTCCAAGGACTCAGGGTTCGATCTAACAGCTTATTCTGATAGTGACTTTGCAGGATGTAAGATCGACAGGAAAAGCACCACTGGTGGGTGTCACCTACTTGGTGGAAAGTTGGTGAGTTGGACTAGCAAGAAACAGAACTCTGTGTCCACATCAACTGCTGAAGCTGAATATGTTGCAGCAGGAATCTGTTGTGCTCATGTCCTGTGGCTGAGAAATCAACTTCAGGACTATGACATACAACTCTCTAAAATTCCTATATACTGTGACAAGACAAAGCACATTGAAGTGAGATATCACTTCATTAGGGATCATGTGATGAATGGTGATATTGAACTCCATTTTGTCCCTACTGAATATCAGCTTGCTGACCTCTTTACCAAACCACTGGATGTAACGCGTTTTAATATGCTCATCAGTGAACTTGGGATGTTAAATCCTGATGAATGAAGTTTCTCAGGACAAACAGTTGTTAAGTCCTATAGAATAACTTTTCTCAGGACTCTTTTCTTAACAACTCCTGAATAATACTTTCATCAGTAGATAACTCTATTCAGTACTTACAAAATCTTTGTTCAAAATCCGAATACTGATGATTCTCAGGTAAGTATTTCTGTTCCTGAAACCTTATCGCATTAAATGTGATAAGAGGATTTTTCCAAAACAGTACTTATCTGATAAGTACTCTAATTCCAAGAAAATTCTTCTTTCATCAAATTGGAATTATCCCCTGAAAAGGTGGTTTTTAAGCTTTTTGAATAAAACAAACTTTTCATCTGCACTGACACGTAATGGGACGTTTCCTGTTCCCTACGACGTGTGTCAGGCGCGTGAACGCGCGTAGAACTTCTTTTTTCATCATTACGTTTGAATTTAGCCGCTTTTTTCTCTCTCATCCATTTTCTCTCTCCTACCACGAGGTATAAAAACCTCACTCGTAATCCATTTCACTCTTTATGCTTACATTTCTCTCTCAAAGAATTCAAAGCAAGAAAAGGATTTTACTCTCGAATCTGCATTCTCAAGAACACCAAGAACACACACTCACCACATTCTTAACAGAATCATCGTAAGTGTCTCTATATTCTTTGTTCTTTCTACAAACTAAGTTGATCTTCTTCCCTAAAACAACTTATTTTGATAAACGTTTTTCCAAAAACCCTAAGATCACTTCGTTTGATCTTAGTTTTCCCAAAATCTTCTTAGATTTTTGTTAAAACAGTTTATGTGATTCTTCTTATTTCTTTTAAGAAAAATCATCAACTCCTATTTTGATATAACTTCATCAAAATAGAAGTTCTCTTTAATACCAAAACACATTCCTTTTGTGAATTTTGGTATCCAATCTATTCCAAGTATAAAGGATTTCACCACTTTTATGAACATATTCTGTGTTCATTGAAAAGTGAAGAAAAATGCATATTTTGGATTCTTAATCATCCACATATGTTATTTTTGTTTTTCACAGGATGGCTGCTACTACTTCCACCTCACTAGACGCCCAGTTCTCCTCTGAGGCCACCACTCTCCTTACTGCCACTGGAAGCTTACCGGTTGTCATTCCTCAGCATGACATCCAATTCAAAGGCAATAATCTTATTGGCCTGTTCGACATACCAGCGAACAAGGCATATCTGACGCCTGCCAGGGACTTTCTCCTCAACAGTCCCTTGAAGACGGCCTTCACCATCAACCCCAGGCCAAACAAGCCCCTTCTTCTCCAACTCTGGTCAACTGCCACTATGGCCCAGGAGAGGAACTCCAAGGGCAAGATGCACAAGGTGATCAAATTCCAGATAAAGGAAGATATCATCTCCTTTGGAATCGGGACTCTCAGAAACGTCCTTCAGATCTCCAAGAAGAAGAGATACCCTCCTCCCCCATCTGCTGAAGAAGTCATCACCCTGCTGGATGACATTGGCTACAGATGGCCAGAGAGGGAAGGCGTCCCTCTAACCAAGACTGCTGCTACTGTCCACAAGACAGGGCTGAACGCGACGTTCTACTACATCTGGAACACGTTCGGTCTCTGTTTGACAGGGAAGACGGGGAGTACTGAACAGTTCCCCACTGTTATCCAGAACATGGTCTACTCCGCTATCAAGAACCGGAAGTTTGACTATGTTCGCTGCATCTGGGACGACATGGTGAAAAAGATCAAGAACAAAAACCGTGTGGTCAACGTCCCCTACACTCGGTTTTTCTCTGCGGTTCTTGAACTCCACATGGGTGCTGCCTACCCTACTGAAGGCAACTTCAACAACTACGCATTAGGCGCGAAGTTCCTGGACCAGGTTCCTTCTCATTCTGATGACGTACCACTCTCTGTGGTTCTGGTTGTCCCTGAACCCAACAAGGAAGCAGATGAGCAGCTCGCCTCCCCTCCTGCCCAAGGTATGTCTTCTCTCTTCTCATCCAAACCATCTTCTTCTCTTTCCCTGCATGCTATGTCAGTAGCTAACCCCTTACTGACTTCCCCAGCTGCAACATCTTCCGCGCTCCTGAAGCGCCCACCTCTTTCTGGTTCTACTCCTCCTCCCCAACCCAAACGCGCCAAATCCAAGGTGCAGAAGAAAAAGAAGGCTCCTATTGCTGGTAAGAAATATTATCTTACCCTGCCTCAAATTTTTAATAGACCTTCCCCTTTATCTAAAACTTCTTTACCTGCAGATACTCCTGCTCCCCAACTCCAAGAACCTGAGGTTGTTCTGCTCGAACACTCAGAGAATGTGGAGGGCAATCGCTCTGATGCCCTCCTAACCTCAGGTAATATTACTAAGCATATTATTGCCATTCCTTCTTCTGAGAAAGCTATTGAGTCTTCTAGTGCTCATTTAGCTCCTTCTGTTACAGGTTCTTTGGGAGCAGCAACATCAATTGGACATTCTTAACCTCAACAGAATGATCCCTTTGATGAGTTCGTCTTCACGGACTCCGAGCGACAGCTGAGTGCAGCCGAGCTCCGTCGTCAATCCGCTGAACGACAACTTCAGGAGGCCCGCGCAGCACTCCAACAGTAGGAGGATGAGCACAAGGCTCGTCTCCAGGCCTTGGAGCTGGAGCTTGCCTCGGCAAAGGCTGTTACTGCTGCTGCTGAAGCCGCCGCCGCCACTGCTACTACTGCCGCCACTGCTGCTGCTCCGCCACCAACAGGCGTAGTTTTGACGATACCTTGTCTGGATAATATCCATGACAAGGTCTCACAAGTGGCCACTTCCTCCAACTCCCTCCACGCATCCATAGAGGATATGAAGGCCACCGCCCTACCCGCTCTCTCCACTGCTGTCAACAACAGCTCCAACTCTCTCACCAATTTTCAAAGTGCAGTGGTGCAGAGATTGGATGCTCAGGAGGCAGGGCTCCGAGCTCTTCAGGAGAAGGTGAATGACCTCTCCAACGCAGTCACCGCCATCTCCACTGCTCCTCCTCCATCACCAGCGTTCTCCAACGCTGACAGGGACTTACTTCAGTCCCTGGTCAGCTCCTCCATCGTCTCCGCCAAACTGCAAACGGATATGGCCTCTCTCCTCCAGAGGTGTTTATCAACAGCTGCCTTTTCCAGGGCACTTGTTGAGGGGGAGAGACAGCCTCTGAAGGACCATTCCGTTTATTCCCCCTCCACCAACTGGAGAACAACTGAAGAGGGGGGAACAAACGAGGATGATGATGATGATGATCAAGATGATGATGAAGACGACGACTTCATCGTCGAGAAGATTCCTGCTTCAACGCCCACTCCAGGGCCTGCACAGTCTCAGGGGGAGAACCCCGGTGCACCTGGTATGTCCATTCCTCCATCCTCTCCCTCATCTTTTGATAACCTCCCCATATCTTCTCTCCTAAAATATAAACCTACCCCTGAAACCATTACCCTCACTGACACCTCTTCTGAAGACTCACCCTCAAACAACCTTCAAATAGTTGTTTATCAACCACCCAAACAACCTACTCCTGAACCAACCCCTGAACCAACCTATGGAGAATAGTCGATCTGAAGCTATCAGGACTGAACTAAGCAAAATGACATTCAGAGTAACTCCCTTAAACCCTGAAACCACTCCTTTAAACCCAACCCGTTTCAATTCTGAAGCCTCCTCATCCAGAACCCCTGAAATCCAAGCCCCTCCTGAAACTGTCTATCTATCGTCAGATGATGAATTCATCTCTGATGATTTCTCTACCCCTGCTTCTTCTCCTAGATCTCCTCATTCTAATTCTCCACGTTCTGAAGGAGAAAACTACCCTGATACTTCTACTGCTGTGAACAGGGATGGGCCTTTAGACGCCGTGATAGAGCGACTCGAGAGTACAAGAGTAAAAATTCCTCTTCGTACCTCTTGGGACTCCGAGTTCGCCTATCTATCACAGGAGGAATACGACCTCGCAATAAAGGCTCAGGAGGAGCACAACAGAAAGCAGAAGGAAGCATTCCTCTCTGCTCAAGATGCAAAGAAGCTAGCTTTTGACTTCGTTGAAGAAGACGAAGAAATAAGTGCAGATCCAATTCTTGCACAGAAGGCTGCCCTGAAGGTCTTCAACAAGAGGACAGAGGAAGAGACAGAGGAAGCAGACAAAGAGCTTGACTAGTGCAGAGACCGACTTCATCTCAGGAAGCACGGTGCCAGAATAATAGGAATCCATCTTCGTCGAAACCGCGGCAAGAAAGGAGTTCCTGGCAAAACCTGGCTCACCATCAAACGCTCAGGAGTAAAGGACGTAGAGCACACTCTGGACAAGTTAGATCGTTACAACTTGTCAGAGTGGAACGAAATTAGAAGCCTACTTCCGAAAGCCAACAAAAACTACAGGGCTGAAGTAGAAGAAGTCATTGATGGAGTTATTGCTCGAATCAGAAGAACAACTGAAATACCTGATGTCCTGCTCCAGCCTCCCTCTGCTCTGCCAAAGCCTCCAGTTCGAAGATCTACAGGCACTTCAACAAGGAGACCCACTCCTTGCATGCCCAGGACTATTATCAAGCCACTGGATCTCTCGATGCTTGATCTTTCTTTTCCCTCAGGAGTATCTCTCTCTGAAGGTCAAGTCATCAGAGAACCTGTTCATGGTATTTGTGTAAGCGACAACTCTAAAATTCTTCGCTTTCAGCGCTTCAGCGAACTACACAAAGCACCCTATGAACACTTGGTATCAGTTCTCTTCATCGCACAAAAAGGAAAAGAAAAACAAAGACAATAAAGAAATTATTCGTACTGTCAGAGCTATCCTCGATCAAAGAATTGCCTTCGGTGAAACTCCTGTACCCATTCAAGTCAAGACTGAGGTAGTTAGTGAAGACTCTGATAGCTAGGAATTTTTGTAATTTTCTTTCAGTACTTCATTTATGTACTTATGTATTTCCTTTACTCTTGTAAAATCCTATATGAGATTAATAGAAATGCAATTCAGTGCATCGTACTTTATTCCATCACAGTACTGAAAAAGATCCCTCAAAACAGTAAATGGGACATGTACCTTTATGAGTTCTATTTCCTACTGTTTCATCTAGACTTAGAATTTTTTTATTATCTAGATTAAGACAATTCCTCTGTTGTCTTATCATTATCATTTAGGGGGAGATTGTTGATCTAGCTCTCCTAAGACCTGATGAAATGATAATGATCCTGAATCTTTACTTAGTGAATAGGTTTTTACTTCTGTTATAGCTTGAGGAATTATCACTGAGATTGTTTAGTGTTATTTCATGTTACTTATGCTGTAACTTAATTTTATAGTAATCAGTATCAAGATCAGGAGACGAACGAGTCTGTTCTGCAGTCGACTGATCCTATCCACTGAAGTGAAGACCTCCTGAAGACATCAAAGTCATACTCAAAGAACCATCAGCGAAGTCGAAGAATTAGCTGATGACAGGACCAACATGCTCGTGATCTGAAGACGGAACTCAGTGATAGCAGGCTGCTCAAATTCGTATGACATCCTCAAGACGCGTCAGGATACAATGACCTCTGATCATCCTCAGTATCAGAGCTTTCCTCACTGATCAGTATCCTGATCCTGAAGGATTAGCATAATGTCTTAGTCTAATGCACAAAAGGGTTATCCGCCTTTACTGACACAAAAGTACATAAGGACAGTCTCTTTCCTGTTCCCTCCGTACTTATCAGACCTCAAGGCAACTGTTTACTCACATCCTCTTTTGCACACCATGCAAAGGGTATTTGTTTATAGTAAATAGTACATAGGACCACTTAGAATGTGACACGTATACAAAAGTGAGTCTGCATGCATTTAATGCATTGGGTATAAATAGGACTTGAAGAGATGTTCTCCATACTTCTTCTTCATCCTAATTTTGGAGTTATCTTTCTTATCTTTCAGTCTTTTGATTGAGGACAATCAAAGCTTAAGTGTGGGGGTTTTGATAACACCAAAATTATACATGTTTTGGTTGAGCTTAATCATATGACTTTACCCCATTTCTCACCCGTTTATGATCATTTCACTCACAAAATGAGCTTATTATTGTTTATGTAGGATTTGGAGGCCGTGGAATGGAAAAGTACGAAAAAGGCGAGAAAACGTGAAAAATGCACAAGTCCAATACAGTAGCTGTTTGGCGATCGCGAAGTTCACAATCTGGCGCCGCCAGATTTCGACAAAGATGAAGACCAGAGTTGACCTAAGTGTTTGGCGCCGCCAAACCCGCAGTCTGGCGATCGCCAGATGACCCCTGGACGTTTTCTTTTAAATACCAGCCTCCTCCTTCAGTTCAATGCATGATTTTCGGTACGGGTTACGAGGCAGAAACGAGAGTGAGAGTCCGAGTGGTGCCGATACGCTGCGGGAGTCGATCTTCGATCATCCGTCGTTGTATTGTCGGTATCATGTCGATGTCTATTATGTTTTCTGTTTTCGTTATGCTTAGTGAGTAGTTTTTAGTAGTGGTATTTGTCATGGTCGATGAACCATTGTGAATGATGATTTGATACTTAATGTTTATTGGTTTGTTTTAATTAATTGAATGTGTGTTATGGCCCTTTTCTGATTTGTATTGTTTGGTGATTTGAATTCATTTGGTTGGGTGTATTTGTTGGACCAAAACAGATAGACTCCGAGAGGATAAACAACCTACCTTAGCCTGACCTTGGACCAAGAGAGTTGTGTTAAGGGGTTACTTGGACCAAGAGTGACCAGATAGTAGAAAAGCCATGCAATATTAATTAGGACTGGTAAACCGACTCTAGATTGTGGACCAAACGATTTAGTATTGGGATTAGGAGGACCGTGTCCTAGTCAATAACCATAGTCATCGCATGTTAGGGTGTCTTAGACTTAAATTCCTACAATAGTCAAAACAACCAAACCTTTGGCCTATTTAAATCATTCACTTGGGGATTCACTATACCATGATAAGTGCTACTGTTTTTCCTTCATATAATCTTTAATCAGTGTTTTAATTGTTTTTCTTAGTTCGTAGGTAATTTATTGTCTTTTTAATTGTTAAAACCTTTTTCATAAACCCCCCAAAGCTTTAGGTTAATTAAACTAATCCAGACTTTAATCTACGATAACTTAACCGTTCCCAGTGGTAGATACGATACCTGGACTTTCCTACACTATATTACTCACGATCAGGTACGCTTGCCTGTATATGTGGTAAGACAGTGGCTAGGCATTAGAGGTTAAAACTTGTTACGCTTTTTATGTATGATAATTACCGCATCAGGTTTTCTTGCATTTCTCTTGGACATGGACCTGGTGATCAATGCCAAGGCCTTCTTTATGTCATTCATCTCTTCATCAGATTCTTCTTCATGTACATGGAGAACCGGTGGTCGGGTATCGGACCCGATTGCTAAGGCTTCTCTTGTGTTCATGATTAAAGATTGATTGTGGATCTTAAACCACTTAGAATGATCAGGTGATTTGGTTGGTGAAAAATCTCAAGACTTGTAAAATTCTTGAAAATGATTCAGTTCTGAAGGTTGGGTCCAGATCTGGAGGTTAGGTTCAGATCTGAAGGTTAAGCGATGGGTATTGGTATTGAATTGACTTAGAGAAATATGGAAACTCTAGTCTGAAGAAAACACTTGATGCCCCAAAAATCAAGTCTGAAGAGAAGACTCGGTACCCGAAGCTTGAGTATGGACCTGAAGAAACGATTTCACCAGAACCAGAACACAACGGATCAAGAGCAAGTGGCAGGCTCTGATACCAATTGTGGGTGCCAAATCAATCAAATCAAGAACACTTAATTCAAGGTGAAATATGTGCTAGGTACAAGGATCTAGATAGATTGCATTCATTCAGTGTTGAGAGAAGCAAGAAGTAAGGAAAGTACAAATGAAGATAATGACTCCTATTTATACTAACTAATAAAGGGCTAAAAGGCTTAAAGTAAATGGGCTTTGAACATTGGGCCTTAAACACAAATTACATAAAGAGAAACTAAGTTTAGGGAAATTACAAATTGACACAACTAACAAATATTTCTAACATTACATTACATGTTTTGTCATGTAAATAAAATAGAACTATTTAATCCAAAAATGGATTAAATTTAGAATTAACAATCATTGAATATAACTACAAAACCCAAAAAAGGATCAAAAGTTGGATGATCATTCAACTATATCTTATCATTTATATAATCACTTCTACTTCTAAATTTTTACTTTTGCTACCAATGTGGGACAAAGAAGATTTCACCACAAACAAACAATTGGTGAATGCTTGCTTCTCATGGTGCCACATCACTTCTTCTTGGTTGTTGCTTATAAAGATATAAAGATGTTAAAGTATTACATTACATTTTTGTCATGCAAATAAAATAAAGTTATTTAATCTAAAAATGAATTAAAATTAGAATTAACATTCATTGAATATAACTACGAAACTCCAAAAAACGATCAAAAGTTGGATGATCATTCAACCATATCTTATCATTTATATAATCACTTCTACTTCCAAATGTTTACTTTTGCAATCAATGTGGGACAAAGAAGATTTCACCACAAACCAACAATTGGTGAATGCTTGCTTCTCATGATGCCACATCACTTCTTCTTGGTTGTTGCTTATAAAGACAAAAATGTTCAAGTATTACATTACATGTTTGTCATGTAAATAAAATAGAACTACTAATCCAAAAATGAATTAAAATTAGGATGAACATTCATTGAAAATAACTATTAAAACTCAAAAATGGATCATAGGTTGGATAATCATTCAATCAAATTTTATTCTTTATATAATCACTTCTACTTTCAACTTTTTTTCTTTTGCCACCAATGTGGGACAAAAAAGATTTCACCATTATCAAACAATTGGTGAATGTTTGTTTCTCATGGTGCCACCTCATTTTTCCTTGGTTGTTGACTTGTTGCTTTTATATATATAATAAAGATAAAAGATATAAATTTAGTTTATATAAATCTAAAATGATTGGTTATCTAAATAAATAAAAAAACTATTTAATCCAAAAATGGATTAAAATTATGATGAACATTTTTTTGAAAATAACTATCAAACCCAAAAATGGATCAAAGATTGGATATTCAATCACATCTTATCCTTTATATAATCATTTCTATTTCCAACTTTTACTTTTGTCACCAATGTGGGACAAAGAAGATAGATATCACCACAATCTAACAATTGGTAAATGCTTGCTTCTCATGGTGTCACCTTATTTATCTTTGATTGTTGGTTATATATATACATAAAGATTGGTTGTTGTTTTTATAAATATATAAAGATGTTCAAGTATTACATTACATGTTTTGTCATGTAAATAAAATAGAACTACTTAATCCAAAAATGGATTAAAATTAGAATGAACATTCATTGAAAATAACTATCAAACCCAAAAATGGATCAAAGGTTGGATGATCATTCAACCATATCTTATTCTTTATATAATCACTTCTACTTCCAACTTTTTACTTTTGACACCAATGTGGGTCAAAGAAAATTTTACCACAATCAACAATTGGTGAATGCTTGGTTTTCATGGTGCCACCACAATCAACATGAACACTTTATATACACACTTTCACTTTCCAATTTTTCATTATACTATCAATGTGGGACAACCTAAATAACAAAGTAAATTCTTTAAAAATAATTCAAAATTAGGATAAAACAGAAAAATAAGAATAGAGCCTTGTCATGATGCCAAGTCATTCTCTTTGGTTCTTCCTTTAATATATATAAATGATGATATAAATGATATAGATTAATAAATAATAGTAAAAGGTATGAAAGGTTGAAAAGTTGATAATAATTTAAAAGTAAAATAGTGAAAAGCTGATGAAACGCTGATATGAGAATTAAAACATGAAAAATGTAGGTTTGTTGAATCTAAAATTTTGAATGTTGAAGTCTTGGAATGTTCGATTTAAATATGGTGGTTGTTCTTGGAAGTTAGTGCGAGAAGCGGAGTGCGTGTCAGGGAAAAAGGGAGACAAAAAGGTCCCTTGTGGAATCGAAAATGATGTAAAAAACAAAAAAAAAAAAAAAAAAAAAAAGAATAGGAAGGAAACCGTGTAAAAAAGATAGGCAAAATTTCATCTATGTCCTTAAAAACCTTGGATATTACGCATATATCCTTGTAAACTTTAATATTACGTCTATGTCCTTCTAAACTTCATTAACTCACACATATATCCTTCTCCCTTATTTAATTATATTTTAAATTAAAACAAGTATATACAAATTCAATTTAATTTGTAAATGACCTAACTACCCTTTCTAATTCCTTCCAAATAACAAAATTGATTTCTTAGATTCTCCTATGTAATTGGCAACCTCCAGACCTCTTCGTATATTCACGTCGATCTTCCAACAATTAAGGAGCTTCCAATTAGATTTCACTCCAAATCAATTTGCTTCCAATTTGACTTCACTTCAAATCCATTTGCTTCCAATTAGATTTCTCCAATTCTATTTCAAGGTAACAATCCAATTTCTCCAATCCGATTTGGTTCTATTTGGTTCTATTTGTTATGAATCAGAATTTTGTTATGTATTGGTTGATTTGGTTCTATTTGGTTCTTTTTGTTATGTAATGAATTAGAATCTTACGGTGGCTTTTTGTTCTATTTGGCTTAAATCTCACAGTGCTCTGGTTCTATTTTACCTGTCATGACATGAATGGCTTTTGGGTTCTATTTGGCTTAAATCTCATAGTGCTTACCTGTCATGACATGAATGGGTTTTTGGTAATAAATGCATTCTTTTTTGTTCATTTGGCTTAAAAGGTTAGCATTCTTTTGTCATCTATAAAAGTGGTTTGGTGTTGTCTTCTTGCATTCTTTTGTCATCTACCCCTAAAAGGTTAGCATTCTTTTTGGTGATAAAGTGGCAGAAACTTGAACATGGAAAAACATCTTTTTGGTTGCATTCTTTTGTCATTTACTCCTAAAGGTTAGCATTATTTTTGGCTTCCATCACTACAACCAGAGTCCAGAGAGCTTAATGAACTTACTTTTTTCATTCAAGTAAATATGTCAATCAATTTTTGGAAAACTGTATATATGTATTTGCCGATTGCAAATGGAGAATATAAATCAAGCAAAAACAAGTGTCTGTTAAGGTATCACACTCACACTCACAATATAGAGAAAGAGTCTGTAATTGGTACTCAAAAGCCACACTTCAATAAGAGAGCCAACTGGCCTTTAAATAGACGTACAAGGAAAGCAAATAAGCAGAAATTGAAAATAACAAACTCCCTATTCTACTGGAAAGACTAGAAAATTCAAAAATTAACAAACTTTCCCTGTTATCCAGGATTTATTCATATCACCTGTTATCCAGGGATTTATTCACGAGACCCTTGACCAACAGTCTGAGTAGTTAGATTGTATATATTTGTGGATTCTGGCTGATTGTTACAATTAATTAGTTGTAATCTAATTTTTTATTCGAAATCAGTAGCATGATACAAAAATGCAGTAAATGATATTTGATTTACTGATTTTAGGTCATTTTCAAGGCTTATGTACTACAATGGAGTATACAACCTCTTCTATCAAAATATAATCCATTCGGTCCGCTTTTTCCCAATACAATCTGGAGGTCGATTACAAATCTATTTTGGGATGTCGATTACAATCTGGAGGTCGATTACAAATCTATTTTGGGATGTCGATTGCAATCTGGAGGTCGTTTTTGTGGATGTGGCTTACAATCTGGAGGTCGATTTTGGGGATGTCAATTACAATCTGGATGTAGATTACCATCTGGAAATCGATTTTGGGGGAAATTGATTTTGGGGGAAATCGAATTTGGAAATCGGTTTTAGGGAATCAATTTTGAGAATCGATTTTGGGGAATCGATTGCAATTTGTAGGTCGCCAATTACATATATGAGAAATCAATTTTGTTATTTGGAAGAAATTAGAAAGGGTAGTTAGGTCATTTACAAATTAAATTGAATTTGTATATAATTGTTTTAACTTAAAATATAATTAAATAAGGGAGAAGGATATATGTGTGAGTTATTGAAATTTAAAAGGACATAGACGTAATATTAAAGTTTACAAGGATATATGCGTAATATCCAAAGTTTTTAAGGACATAGATGAAATTTTCCCAAAAAGATAAGTCATGTTGTTCAACTTTTAAGTCAAAAAACCTACTCGTACTTTTTGTAAAAAGTTAGGGTTAATAAAAAAAAAACAACTCCTTTTTGCAAATGACTCCAAATATTTGAATCCACAGAGGTCGAAGGTACCTTCTAGGAAGATGCGAACTTTGTATGTTGGAATACTTTATGAAATAAAAAAGACAGGTAACCTAGGATTCTGATGTTTAATTTGCTAGATCAACTCAACTTGTAATGGGGACCTGCTTTGGTGTTCTATTATTATATCATATCCTTGTTTGAACTTTAGGCTTATATAAATTCAGGCACTTGCTTTACAACTTTTTGAACATATAGTTTAATGAACATTCTTATGGTTAACGGTTTGTTTGGGATTGTTTTTTAAGGTCTAAAAATGCATATTGATTTATGGTAGTCAAAAAAATGAGTTTTTAAAAAAATGTTTGGATTAGCTTTTGAGCTGGTAAAAGCCAATAAGTCAATAAGTTGTTTTTTAAGAGGTGTTTGGCTTAGCTTATCAGCTTTTTGAGAAGGGTTTATGGCAAAATAGTCAAAAAAACACTATTAAAAATCAAAAACTCACAAACTGTGACTTCTTAAAAACCACGTTTCACCCCATGTCAAAAAGGAATTCTAAAAGCACTTTTCCTCTATCCTAACAAGCATATTAGCTTATTGGCTTTTTGAGAAGTCAATAACTCAATAAGGAGTTTTAAAACACAACCCCAAACATCCTCTGAATTTGTCTGACCGATATGTAACCTCCTGAAGTCTCATTATATAGAGAGGTCACTTGGAAGTTGGAACACAATAGTAAACAGTAGGAAAAATGGGAAATGGTGGGCTCAACATTGGCAGCCTCAAGGACTTCAACTATGCCATGATTGGTAAATATTAAAGGTTGTGCGTTTATGGTGGAAGAAGGATCATTGTGGAGATGCATTTGTTTTTATTTCGTTGAATGACCATGTACCTTGTAAAGGATAGTAGAAGCCTAGAAGTTTTCGAACACATTGATATCAACATTTAAAGGAATATATTTGGATTCTTGAAAGATAAGGGTTTTTACAAAATTAAACTATAACTTTAATTTTTCAAATTAATATTTGTATAATAAAATATAAAGTATAACCAAGATATTTATTTAATTTTAATAAAATTATTTTGATTAATTAATTTTATTTTAGCATTGTTCAAGTTAATATTTGCATTGCATATAATTCATAAAACCATAAATTGGAATCGATAGATAGACAATAAAACTGACACGAAACAAGATTATTTATTGAAGTGTTCAATAGCTTAAAATGTTTTGTACCGCATCGCGAGCGTACATATCTAGAATATAAATATTATATATGTAGAGGGAGGTTCAAACGATAAACCTATCAATTTAAGAGAACGTGAGAAGCAATCTCAGCCACTCATCCGGTCAACAAAGGCGGTTTTGACCGGTCCCCCCTTTAATAATCTCTACCCTCCCATGAATCACGTCTATCGTCCGTGAACACGTCCACCGTAACCGCAAGATGACTGGTTGAGATTGCTAGTTCCTCACGTTCTCTTAAATTGACATGCTTCTTGTTTGAACCTTATATATATATATATATATAGCGTGAGAGAGAGAGTCGGGAGAACGGTACTTACATAAATAAAAATACGCTCGAAACAAATGTGATCTTACACTAAAATCACATATAAAATCTTATATATTATTCATATGACTTTGGTCGTAACTTGCAGTCTCAAGAAGCCCGCACACCCTTTTATTGACCGTATATTTAATATTTAACCATTTTCTTGTTTTCTTGTTTGGTTACTGTTCTCATTTAAACTTACCTCATCATACATGTATATATATAGCCTAAATACCATTGACAATACTAGTTTCATTGCAAGAACAAGAGGATGCAAAGAAGACCGTGTTGCACCTACAAAATTAGTTCATCATAACAAAATCTTCAATAAATCCATTGAATTAACTCTTATCATAATGAGACCGTTTCTCGTGGTATCTTGTTATAGGGGGTCTCGGTAGAAGCTTCACCTAACCTTATACCGCAATGTAGAGTGATGTTAAAATTTTATAGTAATACCGAGAATTAAACTATGGGATTGCTATTCCCACCCCCCTCACAGGGGTGGCCCTGGCCTAGGCCAAGAGGGCAACGGCTGAGGGCATCATCAAGTCAAGGGGCATCATTAAGTCCAATCCAAATACCTGTTAGCAGGTTCATTTTAGACTTTTTGGACAATTTTTTACCGTTATGCATCATATGACCCGTTCATCTACCCAAGCACAATTATATTTTCTTGGCCTGCTTTCTTTCCCAATACATAGTCCACCTTCGAAAATCCAAACGGTATAGGGCTATCGCGAAAATCCAAACGATTGAGGGAAATCGTCAAATCAATCATTTAGAACGTATGATAAAAGGGCATTTTTTTACTCTTTCGCCGTGGGCATCAAAAATCTCAAGAACGGCCCTGCCCCTTCACTCACATAACAATATTGGATCCCACATATGCACCCACACCACCAACTCCCACTCCCTTATTAGAGGGTGGGGATAGAATTCACCTTAAACTAATTCAACTTTTTTGTCTTTTGATTTCTAGAAATGAAATTAATTCCGAGATTTCAAAATTTTTAAAGCATCTTTGTTTATTTGTACAATGGTAGAGATATAGAGGTTTTTAAAAGCTTGTTCTTGAAAGAATGGGATTTTTTAGAGAAAAAATATATATAAATGCGTGTATAGATAATCTTAATATTTGATGGAACAATACATTGCAGCCTAAAATTATTGCCGACACTACCTAGTTATGTTGCAACTTGCAAGAAGAAGAAATGGAACTAACAAGGTTGTACATGTACTCAGTTCATCATAAATACATCATCTTCCTCATATGTTGTGTGATTCTTAAGATGGATTCTTAATGCAGAAAGTCGTATGAAACGCCGCTTATGCTTACATGGCGCTCTTCGATGGAATCTGACATTGAACTCTAGAATCACATGAAAAGGAATTTCAGATAATGGCCGTTTCAACTGCAATAAACCAGGTAACCCAGGGGCAGGCATGTGAACTTGGATCATATTTGTTTGCTCTAGTTTATGCTGGTAGAACCCTGGAGCTATGGTATTTGCAAAGTAAATACTTGTACTAGTACGGGTTGGAAGATAATATATTGTGATGTTGAAATCATCATACGATGCTGATATCAGTGTATTGCGGTTATTTATACTGAACAACAAGTAGACCGACTCCTTCATTTCTTCAGACATATTGGTGGTGGCTGATAATTCATTATCAAACTCAGTAAGATAAAAGTCGTCGATGTTGCATGACGGTGTAAGGGGATACATGTATGCAATCATAAAAAAACATACAAAGTACAATGCCACAAAGCAACAATTGAAACCGTAAAAACAAACTTTCAGGTTTTAGGCAAAGGAACAGTACTTACTGACGATGCATTCTCGTCAATCTCTAAGACTATTTCTTCTTTCAAACCCAAGGGGTTGTTTTGGTTTTCTTTGCAGTTTCCCTCGGGATCATCTTCCTCGTTGAGACAAACTGCGACATCAACGGACATATGAAGGTTGATATCGTTTATAATGGGTGATAAATATGAGGTGATTACATCAATCCACCTCATTATGTTGCTGATTAATGGGAAATTTCAGCTGAAATTATCGTAAAACAATCAAACTCAGAAAGATATAGCTGGGTAGATCGAGGGAATTAATTCGAGAGTGAAAATCGATTGGATTCTATTTGTGTTCGTTATAGATGGTTATGAGAAAGAAAGAGGTCAGGAGAAGAGACATAATTAACAAATGGAAAGTGTAAGGGTCCGTTTACTTGAACACTTACCCAGTAAGTGCTTACCGGTAAAATTGAACACTATCAACTACCATATGGTACAACATTTTAGTCTCTTAAAACGGTATCGCATGCAACAATTTACCCGGTAAGCTCTTACCGGGTAAGAGTTATGGATCTCACTTACCCGGGTAAGACTTTCGGTCCATGCTATCGCTCTTACCGGGTAAGATTGTAGTCATGTTCATGTTCTTCCCGTAAGGTAAATTGACCCGGTAAGTACTTACCGGGTAAGTTCAAGTAAACGGCCCTAAGAGAATCTCTGACACCACTTTTGCTACTATGAAACAGTAGTAATTACCGACAAGCTTCCACGTTATTTCTGAACCATGTGACTGAGTCAATCCATTAGTTTTTTCATTAGTTTCTAACTTTCTATCTTGAATGTGTTGTCGGTGGGAAAAATTCAGCTGTCCTAATTTTTCCTATACTAATCCTGTCCCACCAATGGGATGTTGCCACATCACAATTTCTTTGAAAATTAAATAAAGACGGTAACTGAGGATTCCGTCAAACTCTTTCCCTATTTGAATATGTTGATTAAAATATTATTTTCTTTAAAATCTTTTTATTAAAATATATTTTATTTTTCTCTCACTTTTTTATTCAATTTTTTAGCTGATACAATTAAATTCATTTCATGTTTTATATTTTGGCTTATACAAATTAATTTTACTTTTTATATTTATAATTATATTTTTTAAGAGTTAGTTTCTAAATTTCAACATTTTAACCCTATTTTTACATTTATCCCATATAAATTAATCTAAACTTAATATTTATAATTATCTTTTAAATGATTTGTATTGTTTATCTAATTTGACACTTTTATATATTTTTATATTAATCATAGTGTTAATATTTATAGTATATAATTAAAATAATTTTTATTTTATTTCATTTCATAATTATTTTTCCGATGTTTTATATCTTCTTTATCTCATGTCTTGATGATATTTTTTATATTTCTCTTTTTGATCAATTACTTTATGCTTGATTTCTCTTATTTTTTCAGTTTGATTTCTCTTTACTTGTAATTTCTTGTAGAATTAACATCTAATGTTTTTTAATATAATGAATACCAATACAATTGGTGTGAAGGACAATCCAATGATATTCATCAAGAGTAATGTTTATAAATAAGTATATGACATATGTACATTGTTTTTAGAAAGATTAGGTTGAATTTAAATTAAGAAAAAAAATAACTTGTGTTAAAATTCAATTGTACATGATTACTTATTTACTTGAAGATTAATATAAACAATAAATATATAAGAATGTTATGAAAAAGTAAGATAAGGAGAAAAATCGTTTACAGGATAATCAAAAATATAATAGGTAAAATTAATTTATATAAAATAAAAGATAAAAATTAATTTATTTGAAAATAAATTATAGAATGTAAAATTAGTTTATGTAAAATAAAATAAAAATAGATTAATAAGTGCGAAAGAAAAAATATTTTGAATAAATAAAAGTGGATTAAGAAGTGCGAAAGAAAAAATATTTTGTATATATGATATATAAAGAATTAAAAAAGAAAGAATATTTTAATCAATATATGGAAAGAGATAAAGAGTTTGACGGAGATAACTTTCCGTTATTTTTTTTTTAATTTTTAAAGAGATAATTAAAAAATGTGACATGGCAACATCCCATTGGTGGGACAGGATTAGTATAGGAAAAATTAGGACAGCTGATTTTTTCCGGTTGTGAGGTGAGTTTGTTTTTAAGTTTTTTTTTTAATTACATTTTACTGATTTTAAAATTATTATAGATGTAGGGAAAAAAATATATGGAACCTTTTCCATGATGAAGAAATGACGTGACAAATAAATTTTAAAAAGCGGGTTTTAATAATAACGTGGTTCGAGTTCCCTTGATACAACATTTTTATATGAGAAAGATAGTTACTTAAGAAAAAAAACATGATTATTGATATATAAAATTATACACCAATAATGTACAAGATCATATATATGTTTTTAACGGCGAAAATTTTATAACGAGTGGGAAAGACAAGCAAGGCGTCATCCCAACAAAACCTAGATCGTACAAGATCATATACTTTTCACGTGACTTTGCCTCGCAATATAAAGTAATGGACAAAGTTGTTTTCGTTCATTTTTGCGGTTAATGTAAAATCACATGTGTTTTGTGTTAGAATCAAAATGTCTTATTTAGTGAAAGTTTTATAAAGAAAGCTTTGAAGGAGTAAATTTTAATTTGGTAAAAGTTTTTTGGGCTTAATGGGCTTGGGCTCAATACATAGGTGTCTAGGGTTTTGGGAAGGTGTGTGAAAAACATTTCAATGAGAGTCGATTAGGAGCAAGGTGTGTGTGTGTTTCTTGTAGACTCTTGAGAGCTCTCAGTAATAATACAACTTACAGACACATTATGTGTGTATACATATATATTTAGTAGTCCTCACGTTTACAATGAAAGATAGGTTTATATTTGAACTTTCCTATATATATATATATATAGGGGTGGGTTCAAATGTGAACCACTTTTTGGTTGTGAACATGAGGACAACCGAGAGCGCGACACGTGGCGGATGACTATGCGCCACATCAGATCCACGGTGGATGACTAGGCGCGATTCATGGGAGGGCATTGAATTAAAGAGGGGGACCACACTCAAAGCCGCCACGTGTCGCGCTCTTGGCTGTCCTCACGTTCACAACCAAAAAGTGGTTCACATTTGAACTTTCCTCTATATATATATATAAGGTTAGGTTCAAATGTGAACTCAATTTTGGTTGTGAACGTGAGGACGAATCTCAGCCACACGTCTTCGGTTACGGTGGACGTGATCACGGAGGATTGACGCAATTCATGGGAGAGTGGAGATTATTAAAGGAGGAGACCCGGTCAAAGCCACCTTTATTGACCGGATAAGTGGTTGAGATTCATCCTCATATTCACAACCAAAATTAAGTTCATATTTGAACTTTCCTCTCTCTCTTTCTTTAGTCTCTTATCTTGTTTGGTGTTCATTATGTATGTTTCCTTATAGATGAGGGTTTCTTTTGCAACTTCCTTTGTAATCCCTATAAAAGGAATGTTCTATTCCTTTTTAGAGTATGAGATCATTATACATTTTTCGCAGCCTCCTTTATCAGTAATATTTTTCTCTTCATTGATTTCATCATCATCATCTCCAAATATTTGTATGAATTTCTTCATCATTGTTCTTGGTTTTGATTACATCTTTCATCACATCTTGGGATTCCACAGATGGTATCAGAGCCCAAGGTCAGCCCTAGGCCTAAGCCAAAGGGGTGACGAGCCAGGGCAGCAATGAGTGCAAGGGAATCAAAAGCTTAAGCCCATTTTGCTATTAGTAAGTTCCATTAAGGGCTTTTGGGCTGATTAGGCTTCCATTCTCCATAGTCCATAGTGGCCTATCTCCAAACGACTGATACACTTCCATAGTTCCATAGTTGAATCATATTCACGCAAATCAAAATCAAAATCAGAATTACGTTCACAATTAACGAAATTGAAATCCATTGAAAAACTCTCAATCCCTTATTTGTATTGGGAATTGATAGGATAAAAACATGCACGACGGAAAAAACAATCTATAATTCCCAAACTGAGATCCAACCAAATCATAAACAGATTAAACCTAAGAGGGTTTATCGATATATCTTAAACGAATCCGGAAAGCTCGTGGGGGGTACACCGTTACTGCACCACCGTGAGATATGCTGCTAAAACGCCTATGGATTAGCCGGATACACAAATCTAGTTGATTTGTGTACCTATGTATGTGTGTCAATTTCAGGGAGAGAGAGAGAGGTTTTTGGCTTTCTTTCTGTCTAAGCTACTAATGAATTGAATTATGAAAAACCATTAGGTTCACCCATATTTATAACACTAAATATGGTAATTACCCAATAACAGAAAGTCCGTTTAATTAAAAGTCCGATTGCTTTTTATTAAACATTACCATATATTAATTAACTATTAATATATATATATATTCAATAAATATTTAAACCAATATATCCAATAAATAATAAATAAACTATTCATTATTTATTTCTCTCTAATAATTAATTAAACTAATTAATTAACTCTCACACAATTAGTAAATCCAATTGATCTCTATTCGGGTGTGTAGTAGTGTGACCCACAAGTGCCTTATAACATTGGACACGATAAACCCTGTTACTGTCTTGCACATAATCCCTTCAATTTGTCCATTGTCGAAATTGAAAGAGATGTGTTCACCGGTCAACGACGGCGGCCGTCGCCGGCTGCTGTTGCCGGCGACAGCGGGTGGCGGCGGCGGAGGCTAGGGTTTTAACCCTCATTAGGCTTCGGGTTGATAGGGTTTAATTTTGGGCCAGATTTCGTTTTTCATTAACGGGCCCAAGACCTAGTAATTTGGATCCAAGTTTTGGACCAAAAGGTTTAATTAAATTTTAACCATATGTAAAATTAATCTAATTTTTATTTGGTAATAGTTTATACGAATTACCTTATAAAAATTTAAAATTAATTTTCTAATTAATTATAACATTCAGTTAGGATTTTATAATTTTAAGAAATCTTGGTTATCATAGATAGAGTATCTGGTTTAATTGTTTTATGTTAATCTGCATATGGTTGTCATAGCCAAGCCGTTAGACCTGTGGTTGTATTTGGTTGTTTTTTTTTTCTGTAAGGGAGGCCTACGTGCCCTTTAAAGCCCTTTTGTAAATTTGTTTTAATTAGATTAGTTGGGAGGCTTACGTGCCATTTACAACCCATTTCGTAAAATGTAATAGTTAGAATAATTCCAAGAAGCCAAACAACCGAAGACGGAGATCGGAGGAACAACCATGAACGTCGGAGCCAGTGGGAACGCCAGAAGTTCATGCCTTGTGTGTTGTTTGTCACATAGGTGTGAGACCATCGTTTCTCGTGTTGGCTCACGAAACCGACAGTAGTTAAGAGGCAAAGCTATAGCACAGTGTTTTGTATTTTATCTTGCGTGGTTTGTTCTTAATTGTGTGGTTGAGATAAAATATGTTTTTCAAATCTAATGAATGAATATTTTTCAAAAAAACCCTAAAGGTTCAATTACAGTTTGTTTTTCGAATCAATTTTTCCCAAACTTTTTGAAAATAAGAAAAACTGGCTGAAAACCCTTAGGTTTAAATCATAGATCAGTAGTGCGACCCACTCGGGAACACCTCCGGCGTAAGGTACGTGGGCGTTGGAAGTGCCCAAACCTTGAGTTCCCACGTTCAAACCGAATTTAGGAGGGGGTGAAAAGACTCTGCGATAATCGGGTGGCACTGGCCAGAGTACATCCAGTCTCAGGTGGTGCGATATGTTTTGGTTTTTTTTAATTCACTAGGTGGTACCGGGCCAAAGCACACTATGTTAGGATTATGTGCGAGACAGTAACGGGGTTATCGTGTCCAATGTTATAAGACACTAGTAGGTCACACTGCTGCACACCAAAATGAGAACGTTTGGATTACATGAGAAAAATAATTAATTGATTATTAATTATTTAAGAGAGAAATAAATAATTAGTTAAATTATTTATTCGTAATTAATTAGTCAGATAGATTAATTAATAGATGATTATGGAAATTATTGTAGAGATAATTACCATAGAATAATATATGGAAATAAACACTGCCAGGTTTATCCATATAAATAAGGGTTAAGGGTTTATCAAATTCATTCATTCGAAATCCCAAAAACTCAGAAAAACTTTTCTCTCTCTCTCTACACCTCAAAATCGGCGCCTACATCCCGTGAGTGATCGGAGTCGTTTTTCGGGTAATCCTCGGTGGTGGTCTAGCAACTATCTCAACCGGTGTCAGTAGCGGTGTATCCCCTACTTGCGTTTCAGAGTTGTAATCTCGAAAGGTAATCCTCAAAACATCCTTAATAGTATCTGTATGGTTTAGGATTGGATCCTCGTTTGGGAATCAGTTTTTTGTTATCCGCTGTGCATGTTTTGTATCCCTTGATTCCCAACAGTGGTATCAGAGCCACTTCCTAAAAACCTACAGATCAGGTTTGTTTATTATCTAGGTTTGTTAAAAATTCGATTTTTATGTTTATAATTGTTAAAAATTGGATTTTTGTAAAAAAACCTAACCGGTGGTGGAACAGCGGCAGTTAGCCGATCGGACCACCAGACCGAACCACCAACACGCGGCAACCGCACCACAGATGGTGGTTGCGGTGCCGGTTGTCTTCCGTTCGCCAGTCGCACCACCGTGTGGTAGCGGCGTTGGCTGTGGTAATCGAACGCCACCGAGTAGGTGGCGATTGTTGTTGTTGATCGAGTCGGCCACCGAGGACCGGACCACCAAACCGTTTAACGGCGATGGTGGTGGCTGCGTGATCGAGCCGCGCAAACACGGCGGCGCTACGGTAACCACCGAAGCCGGAAACGGCGACGGTGGTGTTGATGATTATCGAGACCGCAGGAGGCGGCGGTGGTGGTGGCGAATGCTGCTGCTGCCGACGTTCTCCGAAACGACCGCCACACCACCGATTGTGGTGGTGGGGCGGCAGCGGCGATTGTTTTGCATCGATCGAACAACCACCGCAAACCCCGATTGGGCAGCGGTGGTGCAACGATGGTGGTGGCGCTGTTGTTGCCCAGTGGTGGCGGCAGTAGCGTGGAGGTGGCGGCGGCTTTGGCCGTTGTCACCGATTGAACCACGAACCACCGAGCCAACCGCCGGCTGCCTTACGGCCTCGCCGGGCGGTGGCGGTGGCCGTTTGTTGTTTCCCGCAAGCACAGATCACACCACCGAACGGTGGTGATGGTTGTTGTTGTTGCGCCGGCAGGCGATGGCAATGGCGGTGTTAGCCACTGTTGTCATCACCAATGGTGGCGATAAGATCGTGGTGGTGGCGGTGGTCGATAACCGCCGAAAAGGGGTATCGACCACTGCCAGAATCGGTTTCCGGAACACCAACCAGTACGGGGGCAGCGGCAGGTAGCTGTTGTTGCTCGCGGTAGGTGGTAACAGATAAGGGTTATCTAAACCAGATAGGTTTTAAAACCCTAGGGATAATTTTAATTTTAATTTTAAATCTCTTGATAAATTAGTAATTAAAATTATCTGTTTGCGTCATAGTCAAACCCTTTAGACCCGTGGTTGTGTTTTTCATGTTTTATTTATTTAATTGTTGGTTACGGGAGGCCTGCGTGCCATTTACAACCCGCTTTTATAATGTAATAAATAAAATAACCAAAGAAACCGAAGACGGAGCACGGAGCCAAAGATGGATCTTGGAGCCAGTGGGAGCACCGAGAAGTTCATGCCTTGTGTGTTGCTGTCACTTAGGGTTAAGACCGTCGTTTTGTGTTGGCTCACAAAACGACAATAGTTTTAAGGGTTTTGGCTATGACATGTCTTTTAAAAATTGCGTGGTTGCTTATATTTAATTGTATAATGTTTTAAAATTAAATATAAACTGAATGTTTTTAAAAAGACAAAGATGGATACGAATACAGTTTGTGTTTGGATCCAAGTTTTTTGAAAAACTGGCAGATTTTGAAACCCTTGTTAAAAATCATAGATTAGTTAGTGCAACCCACTTTAGGGGCACTTCCGGTGTAAGGTACATAGGGCGTTGTAAGTGCACACACTATGAATGCCCGTGTTCAAACCGAAACTGGAAGGTGATAAAACTCTGCGAATTATCTCCGGGTGGTACCGGCCAGAGTTTGTCCAGGTCCCGGGTGGTGCAATCTATTTTGGTAATTATTTATTCACTGGGTGGTACCAGGCCAAAATGCACTAGAGGGACTAAATATGCACGGATTATTAATATCCGATGTCCCGACGATCTAGAAGTCGTATTTTCAGATCGGAATACGATTGGTATAGTGTTACCTACCATAGATCGCATGAGTCGGTATGACATGATCACATGCTTCCCGACACATGTGAAATATGGATTCTAGTCTAATAAATTTATTTTAAGGGTAATAATTTATTAGAATTATATAATTATAAACTAAAACTGGAATTTTATATTCTTCTGTAGATGTCTCAAATTAGTATTCCGTTTTATTCACCTGAAGAGTCACTTCGCCTTATTATGGGCAAGTGGAAGCTTACGGGCCATAACTTTCCAGTTTGGAAGTTACACTTGAGGAACGTTTTATGTGCCCAGGATAAGCTTTATGTGATCAACAAACCCGTATCACGACCTAAAAGCAATGCCCCTGAAGAGGAATTTGCTGAGTATTTTAGATACTTGACAGATGAATCGGATGTAATGTCCATTCTGATTTTCTCTATGTCACCCGAGTTCACGGGAGATTTAAGAGTTAAATCATGTCACGAGGTTGTGAGAGATGTGGAGAACCAGCTAGGTCTCTACAAGCACACGGGAAAGCTATTGATCATGCAAGAGATTCTCTCCCTGAAGCTACAGAAGGGTCAGTCAGTTAAAAACCATCTTATTGATATGAGAAGGCTTTTTAAATGTTTATCACGTCTGGGGTACAAGATGACTCAGGAAGAGTTAGTGTATCTCATGTGGTTCTCCCTCACAAAGGAAGTTCAGGACACAGCTAGTGCCTACATGAAGGAACCAAAGAGCGACGTAGATAAAGTTCATGAAGATATCCTGGCCAGTCTAGAGCCAGTACCCGAACCTGCGAATCTCATGGACACTGACATAATAGATGAGCTGGGAGATCTGAGTTGCCCAGAGTGCGGCAGCGAGGATATTTGCGAGCACTCGATGAACATCGACCAGATGGATATCGGTTTACCCGATACTCCTGGTATCTTTATGATAGATTGCTTAATCACTTCTTATGAATCATGGGTAATTGATACAGGCAGTGGTAACCACATTTGTAATCATTTACAGGGATTCACTAGAAGAAAGACTCTGAGGAAGGACCGTTCGAACCTACGAGTGGGCGAAGGCACTCCGTTGATTGCTGAAGCCGTGGGATCTTATAGTCTTAGTTTACCCTCGGGTCTAGTTTTGGAACTGAATAATTGTTATTATATTCCAAATATGATTAAGAATGTATTGTCTTTTGATTTGTTGGTAGACCAAGGCTTTTACTATAAATATTCTTATAAGATGATTTCGGTTTTTAAAGATAATATTTTCTATTTTAAAGCTACACCTGTAGATGGTCTATACACTGTAAATCTTAAAGACAACAATAGTGAAATCTATCATATAAGTAAGCGATCCAAGGATATTGAGGATCAGACTTACCTCTGGCATTGTCGTTTGGGCCATATAAACAAGAAACGTGTTGAACTACTCCTAAAAGGAGGTTTTCTTGGAAATTTCGACTACAAACCTTTTGATAATTGCGAATCTTGTTTATCTGGTAAAATGACAAAGCAACCTTTCAACAGTGAGAATGAAAGGGCTACTGACTTGCTTGAAATAATCCACACAGATGTATGTGGACCTTTCAGTCATGTAACAAGAGGAGGATACCGGTACTTCATTACCTTCACTGACGACTTCAGTAGGTATGGATATGTCTACTTGATGAGACATAAATCTGAAACCTTTGAGAAATTCAAGGAATATCAGAATGAAGTACAGAATCTACTTGACAAGAGGATCAAGTTCTTACGGTCAGATCGTGGTGGCGAATATCTCAGTGATGAGTTTGACAATCATCTGATGGAGTGTGGGATTGTATCCCAACTTACACCTCCGTATACACCTCAGATGAACGGTGTATCAGAAAGGAGAAATCGTACCTTACTTGACATGGTACGAACGATGATGTGTCATTCTTCGCTGCCGGTATCATTCTGGGGACACGCGCTCGAAACAGCAGCACACATACTGAACAGAGCGCCAACAAAGTCGGTAGAAAAGACTCCATACGAGTTATGGAAGGGTAAGAAACCCAACATATCTTTTCTGAAAATTTGGGGTTGTGAGGTTTACGTCAAACGACCTACCTCAGAAAAACTCAAACCCAAATCCGACAAGTGTTTCTTCGTTGGATATCCCAAGACCACCGTGGGATATTATTTCTACAACCCTGAAGAGAACAAAGTGTTTGTTGCTCGAAATGGAAAATTTCTGGAAGAAAAGTTTCTCAGTTTAGAGAACACCAGAAAGGATGTAGATCTACAGATAGTAGACGAAGAAAACACTACACCAGTTGTTGAGCCAGAAATTCAACATAACAATGTTGAACCTCAATCAGAGCCGATTGAGGAAGTGCAAACACAAGACCTTCGCAGATCCAGTAGGGTAAGACAAGAACCAGATAGGTATCTTGGGTTTCTAGTCTCTCAAGATAGCGGAGACTTAAATGAACCAACATCCTATGGAGAAGCTGTGTCAGGCAGTGAGTCTGAACAATGGCAGGAAGCCATGAAGGCCGAGATGAAATCCATGTATGACAACCAAGTCTGGGAGTTGACTGATTTGCCACAACACTGTAAGGCTGTTGGACGCAAATGGGTTTTCAAGAAGAAAACCGACATGGATGGAAATGTACACACCTTCAAGGCCAGACTGGTAGCAAAAGGATTCACACAAACTCATGGTATCGACTATGATGAAACCTTTTCACCAGTGGCCATGTTAAAGTCAATTAGGATTCTAATGGCCATCTCAGCGTACTTTAACTACGAGATTTGGCAAATGGACGTCAAGACAGCCTTTCTGAATGGAAAGTTAACAGAAGACGTCTATATGGAACAACCAGAGGGGTTTGAAGATCCTAAGAATCCTAATAAGGTGTGTAAACTGCTAAAATCTATTTATGGATTAAAGCAAGCATCTCGAAGCTGGAACTTACACTTTGATGAGCGAATCAAAGAGTTTGGCTTCGCTAAAAGTGAGTTCGAGCCATGTGTTTACACTAAGTTCAGTGGGAGCATAGTAACCTTCCTGGTCTTGTATGTAGATGACATACTACTCATAGGAAACAATGTACCAACTTTACAGAGTGTTAAAGAATGGTTAAGTAAATGTTTCCAGATGAAAGACCTTGGAGAAGCCGCTTATATACTAGGTATAAAGATCTACAGAAACAGATCTAAGCGGCTTATCGGACTTAGTCAGAGTACATACATTGACAAGGTCCTGAAGAGATTCAGGATGGATGAATCCAAGAAAGGATTCATTCCAATGCAACATGGCATAGTGTTAAGTAAAACACAGTGTCCTGTTTCTAGTGAAGATCAGGACAGGATGAAATCGGTCCCATATGCTTCTGCAATTGGATCGATTATGTATGCCATGCTATGTACTAGGCCCGATGTTGCTTACTCAGTAAGTGTTACGAGCAGATACCAACAGAATCCAGGTGAGCCCCATTGGGTGGCTGTCAAGAACATTCTCAAATATCTGAGAAGAACGAAAGAAATGTTCTTGGTCTTTGGAGGTTCTGAGGATGAAATTAGTGTCACAGGATACTCTGACGCTAGTTTCCAGACCGACAGAGATGACTTCAGGTCACAGTCAGGGTACGTCTTTACCCTAAACGGAGGTGCGATCTCGTGGAAGAGCTCGAAGCAGGACACGATTGCAGACTCAACTACAGAGGCAGAGTACATTGCAGCATGTGATGCGGCAAAGGAAGCTGTCTGGCTGAGGAATTTTCTATCGGATCTCAGAGTGGTTGCCAGTATCTCGAGACCGATAGATATATTCTGTGATAACTCAGGAGCCGTGGCGCAAGCAAAGGAACCTAGAGAGCATCACAAGTCGAGACACGTGCTCAGAAAGTATCACCTCATCCGAGAGATCATTGGAAGAGGAGATGTAAGAATATGCAAGATTCCAACAGAAGACAATGTCGCAAATCCGCTGACAAAGCCACTAGCAAGGGCAAAGCATGAGGCACATGCGAATTCCATTGGGATGCAGTACCTGGAAGCCAGTAGCTAGTACTTAGTTTATTAATTATTACTATAGTCTAATTTAGAAACAATGTAATCATGTAAAGTTTTTATTTCACAGTGTGTTGGAAATAAATGGAGGTTTTAATTTCATGATTGTTCTAAATTGACTATTTTTGGCATATTTAACGTATCCTTGATTCTACAAAGTCTTGTATGAAATCTAAATTTCCGTAGCCACTTATTGAAATGGGAATTTCAATAGGGAGTTTAACGCTATATATAAATACTTGATGATTTATTCAAAGTAGAGAATAAAAGCACAAGTGATGTGACCAAGTATTTATAGATACTCATCAGAGTGTTTGGGTATTGGAAGTGACCAGTAATCAAGTCTGCTTCATGGAGCCTCAGTCATAGGCACTGACTTGATAGGTTGTCCTTAGACCTGAGATACTTGGTTTGGGAACACGAGGACCACTGTACTCTTAGCACGTACTAACGCTGCACCGTAACTGGGTGGCTATACGGGACGTGACTAGATGCAGCGGAAGCCGTGGATCCAAATGCAAGTAGTCAAGAAGGGATTTGCACCTCTTTCAAAAGAGAGATATTTCCGGGCCCCTTGACGATTAAGATTGGCAGAAAACGCGTGGCCACGCTCGGATAGAATAACAGGGGTTATTTAGTAATATCCGTTACTGCAGGCAATCGAAATCAGAGTCAAGAAATACTTGATTTTAAGAAATGAATCCTCCACTCCATGTCTTAAATCACTTTAGAAATATCGTGTGCAAAAGGAATGAACCTGTGTACAAATTCAAGCGTGAATTGTATCTCTGAATATAAGAGATCTTATAACCTGGTTAACCTAAGCGTCTGGCTAGGGACCTCCTTAGGCGAATGATAACAGTTCAGTTACATGTCTAGCACAAGTGGGAGTCTGTTAGGATTATGTGCGAGACAGTAACGGGGTTATCGTGTCCAATGTTATAAGACACTAGTAGGTCACACTGCTGCACACCAAAATGAGAACGTTTGGATTACATGAGAAAAATAATTAATTGATTATTAATTATTTAAGAGAGAAATAAATAATTAGTTAAATTATTTATTCGTAATTAATTAGTCAGATAGATTAATTAATAGATGATTATGGAAATTATTGTAGAGATAATTACCATAGAATAATATATGGAAATAAACACTGCCAGGTTTATCCATATAAATAAGGGTTAAGGGTTTATCAAATTCATTCATTCGAAATCCCAAAAACTTAGAAAAACTTTTCTCTCTCTCTCTACACCTCAAAACCGGCGCCTACATCCCGTGAGTGATCGGAGTCGTTTTTCGGGTAATCCTCGGTGGTGGTCTAGCAACTATCTCAACCGGTGTCAGTAGCGGTGTATCCCCTACTTGCGTTTCAGAGTTGTAATCTCGAAAGGTAATCCTCAAAACATCCTTAATAGTATCTGTATGGTTTAGGATTGGATCCTCGTTTGGGAATCAGTTTTTTGTTATCCGCTGTGCATGTTTTGTATCCCTTGATTCCCAACACACTAAAGGGACTAAATATGCATGGATTTAAATATCTGATGTTCCGACGATCTAGAAGTCGTGTTTTCGTTTAAAATGCGATTGGTATAAGTGGTTACCTACCAAAAATAGCATGTGTCGACTTGTTGTGACCAAACCGCTCGTCGACATATGTGAAATATGGATTCTAGCTAATAAATTTATTTTTCTATGGGTAATAATTTATTAGAAGTTTTATAATCCAATAACTAAATCGGAATTTTATTCTTTCTGTAGATGTTGTTTGTCCTAAAACTAATGAGAATCAAGATGGAATAGAAATATTGTTGATAAGATGAAGATCAATCAAAGTATATAACAATGGAATGCTTGTTTTCTTTGAATATATTTCTTGAAGATGAAGTATTCCCAAAATGGCATTTTAAAACTCTAAACCCTTATATTATATATATAAGGGGTAGGAATAAGACAATTACAAAAAAATCCCTTGGAGTCTATGACTCCTCTAAAGGGCACCAAAGTTAACTAAACTAACGGAAACATGAAAGAACAAAACTAAATTAACAGATAAACCCTTAACTTCTTCACAACCCACAAGGAGGGTCTAACAATCTCCCCCTTTGGGAAGAAGTCAGAAGGGTGGTGGAAGCTTCAGCCCCGCCTCCCACTTGGATAACTGGAGGCACTCGTCCCACTCTCCGATGATTCTCGATCTTAGCTTCAAGGCAGCTTCAACTCTCTGGAACATCAGTCTCTCTTTGAGCTTCTCCTCGATCAGGTTCATTGCCTCAAGTACCTTTGCCTTTTCGTCGTTATGATTCGTCTTTAGAATCTAATCAGTTAATAACCTGCTCCATAGCCCGTTGTAGACGTAAAGAAGGGTGCCATCACAAAAGTGAGCAAGTTCACTGAATCGCATGAACTTTCGCTCTTTCTTCTTCTGAGTGAGGTAGACGACACTGGTTTCTGGAATCTTCGTCGGGAGGTAGAGGTTGTAGGAACCGATTGCTGGTGCTTGCAGATTCGGTCGAAGCAAACTTACTTTCGGCTGACGGCTCTCGATGGCCGTCTGGTAGTTTGTCACATGCGCCAGAGTGATTGCGTGACAGACATACTTCTTCAAAACCTCTAGACCATCGCCATAGTACTCAGGGCGAAGGATTGGACCCTGTAGATACTTGATTAACGAGAGAAGGTCTTCAAGATGAATTGTTGATCCAGCTCTCCTAAGACCTGATGAAATGATAATGATCCTGTATCTTTACTTAGTGAATAGGTCTTTACTTTCAGTTATAGCTTGAGGAATTATCACTGAGTTTGTTAAATGTTATTCCTTGTTGATTATGTTGTAACTTGTAGTTTAAATCATCAGGATTAGGATCAGGAGATGAACGAGTCTGTTCTGCAGTCTACTGATCCTGACCATTAAAGTGAAGACCTCCTGAAGACATTAAGATCATACTCAAAGAACCATCAGCGAAGTCGAAGAATTAGCTGATGACAAGACCAGCTTGCTCGTGATCTGAAGACGGAACTCAGTGATAGCAGGCTGCTCAAATTCGTATGACATCCTGAAGACTCATCAGGATATATAGTGACCCCTAATCTACATCAGTATCAGGACATTCCTCACTAATCAGTATCCTGATCCTGAAGGATTAGTGTAATGTCTTAATCTAATGCACAAAAGGATTATCTGCCTTTACTGAAACAAAAGTACATAAGGCCAGTCTCTTTTCTGTTCCCTCCGTACTTATCAGACCTCAAGGCAACTGTTTACATGAACCCTCTTTTGCACATCATGCAAAAGATATTTGTTTATAGTAAATAGTACATAGGACCACTTAGAGTGTGACACGTACACAAAAGTGAGTCTGCATGCATTTAATGCATTGGGTATAAATAGGACTTGAAGAGATGTTCTCCATACTTCTTCTTCATCCTAAAAATACCCTAATCCTTTCTTTCTCACTTCCTCTATCTTCTTATCTTTTCTTATCTTCTCACTCTAGTGCATAGTGAAAGAACTTAGATTGTTTAGTTTAGACTTGTAGTCTTTTCTATATCCGCAGCAATCTGTAATTTCATATTGTTAATACAACAAAGAATTTAAAAGTGAAATTTGTGTGATTATATTCAACCCCCCTTCTATAATCCCATACACTATCCTTACTTGAAGGTCACCCCTTTGGGACCAACAAGTGGTATCAGAGCAGATACAAGCTCTCATTTTCTTCTCTTAGAAAAATCTTGTGATCCTCTCTTCTCTAATCCATGGCTCTTCAAGCTAAGGATAACTACTTTGATACCGGTTCTGCTGGAAAACCTCCAAGGTTTAACAAAGACAACTTCTCTCTTTGGAAAACCAGGATGAAACTTTTCCTATCTGGTTCTGATCCCCAGATTCCATACTTTTTGGAAAATGGACCACATGTGCCTACACAAACTGTCCATGCTGTCCCTGCTGCTGGCGACCAACCACCTATCCCTGCAAGGGAACTGGTGAAGCCAGTAACTGACTGGAATGATGAGGACAGATGCCTTGTCAACATTGACACTAAGGCTAGGTCTCTCATTGCCATGTCTCTTCCTGATGACGTTTTCCACTCCGTCTGTCACCTTCGCTCTGTTAAAGAGATTTGGGACACCCTCTGTGTCCAATACGAAGGTACTGCTGTTCTCATGGAATCAAGAAAGATTTTCTTGGTTCACCAGTACGAAAGCTTTATTCATCAGAAGAATGAAACTCTCTCCCAGATACATCAGAGATTCAACTGTCTCCTGATCGACCTGAAGACTATTGGTACTATCTATCCTAACTCTGAGGTGGTTACCAAGTTCATGGAAGCTCTTCCTGAACATTGGGAAACCTACACCTCCTGCTTAACTATGTCCCAAGACATAAAGACACTCACATTAAGTGAGCTGTACGGTATTCTTCTAAACCGTGAACAACAGAAGAAACTGAAAAAGAATCTCATAAGAGATACTAAAGATTCCAAAAGCACCTCTGTTGCACTGGTCTCTGATTCAGTTCCTACTGTTGCTACTCCTTCTTCTGTCACCATCACTGAATTAGAATCTTTTGATTCTGACATGTCAGACTCAGATCCTGGTTTTAATGAATCACTTGCACTTCTCACTCGCTCTTTTAAGAAGTTTGCCAAAAAGGGAAACTTCCAAAGAAGGAAACCTCTTACTCTTACTGACAAGCCTAAAACAGAATCTGTTGATAAGGCTACTGCTACCTGCTACAATTGTCAGGGCAAAGGACACTTTGCTAATGATTGCAGGTACAAGAAAAATAAGTTTGCTCCTTCTTCTACGAAATCTTCCTCGAAAAACCCCAAATACCAGCGCCTGAAAGAGAAGTACAAAAAGATGAAATCTCAACGAAAAGGCAAAGGTCTTATCGCAGAAGACTGCGATTGGGATGATGTCTCCTCTGATGACTCATCTGACGAGGAAGATACTCAAGTGGCACTGATGGCCATTATTGAGGAACCTACCTTAGCTCTTATGGCTAAGATAGAAGAGGTCCCTGAAGAGGTTCCTACTCAAGCTCCTGAAGCTTCAACCTCTGTGACTGAATCTACCAGTCAGGATAAGGGCATCTGGTACCTGGACAGTGGATGCTCTCGACATATGACTGGTTCTAAATCTGTCCTCTCTAACTACCGTGAAGAAAAAGGTCCTGCTGTGACCTTTGGTGGAAACGGTAAAGGCCAAACCCGAGGGTATGGCACCCTGACCAACGGAGTAACTACGTTCAAAAGAGTTGCTTATGTTGAAGGCCTGATGCATAATCTTCTGAGCATCAGTCAACTATGTGATAAAAATCACAAAGTCTCCTTCTCGAAGAAAAAGTACAAAGTCAAGAACAAACGCAAGGAAGTTATTCTCACTGGTGTTAGCCAAGCTGATATCTACATCATCAACATGAATACTTCCACTGACAACTTCTGTTTCGTATCACGTGCTTCTACTGATACAAATTGGCTCTGGCACAAGCGTCTCTCTCATCTCAATTTCAAGACGCTGAATCAACTTTGCATCAACAATCTTGTTGTTGGTCTTCCTGACTTTCGCTATACAAAGGTATCTCTTTGTTCAGCATGTGAGAAAGGAAAACAGAGCAGGGCTAGCTTTAAGTCCAAGCAAATTTCCTCCATCAGCTCTCCTCTACAACTTCTCCACATGGATCTCTTTGGACCTGTTAATGTCCATTCCATTGCTGGAAAGAAATATACTCTGGTAATCGTTGATGAATATTCCAGATACACTTGGGTGTTCTTTCTTCGATCCAAGAGTGATGCTCCTGAAGAAATCATTCTGTTCATCAGGAAGATGGAAAAGCTCAACAACCTTACTGTTCGATCAATCAGAAGTGACCATGGGACTGAGTTCAAAAACAGTACCCTGGAAACTTTCTTTGATCAAAAAGGTATCTCTCAGAACTTCTCCTCTGTAAGAACTCCTCAGCAAAAAGGTGTTGCTGAAAGACGAAACAGAACCCTGATTGAAGCTGCACGATCTATGTTGAGTGAAGCCAACCTTGCCACTCAATTCTGGGCTGAAGCCGTTAACACTGCTTGTTATACCCAGAACAGATCCCTGATAGTAAAGCGCTTCAGAAGAACCCCTTACGAACTCTTTCGTAACAGGAAACCTTCAATCGAACATCTCCACATCTTTGGTTGTGTCTGCTACATCCTGAACAACAAAGATAACCTTGGGAAGTTCGATTCCAAGTCTGATGATGGAATCTTCCTTGGATACTCCTCTATCTCCAAAACTTACCGTGTGTTCAACAAACGAAGACAAACCATAGAGGAAACGATTCATGTTAAATTTGATGAACCGGGTCCTACCTTTCCTCACCCTCATGATAATTCTGAAATAAATCAGTGGGCTGACTCTTTCTTTCAAGTCCCTGATATTCCCCTTGCTGATCCATCTCCTCAAGACCTTCCTGATGGTTTTGAAGAAAATCCTACTCCACCCTCTCCTATACCCATACCACCTCTAATAAATGCCACCCCTATCACCCAAGTCACACCTGAACCTGATCAACCTACTAACAGTGAAGATTTTTCTCAAACCACTGTTAGTGAACCTGCTCCTACTAATCTTCTACCTGATCCTTCAGTGAATGAAGCCTCTACTTCAGGACAGGTGTATCAACCACCTGCTATTCGTTGGACCAAAGATCATCCTATTGATCAAGTCCTCGGTAATCCTTCCTCTGGTGTTAAAACTCGACGCCAATCTGGTAACGTCTGTCTTTATGTTAATTTCATCTCTGAAAATGAACCTAAAGAAATAGATGATGCTTTGCGTGATCCTGCCTGGGTCTCAGCCATGTAGGAAGAGCTAGCAGAGTTCATCAGAAACAATGTCTGGCTTCTCGTCCCTAGGCCTCGAAAACGTACAATCATAGGATCCAAATGGATCTTCAGGAATAAGCTTGATGAGATTGGTACGATTATTCGAAACAAGGCTCGCCTTGTGGCTCAGGGATACAGGCAAGAAGAGGGCATTGATTACGATGAAACTTTTGCTCCTGTGGCTAGGCTCGAAGCAATTCGACTTTTCCTAGCCTTTGCAGCACATATGAACTTCAAGGTTTATCAGATGGACATCAAAAATGCCTTTCTGAATGGAAAACTTAATGAAGAAGTCTATGTGGCTCAGCCTCCTGGCTTTGTAGATCCTAAGTTCCCTGATCACGTCTATAAGTTAAACAAGGCTCTCTATGGGTTAAAACAGGCTCCTCGTGCCTGGTATGATACACTGTCAACCTTTCTCCTCTCTAAAGGTTTTGAACGTGGTAAGATCGATAGCACTTTATTTCTTAAGAAATATCCTAAGCATATCCTTCTTGTCCAGATATATGTCGATGACATTATCTTTGGATCAACCAATCCCAAACTCTGCGAAAAGTTTGAGTTGCTCATGAAAACTGAATATAAAATGTCTATGATGGGCGAACTAACATACTTTTTAGGACTTCAGATCAAGCAATCTGAAAAGGGAATCTTTATCAACCAAGGTAAATATGTACTTGATATGCTGAAGAAATTTGATCTCACATCATGTACACCGATGAAGACTCCAATGGCTCCTCCTCTTTCACTTGACAAGGATTCCAAAGGGAAACCTATTGATGTGACTCTCTATAGAGGAATGATTGGCTCAATGCTGTATCTTACAGCGAGTCGTCCTGATATCATGTATTCTACATGTTTATGTGCTCGTTATCAGGCTGAACCCAAAGAATCCCATCTGACTGCTGTAAAGCGGATTTTCAGATATCTGAAGGGAACTCCTAATCTGGGTCTTTGGTACTCCAAGGACTCAGGGTTCGATCTAACAGCTTATTCTGATAGTGACTTTGCAGGATGTAAGATCGACAGGAAAAGCACCACTGGTGGGTGTCACCTACTAGGTAGAAAGTTGGTGAGTTGGACTAGCAAGAAACATAATTCTGTGTCCACATCAACTGCTGAAGCTGAATATGTTGCAGCAGGAATCTGTTGTGCTTAAGTCCTGTGGCTGAGAAATCAACTTCAGGACTATGACATACAACTTTCTAAAATTCCTATATACTGTGACAATACTTCAGCGATCGCCATCGCTAATAATCCTATCTTACACTCCAAGACAAAGCACATTGAAGTGAGATATCACTTCATCAGGGATCATGTGATGAATGGTGATATTGAACTCCATTTTGTACCTACTGAATATCAGCTTGCTGACCTCTTTACCAAACCACTGGATGTAACTCGTTTTAATATGCTCATCAGTGAACTTGGGATGTTAAATCCTGACGAATGAAGTTTATCAGGATAAAAAGTTGTTAAGTCCTTTAGAAAAAGTTTCTCAGGACCCTTATTTAACAACTCCTGAATAATAAATTTATCAGGAGATAACTCTATTCAGTACTTACAAAATCTTTGTTCAAAATCCGAATACTGATGATTCTCAGGTAAGTATTTCTGTCCCTGAAACCTTATCGCATTAAATGTGATAAGAGGATTTTCCAAAACAGTACTTATCTGATAAGTACTCTAATTCCAAGAAAACTCATCTTTCACGAAAATGGAATTATCCTCTGAAAAGTTGGTTTTTAGCTTTTTAGAATAAAACAAACTTTTCATCTGCAATGACACGTAATGGGACGTTTCCTGTTCCCCACGACATGTGTCAGGCGCGTGAACGCGCGTAGAACCTTCTTTTTTCATCATTACGTTTGAAATTAGCCGCTCTTTTCTCTCTCATCCATTTTCTCTCTCTACCCAAGAGGTATAAAAACCTCACTTGTATTCTTTTCACTCTTTACGCTCACAAACTCTCCAAACGCACTAAAGCAAGAAAAAGCAAGAAAAGCAATCCAGTTTATGTTTCACCAAGAACACCAAGAACACACACTCACTACTTCTCTAAAAGAATATTTGTAAGTGTCTCTATTCTTTGTTCTTTCTACAAACTAAGTTGATCCTCTTCCTTTAAAACAACTTATTTTGATAAACGTTTTTCCAAAAACCCTAAGATCACTTCGTTTGATCTTAGTTTTCCCAAAATCTTCATAGATTTTTGTTAAAACTGTTTATGTGATTTTTCTTATTTCTTTTAAGAAAAATCATCAACTCCTATTTTGATATAATTTCATCAAAATAGAAGTTCTCTATTATACCAAAACACATTCCTTTTGTGAATTTTTGTATCTAATCTATTCCTAAGTAAAAGGATTTCACCACTTTTATGAACACTTCCTTTTTGTTCATTGAAAAGTGAAGAAAGATACATATTTTGGATTTCTTAATCATCCACATATGTTATTTTTTAACAGGATGGCTGCTACTACATCCACTTCTCTTGACACCCAGCTCTCCTCTGAGGCCACCACACTACTGACAGCTGCTGGAAGCCTCCCAATCGTCATCCCTCAGCATGACGTTCAGTTCAAGCCCAACAACCTGGTAGGGCTCTTCGACCTTCCTCAGGGCAAGGAATACCTTCAGCCTGTGAAGGATTTTATGCTGAGCAATCCTCTGAAGACTGCATTCACTATCAACCCCAAGCCGAACAAACCTCTACTTCTTCAACTCTGGTCTACTGCCATGGTTGCCCAGGAGAAGAACTCAAAGGGAAAACTCCACGAGGTGATCAAATTCCAGATCAAGGAAGATATCATCTCCTTCGGGATTGGGACCCTGCGAAACGTCCTCCAGATCTCTGGAAAGAAGAGATATCCTCCTCCCCCATCCTCTGAAGAAGTCATCACCCTCCTGGATGACATTGGCTACAGATGGCCTGAGGAGGAAGGTGTCGTCCTCACCAAGACCTCTGCCACAGTCCACAAAACAGGACTGAACGCTTCGTTCTATTACATATGGAACACGTTCGGTCTCTGTCTGATGGGCAAGACGGGGAGCACTGAACAGTTTCCCACCGTCATCCAGAACATGGTCTACTCCGCTCTCAAAAATCGGAAGTTTGACTATGTTCGCCATATTTGGGATGATATGCTGAAGAAGATCAAGGCGCCCAAGCGTCAGGCCAACGTTCCTTACACCCGCTTCTTCTCCGCCATCCTGGAACTTCACATGAAGAGTGCCTATCCAACTTAAGGCACCTTCAACAATTACGCCATCGGACCGAAGATCCTGGAACAGGTTCCTCCTCGTCCTGATGACGTACCTCTTTCCGCAGTCCTGGTTCTCCCTGAACCTGAACAGGACACAGAAGAGCAGCTCGCCTCCCCTCCTTCTCAAGGTACGTTTTCTTTCATCTCATCCAAACCATGTTCTTCTCTTCCTATGCACGCTATGTCAGTAGCTAACCCATTACTGAGTTCCCCAGCTGCAACTACTTCTTCAGCGCTCCAGAAGCGCCCACCTCCATCTGGATCCTCTCCTCCTCCTCAACCCAAGCGCGCCAAGTTTAAGCCGCAGAAGAAAAAGAAGCAGGGAGCTGCTGGTAAGAAATATTACCTCACTCTTCCTGCAATTTTTAATAGACCCTCCCTTTTATCTAAATCTTCTCTACCCGCAGATACTCCTGCTCCTCAACAACATGAACCTGAGGTTGTTCATCTGGAACCCTTAGAGAATGTGGACGGCAATCGTTCTGATGCCGTTCAAACCTCAGGTAATACTATTAAGCACACTATTACCATCTCTTCTTCTATGAAAGCTTTTGAGTCTTCTAGTGCTCACTTAGCTACTAATGTTACAGGTTCTTTTGGAGCAGCAGCTCAAGGACATCCTCAACTTCATCAGGATGATCCTTTCGACGAGTTCGTCTTCACGGACTCTGAGCGTCAGCTGAGCGCGGCTGAGCTCAGGCGCCAGTCCGCTGAGAGACAGCTCCAGGACGCCAGGGTGGCACTGCAACTGCAGGAAGACGCACACAAGGCTCGTCTCCAGGCCTTGGAGCTGGAACTTGCCTCTGCAAAGGCTGCCACTGCTGCTGCTGAAGCCGCTGCCACCACTGCCACTGCTGCTGCCATTGCTGCCACTCCGCCACCCACTGGCGTGATCCTAAACATACCTTGTCTGGACAATCTCCATGACAAGGTATCCCAAGTGGCCACCTCCTCCAAATCCCTCCAGGCGTCCATCGAGGACATGAAGGCCACTGCCCTGCCTGCCCTTTCTACTGCTGTCAACACCAGCTCCAACACTCTCACCTCTTTTCAGAGTGCAGTGGTGCAGAGGTTGGAAGCTCAAGAAGCAGGGCTTCGGGCTCTTCAGGAGAAGGTGAATGACCTCTCTACCGCCATCAACGCTGCCTCCACTGCTCCTCCACCACCACCAGCGTTCACCAACGCTGACAGGGACTTACTTCAGTCCCTGGTCAGCTCCTCCATCATCACCACCAAGCTCCAGACGGACATGGCCTCTCTCCTTCAGAGGTGTGTTTCAACAGCTACCTTGTCCAGGGCACCTGTTGAGGGGGAGAGACAGCCACCTCACCGTCTTGGAGACCACTCCGTCTATTCCCCCTCCACCAACTGGAATATCAACGAGGCTGGGGGAACCAACGACGACGACGATGAAGATGATGATGATGATGAAGACGACTTCATTGTCGAGAAGGTAGCTGCACCAACGCCCACTCCAGGGCCTGCACAAGCTCAGGGGGAGAACCCTGGTGCTCCTGGTACGCCATTTCAACCATCCTCTCCCTCCACTTCTAATAATCTACCCATCTCCTCACTCCTGAAAACCAAACCTACCCCTGAAACCATAACCCTAACCGATAGCTCTCCTGAAGACTCACCCATAAACAACCTTCAAATAGTTGTTTACCAACCACCCAACCAATCTAACCCTGAACCTACACCTCAACCTGTTGGGAACCGTAGGCACTAACGGTGCGCAGCGGATAACAAAAACGATTCCCAAACCCGGACCCATCTTAAACCATAACAGATACAATCAAGTGGGTATGTCGGTTTACCTTTTGCGATTAAACTTCCGGAAAGCTGGCAGGGGGTACACCGCTACTGACACCACGTGAGAGGGTTGCTAGACCACCGTAACTGATCGGAAAAAGTTCCGACCGATGTGTGAGAGAGAGAGAGATCGACGGTATGAGAGAAAGAGAGAGAGCGAGGGTTTTTCGTGGGATTGATCAACTAACTTTTCAAAGCCTTAACCCTTTTATTTATAGGATAAAATAAGGCAGTGATTTAACCTGATTATAATTCCCTTTATGGTTATCCAGAATTAATTCCTTAAATAATTAATTAATTCTTCAATTAATTAATCCTTTAATTAATTCACTGATTAACTAGTAAATAATTATTTAACTAATAATTATTTAATTCTCTTTCTTTTCTCATCTCTTTCACACAAATTCTCAATTAGGTGTGCAGCGGTGTGACCTACTAGTGTCTTATAACATTGGACACGGTAACCTGTTACTGTCTCGCACATAATCCTAACAGACTCCCACTTGTGCTAGACATGTAACTATGTCTGTTACCATTAGCCTAAGGAGGTCCCTAGCCAGACACTTAGGTTAACCAGGTTATAAGATCTCTTATATCCAGAGATACAATTCTCAAATGAATTCGTACACAGGTTCATTCCTTTTGCACACGATATTTCTAAAGTGACTTAAGACATGGAGTGGAGGATTCATTTCTTAAGATCAAGTATTTCTTGACTCTGATTTCGATTGCCTGCAGTAACGGATATTACTAAATAACCCCTGTTATTCTATCCGAGCGTGGCCACGCGTTTTCTGCCAATCTTAATCGTCAAGGGGCCCGGAAATATCTCTCTTTTGAAAGAGGTGCAAATCCCTTCTTGACTACTTGCATTTGGATCCACGGCTTCCGCTGCATCTAGTCACGTCCCGTATGGCCACCCTGTTACGGTGCAGCGTTAGTACGTGCTAAGAGTACAGTAGTCCTCGCGTTGCCAAACCAAGTATCTCAGGTCTAAGGACAACCTATCAAGTCAGTGCTTATGACTGAGGCTCCATGAAGCAGACTTGATTACTGGTCACTTCCAATACCCAAACACTCTGATGAGTATCTATAAATACTTGGTCACATCACTTGTGCTTTTATTCTTTACTTTGAATAAATCATCAAGTATTTATAATAGCGTTAAACTCCCTATTGAAATTCCCATTTCAATAAGTGGCTACGGAATTTTAGATTTCACACAAAGCTTTGTAAAATCACGGATATGTTAAATATGCAAAAAATAGTTAATTTAGAACAATCATGAAAATAAAACCTCCATTTATTTCCAACACTCTGTGAAATAAAAACTTTACATGATTACATTGTTTCTAAATTATACTATAGTAATAATTAAAAAACTAAGAACTAGCTACTGGTTTCCAGGTACTGCATCCCAATGGAATTCGCATGTGCCTCATGCTTTACCCTTGCTAGTGGCTTTGTCAGCGGATCTGCGACATTATCTTCTGTTGGAATCTTGCATATTCTCACATCTCCTCTTCCAATGATCTCTCGGATGAGGTGATACTTTCTGAGCACATGTCTTGACTTGTGATGCTCTCTGGGTTCCTTTGCTTGCGCCACGGCTCCCGAGTTATCACAGAATATATCGATCGGTCTCGAGATACTGGCAACCACTCTGAGATCCGATAGAAAATTCCTTAGCCAGACAGCTTCCTTTGCCGCATCAGATGCTGCAATGTACTCTGCTTCTGTAGTTGAGTCTGCAATCGTATCCTGCTTCGAGCTCTTCCATGAGATCGCACCTCCGTTTAGGGTAAAGACGTACCCTGACTGTGACCTGAAGTCATCTCTGTCGGTCTGGAAACTAGCGTCAGAGTATCCTGTGACACTAATTTCATCCTCGGAACCTCCAAAGACCAAGAACATTTCTTTCGTTCTTCTTAGATATTTAAGAATGTTCTTGACAGCTACCCAATGGGGCTCACCCGGATTCTGTTGGTATCTGCTCGTAACACTTACTGAGTAAGCAACATCGGGCCTAGTACATAGCATGGCATACATAATCGATCCAATTGCAGAAGCATATGGGACCGATTTCATTCTGTCCTGACCTTCACTAGAAACAGGACACTGTGTTTTACTTAACACTATGCCATGTTGCATTGGAATGAATCCTTTCTTGGATTCATCCATCCTGAATCTCTTCAGTACTTTGTCAATGTATGTACTCTGACTAAGTCCGATAAGCCGCTTAGATCTATTTCTGTAGATCTTTATACCTAGTATATAAGCGGCTTCTCCAAGGTCTTTCATCTGGAAACATTTACTTAACCATTCCTTAACACTCTGTAAAGTTGGTACATCGTTTCCTATGAGTAGTATGTCATCTACATACAAGACCAGGAAGGTTACTATGCTCCCACTGAACTTAGTGTAAACACATGGCTCGAACTCACTTTTAGCGAAGCCAAACTCTTTGATTCGCTCATCAAAGGGTAGGTTCCAGCTTCGAGATGCTTGCTTTAATCCATAAATAGATTTTAGCAGCTTACATACCTTATTAGGATTCTTAGGATCTTCAAACCCCTCTGGTTGTTCCATATAAACGTCTTCTGTTAACTTTCCATTTAGAAAGGCTGTCTTGACGTCCATCTGCCAAATCTCGTAGTTAAAGTACGCTGAGATGGCCATAAGAATCCTAATTGATTTTAACATAGCCACTGGTGAAAAGGTTTCATCATAGTCAATTCCATGAGTTTGCGTGAATCCTTTTGCAACCAGTCTGGCTTTGAAGGTGTGTACGTTCCCATCCATGTCGGTTTTCTTCTTGAAAACCCATTTGCGTCCAACAGCCTTACAGTGTTGTGGCAAATCAGTCAACTCCCAAACTTGGTTGTCGTACATGGATTGCATCTCGGCCCTCATGGCTTCCTGCCATTGCTCAGACTCACTGCCTGATACAGCTTCTCCATAGGATGTTGGTTCATTTAAGTCTCCACTGTCTTGAGAGACTAGGAACCCAAGATACCTATCTGGTTCTTGTCTTACCCTACTGGATCTGCGAAGGTCCTGTGTTTGCACTTCCTCAACCGGCTCTGATTGAGGTTCAACATTGTTATGTTGAATATATGGCTCAACAACTGGTGTAGTGCTTTCTTCGTCTACTATCTGTAGATCTACATCCTTTCTGGTGTTCTCTAAACTGAGAAACTTTTCTTCCAGAAATTTTCCATTTCGAGCAACAAACACTTTGTTCTCTTCAGGGTTGTAGAAATAATATCCCACGGTGGTCTTGGGATATCCAACGAAGAAACACTTGTCGGATTTGGGTTTGAGTTTTTCTGAGGTAGGTCTTTTGACGTAAACCTCACAACCCCAAATTTTCAGAAAAGATATGTTGGGTTTCTTACCTTTCCATAACTCGTATGGAGTCTTTTCTACCGACTTTGTTGGCGCTCTGTTCAGTATGTGTGCTGCTGTTTCGAGCGCGTGTCCCCAGAATGATACTGGCAGCGAAGAATGACACATCATCGTTCGTACCATGTCAAGAAATGTACGATTTCTCCTTTCTGATACACCGTTCATCTGAGGTGTATACGGAGGTGTAAGTTGGGATACAATCCCACACTCCATCAGATGATTGTCAAACTCATCACTGAGATATTCGCCACCACGATCTGACCGTAAGAACTTGATCCTCTTGTCAAGTAGATTCTGTACTTCATTCTGATATTCCTTGAATTTCTCAAAGGTTTCAGATTTATGTCTCATCAAGTAGACATAACCATACCTACTGAAGTCGTCAGTGAAGGTAATGAAGTACCGGTATCCTCCTCTTGCTACATGACTGAAAGGTCCATAAACATCTGTGTGGATTATTTCAAGCAAGTCAGTAGCCCTTTCATTCTCACTGTTGAAAGGTTGCTTTGTCATTTTGCCAGATAAACAAGATTCGCAATTATCAAAAGGTTTATAGTTGAAATTGCCAAGAAAACCTCCTTTTAGGAGTAGTTCAACGCGTTTCTTGTTTATATGGCCTAAACGACAATGCCAGAGGTAAGTCTGATCCTCAATATCCTTGGATCGCTTACTTATATGATAGATTTCACTATTGTTGTCTTTAAGATTTACAGTGTATAGACCATCTACGGGTGTAGCTTTAAAATAGAAAATATTATCTTTAAAGACTGAAATCATTTTATAAGAATATTTATAATAAAAGCCTTGGTCTACCAATAAATCAAAAGACAATACATTCTTAATCATATTTGGAATATAATAACAATTATCCAGTTCCAAAACTAGACCCGAGGGTAAACTAAGACTATAAGATCCCACGGCTTCAGCAATCAACGGAGTGCCTTCGCCAACTCGTAGGTTCGAACGGTCCTTCCTCAGAGTCTTTCTTCTAGTGAATCCCTGTAAATGATTACAAATGTGGTTACCACTGCCTGTATCAATTACCCATGATTCATAAGAAGTGATTAAGCAATCTATCATAAAGATACCTGGAGTATCGGGTAAACCGATATCCATTTGGTCGATGTTCATCGAGTGTTCGCAAATATCCTCGCTGCCGCATTCTGGGCAACTCAGATCTCCCAGCTCATCAATTATATCAGTGTCCATGAGATTCGCAGGTTCGGGTACTGGCTCTAGACTGGCCAGTATGTCTTCATGAACTTTATCCACGTCGTTCTTTGGTTCCTTCATGTAGGCACTAGCTGTGTCCTGAACTTCCTTTGTGAGGGAGAACCACATGAGGTACACTAACTCTTCCTGAGTCATCTTGTACCCCAGACGTGATAAACATTTAAAAAGCCTTCTCATTTCAATAAGATGGTTTTTAACTGACTGACCCTTCTGTAGCTTCAGGGAGAGAATCTCTTGCATGATCAAAAGCTTGCCCGTGTGCTTGTAGAAACCTAACTGGTTTTCTACATTCCTTACGACCTCGTGACAGAATTTCACTCTTAAGTCTCCCGTGAACTCGGGTGACATAGAGAAAACTAGAATGGACATTACATCCGATTCATCTGCCATGAATCTGAAATATTCAGCAAATTCCTCTTCTGGGGCATTGCTTTTGGGTCATGACATGGGCTTATTGATCACATAAAGCTTACCCTGGGCACTCAAAACATTCTGTAAGTGCAACTTCCAAACTGGAAAGTTCTGGCCCGTAAGCTTCCACTTGCCCGTAATAAGGCGAAGTGATTCCTTAGGTGAATAAAACGGAATGCTAATTGGAGACATCTACAGAAGAATATAAATTCCAATTTAGTTCATAATTATATAATTCTAATAAATTATTACCCTTAAAATAAATTTATTAGACTAGAATCCATATTTCACATGTGTCGGGAAGCATGTGATCATGTCAAACCGACTCATGCGATCTATGGTAGGTAAAACCTATACCAATCGTATTCCTATCTGAAAATACGACTTCTAGATCGTCGGGACATCGGATACTAAAAATCCGTGCATATTTAGTCCCTCTAGTGCATTTTGGCCTGGTACCACCCAGTGAATAAATAATTACCAAAATAGATTGCACCACCCGGGACCTGGACAAACTCTGGCCGGTACCACCCGGAGATAATTCGCAGAGTTTTATCTCCCTCTAGTTTCGGTTTGAACACGGACGTTCATAGTGTGTGCACTTACAACGCCCTATGTACCTTACACCGGAGGTGCCCCTAAAGTGGGTTGCACTTACTAATCTATGATTTTAACAAGGGTCAAAAATGCCAGTTTTTCAAAAACTTTGGATTTAAACACAAACTGTATTTTATCCAATTTAAAACTTTTATATTTAATTTAAAAGACGTAACTACGTAATACAATTAAATATAAACAACCACGCAGACTGAATAATCGTAAACAACCACGCAGTTTAAATAACATGTCATAGTCAAAAACCCTTAACTATTGTCGTTTTGTGAGCCAACACAAAACGACGGTTCAATTCCTAGGGGACAAAAACTTTTCGGTGCTCCCACTGGCTCCAAGCTCCATGGTTGTCTCCTTGGCTCCGTCTTCAGTTCTTATTTACTAATTTCAAGATTACATATGATCGGGTTGTAAATGGCACGCAGGCCTCCCGTACCCAAATAGAGTATAATAACAATAATATAAAGACGAAACACAAACACTGGTCTAGGGCTTTGGCTATGACACTCGCAACTAACAGTTTAAACAAAACAGTTAAACTAAAAATATATACAGTTACGATAAACCGGAATTATAAAACCTAACTGATTTTATAATTACTTAATATTAATTTTAATTTTATAAGATAAAAGTAAAAATTAATTTTATCTGGGGTTTTAGCCTATCGGGCAAAACGACCCTATCCACACGAAAAACTTATCCGATATCATTACTGATAGCAACAAAATAACAAACGGTTACCATTGTTACTACCGGTGATCAACGACAACGCAGCCGAAGCTACCATTGCCGCCGATCGTCGGCAATCTTCCCGAAACCGCCACCGGTGGCAGCAGCGATAACCAAGGTCACCACCACCGCCACCGCTAGGCCGTTCGACGACAACAGCAGCCGAGGCTGCCATCGCCGCCGTGGCCGACGGCTCCATCACCAACAACGAACGCCGTCACCACCGTTCGGTGGTGCGGCTTGTGATCGCGGAAACAATCAGCCACCGCCACCGCCTGGGCTCGGCCTTAGGGCAGCCGGCGTGTGGCCTGGTGGTTCGTGGCTTATCCGGCGACAAAACGGCCAAAGCCGTTGCCACCACCACGCTGCCGTCGCCACCGCTGGGCAACAACAGCGCCACCACCATTCGGTGGTTTGGCGATTTGCGTAACCGATCACCGCCGCCGCCCTGGCGTGGCCGTAAGGCAGCCGGCGGCTTGGCGGGACAAACAACCACGCTACCGCCATCGATCCGCCACTAGGGGCTGTCGACCGGCGGTCTGATCTCGTCGGCGACAGCAGCGGCTTTTAACGCCACCACCATCGCCTTGTGCGATCGAAAGACACGGCTACCGCCGCCGCCTAGCAAGGCAGCCGGCGGTCTTGGTGGTTTTGCGGTGCAACCGCCGGCGGACAGCGGTGCTAAAACCACCATCGCCACCACCATGGCCTTTAATCGATCCGGTGGTTCGATTCGGCTAACTGCCGTCGTTCCACCGTCGATTAACACGATTCGTGTGATAAACGATAAAAATCCAACTTTTAATATAAACAGATAAAAATCGAATTTTTAACAAAACCATAATCCAAATAACAGTTTATCGCAAACAACAGTTTAATCCTGATCTGTAGGTTTAAGAAGTGGCTCTGATACCACTGTTGGGAACCGTAGGCACTAACGGTGCGCAGCGGATAACAAAAACGATTCCCAAACCCGGACCCATCTTAAACCATAACAGATACAATCAAGTGGGTATGTCGGTTTACCTTTTGCGATTAAACTTCCGGAAAGCTGGCAGGGGGTGCACCGCTACTGACACCACGTGAGAGGGTTGCTAGACCACCGTAACTGATCGGAAAAAGTTCCGACCGATGTGTGAGAGAGAGAGAGATCGACGGTATGAGAGAAAGAGAGAGAGAGAGCGAGGGTTTTTCGTGGGATTGATCAACTAACTTTTCAAAGCCTTAACCCTTTTATTTATAGGATAAAATAAGGCAGTGATTTAACCTGATTATAATTCCCTTTATGGTTATCCAGAATTAATTCCTTAAATAATTAATTAATTCTTCAATTAATTAATCCTTTAATTAATTCACTGATTAACTAGTAAATAATTATTTAACTAATAATTATTTAATTCTCTTTCTTTTCTCATCTCTTTCACACAAATTCTCAATTAGGTGTGCAGCGGTGTGACCTACTAGTGTCTTATAACATTGGACACGGTAACCTGTTACTGTCTCGCACATAATCCTAACACAACCAACCCCTGAACTCGAAACTCAGGAGGTTAACTTCGGTTCTGTTACTGGTGACATTATTCGCCTTATGGAGAATAGTCCATTAGAACAAACAAGAGTTGAACTTAACCGAATGACGTTCAGAGTAACCCCTCTAAAGCATGAATCTTTACCATCACAACCTGTCACCCGTTTTCATGCTGAAGCCTCATCTTCTAGAACCCAAGAACACCAAGCCCCTCCTGAAACCGTAATCATATCGTCAGATGATGAATTCATCTCTGATGATTATTCTACCCCTGCCTCTTCCCCTAGATCTCCTCCTTCTAATTCTCCTCGTTCTGAAGGAGAAAACTACCCTGACACTTCTACTGCTGTGAACAGGGATGGGCATTTAGACGCTGTGATAGAGCGACTCGAGAGTACAAGAGTAAAAATTCCTCTTCGTACCTCTTGGGACTCTGAGTTCGCCTATCTATCACAGGAGGAGTACGAGATGGCAATAAGAGCTCAGGAGGAGCACAATAAAAAGCAGAAGGAAGCCTTCCTCTCTGCTCAAGCTGCGAAAAAGCTTGCTTTTGACTTCGTCGAAGAAGATGAAGAAATAAGTGCTGATCCTATTCTAGCACAGAAGGCTGCGTTGAAAGTCTTCCACAAGAGGACTGAGGAAGAGACAGATGAAGCAGACAAAGAGCTTGACTGGTGTAGAGACCGACTTCATCTCAGAAAGCACGGTGCCAGAATCGTAGGAATCCATCTTCGCCGAAACAGGGGAAAGAAAGGAGTTCCTGGCAAGACCTGGCTCACCGTCAAACGCTCAGGAGTAAAGGACGTAGAGCACACTCTTGACAAGTTAGACCGATACAACTTGTCAGAGCGGAACGAAATTAGAAGCCTACTTCCAAAAGCCAACAAAAATTACAGGGCTGAAGTAGAAGAAGTCATTGATGGACTTATCGCTCGAATCAGAAGAACAACCGAAATACCTGATGTTCTGCTCCAACCTCCCTCTACTCTGCCAAAGCCTCCTGTTCGACGATCTGCAGGCACTTCAACAAGGAGACCCACTCCTTGCATGCCTAGGACTACATACAAGCCATTGGATCTCTCGATGTTTGACCTCTCTTTTCCTTCAGGAGTATCTCTCTATGAAGGACAAGTCATCAGAGAACCTGTTCACGGTATTTGTGTAGGTGACAACCTCAACATTCTTCGCTTTCAACGCTTCAGCGAACTACACAAAGCACCCACTGAACACTTGGTGTCAGTCCTCTTCATTGCAAAGAAAGAAAAGAAAAATCAAGACAATAAAGAATTTGTTCGTGCTGTCAGAGCCATACTTGATCACAGAATAGCCAATGGTGAAACTCCATTCACTATACAAGTTAAGACTGAAGAAATTAGTGAAGACTCTGACAGCTAGGACTTTTGTATAGCTTGAGGAATTATCACTGAGTTATAGCTTGAGTGATAGCCAATGGTGAAACTCCATTCACTTTCAGTTATAGCTTGAGGAATTATCACTGAGTTTGTTCAGTGTTATTCGTTGTTGATTATGTTGTAACTTGTAGTTTAAATCATCAAGATCAGGATCAGGAAATGAACGAGTCTGTTCTGCAGTCTACTGATCCTGACCATCAAAGTGAAGACCTCCTAAAGACATTAAGATCATACTCAAAGAACCATCAGCGAAGTCGAAGAATTAGCTGATGACAAGACCAGCTTGCTCGTGATCTGAAGACGGAACTCAGTGATAGCAGGCTGCTCAAATTCGTATGACATCCTAAAGACTCATCAGGATACAGTGACCTCTGATCTACATCAGTATCAGGAAATTCCTCACTGATCAGTATCTTGATCCTAAAGGATTAGTGTAATGTCTTAATCTAATGCACAAAAGGATGATCCGCCTTTACTGACACAAAAGTACATAAGGACAGTCTCTTTTCTGTTCCCTCCGTACTTATCAGACCTCAAGACAACTGTTTACATGAACCCTCTTTTGCACATCATGCAAAAGATATTTGTTTATAGTAAATAGTACATAGGACCACTTAGAGTGTGACACGTACACAAAAGTGTGTCTGCGTGCATTTAATGCATGGGATATACGTAGGACTTGAAGGGAAGTTCTTCATACTTCTTCTTCACCTATCTTACTATCCAAATCCTTTCTTTCTTTATCCTTCTACTTTCGTTTCTAATCTTCTCACTCTAGTGCATAGTGAAAGAAACTTAGATTGTTTAGTTTAGACTAGTAGTCTTCTATATTTCCGCAACAATCTGTAAATTCATATTGTTAATACAACAAAAAATTTAAAAGTGAAATTTGTGTGATTATATTCAACCCCCCTTCTATAATCCCATACACTATCCTTACTTGAAGGTCACCCCTTTGGGACCAACATGAATCCTGTCGAGATCTGCTTCCGTGAAAGTCCACTCTTGAAGTTCTCCGGCGGGTCTGCCAGTTCCGTACATAAGGACGTCAAACTCGAGAAATAACTGGTACCCGTGTCTATAGGGTCGTACAGCAGTTACTTTCACGAATCGACGCCTTAATCGAGTTCTTCCGTGCTTTGTCCAATTGCAGACCCGCTGGTGGACATAGGCAGTTCTGCGTCGAAGCTTCTTCAGATGAGAGATCCCAAAGAATACCTTTCGGGACCAAGTATGGAGCTTCTCTTGCTAGAAGATCCTTGAGGAAGACTCTTCCAGGAATGGCCGGAAGATCACGGAGTGGTTCCAGTTGAGCTGAATGATGGTCGGAGTCGGAGAGTCTGGAACGGTTGTTGTGATAGTGGGAGGCGCGCCTGAATCTGGAAATTCTACCATTGGAATGAATCGGTTGTAGTCGCTTTTTTTGACGATATCATCCCCTTTCTTGTGGAAACAGAGACTCTGGGCAAGCGAACGGAGTATCCTTCTAGCTTCTTCCGGAATCTGTAGCTCAGAAGGATCTGTCGGTGCCGATTCTAGGGTGATGATGTCAACTTCAGCAGTGGGCTTCTCATGAGGGAATTGGATTACCTCATCCAACGGTATCGACTCATAGTGGAACTGCTCGACGTCTAGTGGCTCGTCATCAGACTCCTCATAAAGTGGAGCTGTTCTGGACGCAGCTGTTCCCGATGCTGAAGCTGGTGCAGATGATGATCCGGAACCTGAGGCGTGAGCGAGGTTGATGCGAAGCCGCTTGCTTGCTTGCGTCTCCTCCCTCATGAGGACCTGGTGCGGAGTCATCAGGGTCATCATGCCTCCGTTTGGAAGGCTATGCCTGAGATCTGCACAACGCCTCTAATTCCCGGATGCGGCTGTAGGCGATCTCGCGCTGCTCGTCCCTGGCAGCTATCTCGGCTTCTCTTTGGCGCACCTTCACTGATAGGATGTCCACCTGGAGGGTTACCTGGCTATCACCTGTTGGTGTTCCTATTCGGTTACGTAGCTAGGGATCTCGGGTAGATCACTCGATCTCGGAGGAGGAAGGCGGAGGACATCCCCGGAATGTCGGGCGATCAGAGCTTCGGTTGGTGGAGCGGTTTCCACGTGTTTGCCTTTGACTTGGCGTTTGATCTCCTGAAGCTCCCAATCCCGGTCTTCATTCAGTTTCTGGGAAGCCTCTAGATCGGCTTGTCGTAGTTGGTTAGCTTCGGCCAAGGCTTTTTCAAGCGCCTCGAGTCGTCTCTCTCTGGCCACATCTGCCTCCTCTAATCTCAGTAGTCGTGAGTGGACGACTTTAAGGATGTCGTCCGAATCCGTCGGACCCAGTCCCGTAGATGTTGCGCCCGGTGCATCTTGTGCTCCAGTTGACGAGAAAAGACCTATAGAGGAACTCTCTCGGTCTGCGCTCATGGCTGGTATGATGTTGACCATGGTAGGGCTTCCGGACGATCCTCGAAGGGTGTCTGTTGACACACCGACTACGTCCGTTCTGGCAGAGTCCCGTAGGATCTCGGCTTGTGATTCCCCCAAAAGTGTCCTAGCAAACGAACGGATATCGAAGATCCCGCCAAGTGGCTCTAAGACTCGAGGTGCTCGGATAGAAGGCGAGAGGTGGGGCAGCTCCTCTCTTATCTCAACATTGACCGACTCTGAGTGAGTGGTCAATGGAAGTTGTGCTAATTCCCCGTGAGAAGTTGAAACGACCATCTGTTGAGAGATGGTCGAGTGGCTGGTTGGGGTGTGCAAATGCACTGGTTGGCTACCAGCGACTTGACCCGACAGCATAGGCTGACTGGTCGATATGAGGGTTGCCTCTGAGGGGGTTTGACTCGGGTTGGGGAGGTCGACCGGTTCTAGACTCCTAGTGGTCTCTTCATCTCCGACCTGTTCTCGGATCTGTAACCACTCTTCATCTAGGTGGACCTCTTCATCTTCGGTCTCTTTTTCAAGACCCTTACCACCACCCTCACGGTCTTCACCACCTTGTCTCTCCAAGCCAGTCTATACTTCCTCTCCTTCTTCCTCGTGCTCGAGGGTTCGGTCATCGGACGCCAAATCACCTCCTAGGTTGAGGTCATCAGAAAAATCGTCATTAAAGGATGACGTCGCCTCATCATCATCTTCCGGTTGGGTTTTGACTCCTTTGACCGCTACGGACTCCGTGAATTCCTCATCGGAGCCGTAGTCCACTTGCTCGGACTCGGTGGCCTCGTCGTCGATGTCACGACGGTCAGAAGGTGTATGCTCGAAGGAGTGGCCACCGTCGGAGTCATCGCCGGATGGTTCGCCTGAAGGATCGCCAGGTTGGCGAGGTGTCTTGGCCGCATGAGCGGTGAGGGAATGTGTGCTTGTTCTTGTGGGGAAGCTTCCACATCCTCACCGGTAGGCTCTAGTTGTTGCGGCGGCGACGACACCTGGGGTTCTTCGGAGATGGGGGATGGAAGAGATGGATGGTGGACTCCGGTGTACTGCTTGATCCTGGCACTGATCATGCGCTCAGGATCAGATAAGATTGTAGCTTGCTCGTCTGAATAAGTACGGGTTCGCGCCCGATGAGCTCTCCCTTCTACCATTCGCTGGTAGGCTAAATCAGCGTTGTTCCTAGACCAATGCGGAGTGGCGGAAGTACCAACTATTCTACCCGCTTCGCCCCTCACGTCTACACTCATCACCCCGGAACCGAATGCTCCCCCCATGGAGCTCCAGCGTGCCGTGCCTGAGGCACGACGCTCAGTTGGGACGGGTCGCGCACCCTTGGTAGGGCTCCCCGGTTCTGAGGAGTTAGTGGATGCGACTTCTAGGCCTATGGATACCCTATAGAGTCCTACGCTTACCGCCAACTGATCCGCCATGTCTAGAACGCGCTCGGGCACTTGCATCTCCACTTGACCCGATTTGAGGGTCCGCTTGTTCGTCCTGGAGATTTTCTTGCTTTGGAACCTTGGGTGGCCCGAACGACGACGAACCTCAGGATGGCGATCCATATGATCGCGGATCATTAAGCTGAAGAATTGCATCCATGGAATAGACGAGTGTTGGTTCCGGGCAGTGTCGACGTCCCGAGTGACGTCTTGCCAGAGTTGCATCGCGACATCAATCCTTCGTCCATAGGCGATCGAGTGGATCACGTGCCAAAGTTGGGTTGACGCCTTATCCACTCCACGGGTCTTGGAGGTTAGGCACCTGTTCATTAGATTGAACAGGGTGAACCACAACTGGGGCAGCATGCTCTGGGATACTTGAGAGATCCCGTTGAGTCATTGGTTCTCGGCCGGCTGGAGTCCCAAGGCGAGTATCTCGCTGAAGAGCTCAAGTCTAGTGACCAGTGGGTCGAATGGTGCTTCGGCAGTCTCAGCTGGTAAGTGAAGGATACGTCGGAAATCCTCCAAAGTGACGGCGAGCTCCGTCTGGTCAACACGTCCTACCAGAGTCAGGACGTCGTTTTGGGTTTCGAGGTGGGAGGTAGCCCAGAACTGCTGCACGTAGATCATTGGCACGTTCACCACGGCTTGCATAGCGTATGCAACCAGGTGTACCTTGAGAATCTCGACGATCACCTCGTCTTGCACCTGGATGTGGTTCAGGTCCACGAACTCGTTGGTCTGAGTTATAGGACGTAGGGCTGCCTGCGAGATCAACGCACGATCGGAGGCGTTGTCGATCGCCGAGGAAGGGTTGTTCTGTTGTCGAGCCATTTCTGACCAAACATAACAAGTAGATAAGTTAGAACCCCAAAAAAATGTTAAGTGTTGAAAAAAACTCAACTTTGGGAGCACCAAAACCCGAGTCGGGTTTTGACATTTCCCGAGTCGGGAAAGGTGAAAACCCAATTCGGGAAAAGTTGTTTCCCGAGTTGGCTTCTTCCACACTTGAAAAGCCCCTTGAACGAACACGAGTCGAGAAACTCGAATACCCGAGTCGGGTTATTCAAGTTTCCCGAGTCGGGAAAGGAGACAAGCAATAAGTTAAGGTGATAAGTTTCCCGTGGAAACCCGAGTCGGGAAACAAGGTTTCCCGAGTCAGAAAAGCGTTCAACACTTAGAAAAAAAAAAATTCAAAACATCTTGGCATAAAGCTCGAGTCGGGAAACTCAAAAACCCGAGTCGGGTTTTCATGTTTCCCGAGTCGGAAAACGAGAAAGTTGAAAAGTTCCTTGCCAAAAATCCGAGTCGGGAAACTCGAAAACCCTAGTCGGGTTCTCATGTTTCCGAGTCGGGATACTTGAATGAGGTCGTCGTCCCCGAGTCGGGAAACCTCAAGAACCTTCAATTTTCCCGACTCGGGTTATTTGAATATCCCGAGTCGGGAAACCGAGTCTGTTCGGTTTCTCGACCAAAAACTGTCCCAAAATGACAATCCGACCCACCAAACTTGTTGTAAACGATTCACATAAGCTAAAAACAACTTCAAAAACATTTTAGACTGATCGAACGTCCCGAAAACCCATTCCAAAGAGTTTGGGTTTCGGGTTTATGCAAAGCTTTTAGGCTTCAATTCGGGGTGTTACATAATGGTATCAGAGCCAATCCTTGTACCATCGGGATGGTGTGGCAAACCTCATCGGGAATGATGAGTCATTGAGGGGGGATGTTGGTTAACATCTGAGGCGAATCCCACATCGCCGAGGACAAGGAGAGAATGATTCTGGGTAAGCCTGACGAGGACGTCAGGAGTTCAAGTATGGGAGTTCGTAACAACCCGTCCCACATGGATAGAAAGTAGAACTTGTAAGCTCCTTATAAGCCTCAAGTCATAGGCTACCAATAACTTCCACCATGGTTTATAGTTGAACTTGAAGTTATTGGGCCAGCCTATAGCTTTGGGCTTTGGGGTGTTACAAAATCTTACCGTGAATTCGATGAAGTGATCGGAATTGAAATCGGAGCAAAAACGAGAGCGGTTGAGATCAGCGGTTATGGGAGCACGAGAGAGGAAAAGTTGGAGAATTTTTGGAAAAGTGAATAGTAAAATCTGAAACTTCGCTTTTATAATTTCCAAAAATTACACTGTGTTTGGTTGAAATAATACTGTTTGGCTCTCTCTTTTTGGCTCTCTTAACCCGAGTTTCACCAATTGGCAAAACTGACCCCTGGACTACAAGTTTCACAACATGTGCAAAACGAGTCCCTGAACTTGTTAGTTTTAAAATTTTCAAAAACAGCCCCTGAACTTATGTTTCAGAAAATGGCAGACTTAGTCCCCGAACTTGTAAGTTCAAAAACATGTCACTACCACCCCCTGAACTTTCAAGTTCACAAAAAAGTTGACAAGTTCAGTCTGCGAACCCTTACGAATTGACAAACCTAGATATTTTTCTTCGGGTATTAACTGTGTAACCCCGGGATTGGATTTTCCTCGAGTTCTAATCGGAAGTAATCAGAAGTCGTCGTGATGATCCACACCTACAAAAACAAAGTGAAAGCGGTATCCAGAGTGACGTGGATCCGAGAACATTAGCACAACAAGCAAACAAATACAAGACACTCCCCCCTAGAATCATGCCTACTCTAGGATGCTCCCCCTACACACATGCGTACATTATACAGATTCCCGACTCCCCCTAGACCTCTGGCGGTAGGTCTAGCATTCCTAACTTGTTTAGAAGAAAGAAATGGTGTTTCTCATCAAACGGCTTAGTGAACAGATTAGCAACCTGAAGGTCACTTTCTACAAAATACAGTTCAATGTTACCTTTCTCGACATGATTCTTGATGAAGTGATATCAGATGTCGATGTGTTTCGTCCGAGAATGTTGAACTGGATTTTCCGTGATTTGAATCGCACTTTTGGAGTCACAATAGATAGGAATCCTCTGCATGGTGTATCCGAAGTCTGCCAGTTGGGTTTTCATCCACAGAATTTGTTAACAACAACACGCAGCGGCGACATATTCTGCCTCCGCCGTAGAGAGTGAAACACAGTTCTGTTTACGGGACGACCAACTAACCAACTTGTCCCCGAGGAACTGACAAGCTTCAGAGGTGCACTTTCTGTTCAGCTTACTGTTGGGTTTTTGGTGGACCTCGGACCAAACTGGTTCGAGTCACGGTTCGAAAAACAAACTGTTAATTCGAACATCAAACCAAACTGGTTTGATCAGCGGAAGCATAATTGTGTAAAAACCCGAAAGCACATGATCTTTTATTGTTTATCTAAACAGTCATATAATCCGGGGTTTAGAAAGCTTACTTGAATTGCTTGAGCTTGATCCACCCGTGATAAACCTTACGAACGGATCTTCTAGCCGATCAACAACTCCGAATTCTCGAACGAAAACACGAACTTCCTCCGGTTCGTGGTTGAAGTCGACGCAGAGGGAGAGAGAGAGAGAGACTAGGTTTCTATGGTTGTGGGAATCAATTATTGGAATCAATGAATGAATGAAAAAGGGTTTGCCTTGACCGAATATTTATACTGATACAAACAGTATCTGTATCATATTCTGTTTCCTTTTTCCAGTAATTATCCATAAATAATTCTTTCTTTTCCACTAAGAAAGATTATTTCCATATATAATTATCCATATATAATTCTTTCTTCTTCACTAAGAAAGATTTATTCCATATATACAACTAATATATTAGTTAGGATAATTACCATATATAACAAATATTAATTAAAACCAGTTATATATTTATTTAACTAATAAATATATAATCCCTGTTTAATTAATAATAGAAACCTTTAACTTTGGAGTTTCTTACAGAAAACACCCAATAGATTTATAATTGACTATTATAAATCTTTTCTCTCTATACTGGAGTTATTTTACTTGTTCGTTTTACAGGCCTCACAAGTGTGACCCTCAAGTGTCTTATAACATTGGATGTGTAGTCTGGTTTGTCAACTTCTGCACATAATTACTAACAGACTCCCACTTGTGCAAGTTGGCAATACCGGCTTGACCACACGGACCTAAGGAGGCCCCTAGACAGGCACTTAGGCTAACCAGGTTATAAGCACTCTTATACCCAGGTAGGTGATATCATCCCTTTTAAAGGATACAACATTTATGAACACACTGTTCACAAATCGGGTATAACTAGGCTTTTCCTTTTGCAACACGATATTTCAATTTTGAGTACGAGCATGGATATAGTCAACTCAGAATACTCAAGATTATGTTCATGACTATCCGACTTCCAACTGATTGGTAAACGACAAAGAACAAATCAGTTCGTTTGGGCATGGCCATGCACTTCATCAGTTCTTGTAGTCAGTCAAGGGGCCCGGAAATATCTCTCTTCATAGAAGAGGTGCAAATCCCTTCTTGCATATCTGCATTTGTCACCACGACTTCCGCTGAATCTAGTTACGCCCCGTATGACCACCCTGTTACGGTGTGATGTTAGAACGTACTAAGTATCCAGTAGTCCCCGTGATTCCAAACCAGATACCTCAGGTATTGAGGACAACCTACTGTGAGATTTACTTATGACAAAATCCATGAAGTAATCTCAACCCGCGGATCACATCCGATATTCGCTGCTCTATCGAATATTCGTGCAGTTTTTGGTCTACATCGCTTGTAGCTGTTACTCTGTTTTATAACTACCCAAAAACTCACGATGACTTTAAAACCCTATCAGGTTCCCACCTTGATAAGTTGTCACGGATAATTTCAAATAAAACTTATACTAGTTTTATTCCCGGATCAAAAACATGCTAAGTATAAAAGAAACAGAGAAACTAATTTTGTATAGTCCATATTCCACTCTGTAATAATAACAAAATTAATAGCATTTCTAAGTTACTTTTATGGTGTCTATTCAATGTGTACTTTATACTTGGTTTAAATGAAGTATCACCTTCCTTCAATTTAAACCCTTCGATTAGTGTTTACCATCCTAATCAAAGAAACAACCAAAAACAACACAAGTTATTAAATAATAATTTTTAACTTGGTTCTGCTAGTTTTGTTTTGCAAACACATTTAAACAAAATCTAGACTTTTCTTTACCATATTGCCTAAATCTTGGAGATACTGGAACAACTCCAAGTTTCTTGAATATGTAAAGTCAATTCCGCAACTTTCCTTAGTTGCTGTGTAGATAAAGATTTCTACCTGAAATCTGACAAAATTTCCATTTACCAAACTGGTAAATTCCAGGAAATTTATCCTAGTGTTCTACAACACTTGATGGTCTAAAAAGGATACTTGAATATCTTTATTACAACACATATAATTATTGATTTTCTTAAAGTCAAAACTTTGACTTTATTGTTTCGAGACTTTGAAACTCTTGATCTAACCTTTTTGACTTAAAAGAATAGATCATATTTCTCATGAATTCTTATCCTCTCTGGATTATGAATTCCTAGAAATACAAATCAATAATATAACTTTTATTCTTTATCGGAAACATAGATAGAGAATAAATTGGGCTCCCACTAACCTATATGAAAACTGATTATTACTTAAATTTGATGCTTCATTGACTTAGTCAAGACTTGACTATTTAGTCAATTTTATTTTTTAAGTAATAAGTTTAAAACTATAAACTTGAATTTTACTATTCATAAAACTTAACTGGATCTTATTAGATCCCTAATTCCAAAACTTGGAATTTACTAGTTTTATAAATACTGATACTATCAACGTCATCTGTGATAATATCCTAAATTCCCTTTTTGAAACATATGAGTAATTTGAACTTGACTACAATATACTTGTTATAATCATATTACTCGTAAATGTTTTATTCCAAAAACACATTCCTATAAAATAGTACTTCGTGTGTTTTTGACAGTTTTCATATATTACTTCGAATTACTAAATTTTGAAGTATATTTGTTAGTGTGGTAGACAATATCTAGGATCAACAAACTGAATCAAGTCTATCTTGACTTAGGTTCAAGGCAAAATTAGATATATATAAATCAAGACAATAATTTTAAATTTAAAATATCAAAATCCCATAAATTTAAAAACAACCAATATTTCAAAACTATCCAAAATAAAATGTTTTAAAATGATCTTAAAATGTCTTGATAATATCTAAAAGAAATCTTGTCTGATCCTTGGGACCCGGGCACTTCATTTCTCCTGACCACCTGCAAACAAACATTTGCTCTAGGTGTCAGTTAACTTGTAAACTAACAAGTAGTAATGATAAACTGAAGCAGTCATAAAACGTCCTAGGTGTTTATACCTGTTTCATGACGCTTCGGGCAATTGTGTCTCCAATGTCCGACCTCATGACACGTAAAGCATCGATTCTCGGTCTTTGCTTTGTTGACTTTAACCTTTTTGCCCTTGCCCTTGCCCTTTCTATTGTCAACGGCCTTTGGTACACTCTGGCTGACCTGAACCTGGTCCTTGCCCTTGCTGGTGTTCCTTTGCCCCCTTTTCTTCTTCACTCCTCCATCCCTGACCATCAGAACATCTTTGGTCTTGGTCCCCGTCCCCATACTTTGTTCAGCAGTTTTTAACATGGAGTGCAATTCAGCTATGCTCCTTTCCATGTTGTTCATATTAAAATTCATCACAAACTGCTTGTAATCATCGGACAATGAATTAAGTATGGTATCCGTTGCCAACTGCAACGGAACTGGGTGACCTAACCTCTCTAGGTGGTCAAGTAGCCTCTTCATTTTCATAACGTGGGCACTGACAGAGGTCCCCTTGGCCATTTTGCACGCGTTTAGAGCCCTCGTGGCATCATAACGCTCTGTGCGAGCTTGCGTTTGAAACATGTCCCTCAGCTGGCGGATCATGTCGTAAGCATTAGTGTTCATGAGCCCTGTTTGTAGTTCTGGGCTCATAGTCGCAAGCATCAGGCAGCCAACATCCAGCAAATCATCCGAACGCTTTTGATAAGCATTTCTGATTGCCGTACTAGCATTTGCTGGTGGGGCCTCACCTAGAGGTTCTTCTAGGACATACCACTTTCTCTCGTGCCTGAGCACAATCTGGAGATTGCGCTCCCAGTCGAGAAAATTTGGACCAGTGAGTTTGTCCTTTTCTAGGATGGAGCGAAGAGAAAGGTTATTGGTGTTGGTAACTGTGTTTGCCATCTACACATTTAAAACTTGGTTTTAGTACCTTTGAATAAACGGTTCCGAATAAATATCAATAAACCCTAAAATGATAAATATCGGACTAGGATCCTTATTTCATACGTCCTGATGCGCGGTTTGCTCACGCCCCACCAGGCCCGTACTATTTCGGTAGGTAAGGACTTTTACCAATCATATCTAACTGACATGACTCCTAGATCTTTTCGGGACATCGGATAAACCGTACATGTTTTAGTCCCTCTTAGTGCTCTTTGGCCCGGTACCACCCGGTGAATTGTAACAATTACCAAAATAGATCTTACCATTTTGAACTGGATGTACTCTGGTCGGTACCACCCGTTATCGCAGAGTCTTTTCATCCCCTTCAGTTTGGGGTTTGAACGTGGGTGCTAAAGGTTCGACTCCTTCGAGCCCCAACGTACCTTACGCCAAAGGTGTCCACAAATGGGTTGCACTACTGATCTATGATTTTATGGGTTTTAACTAAGTTTTTGAAAAACTTTAAATTTCCAGTATTTTTAAAATCGCTATTAAAAGCTGATTGTCTTAAAGGCATTTGTTGTTCTAAAACTAACTGTTTTAAGAAACAAACGATGTTTAAAACTAACTGTTCTAAAACTTACTTGCTAATAAAACTAACTGTTTTAAAAGCATGCCTCTTATAAGAAAACAATCTTATAATGGTTTTAAAAATAATTTTACCATCTAAAAATGTTCATAAAATGGTAATTTTAGGCCTTTTAAAACCAACCTCGTGATATAACTAGTTTTATAAAATAAGACCTAATTTTAAAAGACATTTGATAAAACCTAAGCATGTAATATCAATAATCACGAGCAAGCATAATAATCACAATCATGCAGTTAAAGAAACAAAAACAAGCAATTATTGATTTGCCAATTAATTCCTAAAGGACCAAAATTGTCCTAAAACTATTTTCTTCCGATCTCCCCGCGTAGCTCCGATCTCCTTGCGTAGCTCCCACTGGCCTCGGCATCTCTTGACGGAACTCCGGGAAAAGAAAAAGAAAAATCTATCCTAAAGGTCATTTTGCAAGTTTCCAGGGTTGAAAGTGTCACGCATGTTTGGATTAAGCGTCTAAATTGGCAATCTCTATAATTACTATATATATATACTAATCTGATGTATGTATATAAACATTTATCCAAGCAAGTTTTATAGAGCAATAAAGCATATAAAATAAAGCATTAAACAATCCTAGATCCGTTAAAATTATTTCGTTTATCATAAACCATGGTATTAACTGATTTATAAAATCAAACTGTTTTGTAAATCGAAACTAATATTTTAATCTGAAAACGGCTTTTAACTAATTTATAAAATACCCAAGATTTATAAACTATAAATCTATTTTATAAAATAAAACCAATTTTCTAAAATATTCGCTTTTATCCAAAAACATATCAAACCGGTCACTCCGGACCAACTGGTCGGAATATTAAATACTGGCCTAAAAACTGTGTCGTGGTTCGACCAACTGGTCAAACATGACATCCGGCCCATTTGACCAGAACCAGGTCAAATAACTGGTTTGATTAACACAGGGATAATTAAAATCCCTTAAAACATCTTTATGAAATTAGTCTTGGGAAAAAGCCTAAAACCCGATAAACCTAATTGGGCCTATAACGTGGCCCAAAAGTCCATGGTTAAGCCCATTATCGAAAAACGATAAGTTTTGGGCTTGGTTACCGCAAACTCGGTGACAATTGGTAACACCAAAGTGCCGCCATCGTCATTCACCGGAGACGACAGCCGCGCACCACACCACCACCGCTCCGCGATCGACGACGGCAGAACAGCCGCCGTCCTCGTCTTCGGCCGGTGACTAATCACAGCCACCATGGACCACCGCCACCACCACGGGGCTGGGTGGTCGGCGACGATGACAGCAAACAGCCACCACCGTTTGCCTTGGCTGTCGATCGAACAAACCCATGCCACTGCCGCCATTGAACTAGCGGCCGGCGGTTGCCGATAACCACCATCGTCACCACTGTCGCCAATAACCACGGCCCCCACCACCGTAATTGATGCGGTTGTGTCACCACACGCCAAAACGGCGCATAGCCAGTGGCGATCGCTCCTGCCGCCATGCCGCCGTCACCACTACCGCTCACCACCGCCACGGATGCGGCTTCTGGTGGTCGCGGTCCACTCGGCGCACCACCAATCTGGTGGTTTCGACTTGAGAGCCACAGCCACCGTATCGTGGTGGCGATCCAACCATCACCGCTCACCGCCGCCACCGTTGTAACTCTCGGTGGTTGCGGTTTTGATCAAAAACGACCATCGCCGCCGCTAGGCACGGCCGTGAGGCAGCCTAGCGGCTCGGCGGTTGGTTCTCGCCAATTGACGAACACACCGCCACCCCCGATTACCGTGGCCACCACCGAACTGGTGGTTTCTGGTGGTTTTGGCTTTAAACAGAAACGACTACCACTGCCGCTAGGCACGGCCGTGAGGCAGCCAGCGGCGGTCGGTCTCGGCCATCGATTATTACCGCCACCACCGTGGCTTTCGATGCCACCGCCAATCACCATGGCCACCACCGAACTGGTGGTTCAGCCGCGGTTCAGATCATTGTTATCTGACGATCGGGTCATGGTTCGTGGTTTCTTATGGAAATCTTTGCGATAAACTTAAAACAAAATTTTAACGAATCTATTCAATTATCAGATAAAGCAATTTTATGCAAACAGATAAAATTCAGGGTTATCAGATAAAACAATTTTATACAAACAGATAAAATTCAGGATTATCAGATAAAACGATTTTATACATAAACAGATAAAATTCAGGATTATCAGGTAAAACAATTTTATACATAAACAGATAAAATTCAGGATTATCAGATAAAACAATTTTATACATAAACAGATAAAATTTAGCAAACTGATAAAACCAAAAACAGATAAAGGTTTAATCTTTATACAAAAACTGATAAAGATTAAAACTTTATACAAACAGAAACGAGATAAACAATAAGAAAAACCAATGGCTCTGATACCACTGTTGGGTTTTTGGTGGACCTCGGACCAAACTGGTTCGAGTCACGGTTCGAAAAACAAACTGTTAATTCGAACATCAAACCAAACTGGTTTGATCAGCGGAAGCATAATTGTGTAAAAACCCGAAAGCACATGATCTTTTATTGTTTATCTAAACAGTCATATAATCCGGGGTTTAGAAAGCTTACCTGAATTGCTTGAGCTTGATCCACCCGTGATAAACCTTACGAACGGATCTTCTAGCCGATCAACAACTCCGAATTCTCGAACGAAAACACGAACTTCCTCCGGTTCGTGGTTGAAGTCGACGCAGAGGGAGAGAGAGAGAGAGACTAGGTTTCTATGGTTGTGGGAATTAATTATTGGAATCAATGAATGAATGAAAAAGGGTTTGCCTTGACCGAATATTTATACTGATACAAACAGTATCTGTATCATATTCTGTTTCCTTTTTCCAGTAATTATCCATAAATAATTCTTTCTTTTCCACTAAGAAAGATTATTTCCATATATAATTATCCATATATAATTCTTTCTTCTTCACTAAGAAAGATTTATTCCATATATACAACTAATATATTAGTTAGGATAATTACCATATATAACAAATATTAATTAAAACCAGTTATATATTTATTTAACTAATAAATATATAATCCCTGTTTAATTAATAATAGAAACCTTTAACTTTGGAGTTTCTTACAGAAAACACCCAATAGATTTATAATTGACTATTATAAATCTTTTCTCTCTATACTGGAGTTATTTTACTTGTTCGTTTTACAGGCCTCACAAGTGTGACCCTCAAGTGTCTTATAACATTGGATGTGTAGTCTGGTTTGTCAACTTCTGCACATAATTACTAACACTTACAACCTGCATGATCTGAATATGTGTAGGCGATTAGTTCAAAACCAGAATCCTTTGGGTACCAAAGGCCAAAGTCCGGTGTGCCCTTCAGGTACCTAAGGATTCTTTTGATAGCAGATAAATGTGATTCACGAGGATCACACTGAAAACGAGCACAGACACCCGTGGAGAATATGATATCAGGTCTACTAGCCGTGAGATAGAGCAAGGAACCAATGATTGCCCGATAATTCTTCTGATCTACCGGCTTGCCAGATGAATCAGCATTTAGTTGAAAATTCTTGGGCATTGGTGTAGCAGCAGAGTTTGAACCATCGAAATCAAAACGTTTGAGTAAATCATGAACGTATTTACATTGGTTTATAAAAATGCCGTCAGGGCGTTGTCGAACTTGAAGTCCTAGAAAGAACGTCAACTCGCCCATCATGCTCATTTTAAACTGTGATTTCATGGTGTTCTCAAACTCCTTGCACAACTCAGGCTTCGTAGATGCAAAAATGATGTCATCCACGTATATCTGTACTATAAATAAATCACTACCTGATCTTCGAAGAAATAAGGTGGGGTCGATTGTACCTTTCTTGTAGCCAGCTCCAGTCAAGTAAACAGTAAGAGTTTCATACCATGCTCGAGGAGCTTGCTTGAGACCGTAAAGCGCCTTGTCCAATACATAGACATGAGATAGATACCTCGGATCCACGAATCCTTCAAGTTGTTCGACATATACCTCTTCTTGAAGAACTCCGTTTAAGAAGGCGCACTTGACATCCATCTGGTAGACAGTCATGTTTTTGTGCGCGGCATATGCGAGGAAGATCCGAATAGCCTCAATCTTGGCTACAGGCGCAAACGTCTCGTCATAATCGATACCCACTTGTTGGTGATACCCTTTGGCGACCAACCGGGCCTTATTTCGGATAATAAGGTCGTTTTCATCTTTCTTGTTCCAAAAAATCCATTTCAAGCCAATAATGGATTTTCCCCATGGTCTAGTCACCAAACGCCACACCTTGTTGCGCTCGAACTCAGCCAACTCTTCTTGCATTGCCCGTACCCAGTCTGGATCGGAGAGAGCTTGCTGGACATCTGACGGTTCAAAATCACTCAAGAACCTGCCAAAAAGAATCAGGTTGTTAACATTCTTCGAAGATCTGGTCTAAACAGATTAAGAGGGACTCCCGATGATCTGGGAGGAGGGGTCATCTCTAGTCCACTTTCTGGTATGTTGGAGTGTGACATACACTTGCTGATTGTTTGATGCATCGTTCTCGTCGTGCACTGCTAAGACCTCTGACTGGTTCCCACTTGAAGAGCCTTCTTGAAGATTCGTCAATGGTTCTACGTTAAGAACAACATCCAACCGGGGCTCCCGTACTACCTGAGCATAGGTTCTTTGAGTGGAGCTCGGTGAAGGTAGAGGAGCGTCTTCAGGAATGGGTGCAAGAACAGGGTGTGTTGTTTGTTCACGGACGGGTTCCGGTGAAGCAATAGTTGGAGGTTCTGTTGAAGAAGTTTCAGGGGGAGAGACCACTGACTGGTGTCACTGAATATGTTGAAGTACTCGATGATGGCTCTGTACGAATGCATCAGATGACACAAAAGTGGTAGTTGAACCAGCTTGAGCAGGAACTACGATTGGTCCAGTAAGAGTAGGTAGATCGTAGTCTGCAAGGTCTATGAAGTCTGAAGCAAAAGAGTTAGAAGCAGAATCTGTGATCGGTGGTGCGGTAGACAGGTCAGGCAATAAGGCAGTTGGATTACTAGGGCAAGCATTAGAATATGTTTCAGTTTCAGAAAAGTCAACATTTTAGCTTTCCAAGATGGTTCGGGTGCGTTTGTTGAATACCTGATAAGTCTTTGAGTTATGTGAGTATCCAATGAAGATAGACTCATCAGACTTAGGGTCAAACTTACCCAAGTCATCTCGGTCATTAAGAACATAGCATTTACATCCAAAAACTCCAAAGTAATCGATGTTAGGCTTACGCTGTTCGATCATCTCGTAAGCGGTTTTACCGGTCTGCTTAACGATCAGAGTCCGATTTTGCATGAAGCATGCTGTAGAAATGGCTTCAGCCCAGAATGATTGTGGAACACCTGAGTGACCCATCATGGATCTCGCTGCTTCGACCAACTTCCGGTTTTTCCTTTCTACAACTCCATTTTGTTGAGGAGTGCGTACCGTTGAGAAATTATGAGAGATGCCCACATCTTTAAGGAAGGATTGCAGCTTTGAATTCCGAAACTCGGTCCCGTTGTCGCTACGTAGCTTCTTCACTTTGCGACTCAACAGAATTTGAATCCGAATGATGAAGGCGATTATCCGATCAGCAGCGTCAGATTTGGCTCGTAGAAACTCAAGCCAAGTGAACCTTGAGAACTCATCAACGACAACTAGCATGTATTTCTTTCTGGCTAGGCTCTCGACTCTCATAGGTCCACACAGATCCATGTGAATCATGTCAAGTGGACTTTTGCTGTTGGTATCTATCTATGGTGGATGCGAGCTTCTTCTCATCTTTCCTTTTTCACACGCAGGACATAAGGTGTCCTTTGAAAGACGAGTCTCCAGTAGTCCCTTGACCATGCGTTTTGAAACCAACTTGTTCATATCCTTCAAATTCTGATGACATAGCCTTCTGTGCCATAACCAACTGTCCTCCTTAGACGCCTTGGAGAGCAAACAGATTGCATTCATTGGTTCAGAGAGTGCTTCAAACTGAGGGTGTGTCTGAGGGATTGAACGAAAGACGGTGGAATATAGATTGCCATTCCTTCGTGCACTGAGAACAACATTACCGTCTTCATCGTTCACATCACTTCCATACAAGAACTGTTTCACCCAGTAGCCATTATCACAAAACTGGCTTGAGCTAAACATGTTGTATCCTAATCCCTCGACATACCGTACATCCTTAATGATGTATCTTCCATCGTGATCTTCCCGTAACCCAACATTGGCATTGGAGTCTTGTCTGCCGTTTTCATATATCCCTCAAACCTTTCAACATAGTCGAAAAGGAAGGACCTTTGACCAGTCATTTGTCTATATGCTCCAGAATCAAAGTACCACACATGACTGACCTGCAAAATGGATTAAGCTTGTTTAGGGACCCATTGTCAAATGGGTTCCTTAGGGTTAGAGATAGATGAAACTGTCGGTGTAGTCCCCTTTTTGGATTTCTCCTTAGGCGCAGGGGACTTCACTAACGAAGAGGATTTAGATTTCCCTCTTTTCCTTCCCTTTCTCTTTCGAGAACTGACATTAGAATTATGAGCATTAAGAGAATTAGCCACACCATAGCGCAAAAGATTATCAAACATAGAACACATGTCATTACGAAAAGCATCAAAACATTATTCAAGTTACGATTACTGTTTACATATATGTTTGATTTAAATCCTACACTAGGTGGGGCATTGCCTAAACCCGCATGGCTAGGACCACGCCTCTTAGGGAAAGCAGAAAACTTGTTGTTCCTTTCTTGATGATCCTTTCTCGGTGGCTTCATATTCTTTCCACCATCTTTCCTTCTCGCATCTGCATTAAAAGCATGGTGTAAGTTAGAGCACGGTTTAGTAGAAATGGATTTGCCACCTTTTTTAGATGATGGTTTTAAAAAATTAGGTTTTGTGGAAGTGAAAGGTTGATTAGATTTTAATCGAGATGTCTCACCCACTTCAAAGGTACTCGAATTAAAGTCAAGACCTTGAATGGGTTTGACTGAGGCACGAGAGATTTTGAATTCTTCTTCTGTAGTCCCTTAGGTGTGTGAGGCTTAACTGACTTCTCCTTGTCAGTACCTACACATTTTTTACCCTTGGGGTTACTTGTCTCAGAACCTCAAGCTTGTGACTCAGCACACTTCTCAGGTTTGGAAACAACAGGTTTCTTTTTCTTAGGAATAAAACCAGAAGGATCATCATTTTCATCTAAAAATACCTTCACCTCATATTCAATGTTGGGATCTAGGTCCAGCTTGGGCTTGGGCTTTCTTATCCTATGGCTAAGGACAAGGGATGTCTCATCATCATCTGAATCCATCGAGTAAAAGTTCTTAAAATTAAGTAATTTCTTTTTCAAAAGAGATATAGACACATCTTGATTGACAAAGGTTTGGCGATACATCATCTCCTTTTCATAAAGCAATTCTTTTTCTAACTCAAATTGAACTTCTTGGATGATGAGGCGTTTTTGAAGATCTGCAAATTTGGTTTTGAAAACAGTGAAAGAAGAACTTGCGGTCTCACACTCCGAAGAAAGCCTAATTCTCTCGGTGTTAGCCTCAAGTAAGTCCTTTTCCAGAGTGTTTATCAAGTGGTCTTTTTTTGAGACAATGACTCTTAAGATTCAGAATTTGATGTTGACAGGCATCTAGATCCATGACCTTCAATCTAAGTCCAAACACCTCCTTTTCTAGCTCAACTAGGTCGGGACTCTTAGTTGCAGAAACATCTGTGGGTGGGATAACTAAGGTCTCCTCAGATAATTCAATTTCCCTAGTGGCATAGCCAGTGTTTAAATCGGCATAGTTTATGGGAGGCATAGCTACACAAGGGGTTCTAGACATGATACATTCCCAAGATGGGTCGGTATTGTCAGGATCTCTAGCCGGAATGAAAATAGGTCTATTGGCAGCGGGACTGGTGGGAGGACTGCTAGTGGTGTTGTTTGACGGACTTGTGGTTCTAGTGATGGTCTCACCGTTAATGACTTCGGTGTAGGTGATAGTCTGTCTAACAAACTCCTCAGTAACATGTCCTCCTACAAAGGCTGGCTTAGGCTTGGAAGCGGCCATATCCTCAAAGTTGTACAGATTTGAAGGTGCTTTTTCCAAAACATGATTCTCGGCAAGTCCTAGTCCAGGTCTAGCTTTGTAAAAAGGATTTTTGTTGGCATGCTTGGTGAGGATACTCAGAGTCTGTTCAGATTGTCCTCGTTTAAAATTGTTGTCCTCGAGCTCTTGGATTTTTGAGAAAAGTCTAGTTCTTTCTTCAGAAAGTAACTGAAATTTGATTGAGAGATCCCCATGATTACTGTTAAGTTCCCATGTGATTTTTGAAGAGATAACAATTTTTTTGACAAATTTGACTCTCTAATACCAGACTCAAGTACATCTCGATTATAATTCAACGTCAAGTCTTCGAGAGAGCTCTTATAAACAGCACTGTCAATTCTAAATTTCGTGACGAGAGTTCTTTCCGATTGGAGATCTTTCTCTAAGTCACAAATTTTAGCTTCTAACAGTGAGATAGTATCAGTTATATGAAGGATAGAGGATACCTTAGAAGTTTCGTTGTCGTGGTGAGTGCTAGGACCAACACCATCCGGTCCTTCAAAGTCTGCCATCAAGCAGTGCCCTCTCACCAGTTGATCTTCCTCATCCGAGCTCTCCTATTCACAAACCCAGTTTTCCTCCTCCACCAGCAGCGCAACCCCTTTTTCTTTCTTCCTCAATAGGGCAGCCTTTTCTCGAAGTAAGCTACATCCTTGTACTTCACCGTGCAGTCCTTAGCATAGTGTCCCGGTTTGCCACACTTGAAGCAATTGGGACCTTGTCCATCAGATCTTGGAAGTGGAGCTTGCTGAGGAGTGGGGTTTTGGTTGATGGATTTCTATGGCTGACTTGACTTCTGACCACCTTGGTCAACGGGGATTGGATGATCTTTCCAAAGGGATTGTCTGTTGGAGCTGTTTCCTCATTGATCTGGCCTATGATGGTCACCTCCGTTGAAATTTCCTTTTCCACGCTCAATCCTTTCATCAGACCAGCGGTCGTTTCTTCCTTGCTCGTACCCATACTCAGATCTTTGCTCGTGTCTTCCACCTTCATGTCTACCTCCATATCCGCTCTCATAACCTTGCCTGTTGTATCCTGACTCAAGACCATACTATCTGGAATTTCCCCGATAGTTGTAGTCGGGATTTTGTCCACGCCAATTTCCCTGATAGTTGGAACCTCCTTGATAGTCTATGTAAGTGCTATCATGTCGGGGATTGTCTCTGAACCTTTCTGCTCGTTTCTTCCCTGATCATATGACCGATACTGTTCTCCCTGCTGATATCGTCCTCTTCCCTGCTCGTTGAACTGAAATCTGCCCGAAGAATGATGTCCCCCTCTTCCTTGACCCATTCGGTTTCCGCCTTGAAACCCTGATCCTCGAGAGCTGGTAAATCCTCGGTTTGCATTCAACCTTTGCACATTGTGTGAGATCAGGGCGAGGGATTCATTCATGATGAATAATTCTTCATCCGAGATTGTGATGATCATGGGGTCATCTGGGTGTTGCATGCCTTCGTTGAAGTTCTGATTGAACTCGTGGTTGAAATCTTCCGGATGTTGTGGAAGAGGCATGTTGTTGAACAAGGTTGGTTGAATTGGAGCAGAATTGGGTCCTCCAAAGGGCACTGCAAAGAGTTCCAGAGGATCAATTCCCCTTTTTGATCTGCCACCAGTGATGTACTCCTCGTGTTTTACCATCATACTGAAGAGGTCATGCAGTCCCATAGGTCCCAGATTTCTGCTTAGCTGGATATTGATGGCCATGTTTTGCCATTCGTGAGTGAGGTTTTTCAGGAACTTGACATTGACCTCGTACTTGGTCTTCTCCACTCCCAATCTTCGTAAATCATTGACAAACGAGTTCAGACGTTGGTAAGACTCTGTCAGGGATTCGTTCTCCCGAGCTCTGAATCCTTCGAAGGCATTCAGTGCACTATCCTTTTGGCTTTCTAAGGCCGTGTCTCCGCCTTGCATCTGTTGTTCAATCTATAGCCACACATCCCTTGCGTTCGTCAGGCTGTCTACTAGCCCATACATGTCGTTAGGGAGTGCCATGATAAAGAGAGTGAGAGCACGTTTGTCGATGAGATGACGCTCTATCTGTTCTGGGGAGTACATATCAACCGGTTTCTCCACGACGTAGGCTGGTAGCGCTGGGCAAGTATCCATGCGAGGAACTGCTACTACAGTGATGGTAGGTCTGATCGGGCCCTCACGGATGGACTTCATGAGGTTTTCGTCGAGAAGGTCTAGGAAGTGGATCATCCGACGCTTCCACTGCTGATATTCGCCCATTACAAGAACTGGCGGACGAGTTTCTGACCCAATGCCGATAATCTCTTTCGACATCTTGATCTCGTAACAAGAGGATCTCCTTCGAATAAATGACTTGGTTTAAAAGGAACTTTTGAAAAACACTGTTGCTTCGAGTGCCTCGTGACACAAATAGCTTGAGAAAGTTTGGATTTTCGAAAAACGGCTAAGTGTCGAATTTGAGACGAAAATTGAAAATTTTCGGGCTCAAAGAGGCGAAATCCGACTCGGAAAATGGTGTTTTCCAACTCGGATTTGGCACACGAAGTCCGATTCGGGAAATAGTAATTCTCGACTCGGATAACAGGATTTCCCGATTCGGGTTATGACAAAACCCGATTCGGAAAATGAAGCTTGATGAAAATAAAGGAGCAAGACCCCGATTCGGGAAATGGGTGAAAGCCGATTCGGGAAAAGGACACTATCCCGAGTCGGAAAATTTGAACTGATGATCAGCTCAGGTATTCCGAGTCGGAAAACCTGTCCAGAAACTCCGAAAAATACCTCAAAAATCGACCAAAACACTTAAAGAATCAGTGTTAAGAGCTCCAATTGATGAAAAACTTGAGTAAAAACCTTATGGAACCTCTTAACATTTAAAATCAATCCTAAAAGTGTGCTTTTAGAATCAAAATGACCCAAAAAGTTTGATAAAAAAGTTTTCAAAAAGTTTGTGAAATCAATCAAAACAACCAAGAGATCTATCAAAGGAAGGCTCTGATACCAATTGTTTGTCCTAAAACTAATGAGAATCAAGATGGAATAGAAACATTGTTGATAAGATAAAGATCAATCAAAGTATATAACAATGGAATGCTTGTTTTCTTTGAATATATTTCTTGAAGATGAAGTATTCCCAAAATGGCATTTTAAAACCCTAAACCCTCATATTCTATATATAAGGGGTAGGAATAAGACAATTACAAAAAAATCCTTGGAGTCTATGACTCCTCTAAAGGGTACCAAAGTTAACTAAACTAACGGAAACATGAAAGAACAAAACTAAATTAACAGATAAACCCTTGACTTCTTCACAACCCACAAGGAGGGTCTAACAGATGTCTTATTCTGCTATAACGTTTTATTCACCTGAGGATTCTCTCCGCCTCATTATGGGGAAATGGAAGCTTACAGGCCAAATTTTTCCAGTTTGAAAATTGCACCTTGACAATGTCTTGAGTGCACAGGGTAAGCTCTATGTGATCGAGAAACCCGTTTTGTTGATCCAGCTCTCCTAAGACCTGATGAAATGATAATGATTGTTGATGCTAAAAATCGCATCTACGGACGAATTAAGGTTCGCTTATGATTGTTATCCCGGCGAGAGAAAGGAAACTTCAATAAATAGTGCACAAGACAAAGAAGGAAAAAGACACGAGATTTTGGTGACGCGGAAAACCCCATCTAGGGTAAAAACCGCGGCCGACTAAAAAATAGTCGACGTTGAACTATATATCACCAATAAGGGGTGATATCCTTCGTAGTAGAATAGCTTATCTTACGTTTACAATGAAAAGGTAAACATAAGTCATGCGAAAGTAACGTGCGTCGTAAGTACAAATGTCGTATGTAAATAGTAAAGTACGAGTGAATTTGATAGATAAAGTAGATGATTCGGATGTTCGGTTGTCGGGGGTCTTCCAAATGAGCCGGGGTGCCCTTTATATAGTGCAAAGGTTGTAAGTTGTAACCGCTTGACATTTAATGCTCTTGATGACAATAATTGTAACGGTCGTAACGGTAGTTGTGCATTAATTGTGCTTTTAATCACGGTCGTCGGTTACATCTCCTTAATCCTGCATTAAACAGACATTAAAACGGCTGTTACAGGTTAGATAATCGCGATCTTACGAAATCTTAAGACGGTCGTACGACATCTTAAGACGGTCGTACGACATCATCGTAAGACGAACGACACAATCGTAAGATGATTTTTTTCTGCTGTATTTGGTCTTAAGAACTTTGTCTAAATACAAGATCTGTCCTGCAATATTTGATCTAACAATTTTGTCGGTCGAGCGTTAGAATTTGACCATAACAGTTAGCCCCCCAGATTTGAATTTCAAAGTCAGTTTGAATTTCAAATCTTATTTCAATGTCTCGACGATGATGGCAGGCTGCTCAAATTCGTATGATCTCCTGAAGACCATCAGGATACAGTGACCCCTGATCACCATCAGTATCAGGGCCTTCCTCACTTATCAGTATCCTGATTCTGAAGGACAAAGAACGTCTTTTATCTAATAAACAAAAGGATTATCCGCCTTTACTGACACATAGTACCAAAAGGACAGTCACTTTACTATTCCCTCCGTACTTATCAGACCTCAGCGCCACATCAGCTTTACCACCACCTTACCACTACCATACCATTTCATCCACAGCCGTACAGGTCATACCACTTGTATTATTTAAATAATAAAATATAATCTTTATATATATATATACATGTGTGTGTGTTTGGGATCGTTGCCGAAGCCGAACGGTACGCGAGTACCGGCCTTCCTCCCTACCGGTACCGTACCGGTTAACCGCGCTGGTGTTACCGGCGGTACCGGTACCGGTATCGGTACCGTCTCCATACAGGTGTGCCGCGGATGGCCTAAGGGTGGAAGTTGGTGGTGTGAATACATTTGTAGGATCCAGAAATAAGATCCACTGGAATTATGTGAGTGAGAGGAATGTGGACAGCAACCCCTGGGTAAAATTATCAAATCAAATAAAAAGCGAGTGGAGTAATAAATTTGTGGCGTGAAAATATCACTCGATGTAAGGCCATCCGCTGTCGCCACTACCCGAAGGAATCGGGTAGGATGAAGCCGACGGGTAGCTATAAGAACACCGCCGCGGGTGCCAGCGGGTAGGTGAGTTTCGGTTTCACCAAGCCGAAGGCTTCCACCCCCATCCCCACACCCCACTTCTCTCTCTTCTTAATCTCTATCTCTCTCTCTTCTTTCTCTCTCTTCTTTTATTATTATTTTTATTTAACTTATAATTAAATGATTTTGGGTTGATAGTGGCTGAATTGGGTAGTTTTGGGTAAAATAGTGGAAAACTGATGTGGCGCTGATGTAGCAGTTGAAACCATTGGGTACTAGTGGGTCGACAGCGGATGGACTAAGATTGTAAATAGCATTTTTTCAGTTTTTGGATAGTCATGACAGAATAAATGCAAACGGTAATAGAATGTTTTGACCGCGGTTTTGCTTATTTGCTACCATGAAAACAAAGTTTCCACGTTATTTCTTTCAAAGAAAACCCAACTTCCGAAGAAGGGGGCATTTTCCTAGTTTCCAGGAAGGTGTAAAGTCTGAACCACGCATGTAATTAAGTACTTAGTTCACTAATACCAAAAACTTTATCTTCATTTACTAATATATACACGCACATATACCAATATATACTTCAAAATTCATAAGAATTTACATGAGATTACAGGGAGCAGCAGATTGATTGATGATAATGAGGCTTGGGTTCATCTATTCTAATTCGCCACTGACTTTCTTGTTAGTTACATGGAAAGATTATTATATCATCAACAATTATCGTCTATTTTACGTCCTGGGTAACTTCAGTTCTAAACCAACATCTTTGTTTGATTTTTTGTGCATGTTGGATATCTTCCTAACTCTGTGTCTACACAGGTTTGGAGTTTAGTCGTTTCATGACGAGCTATGTGATTACTACCGTGTTAACATGGTATTTTACAATCCATGGTAATGATCTTGTGACGGCTACAACTTTGACCAACATCCACGATTCATTGTCATCGTTTTTCATGATATTTATGGCTCACTTAGCTGATTCAATTGTTGGAAGATTTCACACACTCTTGTTCTCTACTACTGCATATATCGGTGTAAGTATATTTCTCATAACCTCATTATTTAATAACAGTAGGTGTCCATTGTGCGCACTAGGGATAAGCTCGAAATCCCGAAACGAACCGGAACCATACCGGGATCGGGACCGGACCGATACCGGTATATGTTATACGGTACAGTAAACGGTTCTCGAATTTGGCCCCAATCGGTTTCGGTCCAACCGGTTTCGGTCCAACCGGTTTCGGTACGGGAAAAAACCGAAAAAAAACCGGTCCGGACCGGTTTAGGAAAACTGATAGTCATTTCAATTTTTTTGTAACAATTCATTTTCCAACTATTCCTTTTCTTAAGCATGATTCTCATTCATTTTCCAACCATTCCTTTTCTTAAGCATGATTCTCATTCATTTTCCAACCATTCGTTTTCCCAACCATGCATGATTCACATAATATAATTCAATTAAATCAAATCAAGCTAAATAAACCATATTATAAGTCTGAGGGGGTAAAATGTAACTTCTACAACTAAATTAATTAAAATACTACAAATTTATTGTTCATAAAATATTATAAGTTTAGGAGTGAAAATGTAAATTTTGAAAAATTGTCGTGAACATCCATCTGAATATGCAATATTCCTGATAAACGCAATTAAAATAACAATATGATACTTTTCACAATAGGTAATAAGATAATTAGATCAAAAAATATTCCATATTAGACTCATTTCGTCAACGATACGATTATAATGATGTAATTTGTTTAAACTGAAACACATTTTTTTAACATAATTTACCCAGTGTACAATATATGGCTAAAACGTGAAATGAAATATAGAAAACTAAAAGATATAAATGAATAAATATTATAAGTCTAAGGGGTAAAATTTAAATTTCACAACTACGATTATATATAATATACAATAAAATAATTAGATCAAAAAATATTCATTATTAGGCTTATTTCGAAAATATCGACGGCACGATTATAATGACGTAATTTGTTAAAATTAAAATGTATTTTTTAAACATATTTTCACGAATATACGACATATGGCTAAATCGTAAAAAAATATAGAAAACTAAAAGGTTTAAAGTCAATCAATATTATAAGTCTAAGGGGGTAAACAGTAACTTTTATAATTCGAATTTATTATAATAAAATTTTGATTAATGAGTTTGATTAAATGACGGTTTTTAACCTTTTTACTATTTTTGAGTAAAATATATAATTGTAATATATATGGTATAGAATAAGGTAATTAGATCAAAAAATATTCAATGTTAGGCTCATATCGAAGGTATCGACGATACGATTATGATGGCGTAATTTGTTTAAATTGAAATACATTTTTTAACATACTTTAGCTAGTATAAAATATATGGCTAAAACGTGAAATGAAATATAAGAAACTAAAAAGTATAAATTGAATAAAGATTATAAGCATAAGGAAGTAAAATATAAATTTTAAAACTAAATTCATTAAAATAATTTATTAATAATTTATATTAAATCTACTGCTCATATGTATTATTTTATATTAAATTTACTTTCAAACACTATGCCAAATGTATATATGTATAATATAATAAGTAGGAAGAGGGGGAGCATGGGAGATAGAATATGTGATAACTGATAACCAGTACAATATATTATATGACATGCCAGTGGTTTAAATACTACATGTCTACATGCATATGTTAAATATTTTTGCTGTCTTATGTTAGTTGTGATTTTAGTTACAAGTTTACATGTTAATCAATTCCTAATAGAATTACACGAAGTTTTTAAAATATTGAGCAAAATGTGTTACTATAGTATAAATAATAACATTATTTATTTTTATATTTACCATTTCATCAAGTATAACCTTGTTATGCTTGTTATTTTAAAAATATGAGGAGAGCAAAGAGTGGATCGCATTCATCTTGAAGTCCATTATCAAACTTATTTTCCAAGGAGTTACCAAGTGCGATAATTAGAGAAGCGAAAACCAATTAATATTTATATTATTTAAAAATATGAAGTTAAAAACAAGCTTGAGCACCAAGGATGAAATTACAAAGCTTAATGTTAGGAATATTTGTTAGTTGTGTCAATTTTGTAATTTGTTAAACTTAGTTGCCATTTATGTAATTTGCAATTAAAGGCCCAAGTGTTTAGGCCCATTTGAATTTAAAAAGCCTAGTCCATAGAGTTAGTATAAATAGGAGTAGTTTACCTCATTTGTACTTTCTCTACCTTCTTGATTCTCTAATCATTTTGAATGGAATGCAATCTATCTTGATCATTTGTACCTAGCATACACATCACATATAAAATCTAAGTGTTCTTGATTTGATTGATTTGGCACCCACAATTGGTATCAGAGCCTGCCACTTGCTCTTGATCCGTTGTGTTCTGGTTCTGGTGAAATCGATTCTTCAGACCTCAAGCATCGGGTACCGGGTCTACTCTTCAGACTTGGATTTTTTTTGGGCGTCAAGTACTTTCTTCAGACTAGAGTTTCCAGAATTTCTCTAAGTCTTCCTTCAATACCCCCAGATCTGAACCTTCAGATCCAACCTTCAGATCCAACCTTCAGATCTGAACCTGACCTCCTGATCAGACCCCGACCTCCAGAACTGAATCATTTTCAAGATTTTCACAAGTCTTGAAACCTTTCACCAACCAATTCACCTGATCATACTAAGTGGTTTAAGATCCACAATCAATCTTTAATCATGAACACACGTGATGCATTAGCGATCGGGTCCGACACCCGTCGTCCGGTACTGTTCCGTGGAGACTTTTCGCAATGGAAGTCACGATTCTTAGACTTCGTGGCAAAACAACCTCTTCACAAGCAAATCATGGAGTCCCTCAAGAATGGACCCGTGAAGTACTACACTGAAATTCCAGCAGTCCCTGATGGTAATCCACCTATTGTAGGAGGTATAGTGGAAAAGGATGAAACAAACTTCACCCCTGAAGAAGCCAACCGAGTCAGAGGTGACATTCTTGCCAAGTCCTATCTCATTCAGAGCCTGCCTAATGAGATATATGCTAACATTGTCTGCAATGACACCGGAAAGGCTATGTGGGATGAGATCACTAGCCTAATGCATGGGACTGAGAAAGGCATACAGATGAAAAGAACTAATCTTCTGACTAAGTTTGCTACCTTCAAAGGTCGAGAGGGAGAATTGCTAGAAGATACCTATCACAGGTTCTGTACCATGATCAATGAGCTCCGGAAGAACAATCTCAAGAAGTCTCAGTTGGATATCAATATCCAGTTCATCAACTCACTCAGGTCTGAATGGAGGAGATTTGCTTCCAATCTTCAACAGAATCGCAACTTGGAAGATCTTGATATTCATGAGTTGTTTGAATTGCTGAATCATAACCAAGATGAGGTACTTGAAATACTTGGTACCGAGAAGAAACCAGAAAAGTATACCGATCCACTTGCCTTAGTCGTTGACAGAAGACAATACTCATCTGGGAGATCATCAAGATATGAAGAAGACTATGATATTCCTTCCGACATCGGTGAAAGAGGAAGTGAATCTGATGAAGAGATGAGTGATATGAAGAAAGCATTGGCATTGATCACCAGAACAATGGCCAAAAGAACTTCAAGGAAACCTTTGTCTTCCAACAATCATAGGTATTCCAGTGGCAGAAGGTATGAAGCTCGGGACAGGTATGAACCAAAGAATGATGCTCGAAGGTATGAGAGGGCAACTGAGACAAATAACAGGAGGTATGAAGATTCTAGAGAGCGGAGGTATGAAGAGCCGAGGGAGAGAAGATATGAAGAAAGGAGGTATGAGGATCCCAGAGATAGAAGATTTGATGAACCAAAGAGGTATGAAAGAAAACCTGAGCCAATGAGGTATGAACAAGGTGGTAGAACTGACTACCAGAAGCCTGAGGAAGCTGCTAAACCAGAAGACAAGGGCAAAGAGGTGAAGAAAGCTGATGGAGGACCAACCTGCTTCAAGTGTGGAAAGCCTGGTCATTTTGCCAAGAACTGTACCAATCATGTTTCAAAGTATGACTACTACAAAAACAAGATGAACCTGGCCAAAAGACAAGACGAGGGACATGCCTTGTTAGCTGAAGATGAAGCCTGGTTGCAGATGTCCAGTGATGATGAGGAAAGAGGACTTGTCTGCATGCTTGCTCAAGATGATGCGTGGAATGTGGATAGTGATGAAGGAAAGGAAGATCAACTGTGCTTGATGGCTGATGTAGAGGAACAGTATTCAGAAGACAGTGATAGGGATTACAATGATGTTGACTCAGATCATTCCGATTCATCTTCTGAGGTACTCCCTGACCCATACATTGAACTTGAAAATCAAGTAAAAAGTCTCGCACAAAAGGTATCTGAGTATGAAAATAAGATCAAACAAGCTAACAAACGAACCACAATTGTTGAATCCAAATTAGCTAGTGAGCATGCCTTAGTTGTAAAATTCTCTACTGAACTAGCTCATTCCAAAGAAAAGGTAACCACTCTTACTCTTGCAAACAAAACCTTAGAAGATAAAGTTGCCAGTCTGAATGATAACATCTCAGACTTGCAAAAGAAGCTTCATGAGGCTGAAGTTTTGAGTAGAGAAAGTTTACAAAAATATGAAGTGATTTTTGCTCAAAGAACAAACCTTTTTGCTAAAATAAAAGACATGGAGGACAAATTTTTAAAGAGAGGCCAGACTGATCAAACCATTCACATGAATCAACCCAAAGAGTTCAATTATTACAATCCAAAGGAAGGCATTGGATATAAAAGTCCATGCTACCTGAAGCGTGCCATATCCAAGACCCCTACCTTGTATGATCTGAGGTACATGAGTCTTGGATACAAAATTATTTTCATGAAAGAGTCTGATGACCCTGAACAGTTGAAGGAAATTGAGAAGAAAGAAAAAGCTAGAAAAACCAAACAATCATTTCCCTTAAACTATTCATCTCTCAATGCCAGTTATGCAACGCGTGAGATTCCTTTGTCTAAGGACTACACGCCTAGCTATACTGAGGATGAGATGAATCAGGGAGTTCCAATCCTTGAAAAAGTTTACAAAGATAACCAAACCTTTTATGAAAAAAGGATTGCTAAACTGGAGGCTGAGCTAGAGGATGAGAGGCGCATGAGCCTTAGGGAAAAGGACTATTCTTGAGTAAAATCAATGAATTGGAGAAAGCCCTCAAATCCAAAAGCACACCAACAGCAAGTCAATCCACCTTTGGAACTCGTGATAACTCACGTCATCATCACCATAGATGGAATGTGAATGCGTTAGATTTTAGACCTTCAAGTACCTCTTCTACAAACTCTAAATCCATGGTACTAAGGTCTCCAATCTGCACCACCATTTCATACATGGAAGACTTAGCTTATATGGCACCTAAATCAACGGTACAAATTTCTGAAATTGTATCGGATGATAGTACCAATAGGGTTGGTGAGAATGGTAGATCATCAGGCCAGTCTAAACCAGGAAACAAGGCTCCTCCTAAACCATCCCGGAAAGACAAAGGGAAGAACAAATTGGTCACCCCTGAGTCTGAAGTTGCGAGTTCATCTCGTACCAATGTGAATGTTCCTAAGAAAAACAGACGTTTTCGAAAACGAAAGAATGCTACCAAATAAAAGGAACACTCACACAACTTCACTCCGAAGAAAAACACCTCACATACTCACTCTCCAAATGTCAAAGGTACTAATCATCGTTCTCCAAATGTGACAGATCAAAATATGAGAAATGGTAGGCATAAGAACAAGGAGAATGGATCAAAAGAAGGCAGTCGTCCGAAGCCATTTGCACATAAGCCTAGTTTCATGAAAAACAATTTTTCAAATTTTGTATATCATAGAACTAATAGGCATGTACCACGAACTCCATTTCAATGTTATGAATGTGAACATATTGTTTATGGATGTCATAGCAATTTTCGTTGTCAAAATCAATTTAGATTTGGGTACTGTGAATGCTTTCGTGAATGATTACTTTGTTCCTAACTATCATGGATTCTACAATCATGGTTATCATCATACTCATAACAAGAGACCTAATCCAAAACCCAAACAAAAATCTCCACCTAAGGGCAAACAGGAACATGTATCCAAACCTGCTAATCCTAATCAGAAAGGACCCATTCCCAAATGGGTACCTAAAAATGTTTCTCCGTGATTTTGCAGGACGGTCATGTGTGGTACATGGATTCAGGGTGTTCCAAGCACATGACCGGAAGGAAGGAACTTCTCGCTAACTTCAAACAAAAGTATGGCGGGAACGTTCGGTTTGGGAATAAGCTTTCAGCACCAATAATGGGATATGGTGATATCCTTCATCATAAAATCACCATCAATAAAGTAGCCTATGTGGAAGGCCTGAGTCACAACCTGCTCAGCATTGGAAAGTTCTGTGATAAGAAACTTGAGGTTAACTTTCGGGAAACAAGATGCTGTGTCAGGACATATGATGGACAGGAACTCATTGAGGGTACTCGCAGGTCGAATCTCTACACCGTCAATTTCTGGAAACAACGACCATTCACAGAAGTATGTCTTCTCTCTAAAGCAACCTTCAATCAGAACGTGTTGTGGCACCGGAGACTATCCCACCTGAATTATGCTACAATTAATCAACTAGCTAAGACAGGATTGGTGACTGGTCTCCCCTCCTTGAGGTTCACCAAAGAACAATTGTGCTCAGCATGTGAGATGGGGAAGATCAAGAAATCTTCGCACAAGCTGAAAGTGGAACACAACACCTCCAAACCACTTCAGCTCCTCCATATGGACTTGTGTGGACCAATGCGTGTACAAAGTATCAACGGGAGGAAGTACGTACTGGTAATTGTGGATGACTTTTCAAGGTATACATGGGTGAACTTTCTCAGAAGTAAGGATGGTGCTTCAGACATCATCATTTCTTTCATCAGAAATGTGCAGGTCAGACTACAACTTCCTGTTCAAGTGATTCGTACCGACAACGGCACTGAATTCAAGAATCGCAAGCTTGACTCGTTTCTTGATTCTGTCGGCATCACTCATACCTTTTCGGCTGCCAGAACACCTCAACAAAATGGTGTTGTTGAGAGAAAGAACCGTACCCTAGTGGAAGCTGCACGCACCATGTTGACATTCTCCAAGCTTCCGCTACACTTCTGGGCTGAAGCCGTTGCGTCTGCCTGTTTCACCAAAAACCGCTCCCTTATTACCAAAAGGTTCACGAAGACTCCGTATGAATTGGTGTACAATTGACCTCCCAGCATCAAATTCTTCAGAGTTTTTGGTTGTGAATGCTACGTGAAGAAAGATAAAGACAATCTTGACAAGTTCAGTCCAAAGGGTGATGAAGGTGTTTTCATTGGATATGCCAAGGACTGTCCGTCCTACCGTGTGTACAACAAGAAAACAAGATGTGTGGTTGAGAGCACAAATGTGGATTTTGAAGAAGGCATTGAAGAAGACCCTACACCAGCTCCAGTTACACCAGGAATCTCTGGTGTTCTGGCTTCTGATCAACTTCATGGCAATCCCATGACTTCTTCTTCACCGGCGAACAAACCATCTTCTTCTAACTCTAATACTTGTGATTTGGATGAATTGTTTGAATTCTTTTATAAAGAATTCCCTGCACCTGCTAATGTTGCTCTTCCTGTTCCTGCAGTTGTACAACCAGCAGCTCATGTCATGGTCTCTACCACTGACATTTCATTTTCCAACCTCCAAGGAACTTCATCATCATCATCTGCAACAACATCACCATGTTCTAGAGTATCTCCTGCACCTGTTGAGGGGGAACCTTCCCACACCTTCCAACAGGCCCCGGTGGTGAATGTTCCAAGTCCTCAGAGTGGTGCTTCCTCCACAATGCCTACTACAAGTCATCATCAAGGCATCCCTTCACCTGCTCCACAAGTGGCAGGTCCCAGTACAAGCACCACTCCACCTGCTCCACAAGTGGCAGGTCCCAGTACCACTACTTCACCTGCTCCACAAGTGACAGGTCCCAGTACCTCTACTCACCCTGCTCCACAAGTGGCAGGTCCCAGTACCACCACACCACCTACTCCACAAGTGGCAGGTCCCAGTACCACTACTCACCCTGCTCCATAAGTGGCAGGTCCAAGTACAACCACTCAACCAGCTCCACAAGCTGCTGGCCCTTCACTTGTCTCTTCAGATACACCAGCAGCTCCTGGTCCCATTGTGGTACAATCTCAAGTGCCACCTACTGTTACCACTCTAGCAACGACCAGACGTGAACCTGAGTTCTATATCGATCTGAGGATAGAACCTTTACCCCCTCCAACCTTACCCCATACAACCAAGTGGACGCGAGCTCATCCACTCCAACAAGTGATTGGTAGCAAGTCTGCACCAGTCAAGACAAGGTCTGCAACTCAAAATGAGTGCCTATTTGCAGCTTTCTTATCAAGACATGAACCCTCGAACGTGACGGAAGCCCTTGATATCTCTGACTGGGTGACCGCCATGCAAGAGGAGCTGAATCAATTTGAACGCCTGGGTGTCTGGAGACTTGTACCTAGACCAAAGAACAAGACAATCATCGATCTGAAGTGGATCTTCAAGAACAAGAAGGATGAAGATGGGATTGTAACCAGAAACAAAGCTCGTCTAGTAGCCAAGGGATTCAAGCAACAAGCGGGAATTGATTATGATGAGACATTCGCACCGGTGGCCAGAATTAAAGCCATTCAGATCTTCTTAGCCTATGCCGCTCACAAGAACTTCACTGTCTACCAGATGGACGTGAAAACTGCCTTTCTCAACGGCGAACTAAAAGAAGAAGTTTATGTCTCTCAACCTGAAGGCTTTGTTGATCGTACCAAGCCTAATCATGTCTACATCCTAGACAAGGCTCTTTACGGGTTGAAGCAAGCTCCCCGTGCCTAGTATGATCATCTCTCTAATGCGCTACTAGATAATGGTTTCTACAAAGGTAAAATCGATCCTACTCTTTTCATCAAGACCGAAGGTGATGATATCTTGTTAGTTCAAATTTATGTCGATGATATCATATTTGGTTCTACTAACTCAGATATGTGCTCTTGGTTCAGTGATCTCATGACCACCAGGTTTGAGATGAGTATGCTTCGGGAGTTGTCCTTCTTTTTGGGACTTCAAGTTCTACAAAAACCTGATGGCATTTTGATTAATCAATCGAAATACATCCGTGATCTTTTAAAACGTTTTCACATGGACACTTCTTCCGTTGCTAAAACTCCTATGGCCTCGGGCACTTTGATCGGTTCTGACCCAAAAGGGAAGCCTGTCGATCAAAAGACTTATAGAGCCATCATTGGTTCGTTGTTATATCTGACGGCAAGTAGACCGGATATTATGTTCGCTACTTGTTTTTGTGCTCGTTTTCAGGCAAACCCAAAGGAATCACACATGATGGCAGTCAAACGCATCCTTCGGTACCTGAAAGGCATACCCAACCGTGGGTTGTGGTACCCAAAAGAGTCGGGATTTGAGCTCGTCGCGTTTTCGGATGCGGACCATGGAGGTTGTCAACTGGACCGGAAAAGTACTTCAGGCCATGTCCAGTTCCTGGGTGATAAGCTAGTCAGCTGGGGTTCAAAGAAACAACATTGTGTTTCTACATCTACGGCTGAGGCGGAGTATATCGCTGCTGCCAGCTGCTGCTCCCAAGTATTGTGGATGCGGACCCAACTCAGAGATTATGGTTACAATTTCAATCACATACCCATCTACTGCGACTCCAAAAGCGCCATAGCCATCACATGTAATCCGGTCCAACACACTCGCACTAAGCATATTGATATAAGGTATCACTTCATCAAGGACCATGTGGAGAGAGGTACAATTGAACTTTACTTTGTAAACACCGAGTATCAACTTGCGGATCTTTTCACCAAGCCTTTGGATGAGAAACGGTTTAATTTCCTAATCTCCAAGCTTGGCATGTTTGATCCTCAAGAGTGATCATCTATCAACCACTCAGTCCTTCAGAACCATGACTCAGTGTTCAGACTTATGTTTTTGACCACTGTGTCATCGTTGTTTTGGACTAAGTCGCTGATAGATTAGGTTTTTGTCATTTTCGTTTCTGTATCTATCTCTTTCAGTTCCTTGTTACTAATATTGTGTCATGAGTGTGCATGTGTTAAGGGGGAACATTCCCTCCCCATGCCTGTTCCGAGGGGGAAGGTTGTCTGCCTCCGCCTGATCAGAAGGGGAACAGGTAAGTACCCAGGTAAGTTTTCTATTCCTTTTATATACATAATAGAATTTTTTATATATATAGGTTTTAATTTTTTATGGTCAAAAAAAAAAATCAGATTTATTTTACTCTCTTCTTTTTGTCTTTTACCCTCATTCTTCTTCATCCTCATTCTTTCTCTTCTTCTTCTCCATTTTTCCCCAATTTTTTTTCCTTCAAATCTTTCAAACACTCAAAGATTTCAATCATTCACTTGTTATTCAAGGTAAAACCTAGCATTTTCCATCAAATTCTAGTCATCTTATTGCATATCTCATTTATCTAAGCTAGTTTGTTTGAAAATCCATTTGAAAATTTCTAGGGTTTATGGAAAAACCCCAAACTCTCTATCTTTGGATTTTTGAGTTTTTGGGTTGGTTTATGTGCTAAGTGTGTTTATTAAAGTTGTAAATCGTGATTAGAGCTTTCTGTTCATATAAAATGCCTGTGATTTGGTGAGGTTTTGAGTGTTGAGATGCTTTCCACCATTGTTGTGTTCTTCAAGGGTTCATAATGTTCTTCATGAAAATTTAAACAAACCAATTTTTGATCTTTAAAAATAGATATCTTTTTGTGGAATGGTGTTTTTGAAAGCTGATGGGGTTTTACTCAAAGATCATTTTTTTTACCCTTTTTATTTTTTACTTTTTATCTGATTTTAATACTCTTTTTATTTTTTCCTTTTATTTTATTTTTTGTTTTTTGTTTTATGTCCATCATCTTCTTCATCCATCAACTGGTCTTTTGTCCACCAAGATTTCAAGTCCTGACCGGAGAAAACTCCGGCGACCGGATCTCGCCGGAACCGGACCTCGCCGAAACCGGACCGGAGAAAGTCGCCGGAACCGGATCTTTCAAATTTTACCCAAGTCTTCTGATCCTCCCGGCCTCAAAACTTATCTTTCCGGAACCGGACCGGAGACCTCGCCGGAACCGGACCTCGCCGGAACCGGATGTTGCCGGAACCGGACCGGAGTTCGAACCGCAACCAAGTCTTTTCTGGACCGGAACCGGACGTCGCCGGAACCGGACCGGAAAATGCCTTGTCCGAATTTTAAACAAAAAAAATGTCTTGTTCGAATCTTAGAAAGAAAGTGAGATGAAGAGTGTAACCGGACCGGATGTCGCCGGAACCGGATGTCGCCGGAACCGGATGTCCCCGGAACCGGATCTGAAGTCAAGTTTGTGAGTGTTTGTTTTTTCGAGAAACCTTGTCAACTAGTAGCGGAAAACCGTGCGTGCCACTATGTGGTCACAATTTCACCACAATGAGGATGCAAGTATACACCGACACTGGGATCGCTACAAGTAATAAAGTGATAAGTATATCGTGATCGTTTCCACAGGGATTGGTTTTCAGAACTTCGAATATAGAGTTGAGAATACACTGATTTCACTTAGAGAAGAAGAAAATATTTTTGGTGATTTTTATAACAGTTAAATAGAGAAAATTAAATTAAAGCAAAGGGAATGGGTGTAAGCCTTCTCTTAAAACCAGGTAGTACACGAGTTTAGAAACTTCACGTTATGGGATCATTTATAAAAACCCAAATCTCTCGAAACTACGTTTTTACAAAACATACCGTGAAGTTGCTATGAAGTCATCGTTATTCCAAATCGTAAGATTACCGGTTTTTCTAAGTAGATTAGAATAAATCTTGTTCCACCGAGTATGGGGATTTATACCCAAGTCTCCTTGTGATATAAATCCCGACCGGCATACTGAACCTTAGCAAACCATGCAGAACCCGCATCTCTGCGTGATTATCAAAGGCCCTCTCGAGCTCTTTGTGCATTATCCAAACCGTATTTCGGACCCGCCCATCTCTGGATCTGAGGTCTAACACGACACATCAAAATGGCCAGTTTATCATCACATGGCATGTGGGCCACTTGCTTAATTCGTTCCTTCAGTATTCCAAGAGCCAAGTGAAACTGCTTCCCCTCAGTGGTGACACAGAGGGGACTGCTTTGCCCTTTCAGCGTTTCAAAAGCCATATAAGATGATTCCCCTCAGTGGTGAGAATGTCACCACAGAGGGGTCTTCTGCTGTAGCTTAACATTTTAATCCTGGGCTTTTTGAATGCTTCTTCTTCTGGAGAGCTTGGGCTGCTTCTGAAAATTAGGCTGTTTTGCTAGAGTTTGGGCTTTTTTCTTCAAACTTGATCATTTGGATGTATCATCACCTTTCTAAAAGCATTTTGGACAAAAGAGGAAGAAAGAGAGCAAAGTGGGTATAAAATAATATACAAAATGAGGTTTTTAAACACTAAATAACTCTCAAAATAGAGAGTTATCACACCCCCAAACTTGAGATGTTGCTTGGCCTCAAGTAACAAAGAGAAATAAACACGATAAAAAAATGAAAGAAAATACTTACTAGGAAGATGTTGACGTTTTATCTAGCCGAAAGATGGAACCACATTCTTCTTTGAATCTTATTGACCGAGGGATAAATCGGCAGATCTTTTCCGGGTTAGTGTATATGGTTTCCACACCTCTTCCCCCAAACTTATCTTGTGTCCGAAAAGTTCTTGAGATTTCATCTCATCTTAGGTTTGGGTTTACGGTCACATTTATTCGGAGTGCATAATGGTTCTTGATTTATTTTATCGTCTCCCAATTTTCTGAAGACGTTTTTTTTGTTTGCAATTAATTGTTGTACACCAAATAATTACAATTTTTTTCCGGAGGTATCTCGGTCCCCCCAAAACTTTTTCCGTACAATGCCCTCATTGTACTTTAAGACGGCTTGGTAACAACGGGAAGTGTATCGCCCATCTGAAATGACGGCCTACGTCCTCTCGATCCCTTGATCCCTAAGATTCAAAAATGAAATGTGGTACCTGGAGAGATGGACAATACTAGATAAAACCAAAGAAATGTCAAACACCAAAACTATATAAACGGTAAAAAAAATACATACAGTTATCCGCTATATAATTACACACACAATGGCGGATTAACTTACGAGTTTAAACACACGAAATACCCAAAAGAAGATGAATTGAAAACCTAAAAAAATGTTTTTATAAGGTGATGACAAACCCAAGGATGATCAAACTTTGGAAACGAGCCCAATCGAGGATGACGGTAGTGCGATGGGGCGTTCGGTACTCGTGGTGCCAGTGACGAAATCTTCTTCTTTTTATTGAATTGAAAACAACTATACAATATTTACATGATACTTTCCAAAAACGTGCATCAATGTTATGTAGGATGCGGTTCACCACCCCACATGTGCATCTTTGAAAAGTGGAGTGGTTTCAAGATAATGCTCACCTCCACTTAAACAAAGGTCCTTCCAACAACATCACCCAAAGATTCGAGTAAAGTACCCAAGCTTTTGATCAAACAACCACTTTTAACGGTCAACGGTACGAGTTCCGTAAAAGCATTATCGTCACAAAAAGAAGGCTTATTTATCTCCACCTCTTTCTTTTCAACATCACTCTCATCCTTATCAACACACTTTGATTTTTCATTATCATTTGGTAAGGGACCTTGATTTTGATCTCGCAACTCGTCGACTAGTTGTCCCATCTTATCGTTTAAGGCTTTTAAAGTGGATGTGAAGTTTTCCAAAAATGTTGTAAAAGTCTCCATAAAGCTTACGGAAATTTCTTCAAAAGAGTGAGATGGCTCGGGTTGTTCAAAAACATTTTCAAATAAGTTGTTGGAATCAAAGGACATAAATCCATGGTAAGGATCACTCCCTTGAAAATCAGAAAAATTATCAAAATTCTCCTCCCATGATTGGTTAAAGGTATTTATAGATGTGTCATTCCAATCATTATGGGGAGATGAAAATGACGTGAAGGTGCCATCATCTTGAACATTTGTCAGAAAATTAGGATGTTGTTCCCACGAATAATCGAAAGTATTAAAATACGAGGCATCCCAATTAAAACTATCCATTTATAGTGATAGAAAAATCAATGAAAAACTCAACTTAACTCAAGAAATTCTAAAAATACGCCAATCCCCGGCAGCGGCGCCAAAAACTTGGTAGCGGAAAACCGTGCGTGCCACTATGTGGTCACAATTACACCACAATGAGGATGCAAGTATACACCGACACTGGGATTGCTACAAGTAATAAAGTGATAAGTATATCGTGATCGTTTCCACAAGGATTGGTTTTCAGAACTTCGAATATAGAGTTGAGAATACACTGATTTCACTTAGAGAAGAAGAAAATATTTTTGGTGATTTTTATAACAGTTAAATAGAGAAAATTAAATTAAAGCAAAGGGAATGGGTGTAAGCTTTCTCTTAAAACCAGGTATTACACGAGTTTAGAAACTTCACGTTATGGGATTATTTATAAAAACCCAAATATCACGAAACTACGTTTTTACAAAACATACCGTGAAGTTGCTATGAAGTCATCGTTATTCCAAATCGTAAGATTACCGGTTGTTCTAAGTAGATTAGAATAAATCTTGTTCCACCGAGTATGGGGATTTATACCCAAGTCTCCTTGTGATATAAATCCCGACCGGCTTACTGAACCTTAGCAAACCATGCAGAACCCGCATCTCTGCGTGATTATCAAAGGCCCTCTCGTGCTCTTTGTGCATTATCCAAACCGTATTTCGGACCCGCCCATCTCTGGATCTGAGGTCTAACACGACACATCAAAATGGCCGGTTTATCATCATCGAAATTAAGTATCGGTTCAAATAACTAATCGTAAAATTTGGAAATAACGACAACACCCAAGTGTTGTCTACACAGTTTTAAAATAAACTCACACCCACACCCATTAAAGGGTTTAGCCTAAAATAAAAGACATAATAAAAATAAAGTTAACTACTACTTGCATAGAAATAAATACGGAATGTAAAGTACAATACGAGAAAAATAAATACTGAAAGCAATAAAACTACTAGCTAATAAAAAGCTTAAAAGAAAAGAGAAGAAGAACACCTTGCTCCTCCATTAATGGAGGAGCTTGGTGAAGAGAGAAAGATGAAGAAGAAGGTTGCAGGGGTGTGGGGTTTTTTTTCAAATGAGGAGGCATTACTTCATTTTATAAGAGAATTTAACCCATGGATATAATCCATGGGTATAGATTCATCCAATAGAAGCTATCTTATCTTCTACATCAAATCATTTCTTTATCCTCTTCACATGGCATGTGGGCCACTTGCTTAATTCGTTCCTTCAGTATTCCAACAGCCAAGTGAAACTGCTTCCCCTCAGTGGTGACACAGAGGGGACTGCTTTGCCCTTTCAGCGTTTCAAAAGCCATATAAGATGATTCCCCTCAGTGGTGAGAATGTCACCACAGAGGGGTCTTCTGCTGTAGCTTAACATTTTAATCCTGGGCTTTTTGAATGCTTCTGCTTCTGGAGAGCTTGGGCTGCTTCTGAAAATTAGGCTGTTTTGCTGGAGTTTGGGCCTTTTTCTTCAAACTTGATCATTTGGATGTATCATCACCTTTCTAAAAGCATTTTGGACAAAAGAGGAAGAAAGAGAGCAAAGTGGGTATAAAATAATATACAAAATGAGGTTTTTAAACACTAAATAACTCTCAAAATAGAGAGTTATCATCAACCAACCCACATCACCGGAACCGGGTGTCACCGGAATCGGACCTCGCCGGAACCGGGTGTCACCGGAACCGGACCGGAGCTTTCATCTTGACCGGAAAACGTTTTTGATCGGTTATATGTATGTGTGACCGAAAACCATCTTCCCGAACTTAAGGTGTTTGTGTGTATGTGAAAACTCTCGCCGGAACCGGATGTCGCCGGAACCGGACGTCGCCGGAACCGGACATCGTTTGGAGCTTTCAAGTTTTCGCGACCGGATTTGTCACCCTTCCTCGAACCGGAAATCACCTTGACCGGAGTTGTGTAGACCGAACCCTCCCTCGACTGGACCGGAGAACTTCTTTCGTGACCGGATCTCGCAGACCGGACCACCGTCGACCACCATCTTGGATCTTCTTAAACCCGCAACCGTCGCTCGTCGCCGGACCGGAGACCGTCCGGTGACCTTTTTCACTTCCCCCTTCGTTTTTTTTTGAGAGTAAAACGCGTTTTTTTAAAAAAAAATATGAGTAAAACGCATTTTTTTTTAGCTAAACTCGTCCTCCAAGACATCCCAGCTGTCACGCGTCATTCATAGCTGTCCTACATGCCTTCCAGCTGTTGCACGCGGTCCCACGAAGCTCACGGCTTCCCACACGACACACACGCGAAAGAACGTGCCTTCACGCTCTCCAACGCGCGGCTCACGCGCCGAGACGCGCGCCACGCACCTCCAAGACGCGTCCTCTGACGCCAGCGGTCTCCCACGCGCCCCACTCTCTCGCACGCGCCTCACGCGCATCGAACGCGCTTTCACGCGCACGTCGCACGTGCTTCCTGGCTCTCCACGCGCCTGACGCACTTGGTTTTGTCCCCTCCTCGTTCTTCGTGCCGGCTCTCTCTCTCTCTCTTATCACTCACACACACACACACACACACACACACGTCTTTCTCAAGACTCACACACTCCACACGGTTTCCTCACACATACACATGCTCACCACACGTATAACACACACATACACACGCTCACCACACGTATAACACACACCTACACACGCAACGCACACGAAAAACACACGTCTTCTTCCTCGTGGACGCCTCGTCAGCGCACACGTCAGCGCACACGTCAGCCCCCTCATCAGCCTTCTTTAATTAAGATTTTTTTTGTTTTTTTATTTCCAGCCGTTTTTTTTATTCTTTTTCTTTACACGTTTTTTGTTTTGTTAATTTTTTTCTTTTTTTTCTTTCTTTTTCTTTCATTTTACTATATTTCACTTAGATTTATTTTTTTTGCTTAAGGTTTTCTTCTACATTCATTTTATATTTGTTTTCTTCTTTGTTATTTTTAATCTAGTCTTTTTTTTTGGTAAATTTTTTTTGGGATTATTTTTATTAGATTTTTTTCTTGATTAAAGGTGAACTCGAATTGCTCGTTTCTGAATTTCGTGGATATGAGTATTTGTGAAATTGCCCCGGGTTCTTGTATTCATGCCTGATTGTTATTGACATATTTTTCATGGATTAATTAATTGATCATGTCTTACCTGTGCTTGAATATCTATTATGCATGTTCCATTGGTCTTAATTGTTATAATTGGTTACTTGGTTCACCATGTCATGATACCACCTCATTCCGAATTATCCTAAGTGTTCAACATCATGTCTCGGGTTGGTAAGATCTGTTGAATTGTGCATCCTCCAGACTTGAGAAAAATTCACACTCAATGTGTTGTGTTATTCTGTACCAAATCTTTTGATTTAGTACACAATAACACATCTCAATGATGTGTGCCTTATATCTCAATTATGCCTTTACCTCTATATTAACATCTTATTTTTCAGGTATAATGGTGAATCCGAGCTCTTCAGCTCACCGACAGTCTCGTGTCGCTCAACCCCCAACCATTACCTACGATAGCCTCTTTCCTTATGCCAAATTTCTTCCTATCAACCAAAACAACCACTACCTTGACCTTGATCACTTCCAAACCTCACACCCAATCATCATAGAAATCCTTCGACACCACCCTCTTACCCCACTTCTCACTCGTCGTATTGAGATCTCGGAAGTCTACATACAACAATTCTATGACTCTATGCAATTTATTCCGCGTACCTCTTCCCAACCTGAACACTTCAGATGCAAGGTTGACGGCCTTAAGTACAAACTCACTCGAGACCGATTCTGTCGCATCCTCCAAGTACCTGTTAAAACCCCTGAGGCAGTGCACTTGTCTGACGATGAAATGTTCCAGACCATCTATGCTCTCGGATATGAGGAAGACCTTCCTACTCTTGGAGCGTTCAAACGCAAACATATCGCCGGTGCCTGGTCCACCCTATTTGCCATCCTCAACAAGTGTCTTTCCTCTCGCACCAGAGGAACAGATCAATGCGGCAAAGAGTTAAAGCAAGTCTTTCTTGGTTGTGCCACCAACAACCCCGACACCGACTATCAGTATTTTCTTTGGGAGGAGTTTTCATCCATGATCAAAGACAAGACAGGAACCAAGGCCAGAAATTTCGTTCCGTATCCCCGGTTCTTGGCACTTATCATCTCTCACATCATCAACAAGAACTGTAGTATTCCACGGAAGGGGCTTCCATTATTTCCTACATGGCCTATGTCGAAACTGGTTGATAACACTGATCATCAACAGATTGTTCCTATGAAGATTCCCCAAGATTTACTTGATACACTTGATCATCGTTCACCAATTCTGAGAGCATACTTAGACTCACTTCCTCTACCAGAACCTTCAGAGCCGGAGGCTGGCACCCCGGAGGAGTCCCCTAGTCAAGAGAGTGAGGGTTATGAGAGTGGTCATTCATCTGGGGGTGATGACCAAGGGCGTGAGGATGAGGAGTCGGGGAGATGACGGGGGTAACTTAGGCGGTGACGATGATCAGACCGGAGCAGGCTCTTCTCGCTTTTCTCTACCTGTACTGGCCAACAGAACACCTTTCTCTTTGGTGGAATATTATTCTGAGTCTGAATACTCCGGTGAGGTTGAAATAAGGTTTGAGGGAGACAAAACAGTCGAAGATAGCTATGATAGTGAGTGAGCGAGGGAAGTGAAAGAAATGATGAGTGGGAGTCTGGACCAAAGGTTTTAACCGGTCCTCGCCTATCCTTAGGTAGACGCTGGGCAGCCACATCTGCTACCCGTACACATGTGTTGAGTACGGGTATTGAAGAAGACACCTCCCACCCAGAGGTGCAATTGCACGCCCCACCTATCCACTCATCCATCTCTCAAAAGGTGGGTGTTTCATTCCACGGGGACAAAGCACAACGGCTATCAAGCCCTCACTTGGAGGGTAATGATATTGAAACAGGAGGATCCCTGCCCCGATCCCCACATTCACTTCATGTGCACCAGAGTCTAGTGTCCGATACACATTTAGGTACACATACTGCCAGTCTGTGTGACGCAGTCTCAGCTCCACCTGTCGCGAGTCTTAGTGACGTGACGGAACCCCGAGAGTGGTGTCCACGAAGGGCATTTCACGAGGACCGGAGGGAAGACCTACCACGGCTATCATCACGCCAACTGTGAAAGTAGGCCACACCGTTGATTCAGCGGTTGTGCAAACGGATACTCTATGTGAGCCCGGTGTTACTTACCCGGCATTTGTTGTCAGGGACATGATGGACAGCGCCCTAAAGGCTGTCCGTGAGGAGTTTGATGCGAAATTTGCGGCACTTGAAGCCCGGTTAAAGGGCAAAGGGAAGGTGACTGAGCCTGTACGCAATCCAACACCACCTCTCCGATCACCATCCCTACCTCCGAGATCCACCGCTCCCGTTTCCTCTTCTGATGAGCTACGGGACCTTCTTATGGCATCGTTACTATCCAGAAGTGATCTTTCTGACCATGAGGTCAATCTTCTGGGATACTTAAAGCGGTTCTCTGATCCATCACTTCCCGCGAGCCGTCCCGAGCCGGCTACCTCCTCTTCTCAAGAGGTAGTCTTATCTATCCAGAGGCTCGAAGGGAAGCTTGATGCCCTGAAGACGGAGGAATTAGCTGAGATCAAGGGCTCCATTTCAGACATGCAGACTCAGATCCGAGCCCTTGAGACTTCTTGCCGTGCATCAGCCGATCCACCTAAGCGCAGACACGACGACCGAGATGACCCCGATCGCCGTGAGGGGGAAATCCATAAGAAGGCTCAGCTTGGCTCTTCAGTTTGGACAGGCACATCTTCCGGCGCCGCTCCTTCTGGTACTCATATGGGGACCGGTGCCGATGTATCTCAGTCTCATCCTGGTCAGAACCCGACGGCAGATTCAGCGGAGGGTCGAGAGATTGTTTTTTGTGTCAACCCGGAAATCTCTCACCCTGTCCGCGTACCCGCTTCAGATGATGTTCCTTCTGATGATTATGAGTCATGCATGGAGAGCTACAGTTCTGACTCTCCTCTTCTGGTACCATGTCAGTCGCCTCCACATCAGTCTCTTCCGAGTATGGAGATGTATAGTTCTGACTCTTCTTCACCACCTATGTCTCCACATCATTCGCCTTCATATGATACGCCTTCACCACGTCGGTCTCCTCTTCCTCTGACGCCGTCTCCGACATACAGAGGTCCTCAACTAAGGGTACTGCCTCACCCTCCCTCTCCAGCTCAGGATGATTCACCTTCTCGCACTCCATCTCCACCAGTCAAAGCTTCTCGTCGTGGTCCGAACAACCCCGTGACACATGGCCCTCAGCGACCGATTCATGGTCAATGGAGGCAGCCATCTGTATCACCTCCCAAAGTGATCTATACCAGGGAGAAGGGTGCACTCTCAAATCGCAGAAAGTACGTGGAGCCGCTCAAATCAGTCAAGTGGGATAGAGAAAGAAGGCGTGGCAGTTATCTTGAGGATACTCATAGATCCATCTTCATTGACAAGGTGGAGAACGTGCCTCTGGAGAAGTACTACAACATCACCGATCTGCCACCACAAAAGCAGATCATGTATCTCTACTGGATGGATACTCAAGCCAAACCCAAAGCAAACGTGTTCTTCTATGATAACCCGATCATCCGAGTCAGTGATGTTTCATCCGTATGCTTCCAGAGCTTATGGTTCTCAGTCTTCTCTGTCATCCGAAATAGAAACGGGGAGTTCACGTTCTCCGAAGCTGATTTCGACAATGTGCATCTTGATGACATTGACACATTGTACACTGACTTGAAGACGCTTACAACCCGACCTAAGGAGACATTCAAGGAACTGGAAGCTGTTAAGCATTTTATCGAGAGGAACCGGAAGAACTCAGAGACTCATGACTTTCAGATCGGGTTAGAGAGTCATCAGAGCACGATCAACCTCTCCCCGCCAAACCAAGACCTCCCGAACATCGATCGCTACTCTCTTTATCAAGTCCTCGAGAAACCAACTCTTGGGGTAGTGTACCAGAACCAGAAGGAAGAGAAGAAGTTCATGCGATGTGATGAGGTTCACAAGTACAGTGACGGGACGCTCCACATCATCAACAAAGGGTTGGCTACCGAGAAGAGGAGGCTTGAGCTTGAAGTGTTGAAGACCAAGCACTGGATAAATCCCTCTATCCTGATCGATGAGGTTTTCCAGATCATCGAGCATCGACTAGAACATCGCATCATTCTACGACGCTTCGAATCGTACTGTGGTCTTCGGAAGATAGAGGGACCAGTCAAAAGAGTTGAGGAGAGACCGCCGCCACCATCATCACGAAGAAGAGACGGATCATCAAAGAGTCACAAAGAGACTGAAGGATCAAAGAGGAAATCATCAAGTCATCAGAAGCGACGAAATTGACACAAAGGGGGAAATTGTTAGGAATATTTGTTAGTTGTGTCAATTTTGTAATTTGTTAAACTTAGTTGTCATTTATGTAATTTGCAATTAAAGACCCAAGTGTTTAGGCCCATTTGAATTTAAAAACCCTAGTCCATAGAGTTAGTATAAATAGGAGTAGTTTACCTCATTTGTACTTTCTCTACCTTCTTGATTCTCTAATCATTTTGAATGGAATGCAATCTATCTTGATCATTTGTACCTAGCATACACATCAGATATAAAATCTAAGTGTTCTTGATTTGATTGATTTGGCACCCACACTTAACCTCACGAACTGCATTGTCTGAGCTTGGAACAAACTTTTGATCCCCACCATAAAACACACATACACACATAGTGTGGGGAATGGGGCTGACGGATAACAGAAACACCGATCATCCAAGTCTAGTATCTGGTATCGCCTTAGGGCTATTAGAGCACCTCCAATAGCTTCCCTAAAATGGGGAAAATGGAGAATATAAGGATTTTAGGCAAAAAATTTGCTCCAAGGGATTCTCCATAACTATCTCCAAAATGGAGAAAATAGGAGAGAGAATGAAATTTTCTCCAACACTCCAAAAATGATTATACATTGTGAGAACCAATAGAAAACTTTGAAAATAAAAAGTTAGAAAGAGAAATAGTATTTTAATAGGTAAGATGAATATTTTAATATTATAATTAGTGTTAAAATCTCTAAAATGGAAAATCTCTTAGAAAGGGTTACAATTTCTTTTGGAGATATTGACTTTTGTTTCTCTATTTTGGAGAAAATTTTAATACTCTCTTGGAAATGCTCTTACACCCCTTTTTGAGAACCTTTTTACTTTTTAGTATGCTATAATTAATTGGTCTGGAAATATTATTTTAATATTTCGTTACAACACTAACTATTTAAAAAAGAGTTGGGTACCGGTGAGACCAAGTTGTTCCGTGAGATCGATTAAATCAACATTTGTGACAACTGACAATTTTTTGCCTTCAGGTTAGCTACTCGTTAAATCACTCAGTAGCATTTCCGTAGGTAAAAATTTAGTCATTTAAGTTGTTAAAAGAATTTAGGTTAGTTTGCGTGAAAAATTTAGGCAAAAACCTAAAAGTTCCGAAAACAGCCCGAAAAAGCCCGTTTCGGTCCATAATCGCCCGAAAATCCTATATAATGCCGAACCGACTCAACTAAAGCCTATAATAATTAAATTATCATATTTTAAGTGGTTTATATAAAAACATTTCAAAAATTTCAAGATTAGGATATAAGTTGAACAAAAATCGCTTCTTTCGGAAAAAACTTGCACGAACCGACTAACTGTTAACAGCAGGTCCCGATTCCGACCACTAGACTGTCGAATTAATTTTTAAATGACCCAAAATATTAAAAATATCAATTTCTAATAAGTTTCTTATTAAAAATTCGAAAACTGCTTTCGTTACGTAAAAATCGCAAAAACGCGCGTTTTCGGTAACGGTTTCCAAATTTAGCAGCTTTATTCCACCAACACTTCAACATTTTTATAAAAACTTACCTAGATAAACTAAAACCAGCCAATTTATTTAAATTATTAAGCTTCTAGAAACTCTTGATTTGTTTAAATATAAAAGGCAAGAAAATGTATTTTGGCCAATACAAATTTGAACCATTACACACTCTAACTTCCCCAACACACCACACCATCTCCCCTCCTCTCTTATGAACGTCCAAACACCCCCCATTTCTCTATTTTGCTGATTCAAAAACCCACCTCATCCCTCATTTCCATTCATAATTCATCATCCCTCTCTCTCTCTAACTTTTTCACTCTAAAGTTTCTCTCATTTCCTCTCTAGCTTCCTCTCCAATTCTTGAAGAACTTCAAGTGTCTTCAAGAACATTCAAGGTAAAAATCATCCTACTCTCTTCTTTGTTTTGTTCAAGTAGAGCCAATATTATGGTTCTTGAGGTTGGAGATGCACATCAAGCATTTTTATGCTTCAAAATGATGATGTATCCATGAACAACCAAAAACCTTGAACAAATCTTGTATAATATTCTTTTATTTAGCATGATGGTGTGATTAAACACCCATGCAAGTTGTTGATTTCATTATTCTTGCAAAAAGAATGGCTAAAGCCTTCATATTTCACTAGTTGTTCTTGCATAAAACATCCATTCATATGTGAATAACGCCCAAAATTTTGTTTTTGCATACATCTATGAATCTGAAAATGGGTATTGTTGCATGCATGTATCATCATGATATTTGAGTATTTTCTTCTTTATTACATGAAATATGATGGGGGATTTAGTTTAGCATCAAAGAAACCCCAAATCTTGAAGATTTCTATGTGTTTTTGTGAAAATAGTGGGTTTGAATCTGGACAGAAGCTGACAGAATGTTGCATGTGTGTTTAAACGACCCAAAAAGGGTGTTTTTGGATATATTTTTCTCTGAAATTTTTATGGATCAATATTTTATGTGTTAGGGTTCAAAACCCACTGGAATCATTCAAAAATTCCATGTTTTGAGCCCTTAATCATGTTAAAACTTTTTAGTGTTCATCAGCTTCTGGTCAGAATTTTATATCAACTTCATGCATGCATATCTCTATGATGGATTATTCAAAACACATGATTCTTGATTCTAAATTCAAGTTCAGTGAGTTATCTTTCCAAAGAATCCGAAAACACATGATTTGGGGGAGCTTTGAATGTTCAACCAATGAAAAGAAATTCGGAGTGCAATCTGCCCAATGATGGCAGATTCACATGCTTGAATTCATGAGGTCATATCTCATTCAAAAATCATCCAAATCATGTGAAACAAGTTTCATTTGTTAGATATTTGAGTTAGCTTTAAAATCCCTTTTAAAATTCAAATTTTGGAGTATTAATGAATTCTCTATGGTACAAACTCCACTGACTTGTATTTCCAAGATTGATACATGCACACTGTTTTTTCAAGAATTTTAAAATATGTTAGACACCTTCAAAAATCATGAAATTTGGAGGGAATGATGTTAATATCCCCAATATCAGTAGGTAAAATTTTGACAACTTATCTCCCTTTGGAACTAGGCTTAAAGGTGACACTTTTGCAATAAGACAAATCTGCCAGAATCTAAATTTTTCAAAAATGTTATTTTGCAAACTTTAAGAATTCCCATGTGTTTGGATAATATTTTAAAGTAACAAAAAGCTATTTTATACTAAGTTACACTTAATGAAATTAAGTAAAGGCATTATAATAGGATATCGGTATTGACTTGACTAAGATATGGGCCGTTGAATTAAGACATACGTCAAATACGTATGTGATAGGGCATAAGTAGACTTGGAGTCGGGATTATTCACGCACTACCGATTGTCATAAACGCAAAGCTACTCAAGGTGAGTATTCACGGCCCCTATTTTACCGTTTTTACGCGTTTTGGGGTGAAAAGCATGTTGGTTGATAAATGATTTATGAATTTTTGCTTGCGAGCGATTGATTATGCAAATAATGATATATTGAGTAAAAGTCCCATGTTGAACACACTACTATTAACTCGTTTCGAGCCAATGGTTATTGTGGATAGCGCTATTTGGTAGAGTGGACCCACCCTTTGTTTACTGACGAGTATAGGGTGCACGTAATCATATGTGGTACTACACATGTGGGGTTTAGTCCCACCGCTGAGGTAGTGCAGCGTCTACACATGTGGGGTTTTAGTCCCACCGCTGACGTAGTTCGCGAGAACGCTCTACCCATGTGGTTCGCTACCACCTCTGAGGTAGATCGTTGGGGCAAAGGTTTAGGTTTAGTAGTGGCTCGAGAATATATCTTGCATAAATGTTATGTTTAACAGTTGAGGTTGAACATTGGTTTTACGATAAAGATTTCTACATATGAAAATGTTTTGTGCATATAAAACCTGTGAACTCACCAACTCTTGTAGTTGGCACTTGTTTTTAACATGCTTTTCAGGAAAATAGAAGGTATTAGAAAGTGTTTGTGCTGCAACCGACATCAAACCTAAACTTTTCTTTTGTAATGTTGTTTTGTAATATTTGAACTTTGTAATTATGGTTGGTTATGTAACTTTTGGTACTGTAAACAATGAACTTGAAATGAAATGTTTGATGTTGTTTATCTCCTATCGCATTGAAATCTTAGCTGTCACGCCTCGCGTTTCCGCTTTAGCGGGGTGTTACAACATTTTCAACATGAAACTTCATAACAAAACACTGTGAAGGTTAAAAAAATTCGAACATTCATTATAAAAACATACTAAAAAACACTATCAAGAAAAGAAAAAAAAAACCCAAAAAAGGTATAAAAAACGAAACCTTCATTGCTCAAAAAACTATGAAGATAACAAATAAATAATTCGAGCCTTCACAGCAAAAATGTTGTGAAGGTCAAAAAAAATCGAACCTTCACCTCAAAAAAACACCATCAACGTTACATTTACAGTCTTTTTGAATTGAATGTTCGATTTTTTTAACCTTCACAGTGTATTGCTATAAAGTTTCATATAAAAAGTATTGGTCTCACCGGTCTCACGAAAACGTGTTCTCACCTGAACCTAAGTCATTTAAGAAAATAAGATAATTATTGATTTTACATATGATTTGTTGTTTTATTAAGTAGTTAGGTGTTGTTCAGTTCATTTTCTGTTAACACCTATATGGATATAGTTGTCTGGGTGCTAACAAATAAGTTGTTCGGTTATTATGTTGAATAAAGAGTTTGAATATCAAAAATGACTATTTTACCCTCATTCTTTATTTTAAACAAGTTCATAAACCCATTAAAAAAAACCCAAACACATCATCCAAAATTCAAGATTCAAACTCCATTTCTTCGATTGAAATGGATCCCTCTTTGATCGACTAAACTATATTTAAAAGAACACGCGAACTAAGAAAACCATACACGATTCATGTACAAAATCATATATGATTCACACAACTTTGATCGTAGCCAAAGTCGACTGAGTTGTTTTTTAGAAAATCATTTGCGTGTTTTTTAAATAGATACCGTTCCTGTTTGAATATATATATATATATATAGTCAGGTTCAAGTGTGAACTCATCATTCATTGTGAACGTGAGGACCACTAATATCGTGCCATGTGGCAATATTCATGTTTTATTCAAACTGAATAAAATTTCATTCAGACTGAATAAAGCTTCATTCAGACTAAATAAAGCATGTATTCAATATGAATAAAGCACGAGTATTTAGATTTGAATAAAGCTTAGGCACGAATTCAGATTGCCACGTGAGATGATTTTGTTTTTGGGGAAGGAAAAAAACAAAATCATATTTGAAAGATGATTTTGGTTCTCACATTCACAATGAAAGATGACTTCATATTTGAACTTTCCTCTCTCTCTCTCTCTCTCTTTATATATATATATATATATATTGGATCGGGTTCAATGAAAAACCTAAAAAACGATGAGCTTTTACTATTTTACAAATTCAGGAACCACTTTTTGTAATTATTCATGATAAAATATTCATGCCAAATGTGATGACGTGACAAAATTCATCATGAATACTTACTAGGGGCATACGTTATTCAATTAAGTAGTTTTTTTTGTCATTTTTACAACCAAATCTAAGTTTGACGGTTTGGAAATTAATCTCAACTCAACCCAACCTTTGCGGTTGGTTACGTTTGGTTTGCGGGTTAGTAACATACATAAAGTTGATAAATGAAATACGATAAATAATACTAAAAACAAGTGTCATATTTGGATTTAGGATGATGATGGTCAATGACCAATCCAAGTGCTTACCCCTACGCCGAAAACAATCGTTGATTTATAAGATCTATAAGAATCAAACCATACAAAATTAGTCAAAATATTTTTAAATATAGATTAAAAATCTCTCCCTCTATAGCCTCTATTCTATTTCTTCCGTCCAATCTCCTATTTTCTCCTCATCTATTTTCCCTCCTCTTTACATGGTATATCAGGGGTAGGGCTGTAAACGAACCGAACGAACACGAACGGAGGCTTGTTCATGTTCGTTCGTTTAACTTAACCGAACAAACAAACGAACACGAACGGTAAATGAACAAGATTTTTTGTGTTCGTATTCGTCCGTTTAGGAATTTGGTGTGTTCGTGTTCGTTCATGTCCGTTCGTTTAACATGGTAAACGAACATAAACGAACGAAGTAAAAGTTAAACGAACATAAACGAACGAACGAATGTAAAAGTTAAACGAACAAGCCTAAACAAACATAAAATTTGGTGTTTATGGTTGTTCTTTTAAAGTTTTTGTTTTGTTGTGTTCGTTTAAATGTTTACCGAATAGTCAAGCTATCAAACAATTATAACCAAACATACTTAACTCCTACTTTTCGTAGAGGCTCAAGCCGCTAGGCTCATGCCCCATGATTTCACCAAATGACTCACATATATAAAGCACGCATAGGATGGATTAAATTAACAATTTTTAAACTTTTATAAATGTTTTCTCAATAATCAAATCGTTATTATCGTTATCAATCATTATATATTAATTGTTATTAATTAATTAGATGTTAATTTTCTAAATACTTGTTTGTCACCTTAATATATCTATCATTGGTAAATAAATTTTATTAAACGAGCGTAAACGAACGCTAACGAACATAAACGAACGTTCACGAATGTTAATGAACGAACGAGACATTTGTTCATGTTCGTTCGTTTAACTAAATGAACGAAAAAGCTTGTTCATGTTCGTTCGTTTAATAAATAAATGAACATAAACGAGCTTTCCGCTGAACAGTTCACGAACCGTTCGCCGAACGTTCGGTTCACTTACAGCCCTAATCAGGGGCGGATGCATGTGGTGAGATATGGGGGCATAGGCCCCCATTAAATTTTTGAAAACAATAATTTTTAAGGTTCAAATCAAGTATTTTTGTAATTTCTAATATAATTCCCCCCACTAAATTTCATATGGGACCCCATCAACCAAAAAAAGTATCTTCTAATCAACTAAAAAACCAAAAAAAGCCTTTCGAAATTGCCAAAAACACTTAAAAAGCCCATAAAATCAACCAATGATACTTTAAAATCCCTCAAAACGGCGGAAGTAGACTAGAAATATGTTGGTCCCAAATAATCAAACAAAAGAGGAATCAACAAGAAATCAAGAAGATGAAAAAGATGAGTTCTTGTGTTTATTAGAGACCTCTCAAAGCTTACAAGAAAAACACACAAACACCTACTAGACTCTCACTGAAATGAACTCACACACCTTTCTCTCAACCCTAAACCCCTTTATATATGGGGCCTAAATACAAAAGCCCAAGCCCAAGCCCAATAGCTAAACTAACTAGTTAAACACTAATTAAACCTTCTCAAAGCTTACATTATAAAACTTTCTCTGATTAGGACAATTTGGTCCTAACAATCTCCCCCTAAAGTTTTATAAAGGAAGCATCTCTGATCTTCTCCCCCTTGCTTTCTTCAGAAAACTTTAGTGGCGTTCGGCTACATTTTGATCTCCAAGCTCCCCCTCGATTGTAGCTCTTCATCTTCAGTTTCAACTGAAAGACCAGATCCGATTTGCAATAATCGCGACTGATTGCACAAACTACAGCTCAACCTGTAAATAACTCGACACGTCTGATAACCGCAGAATGCAATAGCTTGAGCCAGAGCATGTTGATTCATCCAATTATGTTGATCTCCAGCCAAGAGAAACAAAGGGATAGATGCATGTGTGAGTTACCGTGCAGATCAGCAAGAAAAGTAAAGGTTCTGTCTTTGACCCCTTGTTGAATAGGAATTCAGCATAAGAGCTTTAAATCTGATAAGCTCACAACTGGGAACATTGAAGCTTGGATCACCGAAACACCGTATGTAATGAAAAACTGGGAGTAGATGCTGAACGAGATACTCTGCTTTGATCTCTCTACTACTCAGAAAATAGTCGATTTCTTGAAATCTTCCAAAATGTCAAGCAATCAGATCCAGATCCAGTCTTCTTAGTCAGATGGATGACGACCGTCACTCAAAATACTAGATCGCAACTGAACCTCCACAAAGGTAAAACTCAACTCTCACAACTATATAGGGCGTCCATAGGTTTAGTAGACACATCCACGGACTCCTCAGAACCGAGGAGCCTTGCCCAGGATGTGCAAGTCGTCCGTCATTCGGCTCGGGCCCTAGGTGCCGAGCCCCGGGGTTCCACTGGGGGAGCTTCCAGTTCAGGGGTAATGAGAGTGGACGTGAGGGGGGGGAGCCGGGTAGAATAGTTAGCACTTCCGTGGTTCCACACGTGCCTCAAGTCCGTTCGAGTGCTCTCTACCAACAAGTCCGCCAAGCAAGGGGTCGCCGCACTCAACGACGACTGGTTGATGAGGAAGAAATTCGGCAGAGTACTACATCAGAGCCAGAACCAAGCAGTACACGGGTACTCAGAGGTACTCGCCGCCGTCGCCCTTCCATGATGAAGAACGGGAGCCGTCACCAGCACAATCTCTCGAGAGACAAGGCGAAGACGTGGAAGCTTCTCCACAAGAACAAGCACACGGTCTTTCGCCTCCTCAGACTGACGCTGCTCCCGGACCACTAGGTGATCCTCACGGCGAACCTTCCGGAGATGACTCAGATGATGAAGGTAATGACGCGCATTCCTCTGGGCGCACTCCATCCGACCGACAGGGTGATGACGTTGAGGCCACCGAGTCCGAACAAGTGGACTTCGGTGATGGCTCTTCCGAGGAGGTGGACAACCTCAAGAGCGGTAAAGCTCAAAGAGATGAAGATGAGGTCACGTCATCTTTCAACGGAGACGACTCCGTGGACATCCTCAAACCTGATGAGGTAGATTCAGATGGCCGTACTGACGGTCTTGGCGGAACCGGACCTCGCCGAAACCGTACCGGAGAAAGTCGCCGGAACCGGATCTTTCAAATTTTACCCAAGTCTTCTGATCCTCCCGGCCTCAAAGCTTATCTTTCCGGAACCGGACCGGAGACCTCGCCGGAACCGGACCTCGCCGGAACCGGATGTCGCCGGAACCGGACCAGAGTTCGAACCGCAACCAAGTCTTTTCTGGACCGGAACCGGACGTCGCCGGAACCGGACGTCGCCGGAACCGGACTGGAAAATGCCTTGTCCGAATTTTAAATTAAAAAAAATGTCTTGTTCGAATCTTAGAAAGAAAGTGAGATGAAGAGTGTAACCGGACCGGATGTCGCCGGAACCGGATGTCGCCAGAACCGGATGTCACCGGAACCGGATCTGAAGTCAAGTTTGTGAGTGTTTGTTTTTTCGAGAAACCTTGTCAACTGGTAGCGGAAAACCGTGCGTGCCACTATGTGGTCACAATTTCACCACAATGAGGATGCAAGTATACACCGACACTGGGATCACTACAAGTAATAAAGTGATAAGTATATCGTGATCGTTTCCACAGGGATTGGTTTTCAGAACTTCGAATATAGAGTTGAGAATACACTGATTTCACTTAGAGAAGAAGAAAATATTTTTGGTGATTTTTATAACAGTTAAATAGAGAAAATTAAATTAAAGCAAAGGGAATGGGTGTAAGCCTTCTCTTAAAACCAGGTAGTACACGAGTTTAGAAACTTCACGTTATGGGATTATTTATAAAAACCCAAATCTCTCGAAACTACGTTTTTACAAAACATACCGTGAAGTTGCTATGAAGTCATCGTTATTCCAAATCGTAAGATTACCGGTTTTTCTAAGTAGATTAGAATAAATCTTGTTCCACCAAATATGGGGATTTATACCCAAGTCTCCTTGTGATATAAATCCCGACCGGCTTACTGAACCTTAGCAAACCATGCAGAACTCGCATCTCTGCGTGATTATCAAAGGCCCTCTCGAGCTCTTTGTGCATTATCCAAACCGTATTTCGGACCCGCCCATCTCTGGATCTGAGGTCTAACACGACACATCAAAATGGCCGGTTTATCATCATCGAAATTAAGTATCGGTTCAAATAACTAATCGTAAAATTTGGAAATAACGACAACACCCAAGTGTTGTCTACACAGTTTTAAAATAAACTCACACCCACACCCATTAAAGGGTTTAGCCTAAAATAAAAGACATAATAAAAATAAAGTTAACTACTACTTGCATAGAAATAAATACGGAATGTAAAGTACAATACGAGAAAAATAAATACCGAAAGCAATAAAACTACTAGCTAATAAAAAGCTTAAAAGAAAAGAGAAGAAGAACACCTTGCTCCTCCATTAATGGAGGAGCTTGGTGAAGAGAGAAAGATGAAGAAGAAGGTTGCAGGGGTGTGGGGTTTTTTTTTCAAATGAGGAGGCATTACTTCATTTTATAAGAGAATTTAACCCATGGATATAATCCATGGGTATAGATTCATCCAATAGAAGCTATCTTATCTTCTGCAGCAAATCATTTCTTTATCCTCTTCACATGGCATGTGGGCCACTTGCTTAATTCGTTCCTTCAGTATTTCAAGAGCCAAGTGAAACTGCTTCCCCTCAGTGGTGACACAGTCGGGACTGCTTTGCCCTTTCAGCGTTTCAAAAGCCATATAAGATGATTCCCCTCAGTGGTGAGAATGTCACCACAGAGGGGTCTTCTGCTGTAGCTTAACATTTTGATCCTGGGCTTTTTGAATGCTTCTGCTTCTGGAGAGCTTGGGCTGCTTCTGAAAATTAGGCTGTTTTGCTGGAGTTTGGGCCTTTTTCTTCAAACTTGATCATTTAGATGTATCATCACCTTTCTAAAAGCATTTTGGACAAAAGAGGAAGAAAGAGAGCAAAGTGGGTATAAAATAATATACAAAATGAGGTTTTTAAACACTAAATAACTCTCAAAATAGAGAGTTATCACACCCCCAAACTTGAGATGTTGCTTGGCCTCAAGTAACAAAGAGAAATAAACACGATAAAAAAAATGAAAGAAAATACTTTCTAGGAAGATGTTGACGTTTTATCTAGCCGAAAGATGGAACCACATTCTTCTTTGAATCTTATTGACCGAGGGATAAATCGGCAGGTCTTTCCGGGTTAGTGTATATGGTTTCCACACCTCTTCCCCCAAACTTATCTTGTGTCCGAAAAGTTCTTGAGATTTCATCTCGTCTTAGGTTTGGGTTTTCGGTCACATTTATTCGGAGTGCATAATGGTTCTTGATTTATTTTATCGTCTCCCAATTTTCTGAAGACGTTTTTTTTTTGTTTGCAATTAATTGTTGTACACCAAATAATTACAATTTTTTTCCGGAGGTATCTCGGTCCCCCCAAAACTTTTTCCGTACAATGCCCTCATTGTACTTTAAGACGGCTTGGTAACAACGGGAAGTGTATCGCCCATCTGAAATGACGGCCTACGTCCTCTCAATCCCTTGATCCCTAAGATTCAAAAATGAAATGTGGTACCTGGAGAGATGGACAATACTAGATAAAACCAAAGAAATGTCAAACACCCAAACTATATAAACGGTAAAAAAAATACATACAGTTATCCGCTATATAATTACACACACAATGACGGATTAACTTACGAGTTTAAACACACGAAATACCCAAAAGAAGATGAATTGAAAACCTAAAAAAATATTTTTATAAGGTGATGACAAACCCAAGGATGATCAAACTTTGGAAACGAGCCCAATCGAGGATGACGGTAGTGCGATGGGGCGTTCGGTACTCGTGGTGCCAGTGACGAAATCTTCTTCTTTTTATTGAATTGAAAACAACTATACAATATTTACATGATACTTTCCAAAAACGTGCATCAATGTTATGTAGGATGCGGTTCACCACCCCACATGTGCATCTTTGAAAAGTGGAGTGGTTTCAAGATAATGCTCACCTCCACTTTACCAAAGGTTCTTCCAACAACATCACCCAAAGATTCGAGTAAAATACCCAAGCTTTTGATCAAACAACCACTTCTAACGGTCAACGGTACGAGTTCCGTAAAAGCATTATCGTCACAAAAAGAAGGCTTATTTATCTCCACCTCTTTCTTTTCAACATCACTCTCATCCTTACCAACACACTTTGATTTTTCATTATCATTTGGTAAGGGACCTTGATTTTGATCTCGCAACTCGTCGACTAGTTGTCCCATCTTATCGTTTAAGGCTTTTAAAGTGGATGTGAAATTTTCCAAAAATGTTGTAAAAGTCTCCATAAAGCTTACGGAAATTTCTTCAAAAGAGTGAGATGGCTCGGGTTGTTCAAAAACATTTTCAAATAAGTTGTTGGAATCAAAGGACATAAATCCATGGTAAGGATCACTCCCTTGAAAATCAGAAAAATTATCAAAATTCTCCTCCCATGATTGGTTAAAGGTATTTATAGATGTGTCATTCCAATCATTATGGGGAGATGAAAATGACGTGAAGGTGCCATCATCTTGAACATTTGTCTGAAAATTAAGATGTTGTTCCCACGAATAATCGAAAGTATTAAAATACGAGGCATCCCAATTAAAACTATCCATTTATAGTGATAGAAAAATTAATGAAAAACTCAACTTAACTCAAGAAATTCTAAAAATACGCCAATCCCCGGCAGCGGCGCCAAAAACTTGGTAGCGGAAAACCGTGCGTGCCACTATGTGGTCACAATTTCACCACAATGAGGATGCAAGTATACACCGACACTGGGATTGCTACAAGTAATAAAGTGATAAGTATATCGTGATCGTTTCCACAGGGATTGGTTTTCAGAACTTCGAATATAGAGTTGAGAATACACTGATTTCACTTAGAGAAGAAGAAAATATTTTTGGTGATTTTTATAACAGTTAAATAGAGAAAATTAAATTAAAGCAAAGGGAATGGGTGTAAGCTTTCTCTTAAAACCAGGTATTACACGAGTTTAGAAACTTCACGTTATGGGATTATTTATAAAAACCCAAATCTCTCGAAACTACGTTTTTACAAAACATACCGTGAAGTTGCTATGAAGTCATCGTTATTCCAAATCGTAAGATTACCGGTTGTTCTAAGTAGATTAGAATAAATCTTGTTCCACCGAGTATGGGGATTTATACCCAAGTCTCCTTGTGATATAAATCCCGACCGGCTTACTGAACCTTAGCAAACCATGCAGAACCCGCATCTCTGCGTGATTATCAAAGGCCCTCTCGAGCTCTTTGTGCATTATCCAAACCGTATTTCGGACCCGCCCATCTCTGGATCTGAGGTCTAACACGACACATCAAAATGGCCGGTTTATCATCATCGAAATTAAGTATCGGTTCAAATAACTAATCGTAAAATTTGGAAATAACGACAACACCCAAGTGTTGTCTACACAGTTTTAAAATAAACTCACACCCACACCCATTAAAGACGCGTCCTCTGACGCCAGCGGTCTCCCACGCGCCCCCACTCTCTCGCACGCGCCTCATGCGCATCGAACGCGCTTTCACGCGCATGTCGCACGCGCTTCCTGGCTTTCCACGCGCCTGACGCACTTGGTTTTGTCCCCTCCTCGTTCTTCGTGCCGGCTCTCTCTCTCTCTCTTATCACTCACACACACACACGTCTTTCTCAAGACTCACACACTCCACACGGTTTCCTCACACATACACACGCTCACCACACGTATAACACACACATACACACGCTCACCACACGTATAACACACACCTACACACGCAACGCACACGAAAAACACACGTCTTCTTCCTCGTGGACGCCTCGTCAGCGCACACATCAGCGCACACGTCAGCCCCCTCATCAGCCTTCTTTAATTAAGATTTTTTTGTTGTTTTTTATTTCCAGCCGTTTTTTTTATTCTTTTTCTTTATACGTTTTTTGTTTTGTTAATTTTTTTCTTTTTTTTCTTTCTTTTTCTTTCATTTTACTATATTTCACTTAGATTTATTTTTTTGCTTAAGGTTTTCTTCTACATTCATTTTATATTTGTTTTCTTCTTTGTTATTTTTAATCTAGTCTTTTTTTTTGGTAAATTTTTTTTTTGGGTTTATTTTTATTAGATTCTTTTCTTGATTAAAGGTGAACTCGAATTGCTCGTTTCTAAATTTCGTGGATATGAGTATTTGTGAAATTGCCCCGGGTTCTTGTATTCATGCCTGATTGTTATTGACATATTTTTCATGGATTAATTGATTGATCATGTCTTACCTGTGCTTGAATATCTATTATGCATGTTCCATTGGTCTTAATTGTTATAACTGGTTACTTGGTTCACCATGTCATGATACCACCTCATTCCGAATTATCCTAAGTGTTCACCATCATGTCTCGGGTTGGTAAGATCTGTTGAATTGTGCATCCTCCAGACTTGAGAAAAATTCACACTGAATGTGTTGTGTTATTCTGTACCAAATCTTTTGATTTAGTACACAATAACACATCTCAATGATGTGTGCCTTATATCTCAATTATGCCTTTACCTTTATATTAACATCTTATTTTTCAGGTACAATGGTGAATCCGAGCTCTTCAGCTCACCGACAGTCTCGTGTCGCTCAACCCCCAACCCATTACCTACGATACCCTTTCACCTCAACTTCAGAAAATCTCTGATAGCCTCTTTCCTTATGCCAAATTTCTTCCTATCAACCAAAACAACCACTACCTTGACCTTGATCACTTCCAAACCTCACACCCAATCATCATAGAAATCCTTCGACACCACCCTCTTACCCCACTTCTCACCGTCGTGTTGAGATCCCGGAAGTCTACATACAACAATTCTATGACTCTATGCAATTTATTCCGCGTACCTCTTCCCAACCTGAACACTTCAGATGCAAGGTTGACGGCCTTAAGTACAAACTCACTCGAGACCGATTCTGTCGCATCCTCCAAGTACCTGTTAAAACCCCTGAGGCAGCGCACTTGTCTGACGATGAAATGTTCCAGACCATCTATGCTCTCGGATATGAGGAAGACCTTCCTACTCTTGGAGTCTTCAAACGCAAACATATCGCCGGTGCTTGGTCCACCCTCTTTGCCATCCTCAACAAGTGTCTTTCCTCTCGCACCAGAGGAACAGATCAATGCGGCAAAGAGTTAAAGCAAGTCTTTCTTGGTTGTGCCACCAACAACCCCGACACCGACTATGAGTATTTTCTTTGGGAGGAGTTTTCATCCGTGATCAAAGACAAGACAGGAACCAAGGCCAGAAATTTCGTTCCGTATCCCCGGTTCTTGGCACTTATCATCTCTCACATCATCAACAAGAACTGTAGTATTCCACGGAAGGGGCTTCCATTATTTCCTACATGGCCTATGTCGAAACTGGTTGATAACACTGATCATCAACAGATTGTTCCTATGAAGATTCCCCAAGATTTACTTGATACACTTGATCATCGTTCACCAATTCTGAGAGCATACTTAGACTCACTTCCTCTACCAGAACCTTCAGAGCTGGAGGCTGGCACCCCGGAGGAGTCCCCTAGTCAAGAGAGTGAGGGTTATGAGAGTGGTCATTCATCTGGGGGTGATGACCAAGGGCGTGAGGATGAGGAGTCGGGGAGATGACGGGGGTAACTTAGGCGGTGACGATGATCAGACTGGAGCAGGCTCTTCTCGCTTTTCTCTACCTGTACTGGCCAACAGAACACCTTTCTCTTTGGTGGAATATTATTCTGAGTCTGAATACTCCGGTGAGGTTGAAATAAGGTTTGAGGGAGACAAAACAGTCGAAGATAGCTATGATAGTGAGCTGAGCGAGGGAAGTGAAAGAAATGATGAGTGGGAGTCTGGACCAAAGGTTTTAACCGGTCCTCGCCTATCCTTAGGTAGACGCTGGGCAGCCACATCTGCTACCCGTACACATGTGTTGAGTACGGGTATTGAAGAAGACACCTCCCACCCAGAGGTGCAATTGCACGCCCCACCTATCCACTCATCCATCTCTCAAAAGGTGGGTGTTTCATTCCACGGGGACAAAGCACAATGGCTATCAAGCCCTCACTTGGAGGGTAATGATATTGAAACAGGAGGATCCCTGCCCCGATCCCCACCTTCACTTCATGTGCACCAGAGTCTAGTGCCCGATACACATTTAGGTACACATACTGCCAGTCTGTGTGACGCAGTCTCAGCTCCACCTGTCGCGAGTCTTAGTGACGTGACCGGAACCCCGAGAGTGGTGTCCACGAAGGGCATTTCACGAGGACCGGAGGGAAGACCTACCACGGCTATCATCACGCCAACTGTGAAAGTAGGCCACACCGTTGATTCAGCGGTTGTGCAAACGGATACTCTATGTGAGCCCGGTGTTACTTACCCGGCATTTGTTGTCATGGACATGATGGACAGCGCCCTAAAGGCTGTCCGTGAGGAGTTTGATGCGAAATTTGCGGCACTTGAAGCCCGATTAAAGGGCAAAGGGAAGGTGACTGAGCCTGTACGCAATCCAACACCACCTCTCCGATCACCATCCCCACCTCCGAGGTCCACCGCTCCCGTTTCCTCTTCTGGGATACTTAAAGCGGTTCTCTGATCCATCACTTCCCGCGAGCCGTCCCGAGCCGGCTACCTCATCTTCTCAAGAGGTAGTCTTATCTATCCAGAGGCTCGAAGGGAAGCTTGATGCCCTGAAGACGGAGGAATTAGCTGAGATCAAGGGCTCCATTTCAGACATGCAGACTCAGATCCGAGCCCTTGAGACTTCTTGCCGTGCATCAGCCGATCCACCTAAGCGCAGACACGATGACTGAGATGACCCCGATCGTCGTGAGGGGGAAATCCATAAGAAGGCTCGGCTTGGCTCTTCAGTTCGGACAGGCACATCTTCCGGCGCCGCTCCTTCTGGTACTCATATGGGGACCGGTGCCGATGTATCTCAGTCTCAGCCTGGTCAGAACTCGATGGCAGATTCAGCGGAGGGTCGAGAGATTGTTTTTTGTGTCAACCCGGAAATCTCTCACCCTGTCCGCGTACCCGCTTCAGATGATGTTCCTTCTGATGATTATGAGTCATGCATGGAGAGCTACAGTTCTGACTCTCCTCTTCTGGTACCATGTCAGTCGCCTCCACATCAGTCTCTTCCGAGTATGGAGATGTATAGTTCTGACTCTTCTTCACCACCTATGTCTCCACATCATTCGCCTTCATATGATACGCCTTCACCACGTCGGTCTCCTCTTCCTCTGACGCCATCTCCGACATACAGAGGTCCTCAACTAAGGGTACTGCCTCACCCTCCCTCTCCAGCTCAGGATGATTCACCTTCTAGCACTCCATCTCCACCAGTCAAAGCTTCTCGTCGTGGTCCGAACAACCCCGTGACACATGGCCCTCAGCGACCGATTCATGGTCAATGGAGGCAGCCATCTGTATCACCTCCGAAAGTGATCTATACCAGGGAGAAGGGTGCACTCTCAAATCGCAGAAAGTACGTGGAGCCGCTCAAATCAGTCAAGTGGGATAGAGAAAGAAGGCGTGGCAGTTATCTTGAGGATACTCATAGATCCATCTTCACTGACAAGGTGGAGAACGTGCCTCTGGAGAAGTACTACAACATCACCGATCTGCCACCACAAAAGCAGATCAAGTATCTCTACTGGATGGATACTCAAGCCAAACCCAAAGCAAACGTGTTCTTCTATGATAACCCGATCATCCGAGTCAGTGATGTTTCATCCGTATGCTTCCAGAGCTTATGGTTCTCAGTCTTCTCTGTCATCCGAAAGAGAAACGGGGAGTTCACGTTCTCCGAAGCTGATTTCGACAATGTGCATCTTGATGACATTGACACATTGTACACTGACTTGAAGACGCTTACAACCCGACCTAAGGAGACATTCAAGGGACTGGAAGCTGTTAAGCATTTTATCGAGAGGAACCGGAAGAACTCAGAGACTCATGACTTTCAGATCGGGTTAGAGAGTCATCAGAGCACGATCAACCTCTCCCCGCCAAACCAAGACCTCCCGAACATCGATCGCTACTCTCTTTACCAAGTCCTCGAGAAACCAATTCTTGGGGTAGTGTACCAGAACTAGAAGGAAGAGAAGAAGTTCATGCGATGCGATGAGGTTCACAAGTACAGTGACGGGACGCTCCACATCATCAACAAAGGGTTGGCTACCGAGAAGAAGAGGCTTGAGCTTGAAGTGTTGAAGACCAAGCACTGGATAAATCCCTCTATCCTGATCGATGAGGTTTTCCAGATCATCGAGCATCGACTAGAACATCGCATCATTCTACGACGCTTCGAATCGTACTGTGGTCTTCGGAAGATAGAGGGACCAGTCAAAAGAGTTGAGGAGAGACCGCCGCCACCATCATCACGAAGAAGAGACGGATCATCAAAGAGTCACAAAGAGACTGAAGGATCAAAGAGGAAATCATCAAGTCATCAGAAGCGACGAAATTGACACAAAGGGGGAAATTGTTAGGAATATTTGTTAGTTGTGTCAATTTTGTAATTTGTTAAACTTAGTTGTCATTTATGTAATTTGCAATTAAAGGCCCAAGTGTTTAGGCCCATTTGAATTTAAAAACCCTAGTCCATAGAGTTAGTATAAATAGGAGTAGTTTACCTCATTTGTACTTTCTCTACCTTCTTGATTCTCTAATCATTTTGAATGGAATGCAATCTATCTTGATCATTTGTACCTAGCATACACATCACATATAAAATCTAAGTGTTCTTGATTTGATTGATTTGGCACCCACACTTAACCTCACGAACTGCATTGTCTGAGCTTGGAACAAACTTTTGATCCCCACCATAAAACACACATACACACATAGTGTGGGGAATGGGGCTGACGGATAACAGAAACAACCGATCATCCAAGTCTAGTATCTGGTATCGCCTTAGGGCTATTAGAGCACCTCCAATAGCTTCCCTAAAATGGGGAAAATGGAGAATATAAGGATTTTAGGCAAAAAATTTGCTCCAAGAGATTCTCCATAACTATCTCCAAAATGGAGAAAATAGGAGAGAGAATGAAATTTTCTCCAACACTCCAAAAATGATTATACATTGTGAGAACCAATAGAAAACTTTGAAAATAAAAAGTTAGAAAGAGAAATAGTATTTTAATAGGTAAGATGAATATTTTAATTTTATAATTAGTGTTAAAATCTCTAAAATGGAAAATCTCTTAGAAATGGTTACAATTTCTTTTGGAGATATTGACTTTTGTTTCTCTATTTTGGAGAAAATTTTAATACTCTCTTGGAAATGCTCTTACACCCCTTTTTGAGAACCTTTTTAGTTTTTAGTATGCTATAATTAATTGGTCTGGAAATATTATTTTAATATTTCGTTACAACACTAACTATTTAAAAAAGAGTTGGGTACCGGTGAGACCAAGTTGTTCCGTGAGATCGATTAAATCAACATTTTCAACATGAAACTTCATAACAAAACACTGTGAAGGTTAAAAAAATTCGAACATTCATTATAAAAACATACTAAAAAACACTATCAAGAAAAGAAAAAAAAACCCAAAAAAGGTATAAAAAAACGAAACCTTCATTGCTCAAAAAACTATGAAGATAACAAATAAATAATTCGAGTCTTCACAGCAAAAATGTTGTGAAGGTCAAAAAAAATCGAACCTTCACCTCAAAAAAAACCATCAACGTTACATTTACAGTCTTTTTGAATTGAATGTTCGATTTTTTTAACCTTCACAGTGTATTGCTATAAAGTTTCATATAAAAAGTATTGGTCTCACCGGTCTCACGAAAACGTGTTCTCACCTGAACCTAAGTCATTTAAGAAAATAAGATAATTATTGATTTTGCATATGATTTGTTGTTTTATTAAGTAGTTAGGTGTTGTTCAGTTCATTTTCTGTTAACACCTATATGGATATAGTTGTCTGGGTGCTAACAAATAAGTTGTTCAGTTATTATGTTGAATAAAGAGTTTGAATATCAAAAATGACTATTTTACCCTCATTCTTTATTTTAAACAAGTTCATAAACCCATTAAAAAAAAACCCAAACACATCATCCAAAATTCAAGATTCAGACTCCATTTCTTCGATCGAAATGGATCCCTTTTTGATCGACTAAACTATATTTAAAAGAACACGCGAACTAAGAAAACCATACACGATTCATGTACAAAATCATATATGATTCACACAACTTTGATCGTAGCCAAAGTCGACTGAGTTGTTTTTTAGAAAATCATTTGCGTGTTTTTTAAATAGATACCGTTCTTGTTTGAATATATATTTATATATATATATATATATAGTCAGGTTCAAGTGTGAACTCATCATTCATTGTGAACGTGAGGACCACTAATATCGTCCCATGTGGCAATATTCATGTTTTATTCAAACTGAATAAAATTTCATTCAGACTGAATAAAGCTTCATTCAGACTAAATAAAGCATGTATTCAATATGAATAAAGCACGAGTATTTAGATTTGAATAAAGCTTAGGCACGAATTCAGATTGCCACGTGAGATGATTTTGTTTTGGGGGAAGGAAAAAAACAAAATCATATTTGAAAGATGATTTTGGTTCTCACATTCACAATGAAAGATGACTTCATATTTGAACTTTCCTCTCTCTCTCTCTCTCTATATATATATATATATATATATATATTGGATCGGGTTCAATGAAAAACCTAAAAAACGATGAGCTTTTACTATTTTACAAATTCAGGAACCACTTTTTGTAATTATTCATGATAAAATATTCATGCCAAATGTCATGACTTGACAAAATTCATCATGAATACTTACTAGGGGCATACGTTATTCAATTAAGTAGTTTTTTTTTGTCATTTTTACAACCAAATCTAAGTTTGACGGTTTGGAAATTAATCTCAACTCAACCCAACCTTTACGGTTGGTTACGTTTGGTTTGCGGGTTAGTAACATACATAAAGTTGATAAATGAAATACGATAAATAATACTAAAAACAAGTGTCATATTTGGATTTAGGATGATGATGGTCAATGACCAATCCAAGTGCTTACCCCTACGCCGAAAACAATCGTTGATTTATAAGATCTATAAGAATCAAACCATACAAAATTAGTCAAAATATTTTTAAATATAGATTAAAAATCTCTCCCTCTATAGCCTCTATTCTATTTCTTCCCTCCAATCTCCTATTTTCTCCTCATCTATTTTCCTTCCTCTTTACATGGTATATCAGGGGTAGGGCTGTAAACGAACCGAACGAACACGAACGGCGGCTTGTTCATGTTCGTTCGTTTAACTTAACCGAACAAACGAACGAACACGAACGGTAAATGAACAAGATTTTTTGTGTTCGTATTCGTTCGTTTAGGAATTTGGTGTGTTCGTGTTCGTTCATGTCCGTTCGTTTAACATGGTAAACGAACATAAACGAACGAAGTAAAAGTTAAACGAACATAAACGAACGAACAAATGTAAAAGTTAAACGAACAAGCCTAAACAAACATAAAATTTGGTGTTTATGGTTGTTCTTTTAAAGTTTTTGTTTTGTTGTGTTCGTTTAAATGTTTACCGAATAGTCAAGCTATCAAACAATTATAACCAAACATACTTAACTCCTACTTTTCGTAGAGGCTCAAGCCGCTAGGCTCATGCCCCATGATTTCACCAAATGACTCACATATATAAAGCACGCATAGGATGGATTAAATTAACAATTTTTAAACTTTTATAAATGTTTTCTCAATAATCAAATCGTTATTATCGTTATCAATCATTATATATTAACTGTTATTAATTAATTAGATGTTAATTTTCTAAATACTTGTTTGTCACCTTAATATATCTATCATTTGTAAATAAATTTTATTAAACGAGCGTAAACGAACGCTAACGAACATAAACGAACGTTCACGAATGTTAATGAACGAACGAGACATTTGTTCATATTCGTTCGTTTAACTAAATGAACGAAAAAGCTTGTTCATGTTCGTTCGTTTAATAAATAAACGAACATAAACGAGCTTTCCGCTGAACAGTTCACGAACCGTTCGCCGAACGTTCGGTTCACTTACAGCCCTAATCAGGGGCGGATGCATGTGGTGAGATATGGGGGCATAGGCCCCCATTAAATTTTTGAAAACAATAATTTTTAAGGTTCAAATCAAGTATTTTTGTAATTTCTAATATAATTCCCCCCACTAAATTTCATATGGGACCCCATCAACCAAAAAAAGTATCTTCTAATCAACTAAAAAACCAAAAAAAGCCTTTCGAAATTGCCAAAAACACTTAAAAAGCCCATAAAATCAACCAATGATACTTTAAAATCCCTCAAAACGGTGGAAGTAGACTAGAAATATGTTGGTCCCAAATAATCAAACAAAAAGAGGAATCAACAAGAAATCAAGAAGATGATAAAGATGAGTTCTTGTGTTTATTAGAGACCTCTCAAAGCTTACAAGAAAAACACACAAACACCTACTAGACTCTCATTGAAATGAACTCACACACCTTTCTCTCAACCCTAAACCCCTTTAAATATGGGGCCTAAATACAAAAGCCCAAGCCCAAGCCCAATAGCTAAACTAACTAGTTAAACACTAATTAAACCTTCTCAAAGCTTACTTTATAAAACTTTCTCTGATTAGGACAATTTGGTCCTAACAATCTCCCCCTAAAGTTTTATAAAGGAAGCATCTCTGATCTTCTCCCCCTTGCTTTCTTCAGAAAACTTTAGTGGCGTTCGGCTACATTTTGATCTCCAAGCTCCCCCTCGATTGTAGCTCTTCATCTTCAGTTTCAACTGAAAGACCAGATCCGATTTGCAATAATCGCGACTGATTGCACAAACTACAGCTCAACCTGTAAATAACTCGACACGTCTGATAACCGCAGAATGCAACAGCTTGAGCCAGAGCATGTTGATTCATCCAATTATGTTGATCTCCAGCCAAGAGAAACAAAGGGATAGATGCATGTGTGAGTTACCGTGCAGATCAGCAAGAAAAGTAAAGGTTCTGTCTTTGACCCCTTGTTGAATAGGAATTCAGCATAAGAGCTTTAAATCTGATAAGCTCACAACTGGGAACACTGAAGCTTGGATCACCGAAACACCGTATGTAATGAAAAACTGGGAGTAGATGCTAAACGAGATACTCTGCTTTGATCTCTCTACTACTCAGAAAATAGTCGATTTCCTGAAATCTTCCAAAATGTCAAGCAATCAGATCCAGATCCAGTCTTCTTAGTCAGATGGATGACGACCGTCACTCAAAATTCTAGATCGCAACTGAACCTCCACAACGGTAAAACTCAACTCTCACAACTATATAGGGCGTCCATAGGTTTAGTAGACACATCCACGGACTCCTCAGAACCGAGGAGCCCTGCCCAGGATGTGCAAGCCGTCCGTCATTTGGCTCGGGCCCTAGGTGCCGAACCCCGGGGTTCCACTGGGGGAGCTTCCGGTTCAGGGGTAATGAGAGTGGACGTGAGGGGGGGAGCCGGGTAGAATAGTTAGCACTTCCGTGGTTCCACACGTGCCTCAAGTCCGTTCGAGTGCTCTCTACCAACAAGTCCGCCAAGCAAGGGGTCGCCGCACTCAACGACGACTGGTTGATGAGGAAGAACATTCGGCAGAGTACTACATCAGAGCCAGAACCAAGCAGTACACGGGTACTCAGAGGTACTCGCCGCCGTCGCCCTTCCATGATGAAGAACGGGAGCCGTCACCAGCACAATCTCTCGAGAGACAAGGCGAAGACGTGGAAGCTTCTCCACAAGAACAAGCACACGGTCTTTCGCCTCCTCAGACTGACGCTGCTCCCGGACCACTAGGTGATCCTCACGGCGAACCTTCCGGAGATGACTCAGATGATGAAGGTAATGACGCGCATTCCTCCGGGCGCACTCCATCCGACCGACAGGGTGATGACGTTGAGGCCACCGAGTCCGAACAAGTGGACTTCGGTGATGGCTCTTCCGAGGAGGTGGACAACCTCAAGAGCGGTAAAGCTCAAAGAGATGAAGATGAGGTCACGTCATCTTTCAACGGAGACGACTCCGTGGACATCCTCAAACCTGATGAGGTAGATTCAGATGGCCGTACTGACGGTCTCGGTGGAACCGGACCTCGCCGAAACCGTACCGGAGAAAGTCGCCGGAACCGGATCTTTCAAATTTTACCCAAGTCTTCTGATCCTCCCGGCCTCAAAGCTTATCTTTCCGGAACCGGACCGGAGACCTCGCCGGAATCGGACCTCGCCGGAACCGGATGTCGCCGGAACCGGACCAGAGTTCGAACCGCAACCAAGTCTTTTCTGGACCGGAACCGGACGTCGCCGGAACCGGACTGGAAAATGCCTTGTCCGAATTTTAAATAAAAAAAATGTCTTGTTCGAATCTTAGAAAGAAAGTGAGATGAAGAGTGTAACCGGACCGGATGTCGCCGGAACCGGATGTCACCGGAACCGGATCTGAATTCAAGTTTGTGAGTGTTTGTTTTTTCGAGAAACCTTGTCAACTGGTAGCGGAAAACCGTGCGTGCCACTATGTGGTCACAATTTCACCACAATGAGGATGCAAGTATACACCGACACTGGGATCACTACAAGTAATAAAGTGATAAGTATATCGTGATCGTTTCCACAGGGATTGGTTTGAATCTTTTAGAAACTCTTGGAACTTCTCCAAACCATATATCATGCATAGTTACTCTATCTTCAGCAGTAACCAGGTTCAGTATTTCACCAAATTCTGCATTGCTTCTTTGTTTGCCATTGTTCCACTGCACAAAATAGAACTTTTTGAAGATACCTCTTACTCCTCAAATTACCACTTTGTCTTCCTCAGCTGATTCTTCTTCATTCAATTCTGCTAGCTGATTTGTCATATTTTCAAAAACTTTTTTTTCCAGTTCAGACATAACAGACTTCTTTCTCTTCAGAACTCCTTCTATCACCTTTCTTTCAAAATCATACCTCTTATCTACCAAGAAGTATCTTTTGACACCTCCATCAAAAGTGACAGCAAAAACTCTATTTACCTTGTAGCAGTTCCAAGCAGCTACCTCTCCTTCCTTCTTTTCTTTTCCCAACCTTATGTCTTTCTTTTGTTTTTCCTCCTTGGCCTTCTCATATGCAAACATGATTTGAAGGTTTTCTTGAAAGACAATGGCTTCTACAAAATCAGTCATTCCTTTTGCACACCCAATCTCATATATCTTCTTCAGATCTGAAGCTGAGAGCTTTGTAAACATTCTGTTTGCACTTGAAAACACTTCACTTGTCTGATCTTCTCTTACTATTCTGAAGAAGACAACCTTGTTATCTTCAAAGCAGGACCAGTCTATCACTCTTGATGCTTCAGTGAAGATCTTTCTCTTTTTGGTTGTCTTATGAGCTATGGACTTCTTCCTCTTCTTCTTTGCTTGACTTATTTGCTTAGCCAATTTGGATGTTTCTTTCTCAATCTGAGTTGGTTCTTTATCAGCCTTCTTCTTCTCTGTTTCACCAGCAATAGAAACCTTCTCTTCATCAAGCATAGTATCCTCAGCAGTAGTAGCAGTGGTAACACCATCAGCAGTAGTATCACCTTCAGCAGTGGTAACTACATCATGCTTTTTCTTGCTTCTTCTTTGCACTTGTACTTCTTTTTCCTCAACAACCTCCTTTTCAACCTCAGTTTCTTTTCTAGCATCTTCATAATGCTTCTTAACTTTCTCAAAGGACCATCTTGAGAAGTATTGGACAGGTCTTCCAAGAATTCCAGCTAGACATCTTACCATTCTTCTTCTTTCTTCTGTTCTGGTCAATGGCTTGATAATCTTCTTTTTGATCTTTTGTTTCTCTACTTCCTTGTTGAACTTGTCTTGTAACTTCTTGGCAGCAGCCTGTCCAGCCTTATCTTGCTGTGCCTGTTTCTTCTTTCTTTCCTTTATTTCTTGATTCACCCTTTCTTGATCCTCCAGACTCAGTTTCTTAGCAAGAGCCTCAGAAGCTTCATACTTCAATACTTTCCTTTTAGCCTCAACAGCTTCATCATCAGTTTCTTCATCATCCTCTTCTACCACTTTCTCCTTTCCCTTGTCTTTTAGATCAACAGGGATTTCAGCTTTCCTTTTGATCACTTCAGGCTCTTTAATCACTACACCTTTGGTTGCTGGAATCACCTCGGGCATTTTCACAAGTAGCTTTGCAATAGTCATCTCATCCTCATTGATTGTCACTTCTGGTTCAGCCTCTGTACCAGCAGCATCTCTTGGTTCAACCCCTGTACTAGTATCAACTAAAGGCTCATTTGCACCCTTAGTTTCTTCTTCTCTAACTTCTTTCTCAGCCTCCCCCTTAGCACCAGCATCAGCTTCCATCACATCTTCAGGCAACTCAGAATTAATTGCAACATTAGCTGGTTCATTCACAACAACTGATTCTTTTTCTTTTTCTGACTCCCCCTTCACCTTTGATTTCCTCTCCCCCTTTGTGAATGCAACCAGAGTCAAGTATCTCTTCCTCAGAGCCCTAATAGTGCCCTTCATTGAAGCCATAGCAGCACCTTGAGCTTGAATGATCTTGGCTTGCTTCACAATTTTGGCATCATGCACCTTGATCAAATCATGTTGTGCAGTCACCAACTCCTCCAGTGTATCCAGCCTTGCTTCATGAGAACCATGCTTCTCATCATGTACAAAGAAATTCTTCTCAAATGCCTTCAAATCCTTGGCAATTGCAGTGAAGTTATCCATCAATTCCTGTTGTGAAAATCTGCCCTCACCAGGTTTAGGAGTGTTTACCTCCATTACTGGATCTTTGAGCTTTTTAACATTAGTCTTCAACCTTGCTGAAGCACTAGATGTCCCCTTGGTTTCTTGGCACCTGGGTCCTCCCTTTGATTTCTCAATAGGAGTTGCCGTGGTGGGGGTCTTAGCAATGTTCAAACTGTCCTGATGCACACCTTGTGCAACATCAGTAGTCTGAGCCTCACCAACCACATGCCCATCCTTCTCCTTAGAGGGCACCTTCTTTATACTTGAGTTGGGCAGCACTCCAGGGGTTTCCCTTTGGATATTGTCAGAAGGAGAGTGCTCCAACTGATGGCTTAAAGGCTCATTGGGTTTAGAACCAGAGGAGGAAGGAGCTCCCTTGTTCATTCTTTGATACTTTTTGAGTGGAGGGGTGGGGGTCTTATCAAGGGACTGAGGGATTGTTTCTGTGATAGGTGTGGGTAGGTCATCAGAGGGAATGCTTGATTGTGTAGGCTGCAAGCCTGATGCCTCACCTTGGGGTTGGTTCACTCTCATCATTGTAGAGAACAATGGAGTGAATTGGTCATTGGAGCCTTCTGCAGGTCTCTGCATATTGGCAAACACCTTATGACCAAGAGCAGTGCTCTTATAGGTGTCACCATGCATTGGTACATCCGTCAACTCCTTAGTAATAACTTCTTGGACAAATCTTGGGAACATATAAAACGTTTTTACTTTAGAATTGTTAATGTTCTCAAGATTGTACACAAGATCATCAAAAATCATTTGGGAAAAATTGAACACCTGTTTAGTGGCCAAACAGACCATTGCAGAGGCAATAGTACTGCTAAACTCACCAAAACTGGTGGTTTTCTTTGAAAAACAATGTAACAGGGTATGCACAAAAAATCTCCACTGAGGGCAAAACTTACCCTTAAGATATTTCAAAGAAGTGCGAGATCCTGTATACCCCATTCTTTCAAAAGCTTCCATGATAACAGAGGGTGTAAGCATAGAAATACCTCCTTCGTCATGAAGTTGAAGATGAAATCGGATCTTTGCAGGGCTTAGGGTTAGTGAGTGACCACAAATAGTGGTCTGAATGATTTTGACTCCATCTTCTTCTTGAATAACCGCATTCGACCAGAAATCATTCATGTGTTGAATGTAGATGATTGGGTTGATGGTCGCAGCATAGGCAATGTGTGATGATGTCAAGAAGTCAAGAATGTCATCAAACCCTTCGGAATTGGCATCCTTCTTGACATAACCCACCTTATTGTGATCCTTCATGAAACACAGAGAATCCATGATCGATTTGACACAATAAACCCTAAAATCAAACGAGAATCAGTACTTGATTGAAATTTCAAGAACACGGATGAAGAACAGATGCAGAATCACAATCGTTTTTAGAGAAAAAGTTCAGAATAGCCGTTTGTGAAAAAGTCGGTCAAATTAGGGCTTTTATATTGAACTTATGAGCAGGAGTAACTACCACAAGCAGGGGTAACGAACACATGTAGCAGTGGTAAAAGTGCATTATCAAGGATGTTCGTTAAAAGCAGTGGTAAAAGTTACAAGCAGTGGTAATTTTGTTTGTCTATTCAAAAGCAGTGGTAAAACACTGAAGCAGTGGTAATTACATGTGCCGAATTAAAAGCAGTGGTAACTTAGGGCACTCAGTGGTAAAAACTCGAGTGAGTTTGAAAGCAGTGGTAATTACACTGTCAGTGGTAAAAAGACACACATAACACCAGCGGTGGTAAAAATCAAGCATAGTGGTAACATGCGATTGAGAGAGCAGTGGTAAACAACGAAAGCACAAGCAGTGGTAAACAACGAAAGCACAAGCAGTGTTAATGTGCGAGCAGGGGTAATGTGCGAGTGTGCGAGCAGGGGTAATGTGCGAATGTGCGAGCAGGGGTAATGTGCGAATGTGCGAGCAGTGGTAACACACAATACTAGCAGTGGTAAAGACTTGGATATATAAAAATCATATTTCGGATTATTGACACGGCTAGTAGAAGGAATTCCAACTGAGCAGGGGTAATGTCCTTATGCAATGAATGGTCAAACCAAGAACTTCACCATGTACCTGCAACATTCACAAACTTATTAACAGACCAATAAAAAAAACAAAAAGAAAGAAATTATACAGAGAAAGTACAAATAAAAGTGTAATAAAGAGAAGAGTTATTCAGAGTTCATCATTCCAACACTTGTAACCAAAAATGTAAACCTGCCTACATCAAAGGCTTTTGTGAACAGGTCTGCATATTGATCATCAGTGTGAACTTTCAGAACTTGAATTATCTTCTTTTCATTACAGTCTCTAATAAAATGGTACTTGATCTCTATATGTTTGGTCTTAGAGTGCTTGACAGGATTGTTAACAATACTAATAAAACTGTTATTGTCAATATAAATTGGTGTCTGCAAGAATGAAAGACCATAGTCCTTCATCTGATTTTGAATCCATAGCACTTGTGACCAACATTGTGATGCAGCTATGTATTCAGCCTCTGTTGTGGATTGTGAAACAGTGGTCTGTTTCTTGCATTGCCATGAAACCAATCTTCCTCCCAAGAACTGACATCCTCCTGATGTAGACTTTCTATCCAAGTTGGCTCCTCCGTAATCACTATCTGTATAAGCTACTAGGTCAAAAGATGAATCATTGGGATACCACAGTCCCAATCTTGGTTGTCCCTTCAGGTATTTAAATATCCTTTTGACTGCATGTAAATGAGACTCCTTGGGCCTAACCTGAAACCTAGCACACACACAAACAGCAAACATAATATCAGGTCTAGATGCTGTAATATAAATTAATGATCCAATCATGGATCTATAATGGTGTACATCAACTTCCTCCCCCTCAACATCAGCAGTAAGATGTTTATGTGTTTCCATTGGGGTGCTTGCAGGCTTTGCATCATTCATTCCAAACTTTTGAAGCATGGATGCAACATATTTAGACTGATTGATGAATCTCCCTTCAGGCTTCTGCTTGACCTGCAAACCAAGAAAGAAAGTTAGTTCTCCCATTGAACTCATTTTAAATTTCTTGTGCATCAGCTCCTCAAACTCCTTGCACATATCATCCTTTGTAGATCCAAAGATGATATCATCTACATAAATCTGCACTAGAAGCATGTCAGTCTTAGTTCTTTTGATGAACAAGGTCTTATCAATGACACCTCTCTCAAATTTGTTTTCCAACAAATATGAGGACAGGGTATCATACCAAGCCCTAGGTGCTTGATGAAGACCATATAAAGCTTTTCTCAACTTGTAAACTTTATCAGGGTATTTGGGATCTTCAAACCCTGGTGGTTGACTGACATACACCTCTTCATCTATAGTGCCATAAAGAAAAGCACTTTTGACATCCATCTGATAGACTTTGAATCCTTTGTAAGATGCAAATGCCAAGAATAGCCTGATGGCTTCAATTCTGGCAACAGGTGCAAATACATCATCATAATCTATTCCTTCTTCCTGAGTATATCCCTGTGCTACTAATCTGGCTTTGTTCTTGATAACAATGCCTCTCTCATCAGTCTTGTTTCTGAAAATCCACTTGGTGCCTATTACTCTGTGTCCTTTTGGTAAATCCACCAGATCCCAAACATGTTGTAGGACAAACTGCAGCAATTCCTCTTGCATGGCCTCTATCCAACTTGGGTCCTTCATTGCATTATAGGCCTTCTTGGGTTCTGTTTGTGAAAGGAAAACAGAAATCATGCTCAAGTGTGGATTGGGAAGGGATTTGCTCTGCTTCCTTGTAATCATAGAAGACTGAATGTCTCCTATCACCAGAGTAGGTGGATGATTCTTCTGTGTTCTTGTAAGATGCAGGGGTTCTTCAGTCAGATCCACCCCTAGATTTGAATCATTCACTTCTGGTTCTTGATCCCATTGAGGTCCCTCTTCTAAAGCAGGTATGTCTTCTAGATTCTGAGAGGGTGAGGATTCCTCAATTGGTTGATCATCATTCTTCTCATTAGACTCAGATTCTGTTTTGTCATCACCGTGTGACTCATCAGTGGTACTGGCATCATTTGAATCAACAAGAGGCATTGGGAACATGACAAATGTTGGACTTGTTTCTTGTGCTTGCTCTGTACCTGAACCTGTATTCACTGTATAGCTCATGTTCAAAGAGTTAGTTAGTGAATCAATATCAAATAGCCAATTTGGACCACTTCCAGTATGTTAGGAGTGTTCACATTGCATTTGACATTGTCACTTTCTTCTATGATCCTTGTAGAACTATTGAAAACTCTAAGTGCTTTGCTCTGAGAAGAGTATCCCACAAAAAATCCATCATCAGATTTGCTCTCAAATTTGCCTAAGTGAGTTTTGGTATCAAGGATTGTGCAAGGACACCCAAACGGTTGTAAAAATCCTATATAGGGTTTCTTTTTCTCAAAAAGTTCATAGGGTGTCTTGCCTTTTGATTTGACTATAAGAACTCTGTTTTGGACATAACAAGCAGTGTTAACTGCTTCTGCCCAGAAAGTGATTGGAAGTTTAGAATCAGCCAACATAGTTCTTGCAGCCTCAATTTGTGTCCTATTTCTCCTCTCAGCAACACCATTCTGTTGAGGAGTTCTAGGAGCACTGTATTGTCTCTCAATACCTTTTTCCTCACAAAAGCTATTCAAGTCAGCATTCTTGAATTCAGTGCCATTGTCTGATCTAATGACTTTTACTCTAAGGTTTATCTTGTTTTCCACTCTGGTCACAAAGGGTTTAATCAGTCCACTTGTCTCATCATTTGTTCTCAGAAAGTAAACCCAAGTAAACCTAGAGTAATCATCAACTATAACCAGACAATAGGATTTCTTGCCTATACTCATCACATTGGTAGGACCAAAAAGATCCATATGCAATAACTGTAAAGGTGATGAGATAGTGTTTACTTCTTTGGACTTGTGTGAGTTTTTGTGTTGCTTGCCTTTGAGACATGCTACACAATGATCATCACTTGAAAATTCCTTGGCAGGCAAACCTCTTACAAGGTTATTTTTGACAAGTAAGTTCATGTTTTTGAAATTCATGTGGCACATCCTCCTATGCCACAGTGATGATTCACTCACAGATGCTTTTGAAAATAAACACTTTAAGGATGATAAAGAAGAAGCATCTTCAATGTCCAAACAGTATACATTATCCTTCCTAGGTGTTCTTAACATCACTTTACTCTCATCTATCATGTAGCCAGGAGCAAGAATGAGACATTCAGTATCAGTGAAAAATACACCAAACTTCTTGTCACAAACTTGAGAAACACTAAGTAAATTATACTTTAATTGCTCTACAAAATAGACATCATCAAAAGTCATCTTACCTTTTGATACTTTACCTTTTCCACTAATCTTACCTCCATGTGGATTATCCCCAAAGGCAACATGTCCACCTTCAAACTTTTTAAAGTCTTCAAGTAATGACATGATACCTGTCATGTGCCTAGAGCAACCACTATCCACATGCCAAATACTGCTCCTTCTTCCTTGGTTGCTCTCAGTGGGAACATCAGTCTCTTTGATTTCAGCCATGAGGGCTTGATTCTGAACTGCTTCTTCAGCATGATCACTCCAATCAAATCCTTGTCCCTCTTGAGATACCAAAGCTTGAGAAGAACTAGGATTTGAGTTGCTTCCCCTGTTGTTGAATCTAGGAGCTTGTGCAGATCCACCTCCATTATTTTGGTTGTTGGTGGCTACTCCTTTGCATTCTCTGGCAAAGTGCCCTGGTTCATTGCACTTGTAGCATCTCACCTTGGTCTTATCAAAACCAGCTTTATCTCCTCTCTTGAGATCAAAATTGTTCCTTCCAGTTCTTCTAATGAACCTTTTCATCCGCAGAGTAAGCATGGCCATCTGCCATTTGATATCCATCTCCTCCAGATCATCTGCATTGATTTGATCCAAATCATCACTGATCAGAGATGACTTGACATGACTTGCCAAGAAAGCTTCCAGTACTGTATCCTCATTGGTTTCCTGAGATGAACAAGAATTTGCATTAGAGACAGTTTCATTAGCAGTGGTATTATAGGCAGCAGTGGTATTATTAAAAGCAGTGGTATTGAAAGCATTAGGGTTTTCAGAAAGAAGAGCAGTATTATGAGTGTATCCAATGGGTTTCTTCTTCTTTTCCACTTCTGCTTCAAAGATCCTTAGATCATTGTAAAGATCTTCAAGTTCCTTGTCCTCCAAGTCATCACCCTGCCTGAATGAGACAGTGTAAATAGTCCGTTCCTCTCCAAGAGATCTGAGGAATTTTCTATTCACATCATCTTTATCCATCTTCACATCTACAGTTGCCAGTTCTCCAATCAGCTTGTTGAATCTATCAAAAGTCTGAGTCATAGATTCATTCTTCAGGGATGTGAAATTTTCATACTGCTGCTTCAGAATAGCCTTTTGGTTCCTTTTTGTGCTCTTGGTTCCAGAGAACCTCTTTTCTAGAGCAGTCCAGAGAGACTTTGCATCTGTATAAGTACTGAATTGATGTTGGTATTCATTGGGAATGGCCAACAACAAAGTACTCAAGGCTTTCATCTCAGTCTGCCTCCTTTTTCTGTCTGCATCAGTCCTGGGTGGGGGTCTTGCACCTCCTTCAGCCACAGCTTCATCAACACCAGGTCCGTTTTCAACAACTTCCCACATCCCATAGTCTGTGAGAAGCATGTATTGACGGATTCGAATTTTCCACATGTCAAATTCATTGGGTTTGAGCATGGGAACTTTTGAGACCAAAACTGTTTCTTGAGTATCCATTGTGAATTAGTTTTCTGGAATAAACTAGCTCTGATACCACTTGACAGGATCAATGATCAAGATCAGAAAACTTAATCAAAGAAGTTTGCGGAATAACACTTTGATTATAGAATGAAAACAATGGATTAAGAACAAACTGTATATGTATTGATTTCAACAGCTTAATGATTACAAACTCAAGCCACAATCTGTTTGAACAGACTCAAACAGACGTGCAACACTTCTCTATTGCAGGGATTACAAGAACAATCTTGAGGCTCTAATTCTAAACAAAAGCAATGAAAAACTCGTATCTAACAATGAAAAACCTATCAGCTATATATACGAATTACAAGATAACAATAAGGAAACTAGATTTACAAGATAATCTCTAAAATATCTCCAAGCAGATCGTATCTTGTCCATATCTTCAATCATCGCAATCCTTTCCTTATCTTCATCTTGTCAGCAGTGGTAAAGACAAAAGCAGTGTTAACTTCAAACCAGCAGTGGTAACTTCGTATAGGCAGTGGTAATCTTCAACAGCAGTAGTAATCTGATCTTCAGTGAACCATCACATACTGGCAGTGGTAACCTTCATAGAACTAGTAGTGGTAACAACTCCAAAGCCAGTAGTGTTAATCAGCATATCTCCAGCAGTGGTAATGCAACAGATTCAATCCTAACAACTGCCCCACCTCTCGACTTCTTTCCGTGCACCAAGTGTCTTAGATCCACTTCCCGAGACGTATCACGTCATTCATTTGGGTAGGACACAGTTTTGGAGCATCATCCGCCCGCCCGAGTGGCCTGGCCGGAACGGGGAGAGTTGGTGCGTCAGAGGACGCCCTTCGAGGATCCACCGGAAGTCCTGACATCGTCAACCCTACACCAGCGAGGACTTCAGGCCGAGAAAGCACCTCTTTGGGTCTCTTCTCGACAACTGGCGCTCAAGCAGCACCAGGTATTGTACTACCGGGACCGGGTCCGACAGACTCGAGCGAAGTCTTTAAAGACGCTCACGCAACACCGAGGCTCTTAGGCCTGACGGATTCGGACGACATCCTAAAAGTCGTCCAAACCAGATTCGCGGAGCTCGACCGCGCCGAGGCCTCCCGGAATGCCAAACCTGAGGCGTTCGAGAGTGCTCTCAACGAGCAAAGGGGAGAGATCGAGACTTTGAAGTCTCGCGATGCCGAACGAGAGGAAGAACTACAAGAGCTACGACGCCAAGCAAAAGGCAAGTCTACAGAGCTTCAAGTGCATCAATCCGTGGCTCCTCCTCTTCGTACCGAGCCACTTCTCCGCCTGCAACCTCCACAACCTACTGCTGAAGGTGCCATTCAGGGCTACGTTCTCGAAGCCGAATTCAACATGGCAGTATCCTCGCTCACCACTCAGAACGACAAGCTCACGGAAAAACTCAAGCGAGCGGAGGAACTGCTAGCCGTCAGGGATGCACAGTTAGCAGATCGGGAAGCGCAGTTGGAAGCCGCCAACCGCCGTATTCACGAACTCGAGGCAGCGTGCCGGCCTCAGTCTCAGTCCTCAAAACGGGGACATGATGACACTGACCCGGGCGCAGGTCCTCATGAGGGGGAGATGCAAGGAGCCAAAAGACTTCGCATCGGCCTCGCTCAAGCCTCGGGTTCCGCGCCTGCATCAGCTTCAGCGCCGCAAACTGCTCCATCAGGGCACCAACATTTCATGGAGTATCCCGACGAAGAGCCCCTCGACGTCGAGCAGTTCGCCTATCAGTCGATACCGTCGGATGAGGTAATCCTATTTCCTCAGTCCGAGCCTACTGTCGAGGTCGATATGGTAGTCCCCGAGTCGGCGCCGACGGATCCGAATGAGCTTCACATCTCGGAAGAAGCCAGAACACTCCTCGCCCAACTTGCTCAAAGTCTCAGGATCTACAAGAAGGGGGACACCATAGTCAGCGCAACCGACTACGACACATTCCTCCCAACGGTACAGTTCCCGGAATCGGAAGAGCCTCCCACCATCACGACGACAGTTCCAGACGCTCCAGCTCCCGTTATCATCCAGCTAAACTGGAACCACACGGTAATCTTCCGACCTTTCTTGGAGGAGTCCTTCTCAAGGATCTTCCAACAAGAGAAGGTCCATCAGTGGTCCAGAAAGGTATTCTTCGGTGCACTACAAGAAGAAGCGCCGCCAGACAGCCTACGCCCACCAACGCATCTGCAATTGGTACACTCATGGGAAGACCAGACTCAGACGCCGATTTGTGAAGGTAACAGATGTGAGGCCTTACAGACACGGCAGCAGCATGTTCTTAAAGTTCTCGGTCTCCATGTACGGTAGTGGGAACGTCAGGTTGAATGGCGAGCTCCTGAAGTGGACCTTCACAGAAGCTGATTTAGATCGGATCCATCTTGAAGACATCCTCGCGCTGATCAAGTATCTTCAAGGTCCGATCCTCCGCCCCGACTACTACAACTACGGCCTCGAGGTGCTCAAAAGGTACGTCCGTCACACCATTGCTCTATCTCATGTGACCGACTACCAGATGACAATCGAGAGTCGTCGGCCGAAAGTGAACCTTCTGCGTCCGAATCTGCAAGTCCCAGCAATCAACCCATATCAGCTCTACGTGCCGACGAGGATCCCAGAACACGGTATTGTCTACTACACGCTAAAGAAGAGGGAACGGAAGTTCATGAGATTCAGTGAACTTTCTCATTTCTGCGACGGTACCATTCTGTATGTCATCCAAGGCATAGAGAGCCGACTGAAGACGGACCAGATTCCGAAGACGAGGCACTTAGACAACAAGTCAAGGTTCTTCGAGGCGTTGGAAAAGCTTGAAGGAAAACTGAAGGAGAGACTCATGTACCGGAGAGTCGAAGCTGCCTTAAAGCTGCGAACGAGGATCATCGGAGAATGGGACGAGTACCGTCAACTGTCCAAGTGGGAGCCTGCACTACAGTATCCGCCACCCTTCTGACTTCTTCCCAAAGGGGGAGATTGTTAGACCCTACTTTGTGGGTTGTGAAGAAGTCAAGGGTCTATCTTGTATTTTCCTATTTCTAGTATTAGCTTTAGTTTAACTTGTGCCCTCTTTTGTAAAGAGTCATAGACTCTAAGGGCTTTTCTTGTAACTATCTAATACCTAGTGCTATAAATAGAATGCTATAGCCTAGGGTTTTGTGTGGATTTTTGGTAGCCTATTTTGGTGTATGAAAGACATTCCCAAGAACTCATTTATTCCATTGTCTTTTCATACTCATTCTATCATTATCACCAACTAGTTGTAATCATTTGCTTCATCATTAGTACTAGTTTTCTCTCCATCTTTCATTCTCTAATATTTGGGATTCACAAAATATATCGGATAACTTTGCGGGCCTTTTAATCTATCTTAAAGGTAGTGGAGGTACCTCCACTACGATTTTTTTTTGGATTCGCCACTTGGTATATATACATAATTGAATATGAACCTAAGATAAACACTTTGTGAACATTATTTTAAAAAAATTATTGTTCTTTGTGAACACGTGGTGAAAACTTTCAAAGAAATACTATTATAGTTTTTGAACATATTGTGATTTAAAAAATAATGTACGCATTTTTTTTAGAAATACTATTATATATATAGTGAGACCTACATCAGCTTTTCACTACCTTACCAACATTTTACCATTTCATCCTCAATGGTTTTGATTCTTATACCCAATTTAAAAAATTAATTAAAAAAAGAAAAAAAAGGAAAAGAAGAAAGAGAAATACTATTATAAATATAGTCTTCACGCACCGGCATAGGGGTGCCGATTTTCATAGCTCCATCTTTAACCAAAAGCTTCTCACGTTGACCATCCAAGATTTCACAAGATTTCACGAATAACTTTTGGTTATTATCCTTTCTATAATTTGGTTATTATCTTTTCTATTTTCTTTATAAATACCTTTCTTAGTTCTAGTTATATTAGGATTTTATTTACTTTCGTAATTATCTTTTTCAATTTCAGCTAGGATTATAAATAGGATTTATTGATTTCAATTGTAAGGAAGTTATTTGATCAATAAAATTATTTTCTTTTAGAGTTTTGAAGAGTTTTCTCTTTAATTTTCGAGTTCTAGGTTGTTAGACTCGTTATCATTTTGGATTCAGACGTTTGTCGATCCGTTCCGCGCTTTCCACCTGCTTCACAACCAAAAAGTGGTTCCCATTTGAACCCACCCCTATATATATATATATATATATATATATTTAGTTTGTTTTGTGTTATGTAGTAGGTAATACTGTAATATATAAATCCACAAACAAACGCACTCATAGTTATCTTTAATGGAAACAAGATTCGTGTGATTAATAATGGCATTTAAGAAACTTACTTTTCTTACATGTTATTGTCTATGGTGACAAAATGGGTTTGCAGTGGTATGTACAAATCATATCTATAAGTTCTTGATCATTTTTTACATGTCTCTTGTAACAGGGGTTGATGATTTTGTGTATGTTCAATCCATATGATGTGAAATGGCTTGTTGTGGTGGCAATAGTTCTCCTAGCTCTTGGAAAATCAGGATCCAGGGTTTTACAAGGCATATTCAGTACTTTAGTGAATGACATTGACAAATCACAGGACCGGACTAAAACAAGATCTATTGCACGTGCAAATATCTGGTTGCGGATAACACATGTATCTGCTGCCATTTCAGCGATACTGGTTGTTATGTTCGATTATTCTCAGTCATCTTGGACAATTTCATTCTCGATTTGCCTAGTCACTATAACGATAACTTTGATTATTTTCTGCATAGGACATAATGTCTATCATCAATATGGGTTTACTGAAAGACCCTTTCAGATCTTCATTCGAGTGTTTCGTTCTCGTATTCAGAAGCTACTCAACTGCTGCAAGTCAAGGTAATATCTTTCTTCATCCTCGGATTTTAACTTCCAAACATCACATTGCTCCATCATTATCTATTAAGCATTTCACCATTTCACTACACAGTAAAATATAATCCAGGCAACATAATAATTAGCATTTTTTGTGCTACATTCAATTATTAGTTGAGTAATTAATTACAGACTTTAGTTAAGCCATTTACTCTTGATCATTTTTGTGAGAATATGTGGAAACCTCCTATTACTCTCCTCCATATTTAAGAGCCCTTGAAGAGGGAGGGAGCATGTTCCAACAACATATATGAAGGATAAAAGTACACGTCTAGTTAGTGTGGGACTTCAAATTAACACTATTGGATATTAAAACTAAACTTAGTTTAATTATTTGTATGTAAATAGTATATATATATATATATATATTGACGCAGTGGAAAAACGCGGAACGGATCGACAAGCGTCAAACCCGAAAGGATAACGAGAATTACGAAACGTAAAACTCAAAACAAGAGAATAGTCTCTAAAAAGATGAACTTTTATTGAATAATAACTTGATTACGATTCAAACCTAAAGCATCTATTATAATCTAGTTAAAACTTAATTAAGGAAAGTAAATAAACTAAATATTAATCCTAACTTGGTAAATAAGAAAACTAAATAATAGGAAACTAAATAATAATAATGATCCTAGTCTAGTTTAATGAATATTCTTATTTAATAAAATACTTAAATAAACTAATAAACGCAATATCTTCCGGAATGTTCCGTCGCGCAAAACGACCAGCAACTCGCTCGCGTCGCGAGCTACATCTTCGCGCCGCGAAGGTGGCGCTGTTCCGACACTGGATTTTCTTCTTCTTTCGACCTCCTTTTCGTGGTTTCCATAAATACTTTAGAATACCCGATACAGCTCGAAATCGAACTGTATCATATATAGTTGTATATTGGTAGTTATTAGGCAAGGGGTGTGATGGTTCAAGTGAAAGGAAGGGTGTGCTGGTTCATGAATAACCACCTCCATCCAAACCATCACAATGGTTCGAATCAACACCACCATTCGAATAGTCATGATGGTTCGAAGGCACCCTTTCCGTTTCTATAAATATGTACCAAGTATGCACATTTCAAAGTGTGGATTCTCTGTGTGATTTCTCATAAATAAGATAAAAAACTTTGGTTGATTATTTCTTGCTATTTGTATATTTCGATCCAACAAAACACCCCCCCCCCCCCCCCCCCTTTCAAGAGTAGGTTAGATGGGTCATGGGCAAATATGTCATAGATGGGTAGACTTCGTCCCTAAAACCATATGAGAATCTGTTAAACCTTGTTTGCTATTGATCATACTCGTGGTCTACCACTCTAGTGACTTGATCAACTCTTTGTGCAATCTAACTCGTTTAGGCTTCTCTCGGTTCTGTGACAATCTGTCCCCTAGCTTCCAAAAGAGCTCTTTCAGGAGAGTAATTCCTCTTATTCTCACAATTATGAACCCATGAAACCCCTATGGATAATGCTCGGGTCAAAAAGCAGTCAAACTACATAGCTTCTAGTGAGCAACTTTCTAAATTTCCTGTAGCCCGCCTGGGCGGTATGTTCTATTTGAAGAAATCAATGTACTTGAAGGAGTACTTTCTCACTTGCATTCGTGTCCCATTACGTTGTTTTGTGGTTATGTTTTCAGTTTACATCAGTTCTCAAGCAAAAGCTATCCCTTTTTTTCAATGCAAAAGCTATCTTTTTCTTTCTTGAAAACTAGATGGTACGTTCATCGATTGACCGTAAATAGCAGGGCCGTCCCTGGGGGAGGGCGGGCCGGGCGTACGCCCAGGGCCCAAACGAAATAGGGGGCCCAAAATTCTTAAGTATATAGTATATAGTAGTACTTTACAAAAATTATAAATAAAAAAACAAAAAAATAGTATATAATAAGATTTCAACAAAAAAATTAGTATCATATTAAGGAGAATGAAATAGGGGGCCCAAAATTCTTAGCTATAGTAAATAATAGTACTTAACAAAAATTGTAAATAAAAAAAAATAGCATACAATAAGAGTCCAACAAAAATTTAGTATCATATTAAGGATCCCAATGAAATAGGGGGCCCAAAATTCTTAAGTACATTATATATAGTAGTAATTTAGAAAATTTGTAAATAAAAAATGGTATATAACATAACACCAAAATTTTAACATCATATTAAGGGTCCAAACGAAATAGGAAGCCCAAAATTCTTAAGTATAGTGGTAACTTACAAAATTGTAAATAAAAAAAAAAAACAAAAAAACAGTATATAATAGGAGTATAAAACCCCATCAAAAATTTAGCATCATATTAAGGGCCTAAACATATTTTAATTAGTTACATTGGACAAGGAACTTGTAAAAAGTTAATTGGTTTTCATTTTGTAGTATTGTTTATTTTTTCTCTAAGTTTTTTTTATCTCGTACTGTATATAAATTTTTTTTTGCCTAGAAACCTGAATATATACTTCATTACTCATCTTTCATACTTTTTAGATTATTCCATCCACATGAAATTTGTTTTTGTGTTAAAATGTAGTAGATTTCTTGTTATTAAGTTAACTAAGAAAACTCTTATCTTTTGAAACAATTACCAACCATGAGAGACGACCTAACTACCTAAGTTATATTTATGTTTAGGATTTCAAAACTACTTCATTTTTTCCATGCATTATTGATCCCTTGTTACCTAATATTTAGTGCATGAATTTTAAATACTTTTCTATCTCAAAAACAAAAATATGACTTCAAATTATAATAAACATGAACTTTTGATTCTAGGATCTATGGTTGTTAAAAACTTTGTTTCAATCTGAAAAGTTCAAGATGATGATGAATTTATATTAATGGCCTTTTAAATAAGGTTGACGGTCGTTAAAAAAGTTTGATTGATCTTATATGCTAAAAATATTTAGAAAAATTGTAATGTGTTAGTCAATCTGGTTCTTCCGCAACAGATTCATCTTTGACATAACGACTATTTAGGTTAGAAGATATGTTTCGAATTTGTTGTGGATAAGTTTTTTTAGGATAATCTTAGACGAAATGAGTGTAATAAAAACTACATAGAGTGGAGAATCTCTCCTTGTAATTGCCTCGATAAAGTGTAACTTTGTTCTATATCCGCTAGCTATCGGGGGCCCAATTTTACATCTCGCCCAGGGCCCATAAAATGTCAGGAACGGGCCTGGTAAATAGATGTATATGCATCTGTTTTCTGTTGCCTATGTAGTTACATGCATAAGAATCTGAATCGCAACATGCTTTGTGACTAGGTGTTTAAGGAATAGTTCAGAACAACCACAGAATCTAGAAATCGAAATGACCAATAATGAAGGGATTACGCAGGAAAGATCACAACCGTGTTTAGATAGCACAGGGCATAAAGATGGAGGGGGTACTTGTTATAAAGAAGAAGAAAAAGATATGGTGGTAGTAATGAGCCTATTAAGGATGTTTCCCATGTGGGGAATGTTTTTCATGGTGTCCGTGACATCAGCAACGGGGAACACTTTCTTTCTTCAGCAATACAACAATCTAAATACAAACGACCAAATAGTACTTCAGATGTTCTGCTTGGTTCAAGATTTCTCGAGCTTTCTTATCGTGAACTTATATTGCTTGATTTGTGGTAGACGTTGGAATGGTAGTACAAACGAGAGGGTCAAGATTGGTGTAGGAATGTTATTTGCAATCATAAGTTATTTTTGCGGTTGGCAACTAGAGGTTCACAGGTTAAAAGAAGTGGAGCAACTAGTTGATGAGGATGCAAAAACTTCCATTAGTTTTCTTTGGTTAGTGCCTCAATTCTGCATGCTTGGATGCATGGAAGGACTTACTGGTGAAGGTTTTTTAAATTTCTACAAGTCACAAATTAAAAACGAGCCCATAAGGAGTTACGGGGAGGAATATATCGGAATCGTACAGGGCTCTGGAAAGTTTCTTAACATTTTTGTCATCTTATTGTTCAAAAGCCAATATGGATGGTTTGGCAACACAATCAACGACAGTCGTGTAGACAAGTATTACAGAGTCTTGATAATTGCTTGCTCAGTCAACTTAATAATCTATTGTTTCGTTGCCAAATTCTTTTACAAGGATGCCGGACAATACCAAGACTCTGCTAGTCATGATTTGCAGCAAGATTATCAAGAACGGCGATAAGGTTTTGTGCATTTATCCAGTTATAGTGATGCTGAAAAAAAACCTAGACCCTGGTCGTTGCTAAAAAATGTCTATGTAATGGTTAAATTTGTTGTATTTATTTCATCATGTTTATTTATGTTTGAAGACCCTCTTTTAAACCTTGTAAATGTTTATATTATTTCGGAAACGATTAAGATGATGACTAGAGATGACTGTCACCAACTTTAGGTCTTTTACACCATGATAGTTCAAAATAACAAACGTAATTTCTGTTTTTGGATATATATATATATATATAGAGAGAGAGAGAAAGGTTCAAATGAAAACCATAACTTTTTAAGAAAACGCGAGGACAATTCTCAACCACTCATCCGTTCAATAAAGGCGGGTTTAACCGTGTCACCCTCCTTTAATCATCTCCACCTCCAAGAATCGCCTCAATCCTCTGTGATCGTGTCCACCGTAACCGACATTGTGTGGTTGAGATTTGTCCTCGCGTTTTCTTAAATCGATATTGTTATCGTATGAATACACCTAGGGTGGGTTCAAATGTGAACCACTTTTTGGTTGTGAACGTGAGGACATCCGAGAGCGCGACACATGGCAGATGACTAGGCGCCACGTCAGGTCCACGGCGGATGACTAGGCGCGATTCATGGGAGAGCATTGAATTAAAGGGCGGACCACACTCAAAGCCGCCTTTATTGACTAGTCTCCACCACGTGTTGTGCTCTTAGTTGTCCTCACGTTCACAACCAAAAAGTGATTCACATTTTATATATATATATATATATATGTTCATACAAGAACAACCCCATTTGCAAGAATAAAAAAACCCATTTTGAGCCATACATTGATGTGGACCCAAATAAAAAATCATATACGATTTAGTGGTGGGACCCACCTGAATCATATATGATTTTATATTATGTGGAACCCACATGGGCCCACATCACATGTGATCCAGAATCGTCCATTTGTTTTTGCAAATTGAGTTTTTTCTTGTTTGAACCTACTTCTATATATATATATATAAATTGAGGAAAGTTCAAATGTGAACCATTTTTTGGATCCCACATGGGCCCACATCACATGTGATCCAGGATGTTTCTCTTTTTTCTGCACATTGAGTTTGTTCTTCTTTGAACCTACTTCTATCTATATATATATAGAATCAAGTTCAAATGTGAACCATTTTTTGGTTGTGAACGTGAGGACAGCCGAGCGCGACACGTGGCGGAAACTAGTCAATAAAGGTGGCTTTGAGTGTGGTCACCCTCTTTAATTCAATGGCCTCCCATGAATCGCGCCTAGTCATCCGCCGTGGACATGACGTGGCGCCTAGTCATCCGCCACGTGTCGCGCTCTCGGTTGTCCTCACGTTCACAACCAAAAAGTGTATATATATAGGGGTGGGTTCAAATGTGAACCACTTTTTGGTTGTGAACGTGAGGACAACCAAGAGCGCGACACGTGGCGGATGACTAGGCGCCACGTCAGATCCACGGCGGATGACTAGGCGCGATTCATGGGAGGGCATTGAATTGAAGGGGGGACCACACTCAGAGCCGCCACGTGTCGCGCTCTCGGCTGTCCTCACGTTCACAACCAAAAAGTGGTTCACATTTGAACTTCCCTTTATAGAGTTAAGTTCCGGTGAGACCAAGCCTTTTTGGTGAGACCGGTGGGACCAACATGTTTTACTTGAAACTTCACATCAAAACATTTGTGAAGGTAAAAAAAATTGAACATTCATCGTTAAAACATACTAAAAAAACACTATCGAAAAAAAATTCCAAAAAAAGCTTAAAAACGAAACCTTCACAACAGTTTTTTTTCTGAAGGTTCGCATTATATATATGTAACCTTCACAGAACTTGAGCTGTGAAGGTTTCGTTTTTTAGCTTGTTTTCGATATTTTTTTGCATCGAAAGTGAATTTTAGGTCTGCGTATTCGAGTTTTATGTACATTCACGGTGTTTTTTTGGGGAGTTTCATACGTTAGGTATTGGTCTCACGCGGTCTCACGGTAACAGCTTGGTCTCACCTGATCCTAAGTCTCCCTTTATATATATATATATATATATATTAGAGAGAGAGAGAGAGAGAGGGAGGGGGGAGGATCATACAAGAACAAGGGTATTTGCAAGAACAAATGAACCCATTTTGAGCCACATATTGATGTGGGCCCATGTGGGTCCCTGTTGGTCCCAAGTAGGTGACCTTCAAGCTAGGATAGTGTTTGGGATTATAGAAGGGGGGGGTGAATATAATCACACAATTTTTCACTTTTAAATTCTTGTTATATTAACAATATGAATTTACAGATTGTTGCGGAAATAGAGAAGACAAATAGTCTAAACTAAACAATCTAAGTTCTTTCACTATGCACTACGTGAGAAGATAAGAAAGAAAGAAGATAGAGGGAAATAAGGAAGAAAGGACTTGAGTATTTTTGGATTCAGAAGAGGTTTAGAGAACATTTTCTTCACGTCCAATTTATACTCCATGCATTAAATGCATGCAGACCTACTTTTGTGACGTGTCACGCTGTAATTGGTCTGTTGTACTATTTACTATAAACAACTACTCTTTGCATGGTGTGTAAAAGGAGGATGTTTGTAAACAGTTGCCTTGAGGTCTGATAAGTACGGAGGGAACAGTAAAGAGACTGTCCTTATGTACTTTTGTGTCAGTAAAGGCGGATAATCCTTTTGTGCATTAGACTAAGACACTTTTCTAATCCTTCAGGATCAGGATACTGATCAGTGACTAGGGTCCTGATACTGATGAAGTTCAGGGTCACTTGTATCCTGTTGAGTCTTCAGGATGTCATACGATATTGAGCAGCCTGCTATCACTAAGTTCCGTCTTCAGATCACGAGCATGATGTTCCTGTCATCAGCTATTTCTTCGACGTCGCTGATGGTTCTTTGTGTATGATCTTAATGTCTTCAGGAGGTCTTCACTTCAGTGGATAGGATCAGTAGACTGCAGAACAGGCTCGTTCGTCTCCTGATCCTGATCCTGATTACTATAAAATTAAGTTACAGCATAAGTAACATGGAATAACACTGAACAGACTCAGTGATAATTCCTCAAGCTATAACAGAAGTAAAAACCTATTCACTAAGTAAAGATTCAGGATCATTATCATTTCATCAGGTCTTAGGAGAGCTGGATCAACAATCTCCCCCTAAATGATAATGATAAGACAACAGAGAAATTGTCTAAGTCTTAGAAAAAAAATTTCTAAGTCTAGATAAAACAGTAGGAAATAGAACTCATAAAGGTACATGTCCCATTTACTGTTTTGAGGGATCTTTTTCAGTACTATGATGGAATAAAGTACAATGCACAGAGTTGCATTTTCATTAATCTCAGTAAGGTTACAAGAGTAAGAAAAATACAAGAGTACATGAATAAAGTACTGAAAGAAAAGATTACAAAATATTCTAACTATCAGAGTCTTCGCTAACATATTCAGTCTTGACTTGTATTGGAACTGGAGTATCACTGAATGCGAGTCTGTGATTGAGTATAGCTCTGACAGTGCGAATGATCTCTTTATTGTCTTGGTTTTCTTTATCCTTTTGTGCAGTGAAGAGGACTGAAACCAAGTGTTCATATGGTGCTTTGTGTAGCTCGCTGAAACGCTGAAAGCGTAGGATCTTTGAGTTGTCGCTTACACAAATACCATGAACAGGTTCTCTGATGACTTGTCCTTCAGAGAGAGAGACTCCTAAAGGGAGTGAAAGATCAAGCATCGAGAGATCCAGAGGCTTGACAACCACCCTGGGCATGCAGGGAGTTGGTCTTCTTGTTGAGGTGCCTGCAGATCTTCGAATAGGTTGCTGAGGTAGGACTGAAGAGTAGTGGAGCAGGTCATCAGGTATTTCCGTTGTCCTTCTGATGCGTGCAATAAGTCCTTTGATGACTTCTTCTACTTCAGCCCGATAGTTCTTGTTGGCTTTGGGAAGTAGGGATCTGATCTCGTTCCACTCTGACAAGTTGTAACGATCTAACTTGTCCAGAGTGTGTTGCACGTCCTTGACTCCTGAGCGTTTGACGGTGATCCATGTTTTTGCTCTTTTGCCGCGAGTTCGGCTGAGATGGATTCCAGAGATAGCAGCACCATGTTTTCTTAGGTGTAGACGATCTCTGCACCAGTCAAGCTCAGCGTTTACTTCTTCAGTCTGTTCCTCTGCATTTTTGTTGAAGACCTTCAGAGCAGCCTTCTGTGCAAGAATAGGATCTGCACTTATTTCAGCATCTTCATCCACAAAATCTGATGCAAGCCTTCGAGCGGCTTGAGCAGAGAGGAAGGCTTCCTTCTGCTTCTTATTATGCTCTTCTTGAGCCTGTACAGCAGCGTTGTATTCCTCCTGCGATAGATAGGTGAACTCGGAGTCACAAGAGGTACGAAGAGGAATTTTTACTCTTGTACTCTCGAGTCGCTCTATCACGGCGTTTAAACGCCCATCCCTGTTGACAATAGCAGAGTTGTCAGGGTAATTCTCACCTTCAGATCTAGGGGAGTTAGAGGGAGGAGATCTGGGAGAAGAAGCAGGGGTAGAGAAGTCATCAGAGATGAATTCATCATCTGATGATAGGCAAATGGTTTCAGTAGGGGCTTTTATTTCAGGGGTTCTGGAAGAGGATGCTTCAGGGTTAAAGCGGGTTGGTTTAGAGGGAATGGATTCAGGGTTTAGAGGAGTTACCCTGAAAGTCATTCTGCTTAATTCGGCTCTTGTCTGTTCTGATGGACTATTCTCCATGAGGCGAATAATCTCACCAGTGACAGAACCAAAGTTCACATCCTGAAAGTCAGAGTTTTCTTGGTTTTCAGGTTTAGAGGTTTGTTTAGGAGAAGAATGAGGTGTTGGTTCAGGGGTAGGTTGTTTTGGTGGTTGGTAGATAACCATTTGTAGGTTGTTTATTGGAGAGTCTTCAGAGGAGGTGTCTACTGTGATGGTTTCAGGTGTAGGTTTAGTTTTAAGGAGAGTAGAGATTGGATGGTTATCAGAGGATGATGGAGAGGATGGTAATAGTAACGTACCAGGTGCACCGAGGTTCTCCCCCTGAGATTGTGCAGGCCCTGGAGTGGGCGTTGAGGTTGGAACCTTCTCGACGAAGATATCGTCGTCTTCATCATCTTCATCATCATCTTCTTCATCCTCCTCGTTCGTTCCCCCTTGGTCGTTGGTTCTCTAGTTGGTGGAGGGGGAGTAAACGGAATGGTCTCTCGGCTGTCTCTCCCCCTCAACAGGTGCCTGTACCAAGGCGGCTGTTGATAAGTTCCTCTGGAGGAGAGAGGCCATGTCGCTAAGGACTTTGCGCGTGATGAAGGAAGATGAGATCAGGGAATGCAAAACATCCCTGTCTGCAGCGGTGAATGATGGAGGCGGTGCAGGAGCAGAGGTGAGGGCGTTGACAGCAGTGGTGAGGCCAGTCACCTGCTCCTGGAGGGCGCGGAGGCTTGCTTCCTGAGCATCCAACCTCTGAACCACTGTTGATTGGAAAGTGGTGAAAGAGTTGGTGCTGTTGTTGATGGTGGTGGAGAGTGCAGGTAGAGCAGAGGCCTTCAGGTCATCAATAGATGCCTGAAGGTTGTTGGAGGAGGTGGCCACTTGTGAGACCTTGTCATGGATGTTATCCAGACAAGGAATCGAAAGAGTAACAGCCGTAGGTGGCGGAGTGGCGGCGACGGCGCGGCGGCAGTGGCATTGGCGGCGGCGGCTTCAGCGGTACTGGCAGCGGCCTTTGCAGCGGCAAGCTCCAGTTCCAACGCCTGGAGGCGTGCCAGGTGCTCGTCCTCCTTCTGTTGGAGGGCTGTGCGGGCCTCCTGCAGATGTCGTTCAGCGGATTGCCGATGTAGCTCAGCTGCGTTCAGCTGACGCTCGGCGTCCGTGAAGACGAAGTCATTGAAGGGGTCATCCTGATGAAGTTGGGGATGCCCTTCAGTGGCTGTTTCTAAAGAACCTGTAATCAGAGTAGCTAAGTGAGTGCTAGGCGACTCAGTAGCTTTCACAGAAGAAGAAATGGCAATATTATGCTTAATAGTATTACCTGAGGCTAGGAGGGTATCAGAGCGATTACCCTCCACGTTCTCTGAGTGTTCGAGGTGAACAACCTCAGGTTCTTGTTGTACAGGAGCAGTGATAGGAGTATCTGCAGGTGAAGAAGTTTTAGATAAAGGAGATGGTTTATTAAAGAGTTGAGGCAGGGTAATATAGTATTTCTTACCAGCCGCCTGTTTCTTTTTCTTCTGCGCCTTAGACTTGGCGCGTTTTGGAGGAGGTGGAGGAGTGGCAGAAGAAGGTTGGGGGCGCTTCAGGAGCGCAGATGAAGTGGTTGCAGCTGGGGAAGTCAGTATGGGGTTAGCTACTGACATAGCATGCAGAGAATTAGAAGAATGGGGTTTGGAAGAGAAGAGAGAGTACATACCTTCAGTGGGAGTGGTGGAGTGCTCTTCATCCTCCTGAACTGGTTCAGGAACAACCAGAACAGTGGAGAGAGGGACGTCGTCAGGTTTTGAAGGAACCTGATCCAGGAACTTAGGCCCGAGGGCGTAGTTGTTGGAGTTCCCGATTTTGGGGTAGTTTGGCCCCATATGCAGTTCCAGGACTGCCGAGAAGAACCTGGTGTAGGCAACGTTGACGACCCGTTTCGTGTTCCTGACCTTCTTGACCATGTCCTCCCATATGCAGCGAGCATAGTCAAACTCGCGATTTTTTATCGCTGAGAAGACCATTTGCTGAATTACGGTGGGGAACTGCTCCGTGCTTCCTGTCTTGCCAGATAAGCACAGGCCAAACGTATTCCATATGTAATAGAATGTAGCGTTCAGGCCTGTCTTATGGACAGTAGCAGCAGTCTTTGGAAGCATGACGCCATCCTTCACAGGCCATCTGTAGCCAATGGCGTCCAGGAAGTCGATGATTTCGTCGGAGGTAGGAGCAGGAGGGAAACGTTTCTTCTTTGGGAAGTTGAGCACATTCCTCAGAGTTCCGAAGCCAAAGGAAATTATATTTTCCTTGATCTGGAACTTAATGACCTCCCGTAGGACACCTTTGGAGTTCCTTTCCTTGGCAATAGTGGCAGTAGACCACAGTTGTTGCAGCATAGGTTTGTTCGGCTTTGGGTTTATTGTAAAAGCCGTTTTCAGAGGGCTGCTCAGGAGGAAGTTCTTTGCAGGCAGTAGATATTCCTTGCCTTCTGGGATGTCAAACAGGCCAATGACGTTGTTCTGCTTGAACTGTACGTCATGCTGCGGAATTATGATCGGCAGGCTTTCAGTGGCGGTTTGCAGTGGTGTAGCTTCAGAAGAGAGTTGGGCGTCCAAAGAGGAAGTAGTAGCAGCCATCCTGTTAAACACAAAAATAACATATGTGGATGATTAAAGATCCAAAATATGCATTTTTCTTCATTTTTCAATGAACACAGAATATGTTCATAAAAATGGTGAAATCCTTTATACTTGGAATGGATTGGATACCAAAATTCACAAAAAGAATGTGTTTTGGTATTAAAAAGAAACTTTTATTTTGATGAGAAGATATCAAAATAAGAGTTTATGATTTTTCTTAAAAGAAATAAGAAAATCATATAGAATGTTTTAACAAAAATCTCAGAAGATTTTGGGAAAACTAAGATCAAACGAAGTGATCTTAGGGTTTTTGGAAGAACGTATAACAAAATAAGTTGTTTAGTTGAAGAAAAAACCAACTTACAATGTGGAAAGAACAAAGAACAAAAAAAAGACACTTACGATGATCTTGTGTAAAGGAAAGTGATGAGTGTTCTTAGTGTTCTTGAGAGAAAACTTGTTCTTGCTTTTTCTTGCTAGATTGCTTAGAGAGAATTTTGTGAGCGTAAAGAGTGTAAAGGGTTACGAGTGAGGTTTTTATACCTCGTGGTAGGAGAGAGAAAATGGATAGAGAGAAAAGAGCGGCTAAATTCAAACGTAATGATGAATAAAGGAGGTTCTACGCGCGTTCACGCGCCTGACACACGTAGTGGGGAACAGGAAACGTCCCATTACGTGTCAGTGCAGATGAAAAGTTTGTTTTATTTGAAAAATTAAAAACCGCCTTTTCAGGGGATGATTCTATTTTGGTGAAAGATATGTTTTATTGGAATCAGAGTACTTATCAGATAAGTACTGTTTTAGGAAAACCCTCTTATCACATTTAATGCGATAAGGTTTCAGGAGCAGGGGGAAGAAATACTTACCTGAGAATCATCAGTATTCGGATGTTGAACAAAGATTTTGTAAGTACTGAATAGAGTCATCCTCTGATGAGAGTTAGTTCAGGAGTTGTTAAAGAAAGAGTCCTGAGAATAGTTATTCTATAGGATTTAACAACCGTTTGTCCTGATAAACTTCAATCATCAGAATTTAACATCCCAAGTTCACTGATGAGCATATTAAAACGCGTCACATCCAGTGGTTTGGTAAAGAGGTCAGCAAGCTGATATTCAGTAGGGACAAAATGGAGTTCAATATCACCATTCATCACATGATCCCTGATGAAGTGATATCTCACTTCAATGTGCTTTGTCTTGGAGTGTAAGACAGGATTGTTGGCGATGGCTATCGCTGAAGTATTGTCACAGTAGATAGGAATTTTAGAAAGTTGTATGTCATAGTCCTGAAGTTGATTTCTCAGCCACAGGACTTGAGCACAACAGATTCCTGCTGCAACATATTCAGCTTCAGCAGTTGTATGTGGACACGGAGTTCTACTTTTTGCTAGTCCAACTCACCAACTTGCCACCTAGCAGGTGACAACCACCAGTGGTGCTTTTCCTGTCAATCTTACATCCTGCAAAGTCACTATCAGAATAAGCTGTTAGATCGAACCCTGAGTCCTTGGAGTACCAAAGACCGAGATTAGGAGTTCCCTTCAGATATCTGAAGATCCGCTTTACAGCGGTCAGATGGGTTTCTTTGGGTTCAGCCTGATAACGAGCACAGAGACATGTGGAATACATGATATCAGGACGGCTAGCTGTGAGATACAGCAGAGAACCGATCATTCCTCTGTAGAGAGTCACATCGACAGATTTCCCTTTGGAATCCTTGTCAAGTGTCAGAGGAGGAGCCATTGGAGTCTTCATCGGTGTACAAGATGTGAGATCAAATTTCTTCAGCATCTCATGTACATATTTACCTTGATTGATGAAAATTCCCTTTTCAGATTGCTTGATCTGAAGTCCTAAAAAGAATGTTAGTTCACCCATCATAGACATTTTATATTCAGATTTCATGAGCAACTCAAACTTTTCGCAGAGTTTGGGATTTGTAGATCCAAAGATAATGTCATCGACATATATCTGGACAAGAAGGATATGCTTAGGATATTTCTTTAGAAATAAAGTGCTATCGATCTTTCCACGCACAAAACCTTTAGAGAGAAGAAAGGTAGAGAGGGTATCATACCAGGCACGAGGAGCCTGTTTTAACCCATAGAGAGCCTTGTTTAACTTGTAGACGTGATCAGGGAACTTAGGATCTACAAAGCCAGGAGGCTGAGCCACATAGACTTCTTCATTAAGTTTTCCATTCAGAAAGGCATTTTTAATGTCCATCTGATAAACCTTGAAGTTCATATGTGCTGCAAAAGCTAGGAAGAGTCGAATTGCTTCGAGCCTAGCAACCGGAGCAAAGGTTTCATCGTAATCAATGCCCTCTTCCTGCCGGTATCCCTGTGCCACAAGGCGAGCCTTGTTTCGAATGATAGTACCAATCTCATCAAGTTTATTTCGAAAAATCCACTTGGAACCAATGATTGTACGTTTTCGAGGCCTAGGGACGAGAAGCCAGACATTGTTTCTGATGAATTCTGCTAGCTCCTCCTGCATGGCTGAGACCCAGGCAGGATCACGCAAGGCATCATCTATTTCTTTAGGTTCATTTTCAGAGATAAAATTTACATAAAGACAGACGTTACCAGATTGACGTCGAGTTTTAATGCCAGAGGAGGGATTACCAAGAACTTGATCAATTGGATGATCCTTGGTCCATCGAAGAGCAGGTGGCTGATACACCTGTCCTGAAGTGGAAGCTTCATATATTGATGGATCAGGGAGTAGATTTGTAGGAGTAGGCTCACTAACAGTGGTTTGAGAAAAGTCTTCACTGTTAGTGGGTTGATCAGGTTCAGATGGTATGATTTGAGTGATTGGAGTGGCATTTATGAGAGGTGGAGTAGCTGAATCAGTGGGTGGTAAGGGATTTTCTTCAAAACCATCAGGAAGGTCTTGAGGAGATGGATCAACAATAGGAGGTTCAGGGACTTGAAAGAAAGAGTCAGCCCGCTGATTGATTTCAGAATTATCATTTGGGTGAGGGAAGGTAGGACCCGATTCATCAAATTTGACATGAATCGTTTCCTCTATGGATTGTCTTCGTTTGTTGAACACACGGTAAGTTTTAGAAATGGATGAGTATCCAAGGAAAATTCCATCATCAGATTTGGAATCAAACTTCCCAAGATTATCTTTGTTGTTTAGAATGTAGCAAACACAACCAAAGATATGGAGATGTTCGATTGATGGCTTCCTGTTACGAAAGAGTTCGTAAGGGGTTCTTCTGAAGCGTTTGACTATCAGAGATCTGTTCTGAGTATAGCAAGCAGTATTTACAGCTTCTGCCCAGAACTGAGTGGCAAGGTTGGCTTCACTCAGCATAGATCTCGCAGCTTCAATCAGCGTCCTGTTTCGTCTTTCAGCAACACCATTTTGCTGAGGAGTTCTTACAGAGGAGAAGTTTTGAGAGATACCTTTCTGCTCGAAGAAGGTTTCCAGGGTACTGTTTTTAAATTCAGTTCCGTGGTCACTCCTGATTGATCGAACAGTAAGGTTGTTGAGTCTTTCCATCTTCCTGACGAACAGAATGATTTCTTCAGGAGCATCACTCTTGGATCGAAGAAAGAACACCCAAGTATATCTGGAATATTCATCAACAATTACCAGAGTGTATTTCTTTCCAGCAATGGATTGGACGTTGACGGGTCCAAAGAGATCCATGTGGAGAAGTTGTAGAGGAGAGCTGATGGAGGAAATCTGCTTGGACTTGAAGCTAGCCCTGGTCTGTTTTCCTTTCTCACATGCTGAACAAAGAGATACCTTTGTATAGCGAAAGTCAGGAAGACCAATGACAAGATTGATGATGCAGAGTTGATTCAGCGTCTTGAAGTTGAGATGAGAAAGACGCTTGTGCCAAAGCCAATTTGTATCAGATGAAGCACGAGATACAAAGCAGAAGTTGTCAGTGGAAGTATTCATGTTGATGATGTAGATATCAGCATGTCTCACTCCAGTGAGAATAACTTCCTTTCTTCTGTTTTTGACTTTGCACTTCTTCTTTGAGAAGGAGACTTTGTGATTCTTATCACACAGTTGACTGATGCTCAGAAGATTATGCATCAGGCCTTCAACATAAGCAACTCTTTTGAAAGTAGTTACTCCGTTGGTCAGTGTGCCATACCCGCGGGTTTGGCCTTTACCGTTTCCGCCAAAGGTCACAGCAGGACCTCTTTCTTCACGGTAGTTAGAGAGGACAGATTTCGAACCAGTCATATGTCGAGAGCATCCACTGTCCAGGTACCAGATGCCCTTATCCTGTAAAATTTAGAGTTTAAGTTTTCTTTGGTACCCATAGAACTATGGATCCAAGATTATCAGTAGGACTGGTTGAGTCAGTGTCAGCCTTTACTGAAGTATCAGTACAGGAGGCTGGAGTCTTGACTGAAGGAACAGTCTTGACAACCTTCTTTCCTTTGACTGATTTCTCAGTCTTGGGAATCTTCTTTACCTTAGCTGATTTTTCAGCTTTGGTAGCATCAGGACACTTACTCGCAATATGGTCATTTAATCCACAGTGATAACATTTGCGATATTGAAAGCGTTTAGTGGTGTCCAAGAAGTTTTTGAATTTTAAGTGAGCAGGACCAGCACCAAGTATGCCTTTAGCATTAGACATAGGAGGAATAGATTTCTTCTCCTGAGTCTTTTGCTTCAGGTCAATCTTCAGTCTAGGAGCAGGATGCTGAGAGAAAGACTTTGTTCCTGAGACTGAAGGACCACCACCCAGAATTTTGTTATTGGGTTTAGGATCCTTGGTCTTTGAAGGTGTTTTAGCTTTGGATTTATCCTTGGCTGAAATCTTTTTGCTCTTAGGAGCACCTTCAGAGTGTGTGTTAGAAGAAGAAGGGATGTTTTCAGAAGCATTAGGATTGGGAATAGAAGAAACGAATTTTCCAAATTTGAGCATGGAACTTTCATACTTAGTTTCTTCATACGTGTATCTATGAGTGAATCCAAGACCTCTTTTGCTTTTGTCAGATCTCCCTGAAGCTAATATTTCATCAACTTTTTCAGAGGCATCACTCCATCCTTTGATGGTGACTTTTTCAGCATTTAATTGAGCAAGGGCTTTTTCTTTGGCAGCAAGAGCCATTTCTCTTTCAATACAGAGAGTTTTATTTACAGTGACCTGGTCCTTATAATTTTCTTCCAAAATGGTAAGCTGTTTTATTTTTTCTTGACATTCTTTGAGTTGTCCTCTAAGATCAATATTCATTTTTTCAGCAGAGGTTTTACCATTAAGGGATTTGTAAAGATCGAGAGTGACCAGGTCCAACTGAGTTAAGCTTTCAAGAGGGATGAGAGGAATAGGTACCTGACTGGAGGAATCAGTTGCAGGGTTGGAAGCTTCAGGAGTTGTGAAAGAAGAAGCTTCAGGAACCTGAGTAGGAATCTCTTCAGGGACCTCTTCTATCTTAGCCATGAGAGCTAAGGTAGGTTCCTCAATAATGGCCATCAGTGCCACTTGAGTGTCTTCCTCATCAGATGAGTCATCAGAGGAGACATCATCCCAGTCGCAGTCTTCTGCGATTAAACCTTTGCCTTTGCGCTGAGTTTTCATCTTTTTGTATTTTTCTTTCAGGCGCTGGTATTTGGGATTCTTGGAAGAAGATTTAGCAGAGGAGGGAGCAAACTGACTTTTCCTGTACCTGCAATCATTAGCAAAGTGTCCTTTGCCCTGACAGTTGTAGCAGATAGCAGTAGCCTTATTAACAGGGTCTGATTTAGGCTTGTCAGTTAAAGAAAGAGGTTTCTTTTTATGGAAATATCCCTTTTTGGCAAATCTTTTAAAGGATTTAGTTAAGAGAGCCAGGGATTCATTGAATTCAGAATCTTCTGACATTTCAGAGTCAGAGGATTCTATTTCAGTAATAGTTACAGAAGAAGAAGCAGCAGGAGGAACTGAATCAGAAACCAATGCAACAGATGTGCTTTTGGAATCTTTAGAATCTCTTATGAGATTCTTTTTCAGTTTCTTCTGTTGTTCACGGTTAAGAAGAATACCGTACAGCTCACTTAGTGTGAGTGTCTTTATGTCCATTGACATAGTTAAGCAGGAGGTGTAAATTTCCCAATGTTCAGGAAGAGCTTCCATGAACTTGGTAACCACCTCAGAGTTAGAGTAGGTAGTACCGATAGTCTTCAGATCAATCAGAAGACAGTTGAATCTCTGATGTAGCTGGGAGAGAGTTTCATCCTTTTGATGAATAAAGCTTTCATACTGTCGAACCAAGAAAATATTTCTTGATTCCATGAGGACAGCAGTACCCTCGTATTGAACACAGAGTGTGTCCCATATTTCTTTAGCAGATCGAAGGTGGCAGACAGAATGGAATACATCGTCAGGGAGTGACATGGCGATGAGAGACCTAGCCTTGGTGTCAATGTTGACCAGGCGTCTGTCTTCATCATTCCAGTCAGTTACAGGCTTTACCAGTTGCCTTTCAGGTACAGCTGGTTGGCCTGCTGCAGCAGGAATGGGATGGACGGTTTGCGTAGGGATATGTGGTCCATTTTCCAGAAAGTAAGGAATCTGGGGATCAGAACCAGAGAGGAAAAGTTCCATCCTGGTTTTCCAAAGAGAGAAGTTGTCTTTGTTGAACCGAGGAGGCTTTCCAGCAGAGCGGTACCAAAGTAGTTATCCTTAGCTTGAAGAGCCATAGAATAAGAAGAGAGGATCACAAGATTTTTCTAAGAAGAAAATGAGAGCTTGTATCTGCTCTGATACCACTTGTTGGTCCCAAGTAGGTGACCTTCAAGCTAGGATAGTGTTTGGGATTATAGAAACGGGGGGGTTGAATATAATCACACAATTTTTCACTTTTAAATTCTTGTTATATTAACAATATGAATTTACAGATTGTTGCGGAAATAGAGAAGACAAATAGTCTAAACTAAACAATCTAAGTTCTTTCACTATGCACTACGTGAGAAGATAAGAAAGAAAGAAGATAGAGGGAAATAAGGAAGAAAGGACTTGAGTATTTTTGGATTCAGAAGAGGTTTAGAGAACATCTTCTTCACGTCCAATTTATACTCCATGCATTAAATGCATGCAGACCTACTTTTGTGACGTGTCACGCTGTAATTGGTCTGTTGTACTATTTACTATAAACAACTACTCTTTGCATGGTGTGCAAAAGGAGGATGTTTGTAAACAGTTGCCTTGAGGTCTGATAAGTACGGAGGGAACAGTAAAGAGACTGTCCTTATGTACTTTTGTGTCAGTAAAGGCGGATAATCCTTTTGTGCATTAGACTAAGACACTTTTCTAATCCTTCAGGATCAGGATACTGATCAGTGACTAGGGTCCTGATACTGATGAAGTTCAGGGTCACTTGTATCCTGTTGAGTCTTCAGGATGTCATACGATATTGAGCAGCCTGCTATCACTGAGTTCCGTCTTCAGATCACGAGCATGATGTTCCTGTCATCAGCTATTTCTTCGACGTCGCTGATGGTTCTTTGTGTATGATCTTAATGTCTTCAGGAGGTCTTCACTTCAGTGGATAGGATCAGTAGACTGCAGAACAGGCTCGTTCGTCTCCTGATCCTGATCCTGATTACTATAAAATTAAGTTACAGCATAAGTAACATGGAATAACACTGAACAGACTCAGTGATAATTCCTCAAGCTATAACAGAAGTAAAAACCTATTCACTAAGTAAAGATTCAGGATCATTATCATTTCATCAGGTCTTAGGAGAGCTGGATCAACAGTCCCACATAATAAAAAATCATATATGATTTAGTGGTGGGACCCACCTGAATCATATATGATTTTTTATTATGTGGGACCCACATCACATGTGATCCGGAATTGTTCCTTTGTTCTTGCAAATTAATTTTGTTCTTGTTTGAACCTTTATCTCTCTCTCTCTCTCTCTCTCTATATATATATATATATATATATAGGTGAAAGTTCAAATACAAACTACTTTTTCATTGTGAACGTGAGGACAACCTAGAGCGCGACACGTGGCAACAAAATTTATGACACGCACGACTTTTCCCGCGACTTAGTGTTATTCAGTCTGAATAACAGTGTTATTCAGACTGAATAACACTAAGTCGCGGGCTTTTTGGTTACAAGTCGCGCGTGTCACTGAAATTTCGGCGACTTAGTGTTATTCATGCTAAATAACGCTTTCTATATTCAGTCTGAATAAAGCGTTATTCGGTATGAATAACACTAAGTCGCGAAAATTAAAAGTGACACGTGGCGCTCTCTCGGTTGTCCTCACGTTCACAACCAAAAAATGGTTTGTATTTGAACCTACCCCTATATATATATATAGGGGTGGGTTCAAATGTGAACCACTTTTTGGTTGTGAACGTGAGGACAACCGAGAGTGCGACACGTGGCGAATGACTAGGTGCCATGTCAGATCCACGACGGATGACTAGGCGCGATTCATTGGAGGGCATTGAATTAAAGAGGAGGACCACACTCAAAGTCGTCACGTGTCGCGCTCTCGGTTTTCCTCATGTTCACAACCAAAATTGAGTTCACATTTGAACTTTCCTCGATATATATATATATAGGGAGGTTCATTTGTAAACCACAAAAAATGTGTAAACCGTGTAAACCAATACACACCCTTGATTTTCAAAAACATTTCTATATTTAACATTTTCATCTTTCAATAATCAATGACTTACCATATATTTCACATTTCCATGTTTTCTATGAATCCATATCCTCCTTTGATTTTCTTGATCAACGGCTATGGTTGGTTTACACGGTTTACACATTTTTTGTGGTTTACAAATGAACCTCCCTCTCTCTCTCTCTCTCTCTATATATATATATATATATATATATATATATCGAGGAAAGTTCAAATGTGAACTCAATTTTGGTTGTGAACATGAGGACGAATCTTAACCACTCATCCGGTCAATAAAGACAGCTTTGACCGGTCCCCCCACCTTTAATAATCTCCACCCTCCCATGAATCGCGTCAATCCTCCGTGATCGCGTCCACCGTAACCGAAGATGTGTGGCTGACATTCGTCCTCACGTTCACAACCAAAATTGAGTTCACATTTGAACCTAACCCTATATAGGTTCAAATGTGAACCACTTTTTGGTTGTGAACGTGAGGACAGCCGAGAGCGCGACACGTGGCGGATGACTACGTGCCACGTCAGGTCCACGGCGGATGACTAGGCGCGATTCATGGAAGGTGATTGAATTAAAGGGGGGGGACCACACTCAAAGCCGCCTTTATTGACTAGTCTCCGTCATGTGTCGCGCTCTCGGCTGTCTTCACGTTCACAACCAAAAAGTGGTTCACATTTGAACTTTCCTCTATATATATGTGTGTGTGTGTGTATCCATATCCAAATGAAGGTGGAAACGACAATACTAACTATTTAATAAAACAAAAAGAAAGTTAGTCGATATACAAAATCGCATGTGATTTTACATTAATGGCAAAATGTTGGATACAGACGACTTTGGACGAAACCTAATCGCAGGGTAAAGTCGCGTGAATCATATATATGCTTTTGTACATAAAGCATGTAAGATTTTGTACATTGACAAACTTTATCTTGTTTCTTAAATAGTTAACATTATCATATGAATTATATATATAGGGTTAGGTCCAAATGTGAACTGAATTTTGGATGTGAACGTAAGGACGAATCCCAACCACACATTTTTTGTTACGGTGGACGTGATCACGGAGGATTGACCCAATTCATGGGAGGGTAGAGATTATTAAAATGGGAGACCGGTCAAAGCCGCCTTTATTGACCTGATGTGTGGCTTAGATTCGTCCACATGTTTTAATATATATAGTGTTTGGTTCAAATGAGAAATGCTAAAAATTGGAGAAGTAGAGAAGCGATCTTAGCCGTCCATCTGGTCAAAAATAGCAGTCGAAACACTAGATAAATTCTCGTGTGGGTTGGAGCTCACGAAAAGACATTTTTATAAATTTTAAAAATAGTCGACAAGCAGATTCATATATATCATTCATATATAAGTCAGTGTAATTCATATACGAACGCGTATAAAAAACCCAACCAAAACTTAGTAATATTTTTGAGGCCATGCACTATGGGAGCGGGTAAAGCAAGCGGGTAGCCTTCGGTTTCACTCAAGCCGACGGGTTCATGGGGAACACCGCCGCGTGTGGCTTCGGGTAGAGGAGAATCGGTTTCACCAAACCGTTGCATTTTGACCGTTACCACCCCACCCCCAACGGCTCTTTTAGTTTTTTTTTTCTTTTCTTTTTTTTTCAATTTAATTTAACTATATATATCAACCTATACCTCATTTTTCATACACCTTTCAACCATTCTTCTTCATCTTTCAAACCATTCTTCTTCATCTTCCAACCTTTCTACAATTCCATATATACAATACCATTCTCAAATTATTCTACACATTATTCAACCAAATGGATTCACAAAAGACTCCGAAACAAACGAAACGTTCAAGCCGACAAACCCATACCCAACCGATGCCGACAAACCCAAACCAAACTTTGAGTTCCGCCGGTTCATATATACCACAAATGCCGAGTCCCACATATCTCGCCCGCAATACGGATTGGGTCATCCCGCCATCCGCCGCCGTATACCACTTTCGTTAGAAAGAAAATAAATTCCAGAAGGAAAACCAAGACTTTTAGTGGAATGTAATGCCTTCCATATCCATAATCGAACATAGGAAATTCACAAGAATTTTTGATGGATTTTAGGATTTGTATTTGAGAAGAAAAATGTGTAACAAATGAAGAGGATATTAGAAAAATCGGCACCGCACAGCGCTTGGAAAGAAGAAGACGAGGAATGGAGACCATCGCAATAGAAGTCGTTGATTAAGGCTGGAGAAGGAAACAAGACTTTTTTGTTGTTTTGCAGGCTGTATTGAAGGTTGTAGATAAGCTTCTTTAGTCAAAAGGGTATTTAATCCATTTTATAAAGTTCAATGACTTTTTTTTAAAGGGTCGTCTAATGACTTAATCAGTCAAAAACAAGAAGTCCATTTAGACTTTTATGGACTTTTCCCTATTTTATTAATATTAAAACAACGCCTTCTTAGTAGCATCTATCCTTGACTCGAGCACAATATATGGCCAACACCTGTTCAGCACATCATCCCATAGTATCTATGTAAGGACTATAAAGTAAGTGATAGTCGTAAGCACTTATTCAAGTGATTGTTAGTTTAGGTTTATATTTGGGCCTGGCCCGTTTGCTTTTAGGGTTTGCTTGTGCTAGGGTTTTCTTTGGCTTTTTATAGGCCGCTCTCGCTTCTTTGTAATACACGCTTTCTATTCTAATAATACATACACTTGTGGCTCTCAATCTTCATGGTATCAGAGCTGAAGTACCTATCCAATCTCTGATGCTCATAGACGACGTTGTAGCAAGCACCGGTTTCACGCTGCATCGCGCGCGGGTAACTTTGTTCATGTTTTCTCGTTTCGTCTGATTTGTTGTGTTTCGTCTCGTTTCGTTTGCTTTCGTTTCGTCTGATTTGGGGCTGTTCGTTGTTTATTGGGGCTGTTCATTGTTCATTAGTTTGGGGCTGTTTTATTCTTTTCGTTCATCTTGTGTTGGATTGATTTTCTGTTGAAACCATGGCTCCTAAAGATGATTCTCTTTAGTCTATTAGCACTCAATTAGATGGTAAAAATTATTCGTATTGGAGTTATGTCATGAAAAAAATTTTGAGGGGTAAAAATATGTGGGGTTATGTCACTGGTACAAGTAGTAAACCGACAGATGAGAAGGCTACAAATTATTTGTCGTTGGTGGATTCTTGGGAAACTGATAACTCTAAAGTTATCACTTGGATTAATAACTCTGTGGTACAATCCATTGGGACTCAATTAGCCAAGTATGATACGGCTAAAGAAGTCTGGGATCATTTGGAAAGATTGTACACTCAATCAAACTTTGCAAAACAATATCAGTTAGAAACTGATATTTGTGCCCTTCGACAGAATGAGTTGAGTGTTCAGGAATTCTATGCTGCTATGTCCGACTTGTGGGATCAGTTGGCTCTTACTGAATCTGTAGAATTGAAAGCTTTTAAGCCTTATATTTCTAGAAGGGAAGAGCAACGCTTGGTTCAGTTCTTGATGGCGTTACGTTCTGATTTTGAAGGATTACGTGGCACAATCCTTCATCGTACTCCTCTTCCCACAGTTGATTCGGTTGTCCATGAATTAATTGCAGAGGAAACTCGTCTGAAGTCTTATGGTGACAAAGACCCTAAATTGCCATCTACTCCTGCTGTCTTTGCCGTTCCTCAAAGATCTCAGAACAAAGCAAGGGTAGCCCCTGATGAATGTAGTTACTGCAAACAGAAGAATCATTGGAAATCCCAGTGTCCACTGTTATTGAACAAGGGAAAACAACAACAAAGACCACAGCAGCAACAGAACAAAGCTCCTGGATCGTTTCAGCCACCCCCGTTTCGTTCTCCTGGTCCGACTTCTTGGGCACCCCGTCCACCGCCGTTTGCTGCTGCTGCTCCTTCTCCAATAGAGAATGATTTTCAGTCCACTGTCACACCACCACCATCTGCCTTGGATCCTTAGGTGTTTGAGCAATTTAAATAGTTCCTTGCTTCAAATCCAATTGCCATGTCTGCCTCTATGCCTCATTCAGGTTCAGGTTTGTCTTCGACCAGTACTTCAGGTATTCCCTCTTCCTTATGGATTCTAGATTCTGGTGCATCTCGTCATATGTCACCTCATTTGATATCTTTTACATCCTTGTCCCCGAGATCACCAGTCTCTGTTATGTCTGCTAGTTCTACGCCTATGCAAGTAGAAGGTGTTGGTTCTGTTGTCACTCCCCAGTTATCTCTTTCCGATGTCTATTATATACCTACACTTGCTTTGAATCTTGTTTCGGTTAACCAACTATGTAAAACCGGTTATTGGGTTTTCTTCTCTGATTATTTGTGTTGTGTACAGGACCCGAGGACTCGGAAGGTGATTGGGATTGGCCATAAGCTAGGGGATCTCTATGTCGTGGATGAACTCAGAGTTTCTGGTGTTGCGGCTTCTAGTGTTGATTTGTCTTCTTTTCGTTTGAGTCATTCTTCTTCAGTTTTTTATCTTTGGCATGTTCGTTTAGGGCATGTGTCTACATCACGATTACAGTTTTTGGCCTCTACAGGCGCTTTGGGACAGTTGAAAAGTTGTGATATTTCTGACTGTAGTGGTTGTAAACTGGCAAAATTTTCTGCTTTACCGTTTAATAAAAGTATGTCTTGTTCCTTTACTCCTTTTGATCTTGTACATTCTGATGTGTGGGGACCATCTCCCGTGCCTTCAAAGGGAGGTTCCAAGTACTATGTGTCGTTTATTGATGATTATACTCGTTATACTTGGGTTTTTCTCATGAAACGCAGATCTGATTTCTTTTTGGTGTACAGTAACTTTAGAGCTCTTATACAAACACAACATTCTGCTGTCATAAAATGTTTCAGGTGTGATTTAGGAGGAGAATATACCTCTAATGACTTCACTCAGTTACTTGCATCTGATGGTACCATACATCAATCATCTTGTACCGATACTCCTCAACAAAATGGAGTTGCTGAAAGGAAACATCGACATCTTGTTGAAACTGCTCGTTCATTGCTTCTTTCTTCTGGAGTTCCAAGTGTTTTCTAGGGGGAAGCGCTTCTAACCGCTACCTATTTGATAAATCGAATTCCCACAGCTCATAACTCTGGTTTATCTCCTTTTGAGAAACTGTACGGTGAGTCACCTGATTACTCTTTTTTGCGTGTTTTTGGTTGTACTTGTTTTGTCTTGCGTCCTCATGTTGAGAGAAATAAGTTATCTCCTCGTTCTGCTTTGTGTGTCTTTCTGGGGTATGGTATTGGTCAGAAAGGATATCGTTGCTTTGATCCGGCAAGTCAAAAACTATATGTTTCTCATCATGTCACTTTTTTGGAACATATTCCTTTCTTTTCTATTCCAGCGTAATCTTATGATGTGACGCAATCAGATCTCAGATCTATTGATCCTTTTGATATTGACACTGATGATATCCCTGCCCATGAGACATCTGCAACATCTGAGACATCTGCAACATCAGACACCTCTGAGACATCCATGTCTTCTGATTCTGCTACGCCTATGACCGCTCCCGCACTGATGAGACCACCGATGTCCCTCTTCGTAAGTCCACTCGTACTCGTAAGTCTACCAAGCTCCCTGATTTTGCTTATTCATCCTACTCAGCCTCATTTGCTTCCTTTATTGCTAATATACATCGTTTGACTGAACCTGAATCCTATCGAGAGGCTATTTCTAATCATCTTTGGCAGACTGCGATGGCTGAGGAACTGACAGCTCTTTATCAGACCCACACGTGGGATCTAGTCCCACTTCCACTTGGAAAGCATGTGATTGGTTCTCGATGGGTATTCAAGATTAAAACAAAGTCGGATGGGTCTGTTGAACGATACAAGGCCAGACTTGTTGCTAAAGGATACTCCCAACAGTATGGCATGGATTATGATGAGACCTTTGCACTAGTTGCAAAGATGACGACTGTTCGAACTCTAATTGTTGTTGCCTCTATTCGTCAGTGGAAAATTTGTCAGATGGACGTAAAGAATGCTTTCTTGAATGGCGATCTTCATGAAGAGGTGTACATGACTCCTCCCCCAGGTGTTCCTCATAAATCAGGTGAAGTATGTCGGCTTTGCAAAGCTCTGTATGGGCTCAAGCAAGCCCCTCGCGCTTGGTTTGAGAAATTCTCTATGGTGATTACCTCTCTTGGTTTCACCCCTAGTAATCATGATTCAGCATTGTTTGTTAGATGCACGGGTGCAAGTCGGATTCTTCTATCCTTATATGTAGATGACATGATTATCACTAGGGATGACCATGACGGTATTGAGTCTCTGAAGCAAGAACTGGCCCATCGTTTTGCCATGAAGGACTTGGGAACTTTGCGTTATTTCTTGGGTATTGAGGTTGCTCAATCCAAGAAAGGCTATCTTCTTTCCCAGACAAAATATATATCGGATCTGTTTGAGCGTGCTCGACTCTCTGACAAGAAAACTGTTGACACGCCTCTTGAGACCAATGTTCACTATACTCCAACAGATGGTGTTCCTTTATCAGATCCGAGCTTGTACCGTACTATTGTAGGCAGTTTGGTTTATCTTACGGTTACACGTCCAGACATTGCTCACGCAGTTCATGTGGTCAGTCAATTTGTTACTGCTCCTACTACTATTCATTGGGGAGCTGTTCTTCGCATTTTGAGGTATCTTCGTGGCACTTAGTTTCAGAGCCTCTTGTTCCCTTCGACGTCCTCTTTAAAGTTGAGTGCCTATAGTGATGCCAGTTGGGATACTGATCCTAGTGTCGCAAATCTACTACTGGATTTTGTGTTTTTCTTGGAGATTCTCTTATCTCATGGAGGAGCAAGAAACAGGATGTTGTTTCTCGTTCTTCCACGGAGGCCGAATATTGTGCTATGGCAGTAACTACTTGCGAGATTGTTTGGTTACGTTGGCTTCTTGCAGATATGGGTGTTGATGTTTCGCAACCCACTCCATTGCACTGTGACAACAAAAGTGCGATGCAAATTGCGAAGAATTCGGTCTTCCACGAAAGGACGAAGCACATTGAGATTGATTGCCACTTCACTCGTCAACATCTGCAGCTCGGGACTATTTCGTTGCCTTTTGTACCTTCAGCTATGCAGATTGCTGATATTTTCACCAAGGCTCTGTCAGCATCGCGTTTCCGCTTCTTATGTGACAAACTCTCAATGCTTATTGTTGTTGCATTGTGAGTTTGAGGGGAGATGTTAGTTTAGGTTTATATTTGGGCCTGGCCCGTTTGCTTTTAGGGTTTGCTTGTGCTAGGGTTTTCTTTGGTTTTTTATAGGCCGCTCTCGCTTCTTTGTAATACACGCTTTCTATTCTAATAATACATACACTTTTGGCTCTCAATCTTCAGAGTAAATAGCCTCGAAGTTTAGATAGTTAACATTATCATATGAATTATAGGGGTGGTTTCATTTGCAAACCACTCTTATATTACAAACCTTACAAACCTTCTCTTCACCCTAGATTTTCAAAATGAGTGGTCAAGACGAAAGCAACATAAATATGGTAAGTTTAATATACTTTTTAATTAAAATTGAATAAAAAGGGGATGGAAAGGGTATAGCGTCATTTTGACGTGATATCAATTTAGGAATCTTTAATCATAATCATGATCCCCACAAACAAGGAAACCCCTTTTCTCTTGCTGTCATCATATTCTAAAGAATCAAGATGATAAAGCTTCAAGACGAAACCAAGCAAGCCGGAGCTTGGAGGTGAAACCAAGAAAACCAGTGCTGAAATGACACGATGGTCGTAGGTGAAACCAAAAACTTCGAAAGTGAAACTGATCAAGCCGGAGGTGAAACCGATCAAGCCGGAGGTGAAACCGAACAGATCGGCGGTGAAACCGATCAAGCCGGAGGTGAAACCGAACACATCGGCGGTGAAACCGATCAAGCCGGAGGTGAAACCGAACAAATCGGCGGTGAAACCGATCAAGCCGGAGGTGAAACCGATCACATCAGCGGTGAAACCAATCAAGCCAGTGTGAAACCGGACATCATAACCGTGAAACCAAGCAGGCTGGAAAGTGAAACTGAACACAGCTACCGGAAAACTCAAACGCACCTACCGGAAAACTCATACCCACCTACAGGAAAACTCGAACCTACGCACCTACCAGAAAACTCAAACGCAAAATAAACTTAAACGGAATTGCCATGTGAAACCGAACACATCAATACAAAAATCTTAGGAAGGATTTCATTTTAGATAAGCATGATGATAGAAAAATTAAATGAAAATTTTAAATTTAAATATATTTTAATTATGGGACGTATATCATTATCTTCAATCTTCCCTTATTTTCTTATTGAAAAAATTTACCATAATTATCTATATTCAATTTGAAAAGACAATTGTACCCTTTTGAATTAAATTAATAAAAAGTTAAATGTAAATTTTTTATTGGTTGTAGAAGGTTTGTAAGTTTGTAATTTAATAGGGGTTTGTAAATGATCGCTCCCTATGAATTATATATATATATATATCTATATTAATAAAAGAGTAACTGATTGACACGTGTCGCGCTTTGGTTACTATTTGCCACATCATATGCATATGTGTCATGTGTCATATGTTTACACATGACACTGATTCAAAATTTAAAATTATTAAAAATTAATCCAAAATTATCTATTAAATATAACAAACTTTATCTCTATCTATTGGTATGAAGTTATCTATATCTCTATCTCTCTCCCTAAATTGATATTTAAATACTAAGCAGATTCAACAAAAACCGTATAAACCTTACCTTTTCCATTTTAATTTTTCAAGTTCCTCTATTACTCTTTTTGCAAACGTCTTAGGTAAGTTCGTCAACCATTTTTTCGAAGAACATTCACGCATAAAATTTATTTTATTATTTGTTTTTGCAATTATTTGAAAAATGGTAAGAAAATTTGTGTCATTGTTTTCTTATGATGAACTAAATCATATGGTTTGATTTTCTCCTGATTTATGGCTTTTTGCTTGATTAATTTTTTTTTTTTACTTTTTTTATCTATATCAGTAGAAGCATAACTAAGTTTTCTGGTCCACATTATATGATAATTTATGTTTGTATTCATGTAACTAATTGATAAACGTTATCAAATAGAAAATAATCTCATTTTAAATATAATAAAGATAATCATTGAGTTCTAATATAATACTTAATTAATATTTTTATAACAAATTATTATTAAACGTATCCATTATTATATTTCAATCCAAGTACACTTTTGTATGTATACCTTTCTCTTTATATGTGAAAGTATATTAACCTCATTTTAAAGTCAAAGATAGTTTATAGTTTGATCTATAAAATGTCTTTGTTATATTTTCGTTGTTGATAAATTGATATCAATTGAATTAAATTAAAAATAAATAAAGTTTGTAGTTTCTTTTAATATAATTAATGTATTTGATAGAAAATAATATTGATGTTAAAATATCAATAGCACAACAATTCATATTTGTAATATAAGGTTTTTGCCATGATTTAATTTTTTGAAATTATCCCGTGTATTACACGTGGTCAAAACTAGTGTATATATATATATATATATATAGAAAAAGGATCATGTGAGAATGATATCTTTTTAAAAGAATACGAAAACCAACAAAAATCATATATGATTTTGCATTAAATTTTGAAAAAGGCCATGAGAATGACTTTGACTCCAAATTGCAAAGTCCCGCGAATTATGTATGATTTTGTACATGAATCATATATGATTTTGTTCGTTCTCGTATTCTTTTAAATAGATATCATTTTCATTTGAACCCACCCCTATATATATATATATATATATATCCCCTCAAAGGACTTGAAGACGGTGGGAGGTGCCCTTATAAAGAACAAGATATAAAACTTAATATTTGTATTGTAGGGTGAGGTTCAAATGTGAACTCATCTTTCATTTATAAAACTTAATATTTGTATTGTAGGGTCAGGTTCAAATGTGAACTTATCTTTCATTGTAAACCTGAGGATAGCCGAGAGCATGGCACGTTGCATATTCAGTTTGAATATTCATGTATTATTCAAATAAATGAATAACATTGAATGCAGTTTGAATAACAATGAATATTTATGCCAAGTGACACGATTTCAGTAGTTCTCATGTTCGCAACCAAAATTGAGTTCACGAACTTTTCTCTTGTATTGTATTACTTATACATATACGTATCATGAGCTTATCTAGTGTATAGTATGAACATCCTTGGAACTATGCACACATATATGCAAGCAAGTATATATTGTTTCTAAGTACCATTAGTTTTAATTTTTTATCCAATACAACATATTAAAGACCAGATACCATGATAATACTCATTACGACTCATGTATGTGTAAGTTAATAATTTTAAACAGAAAGAAGGTTTAAATGCTTAAAGGAGGCAAGCATCCAAATAGAAACTGCACATTATTATTCTTTAATGGCAGGCATATCTTGTATGAATAATGTGTATGAGAAAAAAAAACTGAGATATCAACTTACAACCAACAAAATATTCAGAATAAAGAACACATAAACAAGTAAACAAATGAATCAAAACAAAACTTCTATCATACACCACCATCATCATCATCCTATAAATCCACCTTTCTCTATCTATCCTTATTTTTCTGCAACCTAAGTCTCCCAATCGGCATCCCAACCGTCTTTTTTCGCACCTCGTGAAGTAAGTCCGTTAGACGAGATCGTTCTAGCACCCGGCGATCGTATGGATTTATCTTCATCCCAATCATCGTCGTCCCAATCTTGATCCCATCCCTCGGCCGTTTCCACATCGATGGCATTTGATGATTCCGGAAGTCCCATCTCGAGCTCCTGGTACGGAACTCCGCCGCTGGTTCTCCGCTTCCGGAAGCTGCACATGGCCCACGACCCTCCGATAACGAGAGCTACAAGAAACGCAAAGTAGGCTCCGTAGATCGGTGTCACTTGCTTCGAATAGAAGGTTAACTGGTTGAGAAAGTTGCTTTGAGATATGGGAGTTTCCACCCCGATAAAATTGGGAGGAGCGTCCCCACCTTTCAACTTGGTGGCATCGTCGTCCTTCACCTCGGTACCACTGTCCACGTCCTTGGCCTTGGCGGCATCTTCGGCGGTCTTGGCCTTGGCGGCATCATCGGCGGCCTTGGCCTTGGCGGCATCATCGGCGGCCTTGGCCTTGGCGGCATCATCGGCCTCCTTGGCCTTGGCAGCATCTTCAGCCTCCTTGGCCTTGGCGGCATCTTCGGCCTCCTTGGCCTTGGCGGCATCTTCGGCGCCCTTGGCCTTGGCGGCATCATCGGCCTCCTTGGCCTTGGCGGCATCTTCGGCGCCCTTGGCCTTGGCGGCATCTTCGGCGCCCTTGGCCTTGGCGGCATCTTCGGCGCCCTTGGCCTTAGCGGCATCTTCGGCCTCCTTGGCCTTGGCGGCATCATCGGCCTCCTTGGCCTTGGCGGCATCTTCGGCGGCCTTGGCCTTGGCAGCATCTTCCGCCTCCTTGGCCTTGGCGGCATCGTCGGCATCCTTGCCCTTGGCGGGGCTGTCGTCATTTTTGGGCTTTTCTGTATCTTCGTCTTTGGATTTTGCAAGTTCATCGACATCTTTGAGCTTCGGAAGATTGTCGTTATCTTTGGGCTTCACAGGACTGTCAGCAAGATTGTCTACATCTTTTGGCTTTGAGGTATTTTCGACATCTTTAGATTTTGAAGCATCGTCGACAGCCGGAGTCTTAGGTCCATCAATCAGAAGCTCACAATCCCCATTCCCACCATTTAAGATAACTTTGGTGCTTTTGTCTCCAGAGAATGTAAAATTAACCTACAATATACGGCAGCGGTGAACATAATGATCAGGTTGGAAATAGACCATCTCCGAGCTCATTCCCAGTAATAATTTATAAACTATGAGTAATAACTGGTATAAAGAGGATTTATAAACAATAAGCAATTTGAGTAACTTATTGAGCACAAGGGTTTTATATCTTAGGAGAGTTGATAAAAGGCAAATGTGATATGAATCGACAATTTAACCCTAGAGTATGTTGAAGAGGAGGCTGCTACAAAACTTAAATTGATAACAGTTTTAAGAGGGAACCTTATACAACCTTCGTCCTAAAATAAATGCAATACTTAACAAAATACGTTGCGTTCAAGTCCTTAAATACTAGTGAAATATCTAAAAGGGAAAAATACATCAGAATGCAACAAAGTTGGGTTTGGTTCCTATTTAGTTTAACGACAATTTTATTTTCTTAATTGGTGTAACAATTTTTCCTATTTCGTATCAACTTGGGGGATAACATGACGATGCTATAATATCTCATGACGTGAATGCCTATTTACAAGAGGTTATGAAATGTTTAGAAATGGGCTATGACAAATTGTGGGATAAAGTTGACATCTGGGTCCATCAAATCTTATAAGATCAGAAGTTTTGTTGGAAATTTCAGAAAAAAGCATACACCGATCAAGAAAAAAGCCACATGCTACATTAAATAGGAACTAAAGAAAACTTTGTTGTAATTTTAGAACGTCAATAATGTCAAGAAAGTAGCTCAACTGCTAGTCTTAGTATTGATAATCACACCCTCACAATAATGATGGCAGGAAACTAAAAACTTAAGATACAAATCTTATGTTCTTGAACAAATTCCCTACATTAACGGTCAATGCTAGGACTTTTTATTATATCATGTGATTATTTCATAATTTGAATAAAAAAATTCACAAAGAAAATAGATCACAGGAAAATTTGCATCCTAACTGTCCTAATTCCATTGTTAACAATTTTCTTACAATCCAAAATAAGATCCACATTAAACAGCTAGATGGCAATCCCATAGTGTTTGTCACCATTGATGTCCGAAAATCATGAAAGGTGTGTGATAGAGAATATGTCCGAAGTCCTTAATGTTTGCCGTTTTAAAAGAAGGGCATTAATCCAATGTGTATTGTTTGTTGAAGTATGGTCTCTTTATTAATAATGAGTCTTGAGAGTTCTCCCAGATAGGTGAGAAAATGAAAACAGAATGGGCATATGTAAATCTTGACTTAGCACTTTGCACCATGGTGTTGTATTTTTGCACACGATCATTAAGTGATCTGAAAAATGTTTCTGTTCTCTGAAATTATTGGACATGGATGTGCTGATTTCCCTAAAACAATTCTCTTTGCTACAAATGATGAAGAAGATCGTGTTGTATTTTGCTTAAATATTTGTTTAGTAATAAATGCTTAACTATCTCCTGATGATCATACATTAATGCTTAGAAGAATCAAGAGGGAAATGTTTTAAGGCAGCTATCAAACCTTTTCAATCCTGTGACCGGGTATCTCAAAAGCTGGCAAAGAACTGTTTGTAGATGTCGCCAAGGTGAGATTCACTTTCAGGGGCTTATCTTGATCATTTCCGACGAGAAGTGTCAGCTTGTTGGTACCTGCTACAATGGAGATGCTTAAGACGTTAAGGCATTGTTTGGTAAACACAAACTAGCTTATAAGCTAGCTTATTTTTTGTGTACATGTTTGGATGAACAAAAAGTAGTTTATAAGCTAGCTTTTTGAAATGCTACTTGGAGGTAGCTTTTTGGAGCTTTTTCCAGTTTTACCCTTATTATTATACCTTAATATATCCTTTTTGGTCATTTTACATACCCATAAGCTAGTTTTTGCTAAACATAATTTCTTCATAAGCTAGCTTATCAGCTACTAGCTAGCTTGTCGGTCAACAGCTAGCTCATCAGCTACCAGCTAGCTTATCAGCTAGTTTGCCAAACATAGCGTAAGTATGCATGGATGGAAATAAGCAAAATCTAAGAGTTAAGGCACAAAAATTAAAACATGTCTAGGCCAGTGGTAAGGTAACATCCTTTTTTTTCTTTTTTTTTCCTTTTTCTTTTTTTTTTTTTTTTTTTTGGGGGGGGGGGGGGGGGGGGGGTGTCAGTGGATGGTATCCCTGACTAGGGCTCGAACCCCGTGGAGAGCATGTGCGATATCCATGATCGTGAGTCTGCCACATAGGGGTGCCCGTAATTGGGTGGTCTTCGTCGACGGGGATTAGTTGGGTGCCCTTGGATCCCATATACCCCGGGAAAGTGTGTGTGTGTGTGTGTGTGTGTTAGCTTGCCGTTCAAAAGAAAAGAGTTAAGGCACAAGAAGAAGGAAAAAATATCCGCTGAGAAGTAGGACTAATTATAATTGAGTGTAACTAAAAACAAATGTAAAATACAAGCAATTGTGCATGCATGCTTTGCATAAAGCATGCTTTCAGAATGCCATTGTCTTTTCATCATCAAAGATTGATAGGGCTAATAGTCTTGGTTGCAAACAAGAAAGGCATTGTTAAGATTCGAAAAAGGAGTTAAAAGTAAGCAACCAACCTAACCAAACCAAGGTAGGAAGGACTACACACCTAGGATTCAAGGGTCTAATCGCCGGCTCACTAAACTTTTCCTCTAGCTTTCCAAATCCCTTCTTCCCGTCAATTCTAATTATACAAACCTCACCCCTAGGATTCAAGGGTCTATACTAATCATGTGTCTCCAAGAACTCCTTTTAAAGGTCATGTCCTTGGAGATTCCTAAAGTTATCATGTCTAACCTAACTACCTAAGTCGTTCATGCCAAGTCCTCCTCAGCCTACCCATAGTCAAGGGTTTTGATTTTGATCATATCCATGCAATTGGGGATGTTTAACATTCATAAACATGATAACGTGCACCAACTTGATAAGATGTTTTAAACTTTGCTCGACATTTTAGTTGGTCTAAACATCTTTATTAGCTGCCCTCAGATCAGGAATATCTTGCTGTTACACACAAACTTATTTCTTAGAGAGCATTATTTTAGGCATATATATAGCCATTACTCGTTATGATTTATTCAATAAACAAGGGTCTGTTCATTTACACCACTGTCACTTCTAACTTGTAGCTTCTAAAACCTTTTGTAAAAGTAGGGCGCTTGCTACAGCTATTTTACGTTACAATGACCCTATGGCTCACATAATTGATGAAAATAGTCAAACAAAATAAAAATGAAATTTTCATAATAGCAATTTTTTCTGCTAAATCCTGTAGTCAAGACTCAAGATACAGCTTCACATCTAATTTCCATGAAATATGCTGATGCTAGAAATGCCAGGCTTCGAGTTTTAGTTGTGCATTAAAATAGAATCCTACCATGTACTCTAAATCAGAAGTATCAAACATAGATACATTGATCATAGTTCTTGTAAATTCATAGAAATTATGAGAAGAAAGACATTCCTACCATTTCCTTTAGGAATTAAGTCATAGTTATACTGGTTGATATTATATCAAGAGGTCATGTTCAAGATTCAATAGTTTTTTTAAATTAGCATAAAGAAATGAGATCTCGAATTTACTAATACATGCTGAACTAACGGCTACCGAAGTATAAACAGAAAAGATATGTTGAAAGCTAGCAGCTAGCTGAACCGATTAAGCTCAAACAAATTAAATAGGAGAAACAGTTTTACCATTTTCAATATCTTGAATACATGCGATCATAGTTTGTCCCTGGTCACTGCAAAACGAATTCCCCTTGCAATATTTCCGGTCAAATGTTTTCAACTTCATTCCGTTTTCTACTTTCTTTTTCCCATCATCATGACTCTTCCCTTTATCTTGTGTCTTATCGCTAGAATTTTCAGGATTTGTCTTGGAGTTAGCATCACTCATGCCCTTAGATTCATCAGCTGAGGGATTTGTCGTTGGAGCATCCTTTGGCTTCGTAATGGGAGAGGGATTTTGTTTCTTCTCATCAGGTGGAGGAGAAGACAATGAAGAATCCTAAAGACCAAGAACAAATTAAGTAAGGAACCTACATAACGCACTGTAAGGACACAGGATGCTCTTTAAACATATCCTTTTTTGACAACAACAGCACAGAAATAATACAACTTGATAACATGAATTATTTTAGGTAATACCCTGTTGCCTGTTTTACATAGACAATCCCATCCACTTTAATCTTTCATAACCTGTTGGTCTGTAAGCGGTTCTTAAAAACCTAGTGGTCACCTGTCACCGGTGGATGAAGTTGACTTTCACTAAGATAGGTAAGCAACCGCATACAGCCAATTAGTTGTTACTAATAATCATCTCTCACTTACTAGGCCTTCTGTGGGGTTTCATCAAGGAAAGCAGACGAAGTAGTCATTGGTTATTACCCTCAGTACATCATTAAGGATTTCACAAAGATGAAATCTCAATAACTTCGCATTTACACATCTCATCTTTCTCAGAATAGTTTCCCACCCCCCACCCCTCTTTTAACAATTTTTTATGTAAACCACTTTTCAAGTAGAAATCTTCCAAGAAAACAAAGACCATTAACCTTTGAACCATATGGAACCCAAATATACAAAATTTAGGCCATCTCCTTGTGTAAAAAGGGACTTTAGATGTAGCAGGCAGAGATTGCCAGAAGATGAACACATACCAACAATCTAAATCACTTGGGTAATGCATGCAAGACGTCGTCAATTTTAAGCAAATGAAGTTTGTTATCAGTTTTGTCTCCATACCAAGGTATTATGTATGTTTCATGTACAGCATACTTCCTAGTTCTTTTTGTTGCAAGGCAAACTTATTAGTCACATACACAAATAGCAAGATCAAGTGAATTTGGTAGTGCTATAAACAAAGTTTTAGACAAAACATACATTTTAATCAATTGCACAACTATCCTTAACAAAGTATCATCCATCATCTACTTACACCACCCTACTTGATGAAATTGACTTTTTAACATTTGGATCAAACAGTTAGCAAGTACTAGTTAGCTTCCATAATTGTCTTTATAGATCAATTAAGCAAGTAATTACATCTAATATTCAAAAACAACAAAATTCATCAACAGATCACCAACCTGATTTGCATTAGAGCTGCCATTTGGATCCATGGTCGTCACTAATTTACGAGAATTCAATCCATCACACCGATCCAAACCAATCATAAGCAACAACAATAATACCACCAGCAATCCATTTTTCTCCATTCCACCCCAAAAATTCAAACTCTCCGATCCACGAATATAAACAAAAATCCTAACTTAACCTTTTGATATAAAATTATCAAGCGTAACAGATACGCAGCTTAATCTATTCAATTGATGAAATTGACTCATCATCTTCATACAAAAAAACCCTAAGCCCTCATGAACAACATGGCGATCAACTGCAAATTCTCGATCAGAACCGAGATATGGAATGAAAAAAAGGTTGATGGTTGTTAGGTTAGGAAGTACGCAAGTAGAGAAGGGAGATGAAGTGGAAGAAGATGAGATTGGGATCGTGAATTTGTTGTTGAGATTTCAATTCATAGAGAGGATTAATGGAATTGGGACAGAAGAAGAAGAAGGTAGATGTGTTCTTGACGGAACGACGGTCGGTAACACATCTTAACAATTTTGGACTCAATTTAGCATTTGGGTCATGACTCATGGCCCATTTCTTTTGGACATTAAATTAAGGCTATTATATTTGGCAAACTGACGGATAAGGTAGATCATCAATTGTAACATCCTAAAGCTCAAAGCTATAGGCTGATCCAGTGTAACAGTTCGTCCCATATCGGCTGGTGAGGGGAACGAAGCACTCTATATAAGGTGTGTGTTGGTACCTCACCTGGTGAGACGCGTTTTGGGTTGTGACCTGGACTGGGCAACTCCAAAGCAAAACTGTGAGGGAGTAGGGGTGACCGGTTAGGGTCATGTGTCTCCAAAGCGGACAATATCGAACCACGGTCGCCTGGGCTGTTACATCAATAAGTTACGTTTGGTAAAAATTAGTTTATAAGATAGTTTATGACTGTAAAATGATAAAATGAAAAACATGTTCAAAATTTGGTAATGTGAAAAGTAAAAAGGTGTATTTGGAATAAAAAAATAAAAAGTCTCGTAATTGATAAGCTAGCTTTTGGTCTATCCAAACATGTACTTAACTTATAAGTTAACTTATAAGCTAGTTTATTTTTACCAAACAATGCCTAACAGTAAGGTTTATTTTGGTCCCTAATGTTTATCACTTTCAACGGTTTTTGTTTATTTCACGCCATGTAACGATTTTCTTTCCTCCTTCGAGCGATCGTTAACTTTTCTTACTTGCTTCTTTCTCTGTGTTGGTTTTCCTTCCATCACCAAGTTGTGAGTTGCAGATTTAGGGTGGTGGATGGTTATGAGTTGCAGATCATGTTTGGTTACCATTCACGTTCGGCCACCACCATAGATTCACTATGGAATCCCATTTACGGTCGACATATTTTCTTTACCGTTGATGCTTAAATAATTACTTATAACCCAATTTAAAAGTACCCATTTGGGAGGTAGTGTGAAAGTCAAGTCACTAGTTCTAAAACAGTGTATATCATTTTGCATAGTGTATTATGTTGAATCAATCAAACATATTAACAGGATCAATATCATAATTCTTATTAAAAGATAAGTCAAAAATACATACTTGAAGAGAAGTTCATAGGATGTTGATTTGTAGAAGATGAAGAAGTCATTGATTATCCTTCAATAGTCCTCATAATTACCCTTAATGATGATGGATTGATTGTTGTATGTGTTCTTGATGAACTCTCAATTAATACCCCTTTCTTAGTGTCATGTACTGTAACACCATTATTTAAAAAAAAATTAAAATACATCAATAAATAACGAAAAAACCAGCCTTTATTATGTGGAGAAGGGAATTAATATCAAAGAGCACATTTTAACCAAAAATAATGTCAACCAACTCCATATCAAATAAATAAAAATGATCAAGTTTAATAAAATATCCCAAAACTGAGTTTGCCGGAACCATCCGCACAACTAGAGTCAAAGCGGGGCCTTGCCCTTATCCACACCTGATCCAGAACCTGAAAAAAGGGAAACAACGAAAAGGGTAAGCAATAAGCTTAGTGAGCTAGCACTATGCAGATCCTACATCATCATGCGAGTACATACCATAACAGGTGCCATCACGTTTACAAACAATCAAGTCAAATACCACATCACAATACAACAATGACCCAAACAAATTAACAATCTATTCTCATGAGAATACAACAATAATTTCCGCCTGCTTAGGACACGGATCTGCCCCCACAACTCTTTAAGGGCATGTGGTTCCCTTTTTCTCGCCTGCTTAGGATGTGAGTCCGCCCCCACAACTCATCAAGGTCATGTGGTTCCCTTCACACGCCATTACGCATACACACACACACACATAATAACATAACATATACACAGTGTAACTCACCTGGATCACAACGATATCAAAAGCGCACAACTAGCACGATCTCTCAACCGAAAACCTGGATTTGTAACAATTTATAACTATAATTAGGACCCTCAAACTGTCCTAAAAGAAGCCTAAATAAGACCCTAAGAAGCCCCATAAGCTACCTCGACCAAACATGAAATACGGATGAAAAACGGAGATTACGGGCAGCGGGCAGGCCTGGCGCGACTTCTGGCGCGACCTATCCCGCGTCGAACTCGCATCAGAAAGAAACAGCAACACCGGCGGCTTCTGCCGCGACTTGCTGGCGGTCTCAAACCCGCGCCGGGTGCTCGCCGCTAGACACTCTGGCAGCCGCAGCGACCCTGCGACGACCTTAGCCCTCGCGAGTACCTGCGGCGACCTTAGCCCGCGCCAGTACCCGCGTCGGGTACTGGTTTCATGACTTTGACGTTTTTTTTTCCAATTTTTGAAACCCTAGTTGCTAGACTCAATTTTTAACAATATTAAACCACTACAAAACGCCATAAATCATCTCCAATCAATCACTTTTCATAAACCCAACATAAACGATCAATAAACAACTCGAAACAAAGATCTAAACAAAACCCTAGCTTACGAAAAACGATTCTATGGGAGTTTAGAAACCATACCTTTCGCGATTTCTAACGGAACGACCAAGATCTTAAACCCTCGGCCAATCACTCTTCTTCGATCTCTCTTTCTTTCCCGATCTCTCTCTCGGTTTCTCTATCTTTCTTTCTCTCAAGCAAAAGAGTGATTATGATGAGGCTAAACTAAGGGATTTTAGGTACTTAAACTAACCAGGTCGGGCTTTTCCTCTAGCCTAAGCCCATACTTAACTAAGCCCAAAATACCTAATCTTCCTTAACTGCAAATAATCAATAAAATAACACAAATAAAAAGAAAATAACTAACAATTATCAATTCAACGATTTTGGGGTGTTACATCTACGTTTCTAGTAAGAGAGAGATTGAGAATTAGGGCAACAGAGAACCTAAAAAACAATGATAACCACCATATAAATAGTTAATTTACAGGGACCAATATTGACCATCACAATAGTTAGAGGACCTGCATATAAATATGAGAATAATTAATAATAAGAGAATAATTATGGATTAATAAACTTATATATATATATATATAATGATATTAATAGTTTAGGCCATATTAATTAAATAAATCCTACATATTATATCAACTACGTTACTAACAATTGATTTACTAGAATCAAGTCATCGATTCCTAAAGCAAGGGATGGCAATGGGACGGGTATTGAAAATGCCAGTCCCATACCCTATTATAAAACTATATCCCATACCCAATCCCGTCCCGTCAGGTATCCTATTACTAAATAACCATCGGGGTCGCGGGTATCGGGTATCCCATTTATATTCTTCATCGATTAAAATTTACTAAATAAAATTTCGTTTCTTAGAACTATATGTGAATCAAGTCAAAAAATGAGTTTGATTCTTTTTAAACTTTCATTTAGCAACATGAACATTCAACAAGTTCAACGTTTAACAAAATGGAAACGGCTTTTGTGGCTTAATGCACCATAACTGAAGTGTCAATGGAAGTGGGAACATTAATATATAGATCAATCTTCTTGAAAAAATTAAATATATATTTCGTTACTAATAAAATCAATCCGTCATTTCTATTATTCTGTATATTAATAAAATTGTAATGTATATTATATTAATAATAACATTATAATTTATTAAGTATATATGGTTCGGGGATAGGTAAATGGGATCGGATATGGGATCGGGTAAATGGGCAGGTTATTGCCTAAAACCATTTACCATCGGGTTTGGGTATTGCCTAAAACCATTTACCATTTACCATAACCATCCCAAACCCACGAACTTTTTTTGAAAATATCTCATACCCGATCCCATAACCATTTACCCGGCCCAATTCAATTCTAAAAGTTTCGTGTTAGAGGATTCCCATCGGGTTTGGGTATTTTTGTCATCCCTATTTGATATACTGCTATATAATGTATTTTATTAATTGCATTACGAACGGATATTTTATTAGAGCAAGCTAGTTGTTTTTAAAGCATATTACATACTACGGGTATTTTACTAGAGTCAAGTAAGTAGTTCTTAAAACAAACTATATATTCATATGTGATGTATTGTATAAATTGGGTTATGAACGTTTATTTTATCAAAGTCAAGTGTCGGTACTTAAAACAAATCGTATACTGCTATATCAAATATTGTATCAACTGGGTAACAAACATTTAAGTTATAGTAAAGTCATTGGTTCTTAAAAGAGACCATATATTGTTATGTGATGTATCTTATTGATTCGGTCATGGAAGGTTCTTTTACTAGAATCAAGCATTGTTGTTAGAACATACTATATACTGGTATGTGACGTATTTATCAATTAGGTTATGAACAATTATTTTACTAGAGTCGAGCCACTTGTTCTACTATTTAATATATTTTATTAACCATGTTACAAACGATTATTTTATTAGAGTCAAGTCACTGATACGTAAAACATACTACATATCGCTATGTGGTGCATCATATCAATTGGGTTATGAACAGTTATTTTACTAGAGTCAAGTAATTGATTCTTAAAATAGACCACATATTGCATTTAATGTATTTAATCAATTGTGCTAATGAATGGTTATGTTAGAGCATCCACAATGGAGTTTCTTTCTAAGGTTCTTCATGGGGTTTTTACAAGAACCTCCACTGTGAGACAGAGGTTCTTGCCTTCTTATTAGAACCCGGGTGCTTGAAGAAGAACCCAGGTTCTTGTAACAGTTTTCTTTTCTGTTATATAACAATTTCCATATATAAAAATTATAATATAAATAAGAAAATGGAAGTGAGGTTTTTGTAAGAACCTCTTTAAGGAGGTTTTTGGTTTGTTGAGATGACAATGACGTGGTAAGAAAAAATATGGTAAGTAAGGTTCTTGAAGGTTCCACCATTGTGGATGCTCTTAGTAGAGCTTTATAATCTACATTTGTGTGATTTGTGTTGAAACATATACATATATAAAGAGAGAGAAAAAAAATCCAATACACACCAATGAAATCTTTAACCTTTACACATCAATCCTAGCCCTTCATTATTTATTGTATTTTTAAATTACATTTTAATTGCACAAGGTTAAATAAGTAATTTTAATATTTTGATTATTATCAACCGATTTTCAGATTATAACCATTTCCTTAAATGGTGCATTTTATTAATGTCAATTAGATCAAAATTTCCAATTTCAAAATGAAGATTACAATAATTTAATTTTCGTATCGTTTCAAATAAATAGTATTTAAATTTATTTTCTTTTTCTTTATTTTATTTGTTTATCAATACGTATTGTTTGTGGCATCTAACCTACAGTGGTGAAATATATGGACGACCATGGTGATGATCGTCGACGAGGGAAGTCGAGTGCGGATGATGGCGTCGACGGTAACCAACTCCGGCGAGGGAAGTCGAATACAGATGATGGCGTCGACGTTAACCAATAACAACGAGGGAAGTCGATTGCAGATGATAGTCGCGACGTTAACCTACAACAACGAGGGAAGTCGATTGCAGATGATAGTCGCGACGTTAACCTACAACAACGAGGGAAGTCGATTGCAGATGATAGTCGCGACGTTAACCAACAACAACGAGGGAAGTCGATTGCAGATGATGTCCTCGACGTTAACCAACGTTTTAGTATGACGGATCTACTTACAAGAGGCGATAGTTTTGAAGATAAAGATTCTAATATTGATAACTTAGAAGAGTTTTCCAACGTTGAAGAAGATGATTTATGCATTAATGATTATGAACGAACGGAAGGACGTGAAGATGGTATTAATGATGAAGAAGTTGAAGATCAAGGTGTTTTAGGAAACAATCGTAAGTTTAACTTGTAGCTTGTAATTGTTTCAAAATGTATTCCGTATGCATTATGTAATGTGTCGTAGGCAACAAATAGTTGTTCCTTTTTTTTGACTTCTTAGTCATCTTTAGATTTCACCTGATAATGATAATGATACTGTCTGATTGAATTTTTATTCTATTGACATGTATATATATCAACATTTTGTTTTGTTATGCATCATGTAATTTTTAATATGTAACATAATATATATGAGGATTGTCATTTGCTAATATTCACATGCAGTTACAAAAAATATAAAACAACGTATCACCACTCAAATGAATAATGAATACACCATGCATACATATCAATTAAATTTAAGTTGGTCTATGCATACTGGAGTTCATACTATTATTGCTATTATTAAAATATTTTGTTTATCTTGATGAGATTATTGTAACACCTACTGGCACTAAGTACAATTGAAGGCTTTTATTCCAGATATGCACAATCAGCATGTTTTGATGTTCGACGTGCTAACACTAAGACCAACAAAACTTGGTAATGTGCAAACTAGGTTTCTGGTTTGTAGTAAAGAGGGGGCACCCCCAACCAAGTCCTTTGATTCTTTGAATATTCGACCTGGTGATCGGCAACATCGAAATTCCAATGTCAAGAAGCAAGGGTGAAAGGTGCGGTGTAGGATTCATCTAACAAAAGATAAATAACAATATAAGATTTATTAGTTTGTTGAGCGACATAATCATTCTCTATATAATTGTGTCGACAAACGTCTTTCTCGGATAAATAGGCAACTAAAGTATACTGATTATGTTAAGGTTATTAGGCGTTCGTCTGCGAACATTGGTCCGTCTACGCTGCACAAAATGGAAGCTCATCTAAAGGGTGGATATCAGTATGTTGGGCCTACATCTGTCGACTATCGGAATGCAAGGAGAGATGTGGCTAATTTTGTCGGTACCAAAGATGCAAAGATGCAAAGATGTTGATTACTTTGTTAGAGAAACGCAGGATAGCGGTACCTGATTACTTTTTCGATTATAAGTGTGTCTATGGTGAGCTTAAATGCATTTTCTGGGCCGATGAAATTTCTCGTTTGAATTATCGTGAATTCGGTGATTCGATATCGATTATGGAACGTATCGTACAAATAAGTATGTTGTTATCTTAGTTATGTAATTGCTTAGAATGTTGATTATTCAGTTTTGAATTAACCTTTTGTTTTTTTTATGTAAAAGGCACTGCATGATATTCCTTCCTTTTACTACAATCGACAACCATAAAAAGTCAGTTATTGTTGGGTCTGCACTGATTTACAATGAGAAGGTACCAACATATGAGTGGGTTTTGAAATCCTTCTTAAAGGCTCATGGAAAACAACTTGTTTTTGTTATGATCGACCAGTGTCCGTCATTGTGGCAAGCTATCCCAAGCGTTTTCCCTAATGCTAAACATCGGTTGTGCATGTGGCACATCATGAAGAATATGAAAGGAAAGGTTTGTTACACTTACATAAACACATATAAATTATTGTTTAAAAAATGTTTTTCATTTATTATCATATATTGTTTTTATAGGTGCGATGTGACTTGGACGAGAACACGTCATTTCAGAAAAAAAAATTCATAAGCTCGTTTGGGCTGTGAACCTTGACCATGAATTGTTTGAGTCTCGATGGCATAATCTTATTGAAGAATTTTCTTTCCAGTCTAACATATGGTTGCGCGACATGTTCCAGATTAGGAAGTCATGGATCCTTGCGTATTACAAAACCTATGAAATGTGCGGTTTGATGAGGACCACATCTCGTTCGGAGAGCGTCAACGCCTACATGAATTGTTTTCTAAATTGGTCACATAATCTTATTAAATTAATTTATGCGTTTAACGAGGTTCTAAGCAACCAACAAAATACGCATAGGGGTCTTGAGTTTGTCACGAGGAATACATTGCCAAGATGTGTGACACCTTTGCCGATTGAAAGGCATGCCTGTGAGGTTTTTACTCGTAACGTGTTCTTCGATGTGAAAAAAGAACTACAAAAGGCGGTTTGGTTTTGTGGTTTGGATCTAATTCAAGATTCTGATGGCGAAAAACTTTATGTTGTGTCTCATAAGAATAAAAAATCCGAAACGTTGAATATTTACTTTATAATATTAAAAATATTTTATTTTCACAAAACCTTATGCATTTAACTACCATTCAGGTTTTCTAGGAGAATGATAAAGCACAAATGGCATGTCAATGCAACAAGTTTGTTAAGGATGATATTATTTGCAGGCATATGTTGAAGATGATCATCAATGATAATGGGTCTTACATTCCAGAGAGATATATTTTACGCTATTGGACTCGTTCGTTGGTACCTGTTGAACTTCAAGCGGCACGTGCTACGTATGGTGAAATTGATAACGAGAAGGACACAATAATAAACGGTTTGTACAACCAACTAAACATTATTGTTGGTCGTGCACGGGATGATAAAGACATGCTTAAAATGTGTGGTGACATTTTGGAACAACTTAAGGAGAAAGTTGATGGAAACGAAGTTGCTTCTTCTTCAGCGAAAGATAAGGCGGATGCATTTCGCGATTGCTATGGTGTTGACGTTCCCGATGATGTTGACATATTTGCTCCCATAGGAATACGTAACAAAGGTTGTGGTAAGGGTAAGCGAGTAAAAAATAACCTTGAGAAGGCAACAACAAATAGTCAAAGGCCAAAACGTTAATGTCGTTGTGGCGAGCATGCAAATCATGATTCTCGTAATTGCCCTTTACGTTAACTATCTACGTGTTTTCGTACATTTACTTGTTTTAGTAATAACTTTTGCGTTCCTTATAGTTGTTTAATCCAACATTTTTGGTGTTTGGTAAACTAGTTTGAATTTACATTCATGTAAATTAATATAATTTTATGTTTTTCCATCATATTGTTGATCTTCTCGTTGTTTATATACCAAAATAATACATAAACATGCAGTTTGGTTTTAGAATTATATATTTTCATATTTAAAAGCAACGTATTTTACATGGGTTTTCTTTAAACTAATCAATGCATTCATTGATTAGTTTTTTATGTTTTGTTTATATCTTCAATTATCAGAAAAACAAAATCAGTGAAGTTGACTTCAAGAGATGTGAACTTTATTTATTCAACGTAATGCAAAAGATTGACAGCACATATGATGGATGCTGAACATAAATTGTGGAGGTTTCTTTTCATTTTCTTACATTATATGCTAATAGTCTAGTAGCTGAAACATAAAACCGTAATGTGAATGGTTGCTTGCTGAATAATCACATTTTTAAATTGTATAACTAAAGGCGGAATTTAATGCTTCCAATTAAAATAGGTTTAAGGGCTGCAGCAGACAAATATAGACTGTCAAATATGATGTTTTCTCGAGTGTTTTGAAAACATACACAACTACATGATCACAAACAGTAAACTTCATCCCATGCATTATATTTGGATGTTCATTCAATATTTCATATCATCATATCTAAAATAACACACCGTTTAAAATAACTCATAAATTATCATACATCCCAAAAAATTAACCAGCTAATCTTATTCATTCACCAACCAAATCAACTTCATCCTAAAACCAAAAATCCAGAAACTCATAAAACCAAGTAAACCAAAAATCCAAAAAAAACTTTACCGCACAAAAAAAACCTAACTTTATTTATTCCCCGCCTAACTAGGATAGCATAAAGTCTAACCCATTATTCTACTTTTTGGTAGTCAACCTGTCATCTCGTGTGTTTTGTGTCTGCCGTATCATCGCCTCTCTCTTGTCAGTGCTATACTTATGGAATTCACGTATCTCCGCTTGAATCATGTCACGTTGATTGTTGTGTTCACTTAGCAATAGTTTGGCACAATATTTTTTCCTCAAACTTAAGAGTTGCTTGTCCTACTCCTCCCCTTCGTTATCTAACTCCATTTTCCAACTTTTTTTCTTACCTCCCTTGTATGCTTCCATATGTCTCATCATGAACACATCGTAATCTATGATGTTTCGTCTCGTTTGCCACTCAAGCTTTAATAAGTCTAGGTCCAAACCTTCGATCTGCGATACTTTTCCGTGACCTACTTCACGCAGGTAATCACACAGCATGTAATGCTGCACCAAACACGCATATATAATATAAGTATTGCATAATTTCTTGTAACGAACATCTAAAGCGTCCATATAAAATGTTTTAACTGTTATACTCACCAGAATGCTCAAATGTGGTTCATAAACTTCACCATCAATCACTTTATGATCCACGTTATCTAGAACCGTGTATGCTGGCGTCTTTAGGTTGATTACCACTGTTATGAAATGATTTTCTAATATGATTGGGAAGAAGAACTGCAAACATAAAATCCATTACTTGTAGAAATCATTAACCAATCAGTCTTTAACATTATGTAATACGTTATACATAACAACTGATAATTGCAACATATTTTATGTAGATCATACCATATCCATATTCCAAAAATTCCTATCATTCCTTGCTGGCCCTGTTGCGTGCATCAAATTGCTCTTAAACCACCCATAACGTTTTCGGTATGTGTGTTCATTTTCCTCCATAATGCATTCAGCCTGTACCATTGAAATACACGTTTCATGCTTAAATTACATGCATCAAACCAAATTCATCATAATTTAAGCAATTTCAATATCTAATTACAAAATATACCAGAATATCCGTTTTGAAAAAGAAACGCCTTGATGAGTTTGCGCTTCTAAGTTGTTCTTCAAAATTCAGCAGAAAATAGAAATGCCCATCCGTCAATGACATTTGCCCACACCTGCTCGATTGACACGAGGCTTTCCAATAGGGCTGTGCACGGGTCGGGTCGGGGCGGGGGCAGGTCGGGTGAAAAAACTCTAAAACTGTTCGGGGTTCGGGTGTGGAAAGCATGCACCGTAATGTGTATTCGAGGGGCAGGTTATGTCGGGGTGCGGGTTAGTTCTGGATCGAGGTATTCGGGTTCGGATTGCGGGTTGGAATAGATCTTAATTGCAGCAACCTATTTATTTCCAATTTTCCAAATTCCTAAATCATTTCCATTAATTTGCAGCAACCTATTTATTTCCATTAATTGGAATAGATCTTAATTCCAAATTCCTAAATCATTTCCATAATTCCATTAATTTGCAGCAACCTATTTATTCACAATGATTTATAGCAAATTTTTGATTCATCATTCATGTATGCATTATAAATTATAATTATATGTTAATATGCAATAATAATTTAAAAAGAAAATTCAAATTGAACCAAATCCAAATGTAAAACAACACCAAAATACCAAATGGTCCAAATCAAAGTATCAAACTCCAAAATCCATACTATGAAACTCTATGAAATTATCAAAGTCTCAATTCTCAAACGTTAAAACCTAAAGTAAAAACTCCAACTTCGATTGTCTTCATGTTCCTCCAACTTCAAAAGCCAAAATCCCACTTGTTCAATCATTCTTATACCTAATTTCAAAAAAATAAACAAAGTTATTACCTTAAAATTAAAAAATTATGAAATTATAACTACCAAAATACAATGTTATTACATCTAAATCAATCGTAGGAATAGAATCATCATCACTGCCGTCATGGACGATAGTTGAACTTCCAGTTCCAATCCTCATATTTGTCAATTCTGCATATAAAAAACAAATTAAAAAAACGAATACTCAAATACTTATTTATAAATCAAATAATCAATGATGTACCTTGCTCAAACTTTTCAATCTTGTCTATCTTTTCTTCAACTGTAGTTGGTTGACTCGGGCCTCATAGCCACTCTTGCGTACATATAAGGGCTTCCACTATTTTAGGAGTTAGAGAACTCCTAAAATTATCTAAGACCCTACCACCTGTACTGAAAGTGGACTCAGATGCCACAGTCGAAATTGGAACCGCAAGTATGTCTCTAGCCACTTTCGAGAGGATCGGAAACCTTTCACTCTCAACTTTCCACCATCCTAAAATATCAAAATCAACGGTATCATTTATGGTAGACTCGATTAAATAAACTTCAAGTTCACTTTTCTTGTTGAGTGAGGCTCCACTTTCCAGCTTTTGTTTCTTTAATTGGGTACGAACTGTAAAGTGAGCCCTTCCAACGGAAACATTTTCAGATTGAACAGGTGGAGGAGGAGGCATTATAGTACTACTAGTGGTAGTAGAAGGTATGGATTCAGAATATGTTGAGACATACTCTTCAAACAACCAAGTAAAATTATACTTTACCTTCTCAAAGCATGACTTACCTCGAGACTCACCATACATCTGCTTCATCAAGTCTTCCATGTACTCAACCTTGTCTCTTGGGTCCAATATGTTGGCAAAGAAAATTACCATGTTCACTTTCTCCGAATCACCCCAATATTTGCTGAACTTCTCTTTCATTTTACCACCCATGTCCTGTTCATAAAATATAATAAACAAATAATTAAATAGCTAAATATTAAAACCCCAAGTTTATTTAAAATTTAAATCTAAAGAAAAATGATATATCTTTTCAATTTCTGAAATAGATTTTAACATGTCGTCAATAATGCAACTCAAATCCGAAATCTCTGATAAGAAAAAATTTGAAGTGACGTAAAGCGACCCAGAAATTCTGATTGTCATCTCATAGAAAGTCTTTAAAAATACCACTAAACTCTCACGAGCTAACCAATCGTTATTTAAAGGCACCAAACCCACTTCTAAAGCCAACGAGTTGTCACTACTTTGATACATTTCAAACACTCCTTTGTAAGCTATTGCGGTTCGAAGCATCATGTAAGTAGAGTTCCATCTCGTTGGAACATCAAGGCATAATGAACTTTTCTTTTCCACTTCGAGCAAGTCTGCAAATTCTCTAAATTTATGCAACCTAGATGGAGAACCTCTCACCCATCTAATGCAATCTCTAATCTTTTTTATTGATGCATCTACTAATTTTAAACCATCTTGTACAACTAGATTCAAAATATGAGCAATACATCTCATATGTACGTAGTCAACCCTAGCTAGTAGAAGAACAACCCTAACTCACCAACTTGTGTTTCATAAACCCAATGGCAACATCATTGCTTAACGCATTATCAACTGTGATAGTGAATATATTTTTAACTCCCCATTCATCCAAACAAGTTTCTAAGGCTTTTGCTATAGACTCCCCCTTGTGTAACAAAATTCGCACAAACGATATGACTTTTATATTTAGTTTCCATTCGTGATCAATAAACTGTGCTGTGATACACATATAGTTGATTCTTTGAATAGACGTCCATGTGTCGGTAGTCAAACTGAAGCGTTGTGTGCTCGGCTTAAACAGTTTCTTAAGATTCGTCTTCTCTTCACAGTAAATACCAAATATATCCCTACTTACTGTCCATCGAGACGAGATCTTAAATCTAGGACATGAACTCTCCATAAACTGCTAAAAGCCTCTACCCTCGACAAACCTAAATGGAAGTTCATCTATTATAATCATTTTAGCTAAAGCCTTTCGCACAACTTCTTGATTAAAAACCCAAGAAGTTAAAGCACCACCACTACCACTATCAGATTTTCTGGATTTAAAGGCAAGCATTGTTTGTTTCGTTTCCATAACATGTGGATTTTGTAACAAGCTCCCATATGGTTTTTTAAAGTAGTGGTCCCATGTTTTTTTTAAGTGGGCCGCATACTCTTTCTGTTGGAATACATGGTGGATTTTACAAAATAAATTTACTATGCAGCGGAAGAAAAATAAAAATAATAAAACCACCATGACTCAAACCGAGGAAAAATCTTACACGCAAATTAGCAACTTAAAAGTAAACGAGTAGAGTTACCTCAATCGCCGTAGGTTGAGTAGGAAAACGGAACACGAGCTTCCAAACTTCCTTGACACCGAAAGAACTTTGTTGCAATCCTAGGTGCTAGCCCGTGAATCCTCGAAACCCGAAACTATCTTAGATTATAATAGTAATTTAGAGATGAATTTTTGGATCTAAAAAAACTGGAAGAAACACCAGAAATCCGATCTCAAAAACTGGAAAAATTGGTTCCATAAAAGTGGAGCCTATCACCTCTATTTATAATCCCAAGGTTAGTTAAGATAAACAAAAAGTTTAAACTCAAAATTTAAACCTTTAGTTTATCTCTTTTAATTATTATCACATGATTAAATGAGATAAACACAGAAGATTAAAATTCAAAATTTAAATTTTTGTTTATCTTACTTCGGCATTATCGAGAATGGATTGTGGATATTCTTGCCGTGTGACCGGAAGGCCCCTGCGTTTTCGGCCATGTTTCTAATTCACTCATGTCAATGGGCATTCCCCAACAATCTCCCACTTGCACATGACATAGTGCAATATAGTAACACCGACAATGAGTGGTACCTAGCAGTACATCATTGCCCCCAAATCAGCAAAGGGTATCTCTGATGCAGACGATAACCGAGCTTACATCTATGTGACTCGATCCTAAGTAAGTGATCAAGTTGTCCTTTTGTTTCAGATATCCTTTGAACACGAGACATGGAATATGTCATCTCCGATCGTTCAAATTATGTTTCTCGATATCAGCTTCGTGGTAACCTACTAATCAATAGATTACGACCAAGTCTAGTCTAAGCGCGGCCACGCATTTAGTGTTAACACGAAATCATCGAGGGGCCCAAGGATATCACCCTTAAATATAAGAGGAACAAATTCCTTTGATCACATAATGCTTATCTACTTCATCATATTACACCCAACATTTCCTTTATAGCAGCCAATCACGGACAACGTTTGGGAGATATCAAAGCATAATAGAATCATAGTAAGCAACACATGTATCTTGGGTCTGAGGACAATATGATATTACTATCTTGGATCTACTATTGACTTAAAATTCCATGTAGTATATCCAAGTGGGGTCACCTCCAATACCTTATCTCTCCATAAGCATTAGTGAGTTTAGTTGCAACTTAATCAACTAAAACCATCACTCCAGTCTTACCACAATTCTTCCTTCCCAAATAAAGAATGAATGATTGGGGAGAATTTTGAGTTACAATATAACTCATGGAAGTATTTTAAACATGCTAAAAGATTTTGATATAAAGTTAATTAATGCAATCGATTAAAACAAACATTAAATACAACGATAATCAAAATCTCAATATTCGGAATATTCTAACATTTAAATATATCAAGCCATGGGCATGTCTGATCTTAGACCTATAGACCGTGAATGAGAATCATGCTTGGTCTGGGTCAAAGGCTTGGTAAACGGATCTGCTAAATTTGTATCCGTATGAACTCTATTGATTACCACTTCTCCGCTTGCAACAACTTCCCGGATGTAATGATATTTTCTAAGTATATGTCTGGTACGTTTGTGTGACCGAGGCTCTTGAGCAAGTGCCACAACCCCTTCATTGTCACAAAAGATCTCAATAGGTGATTGAATACTGGGGACAACACCTAGACTTTGATGAATTTCTTCATCCAAACCGCTTCTTTAACTGCATCACTTGCCGCAATATACTCAGCTTCAGTTGTAGAGTCGGCTACGGTCTCTTGCTTGGAGCTTTTCCAACTAACCGCTCCTCCGTTCAACAGGAAGACAAATCCTGATTGAGAACGAGAATCATCCCTATCTGTCTGGAAGCTAGCATCGGTGTATCCCTTTACACTGAGCTCACTTTCACCACCAAAAACTAAGAACATATCTTTAGTCCTCCTTAGGTACTTAAGAATGTTCTTCACTGCTGTCCAATGAGCTTTGCCAGGATTAGACTGATATCTACTCATCATGCTCAATGCACACGATACATCAGGTCTAGTACATAGCATGGCGTACATGATAGATCCCACTGCCGAAGCATATGGAACACTCTTCATTTCTTCTAATTCTTCAGAAGAACTAGGACATTGGGCCCTACTCAATGCCAAGCCATGTTGCATTGGGATGAATCCCTTCTTCGATTCGTCCATCCGGAACTTCTTTAGAACCTTATCTATGTACGTGCTCGGGCTGAGCCCTATTAGGCGTTTTAATCTATCACGATAGATTCTAATGCTTAAAACATAAGATGCTTCTCCCAAGTCTTTCATAGCAAAACATGTTCCTAACCAATTCTTTACTTCAGTTAGTGTTGGAACATCATTTCCTATGAGAAGTATATCATCAACATATAAGACTAGGAAGATCCTGTTTCTCCCACTAGTTCTGACATATACGCATGGTTCATCTTCGCTTTTAGTAAAACCAAAGGTTTTCACTTTCTCGTCAAAACAAAGATTCCAACTTCGAGATGCTTGCTTAAGTCCATATATTGACCTTTGCAACTTACACACTTTATTCGGATGCTGAGGGTGTTTAAAACCTTCAGGTTGTGTCATATACACATCCTCAGTAAGTTTCCATTTAGGAAAGCGGTTTTAACATCCATCTGCCATATCTCATAGTCATAGAACGCAGCTATTGCTAGGAGAATCCTGATAGATTTAAGCATAGCGACTGGTGAAAAGGTCTCCTCATAGTCAACACCATGAGTCTGAGTAAATCCTTTGGCTACCAGTCTAGCCTTGAACGTGTGTACATTTCCATGCACATCAGTCTTCTTCTTGAAGACCCATTTATGACCAATGGTTTTACAACCTGGTATAAGATCAACCAATTCCTATACTTGGTTATCATGCATGGATTGCATCTCGCTTTCCATTGCCTCCTTCCATTTGACAGACTCTGGGCCCGTGATTGCTTCCTGGTAGCTGGTTGGTTCATCTTGAACTACCATTTGTTCGCCATTCTCAGAGATGTACAAACTGTATCTTTCTGGTAGGTGACGAACTCTACCAGATCTGCGTGGAGCAAGTGGAACTATGTCATTTTCCTCGATATTATTTGATCGAGGTTCACTAGTGTCAACTAGAGGTTCCGTTGAATCTTGAATTTCTTCAAGATCAACCAGGCTCCCACTATCCTCTTTGGACAACATATTCATTTCTAAAAATTTAGCCCCACGAGACACAAAGACTTTGTTCTCAGAGGGTCTATAGAATATGTATCCATAGGAGGTAGCTGGATATCCGATGAAGATAACCTTTTCAGATCTAGACTCTAGCTTGTCTTGAGTATCACGTTTAACGTAAGCCTCACAGCCCCAGATTCTTAGATACTTAAGAGATGTCTTTTCTCCGAACCACATCTCATAAGGTGTCTTCGGAACCTTCTTAGTTGGTACAAGGTTGAGAATACGGGCAGCAATTTCTAAGGCATAACCCCAGAAACTTATAGGAAGAGTAGCTCGGCTCATCATGGATCGCACCATATCCAGTAATGTACGGTTTCTCCTTTCAGCAACACCATTATGTTGTGGTGTTCCTGGAGGAGTCAATTGTGAGATAATCCCACAATTCCTTAGATGATCCTGAAACTCCTGACTAAGATACTCACCGCCTCTATCGGACCTAAGTATCTTAATTCTCTTGCCAAGTTGATTTTCTACTTCATTCTGAAATATCTTGAAAATTTCAAACGTTTCAGATTTATGTCTTATCAAATAAACATAACCATATCTACTGAAATCATCAGTAAATGTGACAAAGTATCTAGCATTGTCTCTTGTGCATGATCTAAATGGTCCACACACATCAGTGTGTACTAGATGTAATAGATCTTTGCCTCGTTCACCAGAGCCGGTAAACGGAGCTTTAGTCATCTTACCCTTTAGACAAGACTCACATTCAACATTTGACCCATGATCAAATGCTTCCAAAATCCCATCCGCTTGAAGTTTGGTTATGCGAGTTTTGTTTATATGGCCAAGACGATTATGCCACAAAGACATTTTGTCCAAGTCTCTACTTGACTTGCTAGAATCAACATTCATGATTGAATTATTATTAAAACTGATATTAGTTTCATACACGCCACGACAAGGATAAGCTTTAAAAATAAAAACCGAATCTTTATAAATAGAAATAACCCCATCATTTATCGAAAAATCATATCCATTGTCATACAAAGCATGAAATGAAATAATGTTTCTGTAACGCCCCATTTCCCAAAGTTAGTACTTTAACTGGCTTTGTTGAATTGCAAGTTAGTGGGGTTAGTTTGTTGTGTGAGAATTTAGAAATGCAAGGGGGTTTTATGTAATTTCTAAGTGTAGGGACTAGTGTGTAATTCTTGTAAGTAAAGGGTGGTGTATGTCATGTGTATAAGGAGTTTGGAAGCCCAAATCCCTTTCATTTGTGTTAGTCGATTTTCAGGAAAAGGGAAGAAGGGTTGTGTGTGTGTTCTTGAGTGTTTGGAGCAATTGGAAGGGAGATTGGGATCTCTTGGTGAAATTGATCATCGGGGTACGATTGTTATCGCGTTCCTAACCCAAGGTATGTGTTTATTTGTGTTTATTCGTTATTTGTGTTGAGTTTTGGGATTATTGACAATTAGGGTTCATTCGGGTTGGATTTTGATCCAATTAGCGACCAATCGGTGTTAGTGTGGTACTTCTAATGCATTGGGTTGTGTTATAATGTCATGGGGATGTTCTATGACATCAATTTGGTGTCTTTTGGTCAATTTTGGGTTGATTGGTGAGAATCCCGTAGCCAATTCGTAATTTGCGACTTGGGATTTTGGTCATTTGGCTTATGAGGGTCGTGACCCGCGGGTGACCCGCGGATTGACCCGCGGATAGTGCTGTTTCAGCATTTGAGTTTTTTAATAGTTTTCCTTTGGGGTTCTTTCGATCATGTCTCCCTAGGGGATGTCTTAAAAGAGTGTTTGGTGAAGTTTTAACTTATTTGGGAGGGTCTAGCCTAGCCTAAGACCTAAGGGTCGGGATTGAGTCATAAAGTGTTGTGTGTTACGTTTGTTTATATGTGTATTGTTGTGTAATAATTATAGGTGCTTGAAATTATATTGTGGTGGTCCAAGCACGTGATTATTGTGAAGTTAATCAAGGTGAGTACATTAACCCTTATACGTGGCTTTATGTACAAATTGCATGTGATGCGTATGTGGTTATGAGACTAGCATGTTTGTGTGATGGCGTACTCATTGTAGTGGTGGTGGCCACCGTGGGTATTGTCCTTGTGTTAAACTGATATCAGTATGTGTGTGGTCCTTACCGGCGTGTACCGTAAGGCCATTGGTGATGGCATGCCTAGTTCTCATATGCTTGGTGGTTTGTGATATGTTGTTCATGTGTATGTGGTTTGTGCTCACTAAGCTTTCAAGCTTACCCGTCTGTGGAACTATTTTTAGTTTCAGGTTCTTCCGGCTTGGATAAAGGAAGGGACTGGCTTGAAGCTCCGATCGTTTCAATGGCTCGGTTTGGCGTATATGTTGGGAAACAAATAATAGAAACATTTTGGGAAAATTTCTTTCTTATGGTTGAAATGTGTTCAATGGTTGGACTTTGTTTAATGTGTTTTCATTTGGAACAAAAATGTTGGATTTTTATTATTATATTGCGAATTTGTAAAGTTAGATTTTTATGACTTCCGTTGCCAAGGTTACTTGAGTTATCTTCCGTTAAATATTTTCGTTAAAATTGAGATTTTGGTTTTGAGTTGTTACAATTGGTATCAGAGCCTTGGTTTAAGGGATTCGGGCATTCACGAGAGGTGAGTGCTTGGACTTAAACCTAAAGGCTTGTGTTTTCAAAGCAAGTAACCTTTAAAAACTTTAATTTTTATGAAAAGGGAGTGTGAACTGAGCCAAGGATCAGAGCATCAAGACGGGGTGAGCACATTGTTTATATATATCACATGATTGATATTGTTAATTTGAATTGTGATTAACATGCTATCGTAGTGACGTATTAGCATGATTGGATGTGCCCATCCATGGTATGTTGTGAATTAATTGTGATTATCATGTGATCGTGGTGACGTATTAGCATGACTGAGTGTGCCTAACTATAGTGTGATGTGAATGTTATGTTGAATATATTGTGATGTTATTTATGCATGAGCACTATAGTGATTAGAAGATGTAGGGTAACTCTTATATTGCGATAGGTAGGAAGTTACCTTATGTGTGTGAACTGTTATGTGGTGTTAACCGAATTTGGGGATTAGGACCTTTGGTGACAACGTTGAGCCTAGATATGTAGGGTATAATTATGATGATATAAGGGCCCATATCATTACAATTATATTGTGCATGTCGGGACTTGGCGAGGTTATAGAGGGCATCTATGAACCGATTAGGTTGGGAAAGGTTAGTAGCATGCTAAGATAGGTTGTATAAACCTTATTTGGGTTGGTTGCGTGATGGCTTGTGTAAGGGCATGTTAGAAATCAAGTGATAGGACATGAGTGTGTGTCCTCGAAAAGGGTAGTTAGACCACTTAGTAGCGTGATAGGAAGGGTAAGATGTAGAGAGGGTCATTGACCCAGACATTTGGGGATGGGACGAGAACAAAGTGGTCATTTTAAAAGCGTGATGTTATTTGGGTTAGCATGGGTTATGGACAAAAGTGTGTCCTCGTTATGTGGGAATTGTTGTGATTGTGTATTTAAATTAAATGTCTTCATTTAGTGGAGTTATTTGGTGAATTTGTAAAACGGGATACCAATGGTGAAGTTAAGACCGAGTTTGTATCGATGGGTGAGAATCTCGTGGAGAACTCTTTGGCATATCCTTGTTTGGTTGTTGCTGAGGGGTTCAAAACACGATTTTCACATCTGGGTTGTTTATAAACATCGATGCAAATTTGATTTCGACGGAATCATAAGGGATCTTGAGTTACCGATAAGTATTAGAGGGTTGTATAGGCTCACTACAGGATAGTATTGGCCTATATAGTCAGTATTCTGGGTCAACAAGGTTTTGCATGGCGTGATTTCGGGTGTTATCACCCAAATGTAGTAAGAGTTGGTAATAAAGATCGACAGCCGAGTGAAGGACCCGTGACCAACACTCGCTGGATGGTTGTGGTAGAGGGTGCATTCTGCACCAGCTTCTGTTCAGTGGAAGTGAAGATTCTTTACGTGTCGAATCTGCTAAGGATGACGGCAACGTTTGGTGGGACGTGAGAGTCCGATCGGATGGAGAAACAAGTCAATGCTATGACATAGGAGCGATTCGGGAAGCTGTTCTGGGAGCAGTTTATGTTGCAGGTTGAGGTGGGGTGACTCGCGAACGAGTTCTTATCTTTGGCATAGACGTCGAAGCCGGTGAACAAAATCATCGATTTGTTTGTGGGAAAGGTCGCTCGTTTGTTCATTTATGTGGTGAATGAGAAGTTAGAGACGTATTGTTGTGGCGATCCTGAAGCCGAGCTTCAGGAGTTTTGTGAGGGTACGGTGGAGAGTCCGTTAGAAGTAGAATGGCGGACTAGGGTACCGTTGGTTAGTGATGTGTAGAAGGAAGTGTATGTGGTTAGAGGGGATGAAGTTTAGTTTGGACCTCATTCCTATTTCCTTTTGGGGAAAAATCGATGTGGTGGTTAGTTTGAGCTGGTTTGATTTGTCATGGGGCTCGTATTGACTATGAAAGTCTACGAGTGGAGATCCGAACTTCAAGTGGGGGAGTTGTAAGGGAAGGGGTTTACCCGTCCAAGTAATTCACCTTGGGGGAGCTCCTATCCTTTTCGTGAGAAAGAAGGATGGCCCGATGCGGATGTGCATCGAAAATCGTGAGCTCAACAAGCTTACGGTGAAGAATCGATACCCACTACCGAGGATCGATGATCTAATTGATCAACTTCCGGGAACCGCGTGGTCCTCGAAGATAGATCTTCGTTCAGGGTACCGGCAGGTGACGGTGACAGGCGAGGACGAGCAGAAGACTGCGTCCAGATCAAGGTATGGATGTTTTGAGTTTGAAGTGATGATGTTTGGGTTGGTGAATGCCACGACGGTGTTTATGGACCTCATGAATCGTGTCTGTGGACCTAAGATGGGTGGATCGGTAATCGTTTTCACGCACGATATACTGATATACTCCAAGATTAAAGGGGAGCATGAGAAACTTGGGTTGAAGTGTTAGAGATGTTGCGAAGGGAGAAACTGTATTCCAAGTTCTCCAAGGGTGACTCTAGGTTACAAGATGGTCCAATTCTTAGGACACTCAATTAACCTGGAGGACATAAAGGTGGATATGGCGAAGGTTGATGGAGTGCTGAAGTGGGAAGTTCCAACGACTCCCACCGAGATTGGGAGTTTTCTTGGGGCTGGCCGGATATCATAGATGGTTTATCCAAGACTTCTCGAAGATAGCGGTGCCTTTGATGAGGCTCAAGTGTAAGATTGTGAAGTTTATGTGGGACGAGGAGCGGTAAGAAGCTTTCGAGTTGTTGCGGGGAAAATTTTGTAAGGCGCCGGTATTGTTATTACCGGAAGGGATCGAGGATATGACAGTCTACTGTGATGCCTCTTATCATGGGCAAGGCTATGTGTTGATACATCGTAGGAAGGTAAAAGCTTATGCGTCATGTCAGTTAAAGATGCATGCAGCAAAATTACTCGACACACGTTTGGAATTGGCAGCAGTGGTGTTCGCGCTGAAGTTGTGGAGGCATTATCTCTGTGGGGTTAAGTGTACCATTACTCTAATCATAAGAGTTTGCGACATTTCTTGATCAACAAAATCTGAGCATGAGTCAGTAGCGGTGGTTGGATGGGGTAAAGGATTACGATTGTGAGATCCTATACGGATTACGATTGTGAGATCCTATACCATCTGGGTAAAGGCTAATGTGGTGGTGAATATGTTGAGTCGAAAGGCTCACAGTGTGGTGATGAGAGTACCGAGAATGAGATTGACAGAGACAACTTCGATGTCGGAGCTGATTAAGAGCTCTCAGGTTGATGATGTGAAGGAAGTGAATTAGAAGAAAGAGAGGACCAATGGTCAACCGGCCTAGCTGAGAGTCTGAAGGTTAAGGAATTTTGACTCGCTCGGGTCGTGTTTGGGTGTATGTGTGACGAAACTTATAAGTCTAAGTTTCTATACACTCGGGAACTACCAGAATTGTAGTGGGACTTGAAGACCGATTATGGGTGGCCGGGAATGAAACAGGATGTGGCTCGTGGTATCAAAGAAGGGGTGGCAAGGCACGGTGTGCCAGTAATGGTGATTTTTGATCGAATCGTGCGATCTACATTGCGGTTTGGGGAAGAATTGTTAGAGCAAATATTATTGTATCCGAGATCTCAAGATGAGGAAACAATATTCAAGTCAAACAAAGTCAAAGGATGGAAGTCAAAGAAGAAAGTCAAGCATCAAAGTCAAAGTCAAAGCATTAATATGTAAAGTCAAAGTATTAGTAAGAAAAGTCAATGTTAGTAAGTGTTGTGGTCAAGGGTATATATATAGTGTTAGAAGGAGTTAGTTAGAAGACTAGATAGAAAGGAGCTTATTGTAATATTCACATATAGTGTGTTAGAGAGAGAATCTTGAGAGAGAAAGTTCATTTTGTAAAGATTCAATCATGGAATGAAGATTTGTTTGCTTAATCCATTGTTTCTTGCACTTACAAGTGGTATCAGAGCATTGGCAGAAGATTTGTGCACAATTGGATTGAAGATTTGAAGAAATTTGAAGAAAATTGAAGAAATTTTGAAGAAATGGGTTTTATAAATTTTTGTGTAGATTTGTAGATTTTTCTTGTAGATCTTGTAGTTTTTGGTTGTGTTTTTGTGTTTCTAGTGTGTTTTCTAATCATCTCCAATCACTCTTGATCAAAATTGTACTCAAATTTGAGTTTTGATTTTTGAAAAACTTCAAAGTCCATCCATGGAGTTTTTGATAAATTTTTAAAAATTGGATGAATTTGATCTATTTTTGATAAGTGTCACTTCACAAAAGTTGTTTGTAATCATGAAGTAAGCAACATATTTGAATTTGATCAAATTTGGTGAAGATTTGTGAAAATCGTTCTTGAAGATTTGAGTTTATGTTCTTGAGAGTTCATGAGTGATTTAGTGATTTGATGTGTTTTTGATTGGTTTTTGAGTGGATTTGTTTCTAAAAAGTGTTTTTGGTCATGAATCTACCATTTGTTTTTAGTTTTAGAGGTTAATTTTGTGTTTTTAAAATTTTTTGGATTGAAGGTGTTCTTCATGTTCTTGAGTTTTTCTTGGGGAAGAAGATGAAATTTTTGGGTGTTTGATCCAAAATTTTAAGTATTTTGTGCAAAAAGTTGTTTGTGGGTCAAGTTAGAATGTCTCGAGTCTTTGTTTGGTGTTTTTCAAAGCTTTGGTAAGTGAAAAAAGTGGGTCAGACTCGAGATAGAAGTCAAAATCAACAGTCAGCACTCGAGTTAGTGGGTAAGAGCTCGAGTCAGATCAATAAAGCCAATCAGATGCTCGGTCAGAGCTAACAAACTCGGTCAGAAGCTCTCAGTCAGAGCGTCTTCGTCGGTCAGAGATTTTTCCTTCGGTCAGATGGTTCAATCAGTGGTCAGACAATCGGTCAGCGCATCTGACCGCTTGCTGACGTCATCGTGACGTCAGCCCTACTCGAGTTACTCAGCGCGTGCAGGAGTGTGATCAGCGCGTGAAGCGCGTATTCAGCGCGTGGCAAGCGCGTGCAAGGCGCGTTTGGCGCGTGAAGCTCACTCTCAGCGCGTGGGAGCGCGTGTCGTGTGTAATTCGAGCCATTTTTTTCGTATTTCGAGCCATTTTTTCCGTATTTCGTGCCTTGTGTTCAGTATCTCGAGCCATGTTGTGTATCTCGAGTCTTGTGCTTATTTTTGAGTGTTTTTTAATGTGTTTGAGCTATTTTTGAGCTAGTGTTCTTGCAAGTTTGATTGTTTTTCCTTTACTTTTTTTTTTCTTTCTTTATTTCTTTTCTTTTATTAAATAGTTGTTTTGTGTTTTTCTTATTTGTTAATTTTTTAGTCCTTGTTTGTGTGATTTCAAGTTTGTGAGTCGTTTAAGTTTCTTGTTTGTCATTTTTAGTACTTCAAGTTTATTTTTTACCCATTTTCTTCCGATTTTTTGATTTGTTTGAAATAAATCATTTGTGCACTACTCACACTTCTAATCGAAGTTTCTGTTGACGATCCTTATTTTCTTTTGTGCAGATAACAATGGATTCTGATGATGAGATTCAGTATGAACGAGATTGCGATAGAACGAAGAGACTTGAACGTGAAAAGGCCAGTCTTACAACACAGCTTGCAAAAGCAGTTGCTCAATTTAAAGAAAAAGAGCTTCATTTGAAAAATCATATCAAAGAACAAGAGCTTCAAATGAAAAATCAGATTAAAGAGAAAGACCTTCAAATGAAAAATCAGATCAAAGAAAAAGAGCTTGATTTTGAAAAACAAATTGCAGAGACAAAGCTTCAATGTAAAAAGCAAATTAAGGAATCAAACAAGATAATTCAATTTTTAGATGAGAAGCTTCACAAAATAGGTGTTTCTGAACGGACAATTTTTCTAAACAAACCCTGTGCACTCAGAGATTTTCTTGATGTTAAATGGGGTTTAGGTTATGAGAATCCAAATGTGTTGAAAAATGCTCTTAAGGAGAAATCTGCATTTTATGATTTTACAAGTATGTTAATGAGCACCAGATTTCCTTCTTTAAAAGGTTTTGAAATGAAGGAAGATTTCTCAGATATGCAAGAAATTGAACAACATGATCCTGTATATTATGAACCTAAATATCATAGGGTCAAGTTTGTATATAATTCAGACACTCTGAGAATCAAATCAAAAGACTCATCTAATTCTTCTGATTTTCTGGTTTATCCTGATATTAATTCTTCTCAAGAATCAGATGTCAAAGCTAAACCTTATGTTCCTACATTAGTTTTAGAAGAAAAGATTGTGGATCTTGAAAATCTTCTCAAAAAGACTCAATCTGAGTATGAATCTCTTAAATTCAAAGAGCAGAATGAGCACAATGCTGAAAGAGAGATGCTTCTCGAGCAAATCCAGATTCTACAACAAGTTGTGTATGAAAGTGAACATGATCTGGTGAATGAAAGAAGCAGGTTTGCAAAAGACAGAGAAGAATATGTTCAAGAGATTTTAGAGCTTCAAAGGATAGTGGCTGATCTTCAGAAATTATTAGAAGACAAAGCTGGACAGGAAAAGCAAAATGTGGAACTAGAGGTTGCGAAAGAAAGACATATGTTTGAAACAGAAATTGAGAAGCTTACAAAGACTGTTTCTGATCTTCAAAATACTTTATTAGAAGAAAGAAAGGTATTTGATTTGACAAGTGTTAATCTTTCAAAGAAAATATCTGAGTTAGAGAGGAAGATTATCCTAGATAAGAAGAATTCTTTGAAGAAACCAAGTCTTCGTGCCGGGAAATATCAGAACATGATAAATTCGAGCAGTCTGCTGCTGAATAACCGTTGCCATCTGTTCATTGTTAGCTCGAAACAAAGATCGGGTAATAAGCTGATTGGCCGTAACAACAACTGGAAGACGCGAGAGATCAACATCAGATGACGATGCCATGCCAGTCGGAGGAGGTACTGAGATAGATGGGGCAGACGAAGCAGAAGAAGCCGAAAGTGTGGAAGATGTGGAAACTGGGACTGAATCTGACGATATACTACCAATGGGTGTTGAGGAAGAACCCAAGATAGTAGATCGTTGCCGTAACTCCGTAACAATAGAAGATGTGGGCAAACTAACGCCGAGGTCACTTAGACTTCTCGTTGATCCAAGAGTAGAACTCAAGGAACCCATGTTCAGTGTTGGCATGATGTTAGCGCTGATGGGATTTCCCTCCGATCCTGGCAAGCCCGCAACAAATGCAGAACTCACTACGGTGGTTCCGGCAGGGCTACTAAAGCCTCCTGCAAAGGTGGTTTGCACCTGTGTCCTAGACAAAGAAAGATTAACATTTGAAGCAAGTGGTTCTAGACTCGATGAGTGAACAAGTGAAGTCGTGGGCGGGGCAGCTGCCTCACTGTGTCGGTACCACCAACCTCCAAGTGAGGAATAGGTACAAGTTGTGGTAAGTCCCCGTGAGAAGATGAAACTACCGTTTGTTGAGAAACAGTAGAGTGGGTGAGTTGGGTTGTGCAATGCATGAGTGGGAATCTCATGTCTTTTTCAATAGGTGGTGGCAACATATGCTCACCCTAGTAGATGTGGCTACCCGGCTAGACTCGGTTTGGGAAGGGGTTTGTACTTCTTTTCTGGCCCCTGTCTCACTCTCATCAATTCTTTTATCTCCCTCAGCCATCCTTATGTCACCTTGAGTCAACAACCGACTCGAGCCTTGATCAGGCATATCATCATCATCATCATGGTCATCATCATCCGGTGATCCGGGAAGGTCATCAGCCATATCATCACTTGAAGAAATATAATCTTCAGAAGAGGAGTCATATCCCACAAGCCGATGGAGACGTTGTGCCAACTCATTCGGAGAGTAGCACTGTGTATCGGATATTTCCACGATCGGTTGAGATAGATCAAGTAAAGACTCTGCAACTTCCTCAAGTTCGGGAAATTCACCGACAAAATGCTCATTTACCGGGGAAAGAGCAAAATCATCCAATTCAGCTTCAACAGTAGTGTGCAAGATAGGTGATGTAGCTCCGTGCTCATCTTCAATTGTAGCAAAGACATCATCCATTTGAACTGCCGAACTGATTTGGCCCAATTGAGCTGCTACATTGATGGTAGACGAGTGAGCTAGCTGATCAGAATGGACCCCACCTTCACCCCTCTCGGTATTTTCCCTCAACACACCCTGACCAAGATCCCGTGATCGTTGGTCCCTAAGAGCTAAACCCTCACTTCTAGGGATAACACCTTGGGTAGGTCCCTCCGGCTCTGGCTGGACCATAGGTGGAAAACGAGACCTATACTCTCTCACACACGCCACATTCTGATCAGCATAGGCTAACAACTCAGAGAATAATGGGACTTCCGGAGCATACACCTTCTTTGGATAACGAATTGACTGCATGTCATGGATCTTCACTTTTTCCGCATCTGATCGACGCGGAATATCTGGATTCTGACGCATCGCACTTGCAATAATAGTACTGAAAAACCTCGGGTATGGCAGGTGCTTTTGCTTCTTCGCTAGAAGTTCCTTCAAGTCATAAAAAATCAACGAAGCATAATCATAATGCTTGTTGAATAAGACTCCATAAAACAGAACCAAGAAGGATTGCGTCGCCGTGTCTTGAGCCGTCCGCTTTCCAGTCAAACATCTACTGAGGATTGTGAATAAGGTGTTGTATGTCGGAGGTAAGTGTGATTTGTTGAATTGAGATGGTGCATTGATCGCCTGTAGATGACCAACGGATTCAACGCCGGCCATTGCAACTTCCAAAGATGCAAATGGTTCAAACTGATTTGCATTTGGACGACTATTCGCCTCCGGAAAGCCTAGTACACGGCGAAACTTGTTGACTCCAAAACTGATGGTATAATGATCCAGCTCGGCTGTAAAGTGATGATTACCCGGATCAGCATGAAATTGCAGAGTGTTCCATACTTGTTGCACATAAATCATTGGAACTTCAACTGTCTGTGTAAGAACAGTGAACAAAGGATGATTTCGTAGAATGGCAGTAATGACCGGAGCCTTCAGTCTTGCATGAGGGTTGAAAGGAACGTTGTTCGATATTGACGGCTGATATAATGACGGACGAATCAGTTGTCTATCCGCATCAGCATTCGGATTGTGTGGAGTTGAGTGTATTGAGATTATGTCTGAAATCTCCATACCATCTGAATCTGGGAAAGTATAATCTTCCATTTCTGTAATTCATAAAAAACATTAGATAAATCTTTTACGTGTAGATTTTTATGAAAAACAAGTGTGAAGAAATAATTCACACAGTGTGGGACTTGAGAAACAGATACCCAAACGAAAGACCATTTGATCAAAATACTGAACTCTTTAAGATTTAAATATATATAAGCCTTCCATTTGTTTAAACTTTAAAACTTCAATTAAACGTGGGTTTAACCAATATGTGCCATGTTGTTAATAACGAAAGACTTATACATAATTTGTTTAAGAAGTTCAATACATTGTAGAGTTGAAGGTCAATCTTAAGGTCAAAAATAAGAAGTCCAATGTCTCAAGTCCTTATGATCCGGAACAACGGGTCATTCACACGTTTCGGTTTAAAATATCAAGAATACAGTCCCAAGATGTTAACCCGTGTTTTAAGATAAGTTGTTACAAACATTTTTAACCTACTAGCCTAATCGGTATATGACCGAGTGAATACCTATAGGCTTCGTAGAACCCGGGATACGTATACAAAACTCACACGACACAAAGTACACTACAGATTCTTGAACTTGACAGCAGCAACTTGAACAGATCCGCACGAGTTTGAAATTCCAGAAAGATTGGAATTATGAATCGAAACAACATATTTATAGGATAGTTTGAAAACTAATATCTTAGTCATGATGACAAGGACACGTGGCATTCAGCAATTGGACCAACAGTGTCTCGAGCGGTAAATAACCCGCTCGAGATAGATGAATCGGCTCGAGATAGATGAATCGGCTCGAGATACATAACTCGAGTGTATATCTCGAGTCCCACACGAGATACTTGCAATAGTATACACACAACTGAAAAATCAAAGGCTCGAGATGAATGGCTCGAGTTATGTGACTCGAGATGAATGACTCGAGTTATAAGACTCGAGTTGTATGGCTCGAGATACATGACTCGAGTTCATGATGTGTAACAGAAATAACTAACTCACACTCGAGTTGGATGACTCGAGTAGTATGACTCGAGATGAATGACTCTAGATGAAAGACTCTAGATGCTCAACGAGTTACATAACTCGAGTGATGTGTTCGTGAATTGTGTGACTCGAGTTATGTGTGGCTCGAGTTGTGAATGCTCGAGTTGTTTGACTCGAGTTGTATGTTGTGAGTGCTCGTGTTGTTTGACTAGAGATGTGTGTGACTCGAGTTGAGAGACTCGAGTTGTTTGACTCGAGATGTGTGTGACTCGAGTTGAGAGACTCGAGATGTGTGTGACTCGAGTTGAGAGACTCGAGTTGAGAGACTCGAAATGTGTGTGACTCGAGTTGAGAGACTCGAGTTGAGAGACTCGAGATGTGTGTGGCTCGAGTTGAGTGTGCTCGAGTTGTTTGACTCGAGATGTGTATGGCTCGAGTTGAGAGACTCGTGATGTGTGTGACTCGAGTTGAGAGACTCGAGTTGAGAGACTCGAGATGTGTGTGGCTCGAGTTGAGTGTGCTCGAGATGTGTTTGGCTCGAGTCAATAACTCCCCCTACCATGATGCATTCATACTACTCCCCCTTAAACTAAGCATACCTGTATTTACCTGTAACAGATAGATTCACAACAGACATACGAACCTGTACCAGATAAGCTCCCCCTTGACAAAACCATATTCTCAGAAGAAACAAACACATTAGTAATCAACATGAAAAAGAATAAGAGAAATATCCAAAACTAATCAACTTGAAAAATAAAAAACAACAAAAGAAACAAATAAGCTATATTTCAAAATATACATAGAAGTTCAATGACCATACTGAATTCAGTATTCCATTATACTGCTATGTATAAGAAGAAATACAGATTACACGATCTTTTTGTCAATCATACCAAGTCTAGAAATGAGAAATTTAAAACGTTTCTCATCTAGAGCCTTAGTAAACAGATCAGCAAGTTGATATTCAGTATTGACAAAATACAGCTCTATATTTTCTTTTTCCACGTTGTCCTTTAAGAAATGATACCTGATATCGATGTGTTTGGTTTTCGAATGTTGAACCGGATTAGCAGAGATGGCAATCGCACTTTTAGAATCACAATAGATGGGAATCTTTTTGTATTCAAGACCATAATCACGAAGTTGCGACTGCATCCAAAGTACTTGCGAACAGCAACTTGCTGCGGCAACATATTCAGATTCCGCAGTAGAGGTAGAGACACACTGTTGCTTTTTAGAAGCCCATGAAACCAACTTATTTCCCAGAAATTGCAAATGACCTGATGTACTCTTCCGGTCCATATTGCATCCACCATAATCAGCATCAGTATATGCTTGTAGCTCAAATCCAAGTCCTTTTGGATACCATATGCCATAATATGGTGTCCCCTTTAGGTATCGAAAGATACGCTTAACTGCAGCTAAGTGAGACTCCTTTGGTTTGGCTTGATATCTGGCACACACACATGTTGCAAACATGATATCTGGTCTGCTGGCAGTGAGATACATTAAAGAACCAACCATACTTCGATAATTCCTCAAATCCACATCCTTTCCTTCATGATCTGGACCAATTGAATTACCAGTAGCCATTGGAGTTCCTATCGAATGACATCCAGACATATCATACTTTTTCAGTAAATCAAAGATATACTTGGATTGATTTATGAAGATGCCATCCGAAAACTGTCGAACTTGAAGGCCCAGAAAGAAATTAATCTCTCCCATCATACTCATTTTAAATTCTTCAGTCATGACATTCTCAAACTTTTTACACAACTCCCGACTAGTTGATCCAAAAATAATGTCATCATCATAGATCTGAATAACCACAATATGTTCGCCTTCCTTCATCAAGAACAATGTTGAATCCACCGAACCTTTCGTGAAACCCTTGGAAAGTAGATGTTTAGACAACTCCTCATACCAAGCACGTGGTGCTTGCTTTAAGCCATATAAAGCCTTGTCTAGAACATAGACATAATCTGGATGTTCTTTATGTACAAATCCTTCTGGTTGAGCTACATAGACTTCTTCTTTCAAATGACCATATAGAAATGCTGTTTTAACATCCATTTGAAAAACAGTGAAATCTTTGTAAGCAGCATATGCCAGAAACATACGAATAACTTCAAGGCGAGCAACAGGTGCAAAAGTTTCATCGTAATCAATGCCCTCTTGTTGACGATAACCTTTGGCTACAAGTCGAGCTTTGTTACGAACAATTATGTTATTCGCATCTTTCTTATTTTTGAATATCCACTTGGTATCAATAACTGATTTAGACTCAGGTAACTTGACCAACCGCCATACTTTTAAAGCCTCAAACTGATTGAGTTCCTCTTGCATAGCAGTAACCCAATCCGAATCTTGTAAAGCATCAGATACACGTGTTGGTTCAATGTTACTCAAAAATACAGAAAAGTTGCACTCATTTGCAGAAGCAGCTCGTGTTTGAACACCAGAAGTAGGATCACCAATTATCAGATCAATAGGATGATCCTTTGTCCATTTGACAGTATGTGGTAAAGGTGTTTGATTATTTACTGAAGATGGTTCCAAGAGATTATCAGTTGATGTAGGATGCAAAGGAAGTAGTTCAAGCCCTTCAGGAATAGAATCATTATGAACAACTTCATGAGAAGACGACTGATCATGAGAATCTATGATAATATCTGGATTAGAAGTATCCATAACTATGGGAGATGATGAAGGTGATGAGACAATACTAGGAATATCTGAACAAGGTATGGATGATGTTGGAGAAACTTCAGATGAGGGAGTAGTCGAGCTCGAAGGAGTAGATAAGATACCTACAGTAGACGAAGATATTTGATTAGTACCATACAAGTCATCATAAAAATACTCAAACAAACTGTCCAACTCAGATGATGTAGCTGGAGGATCACTGGAGCTAGATGTGGATGTAGATGCATCTGCATTAGAAGACAACTCAGCAAACGGGTCAAATTTAACATTTACACTTTCATACACAACTCTTGACTTTTTGTTAAAAACTCGATAGGCAATTGAACAATCTGAATATCCCACAAAAATCATCTCATCAGACTTAGGGCCAAACTTTCCCCGATTCTCAGTTTCATTAAGAACAAAACAAGGACACCCAAACACTTTGAAATAATCAATATTTGGAATTCTATCAAACAAAACATGATAGGGTGTTTTTCCAAATCTCCGATGAATGATAGATCGATTTTGTGTGTAGCACGCAGTATTCACAGCTTCAGCCCATAGATACTGAGGTAATTGACTTTGAGCCAACATAGACCGAGCTGCTTCAACTAACGTACGATTACGACGCTCAACGACACCATTTTGTTCAGGAGTTCGTGCAGCAGAAAAAGTTTGAGTAATACCTAATGAATTATAAAAACCTTTTAATACTTGATTTTTGAACTCCGTCCCATTATCTGACCTGACAGTCTGAACGGGTAGTTTAAGTTGTACTTGAACAGCTTTGATGAAATTTATTATTAAATTCGAAGTTTCATCTTTTGTTTTCAAAAATCGTGTCCAAGTATATCGTGAATAATCATCAACAATGACCAAAACATATTTTCTACCCGCTAGACTGACAGTTTTCATCGGGCCACACAAATCCATATGGATTAAGCTCAACGGAGATTTGGACCCTTGTTCAGGTTTTGGGGGATGAGACGCTCTTTTCATTTTTCCTTGAGCACAACCTGAGCACAGTTGATCGGGTTCAAACTTGATCATTGGAATGCCAGATACTAACCTTTCTTTGACCAGTCTGTCAAGATATCTGTAATTCAAATGAGACAATCGACGATGCCAAAGTAAAGATTGATGAGATGACTTCTGAGTAATGAGACACTGAGATTTCTTTGCAAGCATATGTCGAAGTTTGATCGTATAGAGATTAGTTTTCCGAGTGCCAACTAATAATTCTCTACCCCATTCAGTTCTGACAGCACATCGACGTTTATTAAAATTTACCTCTAAATCTTTATCACAAAATTTGCCAATACTGAACAGGTTATGATTCAAACCTTCGACATGTGCTACATTATTTATTGTAATATCCTTACACACAATATCTCCATGACCCACAACTGGTGACAGTTCATTATTACCAAATTTGACTGAGCCTCCATATTCTTCTCTGTAATTAGACAGAAGCTCTTTCCTCCCAGTCATATGTTTGGAACACCCAGAATCGAGGTACCATTTATGACTGGCCTGCAATGAGGAAATCAGTTGGATTTAGGAACCCATTTTAAAATGGGTCCACTCTGTGCATTACTCTTAAACGTACAGGCAATTGAATCCCAGTAATACTTTGTTCCTCTAAGCATATTAAAAACATGAAATGGAACATATGTAGGAACAGAAGAACGAAGAGTCGTAGAGAAATTAGATTTAGTATGATGTATATTCTGTGAAGAACGTGAAGCATGAGAAACTGAAGAAACAGATGTAGACCTTTTATTCATAGAATTGAATTTGGAAGGTACATTATTTTTAGAATGCAGTTTGTTTCCCACACTAAACTTGCTATTTGCATATTTCATACTAAAATCTAATTTCTTAACAGTCCTCTTCGTTGACCTCTTCTTTCTTGACTTCTCAAGGCTCACACTGTTGGAACTTCCTGTAGAAGGATTAGTACAGATATCAAAAGGTTTCAACTTAGGTTGAACAGTTGGAATGACTTGTTCAGTTTCCTCAGGAATCACCATGTTCGGATTTTGCTTTTTCAAATCAATGTGATGCTGAAATTTCTGTAACATAGATTTTACTCCTTGAGAGAACTGAACATTGTTTATGTATGCATGAGTGACTGGAGTATGAACAATCTTTTGGTTTTTCCCAGCATAGTGATGACCTTCTTCATATATAGACAGTCTTTCAACTAGTCTATCATAGTTTTTGGTTAAGGTTACACATTTGCTGTTCCAAAATCTTGTATCACACTTTTGACGAGAAAGTTCTGTCTTTAACTGTTTAATTGTGTTTTGGTTAAGGAAACTTACGAGCAAGTTATCTGAATTATCGACTAATATCATGAATGAGCAACGAATGCGATCTGATCAGCAGAAGAAGCTTGATGATCTTCTTGAAGAGAGAAACAAATTTTCTTCCAGAGTGAAAGAACTTGAGAAGACAACTTTCAAAGCTCATGATTCAAGCAATGTGGATAGTGCTTCACTGAGTAATATCAACTCAAGTGGTCAGATTCGTACTTCAAATCTCTTCTATGATCGTCGTGTTGATTATTCAGGTAATCATCGTTATTCAAATAGTAAGTTCATTTGGCAAGTTAAGGGATCTAGTACAAAGGTAGCTCATACAAAATCATTTGCTTCGGAACCGAAAGTTCAAAAGAACAAATTTTTACATGACATGTCTTTTGGTAAGTCTCAGTTAGTTTATTCTACAAATAAACTTCTTAGTCTATCCAAAAGAAAATCATCTGGTTCTTACCTTCTAAGAAATGATTTTGTAAGTGACGATTATATAGATGAACGATTTGGGATTTACAAGATTTCATCTTATAACCCAAATTTCTCTAACAAAAGAGGATCCACATCCAAGTGGATACCAAAATCTGTTTGATTTTGCAGGTTAGTGGCTTCTAAACATTCAGTTTAGGACCCGTACTTCATTTATGCGCTTCAATGTAAGTATCCCTCTAAACCCTTAGCTTCGAACTTGCGCTTAACTGTGTTAACCGTGGGATTCATCATAAGGAACTTACTTGTGTTAGTTTCTTTCCGATTTTACATTTCACGAATTTCCACGTGTTATAATTTTTCTTGACATAGTTATTTCCACATCTCATATATTCGTTGAAATTATTCGGTGGAAATACACTCGCTTGAATTCCTATTTGATTTCAATGCACGTTATTTCATTTCAATGATTCAATTCTTATTCAGATTATTAATTGTGAATTGTTCTTCACAATTAAACTTTCTAATCATTGATTCATTTCTTGAATACACTGTGCTTACTGAGTCTATCTGTTTAGCGTTTGAATTTTGTTCTTTGGAATTCACGATCAAGATTTTTAATTTCTACAATCAATCATCATTTGTTAGAGCATTTGAATGAATTTCTTCAACATATGATCTCATCAACAAATGTTCCCTATTTCTGTTCAACATATGTTTCCCATATACATATTGTATCACATATGAATCACCATCATATCACGTTCTGGTATGAATATACTCAACGTTTCAAAGAATATCATTTCATGATATTAACTATGTGTGATAGGATATAGAAGTTTCTATGATCAATCCAGAGCCGGAGGATCTACCCAAGAAACACAACCCTAGGTTAGACCTAGTGTGTGAGGGTGTGATTGAGGTAAAATGTCCGAGAGCTTGAGTGTAGGGGGAGTTAAAAAAAAATGGTGAGTGTGAGACAGGATCAAAAAGAATAAAAGAAGATCCTTCCCAAACCTATACAGTTATCCGGGTAACCACATCATCTATTCATTCTCGATTCTTTAGAGATGAATATTGAAACAAGACATGGACCCAGTGTCGATAACTCGTGTCACCCCACCAAGCTACTCAAATATCTCTTAAAAGATGTTTGTTTCAATTCTCACGGAGAATTCGCACATCATCTATCTAATCTTCACTCGGAAGATTTAGGTATTGAAACAAGGAAGACATCCTCTCCGGTCTCCGAACTTCATATTCTATGCACAAGAGTCATTGATTTTCAATCTGCGTCCCAGGTTGATTCAATATTTGAGCCTAATTGATATGATGATATTTCTTTGACACTTGCACGAGTCTTTGTGATTCCAATTGCATATCTTTGTGATATTGCCGGAACAGTCTGAGAACTTAGTTTTATAACTTTGATTCAGTGATGACTGGAAGTCCTATCAGTGCTACCCTGTTGCCAACACTGAAAATAGGCCACACAATTCTATGAGTTGTTGTGTCAATAGTTGCTAAATGTGCTTCTATGTTAGCTGATTACCCATCATTTGAGGGGGAGCAACTTGAGCTAGATTTGAGGGGGAGCACTCTGATATGGATGAGATGTTTGATTGAGGGGGACATATGGTTATTTGAATGGTACACCAACTTTTGAGTGGAGTAGTTCCTGTGAATGAGATATTTGATGATTATGTCTTTGATTGATCATGATGCTCAGGATTCTCCTAATCATCATGAGGGGGAGAAGTTTCAAAGACATATGCGAAGACACAATGAAGGTATGGGAACTATGTGCAAGAGTTCAGATGTGTTGAAGATTTCAAGACATCAAGTATCGTTGATTTGAAGAGTTCAAGATAACAAGTATGGTCGATTGAAGATTTCATGATGTTGGTTCATTCAAGTTTTGAGGGTTTATGTGAAGAAATGTGTTGTAAAGTAACAGTTAAGGGAGGAAAGCAAGTATTAAGGGGGAGCTAAAGAGAGATCAAAGTTTAAATCTTTTGAATCTAAGGTTGAAAAGCCTTTAGATTTAAAGATTGAGTTCGAGTTATGAAGATTGATGAAAGAATGGTTTGATTTGCTGAAGTTGAGAAAGTGGTTTGAAGAGTTTGAAGATATGATGGATTTATATTGAGAAGGTGAAGAGCTTAGTACACGTAGTGTCAAAGCTCAGAATCTAAATATCCTTGACCATTGGCTTTGGTTACCTCAAGAAGGGTTTCTGGATTTGACCTCAAGAGGGAATTCTGGATTTGATGAAGACTGTTTCAAGTTGAAGAGTGTTGATTCAAAGATGTTATTTGAAAAAGGGAAGATTGTTATGTGTTGAGCTTATCTGGTTGATTGTGATGATCTGATTTCAAGATTGAAGACTTTGTTCTGAAGATGATGCGTGTATAAATGGGGAGATTGTTAGTTGTTTGAAATTTGTGACCGGAAAAGTTTGTTTGACATGAAGACAAAAGATCGTTAAAGCTGGAGCTCATTTTGAAGAGCGATCTCGAATACAAAGGGGGAGATTGTTAGAGCAAATATTATTGTATCCGAGATCTCAAGATGAGGAAACAATATTCAAGTCAAACAAAGTCAAAGGATGGAAGTCAAAGAAGAAAGTCAAGCATCAAAGTCAAAGTCAAAGCATTAATATGTAAAGTCAAAGTATTAGTAAGAAAAGTCAATGTTAGTAAGTGTTGTGGTCAAGGGTATATATATAGTGTTAGAAGGAGTTAGTTAGAAGACTAGATAGAAAGGAGCTTATTGTAATATTCACATATAGTGTGTTAGAGAGAGAATCTTGAGAGAGAAAGTTCATTTTGTAAAGATTCAATCATGGAATGAAGATTTGTTTGCTTAATCCATTGTTTCTTGCACTTACAAGAATTTACGAGGATATGGGTACTAGACTCCAGTTCAGTACCGCGTTCCATCCTCAGACAAACGGTCAAAGCGAGAGGCGATTCAAACTCTCGAGGACATGTTAAGGGCGTGCGTGTTGGATTTTTGGCGGTACTTGGGATACCTATCTACCGTTGGTCGGGTTATTGTATAATAACAGTTTCCATGCCAGTATTGGCATGCCTTCGTGTGAGATGTTTTACGGGTGGAGATGTAAAACTCTTTTGTTTGGGGAAGTGGGTCAGTGTGAGTTGGGTAGCTCAGAGATAGTTCAGAAAACGACTGAGAGCATCGAGTTAATTCGAGAGCGGTTGAAAATAGCTTAAAGTCGCTAGAAGAGCTATGCCGACAAGCGGAGGTCGGATTTGGAATTTAGTGTTGGTGATGTTGTACTTTTGAAAGTATCACCGTGGAAAGGAGTAATCCGATTCAGAATGAGGGGCAAGCTCGGCCCTAGACATATCGGACCTTTCAAGGTGATAGCGCGTGTAGGCAAGGTGGTGTGTAGAATTGAGTTACTTCCAGAACTCAGTCAAGTGTATAATACATTCACGTTTCTCAGTTGAGGAAATGTTTAGTTGATGAGTCGGATCACATTCCGACAAGTGACATTCAAATGGGTGAACTATGTTGGTGGGGGCCAATTGTCGTGTTGGAAAGGAAGATTAAAACGTTGCGGAACGAAGGGATGGGACTAGTGAAAGTCCAAGGGGAACAGCACAAGGGATCAAAGTGTGTGGGAGTCGAAAGCCGAGATGAGGACGCTTATCTTGGAGCTGTTTTAGTGTAAGCGATTTCGGGGACGAAATCTTGTTAAGTGGGGGAGAATTGTAACGCCCCATTTCCCAAAGTTAGTACTTTAACTGGCTTTGTTGAATTGCAAGTTAGTGGGGTTAGTTTGTTGTGTGAGAATTTAGAAATGCAAGGGGGTTTTGTGTAATTTCCAAGTGTAGGGACTAGTGTGTAATTCTTGTAAGTAAAGGGTGGTGTATGTCATGTGTATAAGGAGTTTGGAAGCCCAAATCCCTTTCATTTGTGTTAGTCGATTTTCAGGAAAAGGGAAGAAGGGTTGTGTGTGTGTTCTTGAGGGTTTGGAGCAATTGGAAGGGAGATTGGGATCTCTTGGTGAAATTGATCATCGGGGTACGATTGTTATCGCGTTCCTAACCCAAGGTATGTGTTTATTTGTGTTTATTCGTTATTTGTGTTGAGTTTTGGGATTATTGACAATTAGGGTTCATTCGGGTTGGATTTTGATCCAATTAGCGACCAATCGGTGTTAGTGTGGTACTTCTAATGCATTGGGTTGTGTTATAATGTCATGGGGATGTTCTATGACATCAATTTGGTGTCTTTTGGTCAATTTTGGGTTGATTGGTGAGAATCCCGTAGCCAATTCGTAATTTGCGACTTGGGATTTTGGTCATTTGGCTTATGAGGGTCGTGACCCGCGGGTGACCCGCGGATTGACCCGCGGATAGTGCTGTTTCAGCATTTGAGTTTTTTAATAGTTTTCCTTTGGGGTTCTTTCGATCATGTCTCCCTAGGGGATGTCTTAAAAGAGTGTTTGGTGAAGTTTTAACTTATTTGGGAGGGTCTAGCCTAGCCTAAGACCTAAGGGTCGGGATTGAGTCATAAAGTGTTGTGTGTTACGTTTGTTTATATGTGTATTGTTGTGTAATAATTATAGGTGCTTGAAATTATATTGTGGTGGTCCAAGCACGTGATTATTGTGAAGTTAATCAAGGTGAGTACATTAACCCTTATACGTGGCTTTATATACAAATTGCATGTGATGCGTATGTGGTTATGAGACTAGCATGTTTGTGTGATGGCGTACTCATTGTAGTGGTGGTGGCCACCGTGGGTATTGTCCTTGTGTTAAACTGATATCAGTATGTGTGTGGTCCTTACCGGCGTGTACCGTAAGGCCATTGGTGATGGCATGCCTAGTTCTCATATGCTTGGTGGTTTGTGATATGTTGTTCATGTGTATGTGGTTTGTGCTCACTAAGCTTTCAAGCTTACCCGTCTGTGGAACTATTTTTAGTTTCAGGTTCTTCCGGCTTGGATAAAGGAAGGGACTGGCTTGAAGCTCCGATCGTTTCAATGGCTCGGTTTGGCGTATATGTTGGGAAACAAATAATAGAAACATTTTGGGAAAATTTCTTTCTTATGGTTGAAATGTGTTCAATGGTTGGACTTTGTTTAATGTGTTTTCATTTGGAACAAAAATGTTGGATTTTTATTATTATATTGCGAATTTGTAAAGTTAGATTTTTATGACTTCCGTTGCCAAGGTTACTTGAGTTATCTTCCGTTAAATATTTTCGTTAAAATTGAGATTTTGGTTTTGAGTTGTTACAGTTTCTATCCATAGTAGGTGCATAACAGCAATTTAATAATAATATAGAATAGCCGGATGGAAAAGTTAGCTCATAGCTTCCAATTCTCTCCACATCAACAATATGCTTGTCAATCATGCTCAATTCCAGCTCTCCCTGCTTCAATTTTCTACTTTCCCTTAGTCCCTGCACATTTGTACAAATGTGAAAAGCACATCCTGTGTCAAGTACCCAGGAGTCGGAAGAAGAAATTGAATACAGCTCAATCATATACGTACCTTGGGGCCCAACACCTTTGGCCTTGAGCTTCTTAAGCTCATCAAGGAACTTTTGGCAAGTATTCCTAAAATGCCCTTTCTCACCGCAATGGTAGCAGGTAGCATCTTCAGGTGTCGCCTTTGGTGCAGAAGTGACTTTTTCCTTTCCCTTGGGTTTGGGTGCAGCAACTGGTGCCTTACCCTTACCCTTGGCTGTAGATCTTTTCTTCTTCTTAACACCTCCCTCTTTAATGGCTAAAATAGGAAAAGTCGAGGAAGTGGGGGGTTTATGCTTGGCCATGTTCTCCTCAACATTCTTGAGCATGCCATGCAACTCCATGATGGTCTTATCCATACCGTGCATAGTGTAGTTCATAACAAACTGCTCATATGCACTAGTTAATGAACCAAGGACAATGGTCGCAACCATCTCCTTTTGCATAGAAAAACCAAGCTTCTCGAGTTGGTCAACATACATCTTGAGCTTCAAGACGTGTTTGCTGACATCTTCTCCTTCTTTCAGCCTAGTAGTGAGAAGAGTCCTCATGGTATGAAATCGTTCTTGCGTAGCCTGCTGTTGGAACATCTCCTTCAGCAGCTTTGCCATGTCATGTGCCCCATGGCCATCTAAACTCTTTTGGAGATCAGGGGTCATGGCTGCAAGCATCAAGCAAGCAACTTCATTGGACTCTTTCTTATGCTTAGCATAAGCATCTCTCACTGCTTGTGTTGCGCCAGCTCTCGGCTCCGCAGGGATAGGCGTATCAATGACGTACTCCTTTTGTTCGTACCTAAGGACAATCCTCAAAGTACGCAACCAATCAAGGTAGTTCGAGCCATTGAGTTTCTCTTTTTCAAAGAAAGAACGCAGTGTAAACGGTGGGGTGGATGATGTAGACATCTACAAAGAGTTCATTTAAAAATTAGTATTCCAAAAAAAATCCTTGTTAAGATAATCACCCTAAGAAAATCGTTTTAACAAGGCTAAGATCCATATTTCATTCCAAGTTCACGGAGGTATTCCATGCCACGAAAAATGGAATTATTTTAGGTAGGTTTAAAAACCAATCGCAACACAAACGTCTGATTCTTAGGTCCTTGCGGGTTCTAGTGACACCGAAGCATCAAATGGCATGTTTAACCCCTTCCACGCCGATCCTTTTCCCGAAGACGGTATACCTAACAACGGGTTCAAAATCGTAAGTCATCCACACTAAAGCACGCGGCAATCAGGCTCAGGACTCCCGAGAATCACTGACCCTCGTTGATTCTAGATCCGGCCTAGGACTCCCAAGTATCGCGAATACAAGAACCAATGTGTGCCCTAAATGGATGGCGTGAGACTTACATTTTTTTTAAAAAAAAAAACGGGTTTTCGTTTCTCATGTTGTCTTTTAGCGAAATTGTGACAAATCTCTTTATTTTAAAATCGCTTTATTCGTTTGCCTTTTTGTTAAAAATAACAAGTAGGTGGGTCGGTCAATTTTATAACACCAACACTTTTTACTACCGAAGATACGTGGCCAGGTAGGTCGATCAGGAGGCAAGATCCTTTCAGTACATGACCTTTCGGAAATCCAACAACCAAGCCGAAAGGACCAACCTAGACACCACTTCTCCCGGTTATATCGATTCGTGAGGTGTTTTATTAAAATTATTTAATATTATTATAATTAGCATTCAAATAATCTAATTTAAATAAATAAAAACAACCACAACCACGCAAAGAAAAAAAAACAACACATAAACATGGTAACCTATGCCTCAAAAATCCTATGCGTCTTCTCGCGAGCCAACGAGAAGACATGATCAATCTAGTGACAATTTACCATTGTGATGGCGACGGGCTCCCAATGAATCCGCGAACTACTTGAACCAAGACTTCATCGCCTCGCCGAGACGTCACCAATGGACTTCGTTGATTCTTGATCTTCGATTTATTGCAATGAATAATTGATATATATATAATTATATATATACACCTATCCTAACATATACAAAACATAGAATAGGAAACGGTACGCAGACCGTGGTACAATTACAACTATTTAAAGAAACGACTCGCAGGTCGCACCAAAAAAATACATAAATAAAACCAAAACAACCACACCACAACATAGGTCTAATGAGGCAATCGGTTACCCGTATACTAACAAAGCACACGGTTCTTATTTAAGGATTTACCGAACTAATAAAAAAAAGGTAAATCTCGCGTCAAACGCGTACACCGTGTATACGATCTGTACAACCTCCATGCCTAGGTTGTCCAGTCGTATCTCACGCGCAAAAAACAGAACCCCCGAGACAGATCTCATCAAAACAAGACCACTCGGGACAGATCTCGTCAAAACAGAACAAACGAAACAAAAGTGCTCAATTTCATGTAAGGTGGCTCTGATACCACTGTTGGAATACATGGTGGATTTTACAAAATAAATTTACTATGCAGCGGAAGAAAAATAAAAATAATAAAACCACCATGACTCAAACCGAGGAAAAATCTTACACGCAAATTAGCAACTTAAAAGTAAACGAGTAGAGTTATCTCAGTCGCCGTAGGTTGAGTAGGAAAACGGAACACGAGCTTCCAAACTTCCTTGACACCGCAAGAACTTTGTTGCAATCCTAGGTGCTAGCCCGTGAATCCTCGAAACCCGAAAGTATCTTAGATTATAATAGTAATTTAGAGATGAATTTTTGGATCTAAAAAAACTGGAAGAAACACCAGAAATCCGATCTCAAAAACTGTAAAAATTGGTTCCATAAAAGTGGAGCCTATCACCTCTATTTATAATCCCAAGGTTAGTTAAGATAAACACAAAAGTTTAAACTCAAAATTTAAACCTTTAGTTTATCTCTTTTAATTATTATCACATGATTAAATGAGATAAACACAGAAGATTAAAATTCAAAATTTAAATTTTTGTTTATCTTACTTCGGCATTATCGAGAATGGATTGTGGATATTCTTGCCGTGTGACCGGAAGGCCCCTGTGTTTTCGGCCATGTTTCTAATTTACTCATGTCAATGGGCATTCCCCAACACTTTCAACCAATACAAACACTTAATTTTAATGATTACCCTGTCATCGTTAAAAATCTTTTCAAAATGGTCCCATACTACGGACCTTGTTTCCGTTGCCTTTCGTTTCTTTGGTTGGGATTCCGATTGCGTTACGGTATGAGAAGAAGGTTGTCGACTATTTTCCATTTATAATCCTAAAAAGGTAAAAATAATTCAATTACAAACCAGTAACATGTATAGTTGAATTATAGAATATCTATAACATATATATAATTGAATATCTATAAGACTATAACATGTATATACTTGAATATCTATAACATGTATATATACAGTATACTTACAACTCGAGAAAACCATAAGAAAACTATAAAATATTAAAATATGTTTTACCATAAGCAAACTCAATCATCATTAACATGTTTTACTATAAAATATCAAATATTATTATCTACCATAACTCCATAAGAAAACTCAATCATCACTCATCAATGTTTTAACAGTATACTTACTATAAATTATTGTTAAATACTTGTATAGTATAGGGACCCTTTTGTAACTTTTCTGTTTATATATTGTTGTCAATACACGGCTCCCCAGTCAAGGGGTATTCCACATATTCTCACATGGTATCGAGCCAACTAAGAAAACCCTAGTTTTTTTTCTCCCAGCCGCCGCTGCCGCCCTACTTCTGGCAGCCGCCGCCGCCGGTCGCACTCCACCATCGGACCGGCCACTCTTCTTGCCTCCCGGTGACCTTCCGTCACACTGTCACGGCCGCCGTTACCGCCGTGTTCGTTGGAACTACTCCCGCTGCTTGTCGTCTTGCCGCGTGCATCAGAACCCTAGCGCCGGTGCTAACTGCCGCTGCAATCCGCTGAACCCCGTAACCTTCGCCGGTTATGAAACGCCACAACCCTCTTGCTGCTGCTCTACTCTGCAACCCTCGTCTGCCATCGTCGATCTGCCTGCAAACACCAGCGCCGTGCGCCGCCGCACCCCGCCGTCATTCATTGGCACCCTTGCTGCTAACCGCTGCGATCTGCCACTGTTCGGAGTCGCATCGTCTCCACTCGCGTCGCGTAGCCCCCTGCTCGCGCCGTGAACCGAACCTGCTGCGGCGCCCGATCGAAAACCTAGCGTTGCCTGCACCCGCACCGCGAAGCCCCCTGCTCGCGCCGCGAAACAAACCTGCCGCAGCACCCTCACGCCGCGAAGAAAACGTTCGTGTCACGAACCTTAGCTGACTATTCGACTTTGCCGCTGGTTGCTGCTGTCACCACCATCAGTCACCGCTGCTTGCCACCTCTCGCCAACTACTCAACAGCCGCTGACGGGTCTCCCTATCGCCTATCGCGTGTGGGGTTTGTGTGGTACATTACTTTCTCTCTACCCGCGGTTAAGCGATTTGTCTATTTATTTACTTTTGTTAGTTTATTTTTTTTAATTCCCCTTTTGTTGTCATGACTACCTCATCACCCACAAATACTCCCACTGCCCCTACCGCTACTTATCTCGTTTTTGACCTCACCAATGTATACTCCCAATTCAGTTTTAAACTTTCAACTGATGAGTCAAAATACAAGCTTTGGCATCGTATCTTTTTGGATATGTGTAAGGGTGCCAAAGTCCATGGTCACATCACTGGGAAATCCAAAACCTGCCGGTCCTGATGATGACGACTGAGAGACTATTGACTCTCGCATCAAATCCTGGTTTTACTCGACTTGTGATGCTAATCTTTTGCAAATAATATCCAGTGATAACTGTACTGCCAAAGATCTATGGGATAACTTTATGAGTTTTTTCTGAATAACAAAATGTCTCGCATGCTTCAGCTTCAAGAGCAGTTTCGTAATACAAAAAAAGGCAGCCCCTCTATCACTGATTTCTGCCTTAACTTAAAATTTTTGGCAGATGCTCTGGTTGCTTGTGACTCTAAAATTGATGAGACTGAACTTGTCATGCAAATCCTACGTCAATTATCACCATCCTACCATAGCATCGTCGATGTAATCACAAACACCAAGCCCTTCCCCTCATTCCTAGAAGCCAAAAATATGCATCTCCTCTATCAATCCCGCAATCCAGATACCCCACTCACCTCTTCCGCTGCCTTGTACTCCTCTACCCAGTCTGCCCAAAATGGGAACTTGAAAAATAAATCTAATAAGGGTAGAAATAAATGGCGTTTTGCTTCCAAGGGGGGAGTAATACTAGTGTTCCCGCAAGCTCTCACTCTTTTGCAGGTAATCAAGGACACCCTCAGGCCTCCTTTGGGAAATCTGTTACACTTGGCCACGTTCCAACAGCACAGCCAGGTCTCCTTGGTGCGCCTTCTACGCACTCCTTTGGGGTTGGTACCTCTCAACCACCCCCTACGATGTTCAGCACTCCTCAGTGAAAGGATTATGTGCAAGACAGTAACAGGGATTACCGCATCCAATGTTATAAGGCACTTGTGGGTCACACTGCTACACACTTAAATAGAGGTCAGTTGAATTTACTAAATGTGTGGGAATTAATTAATTAGTTTAATTAATTAATTGAAGAGATAAATAAATAATAAGTTTATTATTTATTTGATTGAATAACTATTGGAATAAATATTTATCAAATGTATATTAATAAGAGAATTAATATATGGTAATGTTTAATAAAAAGCAAATGGGCTTTTAATTAAACGGGCTTTTCTGTTGTTGGGTAGTTACCATATTTAGTTTTATAAATATGGGATAAACATAAAGGATTATTCATTCTTCCAATTCATTAGTTTCTTAGACAGAAAGAAAGCCAAAAACCCTCTCTCTTTCCCCTCCAAGAAATCGACACACACACACACAAATCAGGTGGATTTGTGTTCCGGGTAATCCAAAGGCATTCTAGCAGCAAACCTCGAGGTAATGCAGTAGCGGTGTACCCCCCACAAGCTTTCCAGGATTTTGAGGTATATCGTTTAAACCCTTAGTAGTTGTTAAATCCATATGTGATTTGGTTGGTTCCTGTTTTGGGAATTAGAAAAGTTTTTCCGCTGTGTAAATTGTTTTAAGTCTCATCAATTCCCAACACTGGTATCAGAGCCACTTCCATTATCATGTTTGGATTTTTGGATCTATCGTTTTTAGATTTGTTTATAAAAATTGTATCTTTTTATTAGTTAAGCTTAAAAATTCGATTTTTATTGTATAACCACACGAGTACGACGAACGGCGGTGGAACGGCAGCGGTTAGCCGGCCGGACCACCAGGCCGCTCACCGGCAAGCCACGGAAGTAGCCATGGCACGAGCCACGGCAAAGCCATGGGCAAGCCATGACCAGTTGTGGAGGCGGAACCAACCGCCGCTCACCGGCTGCCTTGACGGCCAAGCCAGGGCGACGGCGGCGGCGGTAGTCAATCGGCCACCAGCCCCGCACCACCCTATCGCGATCGATGGCGGTGGTGGTTTTGTTGAATCGACCACAAGCCGCACCACAGCGGCGACGATGGCCCGATCGGCTGTTGTCGTCGTGCCGGGTGGTTGCGGTGTTGTTGCTAATCGCCAGCCACAACGGTGGCGTAGGCGGCTGCTGCTACTGTTTTCGCGATCGCCGGCGACGGCGACGGCGGCATCTACTGTTGTCATTGTCGGTGATAATAGCAGTGGTGGTGCGATCGATCGATGGCGACGGTGGCCTATCGTCTGCCGTTGTCAATTGATTAGGGGTGACGGCGGCGGATGGATTACGTTGGTGGCGGTGGTGGTGTCTTGATTGCCATCATCGTCGCCGGCGGTGGTGGTTGTTTTGTTGTTCGCCGGCCGCCGGCCAAGGCGACAGTGGTGGCAATTTGCCACTACCGGTCGCGGGCGGTGGCGGTAGACGATGGTGATGGTGGCTGGCCGCGTCACCGGCTGTTTTGATGGTGGCGGGGTACGGCGGTTTTCCGATAGCCACCAAATGGCGATGACGGCAGCTTTGGCCGTTGTCAACCGCTCGAAGCAACGGTCTTGCGCATATCACCATTGGTAAACCACATGAACGGGATTGTAATCTTTTAGGATTTCGTGATGGTAGGGTTTATTTTAACCAGATAGGTTTAAACCCTGGGTAAAAATTATTTTAATTTTAAAATCTGTTTGATTCTTAAAAAAATTAATTTAATTTTTAAAACTATTATTAAAATCAGTTTAGGATTTTTTTGAACGTCATTGTTTGTTTTTCCGTTTAAAATCCTATAAATTGTTTTTGATGTCATAGCCGAGCCCTAGACCCTATTTTGTGTTTTTGCTTATTTATTGTATGTTTGGTTAAGGGAGGCCTGCGTGCCATTTACAACCCTTGTTTTGTATTTTTAATTTAATATAGGGTTAATTACATGGGTATGTATCGAATTTGTCACATTTTATCATTGTATGTACTCAACTTATAAACTTATCATTGTATGTATCGAACTTGTTAGACTTGCCATTGTATGTATCCAACTTTATCAAAACCTATCATTGAATGTATTCTACTTTTCACGAGAGTGTATCGAACTTGAGGTTTTGATAAAGTTAGATGCATACAATGGCAATTTTAGAAAGTTCGATACATACAATGGTAAGTTTATAAGTTGAGTACATACAATGATAAAACGTGACAAGTTCGATACATACCCATGTAATTAACCCTTTAATATATGTACAAATTGCCAAACAAAACAAAGACGGAGCGATGAAGACGTAATCAGGGATGTTGGAGCCAGTGGGAGCGCCAGAATGTCATGCCTTGTGTGTTGTTAGTCACATAGGATTGAGACCGTCAGTTCCATGTTGACTCACGGTACTGACATTAGTTAAGGGTAAAGCTATGACACAATTTTATGTTTTATCTTGCGTAGTTTTTTATTATTGCGTGGTTGTGATAGAACATAATTTTAAAATCTAATGAATTGGAATTTTAAAACCTAAAGAATTCGATTACAGTGTGTTTTTCGAATCAGTACTAAAATAGGTTTTGTTTTAAAAACTGGTTAAAATCCCTTAATGAGAATTTTAGATCAGTAAGTGTAACACCCCAAAATTTGGAGTCAACAAAAACTTTCATTAATGAAAGGTGGTATACAAAATACGCCAAGGCGTGAGCTCTTCCCAAAAACAAGGGTATAATGTAATGTACAATTACAATGTTGTAATTTGAATAAAGCAGTATAATAACCGACTAGTCTAATTCCTAACAAGGAAGAAGACTACAAAAGGGTTATCAATTTCTAATATCAACTTGCGGTCTAGACGATCGGATTCCCTCTAAGCATTTCCCCATGCTCACATCTAGCCCGACTCCTACTTGGGAACGGCGCCACTAGCACCTTAGGGTTTATACCCAAAACCCCCAAATCTTCCGATTTAGGTCAAATACGAGAACGAACCTAAAATCAAGTAAATCGAACCTTAGGTTAGTTTCATAACCCCTATCACATAGATTAACCAACCTCACATGGTTTAGATAAAGCTTACCTAGCCAAATCTTGAACAAACCCTAGATGAAGAACACTTTGCAACAATGGTGATTTGAGGTTGTTAGAGGTGGAGAAGATGAAGGTGGAGGAGATCTAGCTTCCAAATCTTGCTACTTTGCTATCAATCCATCAATGGAGTCTTGAAGAGCTTGGAAAATGGAGAGGATAGGAAGAAAAATCGGCTGAAATGGATAAGAAATGAGAGAGATATGCCAAAAACAAGAAAGGAAGTTATTTAACCCGTCCATGACTTGACAACCCCTTAGCGATCGCTAAGGGGCATGCTTAGCGATCGCTAAGAATAATCTCGACAAACAGAAAGTTCCTTTCTTGGTCTTAGCGATCGCTAGAACAAGCCTTAGCGGTCACTAAGGTGCTGTGTGAGGGGTGAAATCTTGGCTTCGACCACCGCCTTCATCACATTGTTGAACATCCTAGTCTCCGGAGTCACCTCGGTTAGTACCGGGTTTGGATCCTCGAGATTGACCCTTGGAACGTGCTCCGTTCCTCCACCTAGAATCGGGGGTCTCGGTGGGCTCTCGACTACATCGACCCAGTCATGTTGGTCGGCGGTCGAAGCGGTCATCTCGGGCGGTCCTCTCGCGGCACACGTCTAACTACGAGTGTTCGCCATACAAATCTGTCACACAAACGCACGAGAATAGGATAACAATAGACTACTTTACGAATCTCAACATTTATCATCCTCATAATAATAGTTACTCAAACACTCGCGTACAATGCATTCATAGATCAGTAGCTAGGTGATTTATGAACTAATCGTACATAAGCATTCTCGTTACTATCACCATAACGTTGAATAAACGTGAATTTTTAATCCTATCACTCTCCCCACCTAAGGTTCTACCTAAGGTAGGCGTCACATTTACTAGCTTGCTAAGTTTAAGTCTAGGCATCCTACAGTGATTACCTAGTTCGCTTAAACTAAAGCTCTGATAGCAACAGAAAGTTCCTTTCTTGGTCTTAGCGATCGCTAAGCATAATCTCGACAAATAGAAAGTTCCTTTCTTGGTCTTAGCGATCGCTAGAACAAACCTTAGCGGTCGCTAAGGTGCAGTGTGAGGGGTGAAATCTTGTTTTAGCCATAACTTTTTCGTTATAACTCCGATTTCGATTCCGGAAGAACCATTGGACTCGTAATTGAATTTCCTAAAACACTATACCACAATATACTAGATTTGGTCCAAAATTCTAAATCTCATAATTTTATCAAAGAGTTATTACTACAACTGAAATTACGGGTGTTACAATCCTCCCCACCTAGATAGAATTTCGTCCCCGAAATTTGCTACTCCTATGTGAATAATCGTAGGTATCTCCGTTTCATGTCTTCCTCAGCCTCTCACGTGACATTAGCACCACGGTGGTGCTGCCATTGGACCTTGACCATCGTGACTTCCTTGTGGCGTAGTTTCTTCGTCTTTTTCTCTAAGATAGCTTCTGGCTCTTCTACACATCGGTTACCGGTGTCAACTCGAATCTCCGATAAGGGGATGATGCTCTCCTCCTTGGCTAGGCACTTCCGCAAGTAACACACGTCAAAGGTGGGATGTATCCCATCCATTTCGGGTGGTAGTTCTAGCCGATAAGCTTGTTGTCCAACCTTTTCCAAAATGGTAAACGGTCCTTGGAAACGTGGGCTAAGTTTCCCCCGTTTTCCAAACCGTATGATACCCTTCCAAGGGGACACTTTCAACATCACGCATTCCCCCACTTGGAAGTCTATGGGACGACATTTCTTGTCGGCGTAACTCTTTTGACGGTCTTGCGCGGCTTTCAAGCGTTCGCGGATACCCTTCACCTTATCCGCCGTCTCTTGTATGATTTCGGGTCCCGCAAATTGCTTCTCACCCGCTTCCAACCAACATGTCGGCGTTCTACACTTCCGTCCGTAAAATGCTTTGAACGGTGCCATTCCGATGCTAGAGTGAACACTGTTGTTGTATGCAAATTCCACTAATGGTAGTTGTGTGTCCCAGTTTCCACCAAAGTCGATAACGCATGACCGCAACATATCTTCTAGTGTCTGAATCGTCCGTTCGCTTTGCCCGTCGGTTTGAGGGTGGTACGCGGTGCTCAACTTGAGTTTCGTCCCTAAGCCTGCTTGCAATCCATCCCAAAACTTGGAAGTAAATCGGCTATCTGTATCCGACACGATCGATAAGGGTACTCCGTGTCTCCTCACCACTTCGTCTATGTAAAGCTTGGCCAATTTGTCCATGGGCAAGGTCTCGCGCATCTCTAGAAAGTGTGCACTCTTCGTGAGTCTCATCCAAAAGTAGCTCTCGATTGCCACCAATCTTCGACACCCAAACTTGACCTTGAAACAGTTTAAGTCCGCGGCTATCTTCAGTCAACAACTCTTTTTGCTTCACCATCACCTCATCCTTGAGGTTTTCTTCTTGGAGGGCTTCCGTTTGACTAACCTTGATCCTCTCCAACAAGCTTGACACTACGCTAATCCGGTTGAGGGTTACACCGATCCCGTCACCATGGTTCTTGCAGCTCAAGGCATCGGCAACTACGTTCGCCTTACCGGGATGGTATAATAAGTCACAATCGTAGTCCTTTAGTAGCTCGAGACATCTCCTTTGTCGCATGTTGAGTTCCTTTTGATCGAAAATGTGTTGGAGACTCTTGTAATCGGTGTAAAGGGTACACTTCATTCCGTAGAGATAATGCCGCCACAACTTCAAAGCAAACACCACCGCCGCCAACTCCAAGTCGTGCACCGGGTAATTCCTTTCGTGATCCTTCAATTGTCGAGATGCATAGGAGATTACCTTACCTCTTTGCATAAGCACACAACCTAGTCCCATCTTTGATGCGTCGCTATAGACTACAAAGTCCTCCGTCCCATCTAGTAACGACAAGATCGGCGCTTGGCATTATTTCTTCTTAAGAGTCTGAAATGCTTCTTCTTGTTTGTCAGTCCATAGGAATTTGACGTTCTTCTTTGTCAACACCGTAAGTGACGAAGCAATTTTTGAGAAGTCTTGAATAAACCTTCGGTAGTAGCCCGCTAAACCCAGAAAGCTTCTTATCTCTGACGGGTTCGTTGGCGACTTCCAATTCATCATGGCCTCAATCTTCGCAGGATCCACCTTGATTTCGTCTCGTGATACCACGTGACCTAAAAATTGCACCTCGTGAAGCCAAAACTCGCACTTGGAGAACTTAGCGTATAACTTCTCATCTCTAAGCACATTCAACACCTCTCGTAAGTGTCGTTCATGTTCGGCCTCATCCTTGGAATAGACCAAAATATCATCGATAAAAACTATTACCGATTTATTCAAGAATGGCCTACACACTCGGTTTATTAGGTCCATGAACACCGTCGATGCGTTGGTCAAACCGAACGGCATCACTAGAAACTCATAGTGTCCGTATCTCGTTCGAAAGGCGGTCTTCGGCACGTCATCCTCCTTCACTCTCACTTGGTGATACCCGGACCGTAGGTCAATTTTTGAGAAGCATCCGGCACCTTGAAGTTGGTCGAAAAGGTCGTCGATCCAAGGTAAGGGGTATCTATTCTTCACCGTTACTTTATTAAGTTTGCGGTAGTCGATGCACATCCGCATTGAACCATCCTTCTTCTTGACGAAGAGAACCGGTGCTCCCCACGGTGATGAACTTGGTTGGATGAACCCTTCTCCGAAAGCTCTTTTAGTTGCGTCATCATCTCTCTCATCTCGGTCGAAGCCAAACGGTACGGAGCGCGTGCAATCGGGGCCGCTCCCGGTGTAAGGTCAATGTGGAACTCTACTTGACATTCCGACGGTAATCCGGGCAAATCTTCCGGGAAGACGTCCGGAAATTCCCGCACCACCTCGACATCGGAAATCTCCTTCTTTTCTAACTTAGTGTCGATGACGTAAGCTAGGTACGAAGCATAACCCTTAGCTAGGCACTTCCTTGGGTTTACCATTGAAATGGTCGTGTTAGTGCCTTTCTTCTTCTCTACGTAGACCGTGATCTTTCCCCCTCGAGGCGTTGGTATGGTGACTATCTTCTTACCGCACCCGATGTTGGCGTCGTGAGTACGCAACCAATAAATCCCTAGAACTACGTCAAAACTCCCAATATTCATGGGTATGAGAGTTGCGGTAAAAGGTTCTCCTTCTAGTTCTATTATGCACCCCTCGAAACAATCTCGAACGATCATGAGGAATCCGCCCGCTACTTCTACTACTACAGCATCTAATAACGGAGTGGTAGGCATAGTGAATTGCTTAGCTAAGGACTCATTTACAAAAGAACGTTCGGCCCCCGTATCAAACAAAATAGGCGCAGGCATGGAGTTAACGAGAAACGTACCCGATAAAAGATCGGATGCCTCCCTCGCCTCCCCGGCCGTCATCTGAAAGGCCCGGCTCGTCACCCTTGGCGGGTTTTCCTCTTTCGCAACGGACCCGCTTGACGCCCCGGTCGGCGCCTTCTTCAACTTTGGGCATTCGTTCCGAAAGTGCCCCGGTTCCTTGCACTCATAACAAACCGTCACTCGAACTGCACAGTCTCGGGTTGCATGACCTCTTCTCCCGCACTTCCCGTAAGTAGTGGGGTTTGTCGGGAAATCATGACGACACGGCCCAAAATGTTTGCTTCGACACTTGTTGCACCATCTCGCCTCGTTTCGACTTCCGCCTCGCTTCCCATCTTGAAACGTCCTAGTTGGTTGGGCCGACATGGTAGACTCCTCCCCTTTCCTCTTTTGCCCGGCTTGGTAGCTTTCGACACGGGCCTCGGTGATGTCGTCTTCCACTCGCAACGACTCCTCAATGGCTTCTTGCAACGTGGTAACCCTTGCAATCCTAACCGCCGCTTTCATCTCGGCCGGTAGCCCACGGGAGTAAGCCTTTATCTTCACTTTTTCATCAAGAACCAAGTGTCCCACCAAACCCAACTTCTCCAAGAATTCTTTCGCATAGTACAAAATGGGGTTGTTGCCCTTCTTCATCCCTCAGAACTCATCCTCGATCTTGTCAAGGGCCCGTTCACTACAATACTTCTCGAGTATCTTCTTCTTGAAATCGGCCCACAAAAGCCTAGCGTAAACCTCCGGTGTAAGAGAAGAGCGGGTCAAGTTCCACCACGTTAAGGCCTCACCCTTAAGAAGGTGTGAAGCGAACTTGACTTGTTGGGAGTCGTCACACTCGCTTGCCTCGAAGGCCATCTCCATCTCACGGAGCCAATACAAGCACGTTATCGGCTCGTTACACCCACGGAACTCGGGTGGCTTGCATCCCAAAAAGTTCTTGTATGAGCACCCCTTCGCATTTGCCTTTTCTTTCTCTCCGGTCATCCGCGTTTCCTCGGTGATCACGACCACCTCAGCATCCTCGGAACCATTTCCGGCATTTTCTCCCACCGCTTCATGTCGGCGTTGGCTAGCTTCGCGATCCTCCAACATTTTCACAAAGAATTCTTGTTGTTTGTTCATGGCTTCGGCCACCGCCTTCATCACATTGTCGAACATCCTAGTCTCCGGAGTCACCTTGGTTAGTACCGGGTTTGGATCCTCGAGATTGACCCTCGGAACGTGCTCCGTTCCTCCACCTAGAATCGGGGTTCTCGGTGGGCTCTCGACTGGATTGATCCGGTCATGTTGGTCGGCGGTCGAAGCGGTCAACTCGGGCGGTCCTCTCGCGGCACCCGTCTGACTACGAGTGTTCGCCATACAAATTTGTCACACAAACACACGAGATTAGGATAAGAGTAGACTACTTTACGAATCTCAACATTTATCGTCTTCATAATAATAGTTACTCAAACACTCGCATACAACGCATTCATAGATCAGTAGCTAGGTGATTTATGAACTAATCATACATAAGCATTCTCGTTACTATCACCATAACTTTGAATAAACGTGAATTCGTAATCCTATCACTCTCCCCACCTAAGGTTCTACCCAAGGTAGGCATCACATTTACTAGCTTGCTAAGTTTAAGTCTAGGCATACTACAGTGATTACCTAGTTCGCTTAAACTAAAGCTCTGATACCAACTTGTAACACCCCAAAATTTGGAGTCAACAAAAACTTTCATTAATGAAAGGTGGTATACAAAATACGCCAAGGCGTGAGCTCTTCCCAAAAACAGGGGTATAATGTAATGTACAATTACAATGTTGTAATTTGAATAAAGCAGTATAATAACCGACTAGTCTAATTCCTAACAAGGAAGAAGACTACGAAAGGGTTATCAATTTCTAATATCAACTCGCGGTCTAGACGACTAGATTCCCTCTAAGCATTCCCCCATGCTCACATCTAGCCCGGCTCCTTCTTGGGAACGGTGCCACTAGCACCTTAGGGTTTATACCCAAAACCCCCAAGTCTTCCGATTTAGGTCAAATACGAGAACGAACCTAAAATCAAGTAAATCGAACCTTAGGTTAGTTTCATAACCCCTATCACATAGATTAGCCAACCTCACATGGTTTAGATAAAGCTTACCTAGCCAAATCTTGAACAAACCCTAGATGAAGAACACTTTGCAACAATGGTGATTTGAGGTTGTGAGAGGTGGAGAAGATAAAGGTGGTGGAGATCTAGCTTCCAAATCTTGTTACTTTGCTATCAATCCATCAATGAAGTCTTGAAGAGCTTGGAAAATGGAGAGGATAGGAAGAAAAATCGGCTGAAATGGATAAGAAATGAGAGAGATATGCCAAAAAGAAGAAAGAAAGCTATTTAACCCGTCCATGACCTGACAGCCCCTTAGCGATCGCTAAGGGGGATGCTTAGCGATCGCTAAGCATAATCTCGACAAACAGAAAGTTCCTTTCTTGGTCTTAGCGATCGCTAGAACAAGCTTTAGCGGTCGCTAAGGTGCTGTGTGAGGGGTGAAATCTTGTTTTGGCCATAACTTTTTTGTTATAACTTCGATTTCGATTCCAAAAGAACCGTTGGACTCGTAATTGAATTACCTAACACACTAGACCACAAAATACTAGATTTGGTCCAAAATTCTAAATCTCATAATTTTATCAAAGAGTTATTACTACAACCAAAAATTACGGGTGTTACAGTAAGTGCGACCCACTTAGGGACACCTGTGGCGTAAGGTACGTGGGGGTTCGAAGAGAGCAAACCTTGGACACCCGCATTCAAACCCCAAGCTGAAGGGGGTGAAAAGACTCTGCGATAATCAGGTTGTACCGGCCAGAGTACATCCAGTCCTAAGTGGTGCGGTCTAACTTGGTTCTGTTAATATTTACCTGGTGGTACCAGGCCAAAGCGCACTAGAGGGACTAAATATGCATGGATTTTTATGTCCGATGTCTCGACGATCTAGAAGTCGTGTTTTCGTTTAAAATGCGATTGGTATAAGTCGTTACCTACCAGAAATAGCATAGGTCGGCTTGTGTGATCAAACCGCTTGTCGACATATGTGAAATATGGATTCTAGTCTAATAAATTTTGTTTAAGGGTAATAATTTATTAGAAGTTTTATAATCAAATAACTAAATCGGATTTTATTCTTTTCTATAGATGTCTTATACTGCTATTCCGTTTTATTCACCTGAGTAATCACTTCGCCTTATCATCGGCAAGTGGAAGCTTATAAGCCAAAATTTTCCAGTTTGGAAAATGCATCTTGACAACGTCTTGAGTGCACAGGGTAAGCGGTATTTGATTGAGAAACCCGTTTCACGACCTAAGTGCAATTCTCCTGAAAAGGATTTTGCAGAATACTTTAAGTTTATGGCTGATGAATCAGATGTGATGTCGATTCTCTCTTTCAATACTGCGCCCAAATTCTCGGCCGACTTAAGAGTTAAGTATTGCCAAGAGGTCATGAAGGATATATAAAGCCAGATAGGTTTCTATAAGAATTGCGGGAAGTATCTGATCATGTAGGAAATCTTTTCACTGAAGCTGAAATTGATCAGTCCGTTAAAGAACATCTCCTAGAGATAAGGAGACTCTTTAAGAGTTTATCACGTATGGGATACAAGATGGTTCAAGAGGAGCTGGTGTATCTCATGTGGTTCTCACTCCCGAAGGAGATACGTGTCACAGCTAGTGAGTACATCGGAGTGTTGGGTTTTCGTGGGATCCTCGTATCGTACTGACACGAAAAACAATGTGAATCCCAATCATAACTAGAAGAGATACACGGCAAAAACTTTTATGACCGAACTTGATCAATAAGCATTGTTCAATCAAACCTAACTGGTTTGACTTATGCGGAAGCGATATGAGTTAAAACCCGGAAAAACTTCACAGATCTTTATCGTTTGTTTTATTTAACTTGACAAATCAATTAAAGGTTTTAGATGAGTTACCTGGATTGCTTGAGCTTAATCCAATGTGAACGACCAAACAAAAACCTTCTAGCCGGTTCTAATCCCGAGATCACAAAACTAACTGTTTTGTGAGATGACGACCGAAGAACCGAACTCGGTTTGGGTGTGGGGTTCGGCGCCGATTACAAGAGAGAAGGGATAGAGGGTTTTTCAGTTTCTATCAGAAAGCTAGTTCTCATGAAACCTTAATCTTTATTTATATAGAAGACTTTCCACTTCCTTATTCCTTAATAATTATCCCAATATAATTATTCTTTTCTTTCTCCTGAAGAAAAGAATATTTCCATTCTATCTCAACTAGATAAATATTAACCTATTAATTAAACAGACTATTATATATTTATTTACCTAATAAATATAAAATCAATATAATTAATTAATAACCCTTTAACTTTGTGATTTCTAACAGAAATTACCCAACTGATTTATAATTGACTATTATAAATCCAATCTCTCCAAACTGGGATTATTTTACTTATTTGATTTACAGGTCCTCACAGGTGTGACCCTCAAGTGTCTTGTAACGTTGGATGTGTAATCACTGATTTGTCAACTTCTGCACATAATCACTAATAGACTCCCACTTGTGCAAGTTGGCATTACCGCCTTGATCACACGGTCCTAAGGAGGCCCCTAGACAGGCACTTAGGCTAACCAGGTTACAAGAACTCTTATACCCAGCAGATAGGTGATAAAACATTTCCATAAGGAAATAACATTCATGAAACTACTGTTCATAAATTGGGTATATCTTGGCTTTTCCCTTTGCATCGCGATATTTCATCTTTGAGTATGAGCTTGGAATAAGTCAACTCTATGTACTCAAGATTATGTTTCTTGACTATCCGACCTTTACTGATAGGTAAACAACAAAGAACTAATCAGTTCGTTTGGGCATGGCCATGCACTTCATCAGTATGTTCAGTCAGTCAAGGGGCCCAGAAATATCTCTCTTCATAGAAGAGATGCAAATCACATCTTGCATATCTGCACTTAACACCACGACTTCCGCTGAATCTAGTTACGCTCTTTATAGACACCCTGTTACGGCGTAGCGGTTGAACGCGCTAAGTATCCAACAGTCCTCATGTTATCAAGCCAAATACATCAGGTGATAAGGACAACCACCGTGAGATTTACTTATGACAAAATCCAAGAAGTAATCTCAACCGCGGATCAAGTCCGATATTCGCTACTCTATCGAATATCTGTGCAGCTTTTGGTCTACAACACTTGTAGCTGTTATTCAGTGACTGATCATAACTACCCAAAAACTCACAATGACTTTAAGACCCTATCAGGTTCCCACCATGATAAGTTGTCACGGACAAATTTCGAATGAAAAACTGGAACACTAGTTTCATTCCTGGATTATAGAACATGCAAAATATAAAAGCGATAAAGAAACTAATTTTGTATAGTCCATATTACACTCTGTAATAATAACAAAAATTAATAACATTTCTTTATTTCTTTTATGGTGTCTATTCAACGTTTGTTAAATACTGGTCTAAATGAAGCATCACCTAACTTCAGTTTAATCCCTTTGATTTTACCAAATTAATCAAAGTGACAACCAAAACAATACAAGTTTGTATCTTCTGATACAATCTATTTGATTCTGCTAATCTTTGTTTTTGCAAACACTTTAAACAAAAATTAGATTTTTCCTTTATCATATTCCCTGAACTTGGAGACCTGGATAAACTCCTAGTTACCCTGAATATGTAAAGTTAGACTGTAACTTTCCTTAGTTGCTGTATAGATGAATGATTTCTATCTGAAATCAAAAAAGATTTCCATTTACCATGCTGGCAAATTTTCAGGAATTCTATCTCAATTATTCCAACATTATTGATTTCTCTCAAAGTTAATTATGACTTTTGTTTCAAACACTTTGAAACTTTTGTTCCACCCTTTTGACTAAAAGGTAGATCATATCTTATAAATTCTCATCCTACCTGGATCATGAATTCCGAGATATATTGAATCAATAATTATGTCTTTTATTCTTTATCTTACTATAGATAGAGAACAAACTGGGCTCCCACTAACCTATATGAAAACCGACTATTACTCAAAATTAACTATTGACTCAGTCAAAGCTTTGATTAGTCAATTCCATTTTAAGTAATGAACTTGAGAATTAACATTTATAAAACTTAACTGGATTTTATTAAATCCTAATTCCAAAACTTAGAATTTTTCTTAGTTTTATAAATACTGATATTATTTGATTTAATACCCTAAATTCTCTTTTAAGAACATATGGGTAATTAGTTCTGATCATAAAAACCTTTACTCATAAATGCTTCATTAAAAACACATTCCTATAATTATAGTACTTCGTGTTTTTAATAGTTTTCATATACATTACTTCAATTTATTAAATTGAAGCAATACTGTTAGTGTAAGAGGCAACATCTAGGATCTAACCTTGAATCAAGTCAAAAACTTGACTTTATCAGATTCAAAACATCATGCATAACAGATATTTTAAGTCAAGACAATAATTAAAAACCATCCAATAATTTATAAGTATTTAAAAATGCAACCATAAACTAAAAACAACTATTTTAAGAAAGAAATGTCTTGAAAAATATCTAAAATGAACTTCTATTTAGATCCTCGCAATCCTGGGCACTTCACTTCTGACCACCTGCAATAATCATTTTGCTCTAGGTATCAGTATACTTGTGAACCAACAAGTAAAAAGTGACAAATTAAAGCAGTCATAAATATCAGAGGTTTACATTAACTGCTTCATGACGCTTGGGCAGTTTTGCCTCCAGTGATCGACTTCATTACACGTGAAGCAGCGATTCTCGGTCCTAGCTTTATTAGGCTTAACCTTCTTGCCCTTGCCCTTGCCTTTGCCATTCTCACGAACCTTGGGTGCACTCTGGACGGCCTGAACTGGACCTTTTCCTTTACTGGTGCCTCCGTGCCCATGCTTCTTTTTCACCCATCCATCCTTCACCATCAGTACGTCCTTGGTTTTATTTCTGGTCCCCATATTCAACTCAGCAGTTTTCAGCATGGAGTGCAATTCAGCAATTGATTTCTCCATATTGTTCATGATATAATTGATCACAAATGGCTTGTAATCTTCCGACAGTGAGTTAAGTATTGTATCCGTTGCCATCTGTAACGGAACTAGGTGACCGAGCCTTTCTAGGTGATCTATGTGCCGTTTCATTTTCATGACATGGTCACTTACTGAGGTCCCTTTGGTCATCTTGCACTCGTTAAACGCCTTAGTGGCATCATAACCTTCTGTGCGCGCTTGCGTCTGGAACATGTCCCTCAACTAGCGGATCATGTCGTAAGCATTCGTGTTCATGAGCCCCGTTTGGAGATCTGGGCTCATGGTCGCAAGCATAAGGCAACCAACATCCAGCAAATCGTCGGAGTGCTTCTTATGAGCATTCCTGATAGCAGCCAACGTGTTTGCTGGAAGGGCCTCCCTGATAACACCAAAATTATACATGATTTGGTTATGCTTAATTGAATGATTTAACCCCATTTCTCACCCATTTCTGGTCTAATTACTCACACTTGGGACTTATTCTTACTTTTATAGGTTTTGGAGGCCGTGGAATGGAAAAGTACGGAACAAGGCGAGAAAACGTGAAAATTGCACAAAGTCAATCCAGTAGCCATTTCGCGTCCGCGAGGTTTCAAGTCTGGCGCCACCAAGTTCGACAAAGCTGAAATCCAGGGTTTAACCTAAGTGTTTCGCGCCGCGAATATGCCACCTGGCGATCGCGAACGAGCTCCGAGTCTCTCCTTTTAAATACTGGCCTCCTCCTTCAGTTGAAAAGAGACAGAAAAGTGTGTAGTTTCGAATAGTAGTCTTGTGGTGTTAGAGAGTCTTGTGCCGATACGCTGCGGGGTTCGATTCTCGATCATCCGTCGTTGTACTGTCGGTATAATGTCTGTTTCTACTCTCGTATTTTCTGACTCTATTATGTTTAGTGAGTAGTTTTAATAGTGGTACTTATTGTGGTCGATGAACCTTGTGGATGATGATTTTATGATTTAATGTTTATTGGTTTGTTTTTGGTTCATTGAATGTATGTTATGGTTCCAATCTGATTCATATTGTTTGGTTATTTGAACTCGTTGGTTGGGTGTATCTGTTGGACCAAGATAGATAGACTCCGATAGGTTAATCAACCTTTCTTGACATTCCCTTCGTAACCCGTAGAGTTGTGTTAGGTGGTTACTCGGACCGAGAGCGACCAGGTAGTAGAATACTGTGCAATAGAGATAGGATTGGGTGACCGGTACTAGATTGCCTGACAAACAGTGTATGTGTTGGGACTAGGAGGACCAAAAACCTAGTTGATAGCCATAATAATCACATGTTAGGGTGTCCCAGACTTAAATTCCTACAATAACCAAAACAACCAAACCTTTGGCCTGTTCAAATCATCCACTTGGGGAATCACTATACCATGATAAGTACTACTGTTTTCGTTCTTATAGTTTTAATCAATCTTTATTTGCTTTCTTAGTTTCTTAGTTAATTAGCTGTCTTTTTAATAATTAACCCTTTTTCATAAAACCCCCCAAAGCTTTAGGTTAATTAAACTAGTCAAGATTAATAGTCTACATAACCTTGACCGTTCCCAGTGGTAGATACGATACCTGGATTTTCCTACACTATATTACTCACGATCAGGTACGCTTGCCTGTGAATGTGGTAAGACAGTGGCTAGGAATTAAAGGTTAAAACTTGTTCCGCTTTTTATATACCTTAACTACCGCATCATGTTTTTGGCACCGTTGCCGGGGAACGGTAGTTGTTAGATTTTAGTCTTTATTAGTTTTGTTAATCGATCCTTGTGAGGGATTCTTTCCCTTGCGAGTTCTTCGCTTTCTAGTTTTAGATTTTATTTATTTTATTTTTATCTCTTTGTTTCCCGCAAGTTTCCCGTAACCGTTTGTTGAGTTGTTAGGATGGCAGACGATCAACCCATGTGGGATAAGCGATCTAAAATACAGTTCACCTCGAGATCCGCAATCAAAAAGACAGATGGTAAGATGGTGGAAATCAACAAAGGACTGATCAAAATGATCAACACCATATCATTTGACGGAGAACCAAGCGGAAATCCTTATCAACACCTTGAAGCGTTCGAGGACGTCTGTGATCTATTCAATACTAGGGAGGATGAGGTAAAACTTCGAATATTTTCCTTTATTCTGACAAATAAGGCAAAAGACTGGTTTAAAAAACTAACCCCAGGCTCCATCACGACCTGGGATGATTTAAAATCCGCCTTTTTCTCAAGGTACTTTCCCATTTCCAAGGTTAATAAAATAAAAGCTGAAATCCGAAACTTTAAACAAGAAAAAGACAACCTTGAGAAAGCTTGGGAAAGGTACAAGGATTTATTCTTAATATTTCCAAACCATGGCATTGATGATAATGAGATGACGAATATTTTTTATGCTGGATTGACTAACGATTCTCGATTAAGGTTAAACTCATCTTGTGGAGGTATTTTTCCGTATAAGTCAGTGAAAGAAGCACGTAAGCTCTTGGACGACATGGAAGTACATTATCTGGATTGGTCCACTAAGGAGGAACAAGAGGAGAACCAACCAGCGCATCTAAATGTAGTTTCATCATCCGATAAGCACGCTCATCCAACGGAGGACTGCACTTGGAAGCCAACTCCTCTTTCGCAACTAGAGCCACATAGCGGAATAATCGAACAATTGTTCCGTCAATTCTCACCGGAACAAGGGAAGATGGGTACGGACGTCGAACAACAAATTCAAGAGTTCGTAAATTTTGTTGCAGGATTACATAGGAGCACAGACCAGTTCCTCCGAGAGGTCAAAGGGATATTTCCTCATATGGAGATAGACGCACAGGCTGAAGTATTTACCACCACGAGAGGAGGTAAGGTAGTGGTAGGACCACCTATGCCCTAAACTAACCAAATTCCTAATTTGCAGGTTGTCGAACCAGAGGTCGAATTACCATCACGCCCGACAAAAGAAATCAGGGAGGAATGATTTCTACCTGAATGATTTCTTTAGTTGGTGTATCTCATGTGGTTCTCACTCCCGAAGGAGATACGTGTCACAGCTAGTGAGTACATGGGAGTGTTGGGTTTTCGTGGGATCCTCGTATCGAACTGACACAAAGAACACTGTGAATCCCAATCATGAATGCAAGAGATACATGACAAAAACTTTTATGACCGAACTTGATCAATAAGCTTTGTTCAATCAAACCTAACTGGTTTGACTTATGCGGAAGCGATATGAATTAAAACCCGGAAAAACTTCACAGATCTTTATCGTTTGTTTTATTTAACTTGACAAATCAATTAAAGGTTTTAGATGAGTTACCTGGATTGCTTGAGCTTAATCCACCTGTGAACGATCAAACAAAAACCTTCTAGCCGGTTCTAATCCCGAGATCACAAAACTAACTATTTTGTGAGATGACGACCGAAAAAACGAACTCGGTTTGGGTGTGGGGTTCGGCGCCGATTACAAGAGAGAAGGGAGAGAGGGTTTTTTAGTTTCTATCAGAAAGCTAGTTCTTATGAATGAATAACTGGTAAACCTTAATCTTTATTTTATATAGAAGACATTCGATATATAATTAGGCTTCCTTATTCCTTAATAATTATCCCAATATAATTATTCTTTTCTCTCTCCTAAAGAAAAGAATATTTCCATTCTATTTCAACTGGATAAATATTAACCTATTAATTAAACAGACTGTTATATATTTACTTACCTAATAAATATATAATCTATATAATTAATTAATAACCCTTTAACTTTGGGATTTCTAACTGAAATTACCAATTGATTTATAATTGACTATTATAAATCCAATCTCTCCAAACTAGGATTATTTTACTTATTTGATATACAGGTACTCACAAGTGTGACCCTTAAGTGTCTTGTAATGTTGGATGTGTAATCACTAGTTTGTCAACTTCTGCACATAATCACTAACAGGGAGAACCAACGATGGACGTGGCAAAGGTTCATGAGGATATTTTGGCCAGTTTAGAGCCAAAGCCAGCAGCAGCGCCTGAGCTCATGGACAGTGATTGGATTGACGAGCTGGGAGATTTGAGTTGCCCAGAATGCGGTAGCAAAGATATTTGCGTTCACTCGATGGACATTGACTGGTTGGACATTGGTTTACCCAATGCACCAGGTATCTTTATGATAGATTGTTTGATCACTTCTTATGAATCATGGGTACTTGATACAGGCAGTGGTAATCACATTTGTAATCATTTACAGGGATTCAGTAGAAGGGAGACCTTGAGGAAGGATCGTTCGAACCTACGAGTCAGTGAAGGCACGATGCTTGTAGCTGAAGCCGTAGGATCTTACAGTCTTAGTATACCCTCGGGTCTAGTGTTGGAACTTGAGAATTGTTATCATGTTCCCAAAATGATCAAAAATGTTATTTCTTTTGATTTATTGGTAGACCATGGTTTTTATTTTAAATATGATTATAAAATGATTTCTTGCTTTAAAAATGATATCTTTTATTTCAAAGCAACTCCCACAAATGGTCTATATGTATTAAATCTACAAGAAAATAATAAGGAAATCTATCATATAAGTAAAAGATCCAAAGAAATTGATGATCAAACTTACCTCTGGCATTGTCGGCTTGGACATATAAACAAGAAACGCATAGAACAACTCCAGAAGAGAGGACTTCTAGGGTCTTTCGATTTAGACCATTTAACAACTGCGAATCTTGTTTGTCCAGAAAAATGACAAAGCAACCTTTCAATTATGATAATGAAAGAGCTATTGAGTTGTTAGGAATAATTCACACAGATGTGTGTGGTCCTTTCAACCATGAGGCAATAGGAGGATACCTTACTTCATTACCTTCACTGACGATTTCAGCAGGTATGGTTATGTCTATCTCATAAGACATAAGTCTGAAGCTTTTGAGAAATTCAAAGAGTTTCAAAATGAAGTACAAAACCAACTTGACAGAAAGATTAAGTTTTTAAGGTTAGATCGAGGTGGAGAATATCTTAGTCAAGAATTTGACAATCACTTGATGGAATGTGGGATTGTTTCACAACTCACAGCTTCGTAGAGAAATCGTACTTTACTTGATATGGTACGATCAATGATGTGTCGTTCCACACTACCAGTGTCATTCTTGGGACACGCGCTTGAAACAGCAGCTCATGTACTGAACAGAGTGCCACCAAAATCGGTAGAAAAGACCTCGTACAAGATATGGACGGGTAAGAAACCTAAACTGTCTTTTTTGAAGATTTGGGGATGTGAGGTATACGTCAAACGTCTAACCTCTGAGAAACTCAAACCCAAATCAGACAAGTGTATCTTCGTAGGTTACCCCAAAACTACTGTGGGGTACTACTTCTACAGTCCTAGCGAGAACAAAGTCTTGTGGCTTGCAATGGAGAATTTCTGGAGTATAAGTTTCTTAGTCTCGGGAATACCAGAAATGATGTAGATCTACAAGAGGTAGAGGAATATATTGCATCACCGATTGTTGAGCCAGTCACTCAACAAGAGCATGTTGAGACTCAACCAGAAAAGGTTGAGGAAGCGTAAACACAAGACCTTCGCATATCCACTAGGGTGACGCAAGAGCCAGATAGGTATCTTCGATTTCTAGTCTCCCAAGACAATGAGGATTTGAATAAACCCACATCCTATGGAGATGCTGTTTTAGGCAATGAGTCTGAACAATGGCTAGAAGCCATGAAGACAGAGATGCAATCCATGTACGACAACCTAGTATGGGAGTTGACAGATTTGCCCCAACACTGTAAAGCTGTCAGGAACAAATGGGTTTTCAAGAAGAAAACCGACATGGATGGAAATGTGCACACATTTAAGGCAAGGCTGGTAGCAAAACACACAGACTTAAGGTATTGACTATGATGAAACTTTTTCACCAGTAGCCATGCTTAAATCGATTAGGATTCTGATAGCTATCTCAGCGTACTTCAACTATGAGATTTGGCAGATGGATGTCAAGACTGCCTTTCTTAACAAGAAATTCACAGAGGATGTCTATATGTTACAACCAGATGGGTTTGTAGATCCTAAGAATCCTAATAAAGTGTGCAAGTTGCTAAAATCCATTTATGGATTAAAGCAAGCATCAAGGAGCTGGAACTTACACTTTGATGAGCGAATCAAAGAATTTGGTTTTACCAAAAGTGAGTTTCAGCCATGTGTTTACACTAAGTTCAGCGGGAGCATAGTAACCTTCTTGGTCTTATATGTAGATGACATTCTTGTTGGTCCAGATGATTGGATTGAATTGAATTCAGATTAAACAACTATAGCTTAGAGAGTGAAATGCAGCGGAATAATTAGAAATAAGCTATAGATGAATTCAAATTAATACGAAATGCTCCGTGTATATAGAACATCTTACTTGACGATTGATAATGACGTGAATTAAAAGATGAACTGCTTGAAGATTCAATGGAACAGTAATCTTATATTAATAAAACTTGATGAATAGTGATTACACACTCAAGATACGCACACGGTACAAAAAGGTACTAACGGCTATTTATACATAAAGGAGATGACCTAACAAACCCACTACGATTTGGACACGTGTTACAATCCTGATCGTAGATATTGAGTCGGTTGAGGTAGTCACGTGAGTAGCACGAGGTAAAATAACCGTTTCTACAGAAGTTGTCTTTACAGAGGCATAAACTGTCAGATCCTCTGTCAAGTTTATCAGAGGTTCTGTGAACTCTTACAGAGATTCTGCTGAACTTGTCTTCATCCGATAGAGCCTTTGTCATGACTCGCAGAAGGTCCGTTGAACTTGTCTTCAACTTCTGTCAAACCCTTGAAATCTTTTATCATTACTTTTACATCAAGGAATTCATGAACCAACAATCTCCCCCTAAGTAATGAAAAAAAATGCGTGCAAAAGTAGTGTGAGAAAGATTTTCTTTGATTAACAGACAAAAAGAAGTGAGTAATTCTCAACTTCTGAAATTACAAAACGAGAAAACAAATCTATCTAACTAACTAAAACACAACTATCTTTTCTTCTCTTTGACTCTAGAGTTTGGAAAGTCATTAATTCCAGTTTTCTTCAGAGATAAGTACATGTTGAAAAGAAGAGATTTGAATTTGGCAATGTTTTCAATTTTTGAGAAGAGTTGTTCGACAAGCTCTCTGTGAATTCTTCCTTGCTGAACTTCTCTGCTCAGAGACTTGTACACAAAATTTAAAGATTTGTGCATGTACTTGTGGCATTCAAGAGGATCGAAAAATCTTTTGACTCCATCCCTGTCCTCATAAACAAAACCATAGGATGGTTCTTCAACAAAAGTATCTGTCTCAACATCCTTGATCCAGAGGGGTCTGTTGACAGGTGGAGAAATGTAGAGTTTGTTCTGTCCAAGCCAGTATGCAAAGTCAAAGTCCTTCTGACTCCAATAAATGATCTGAGCTCTTATAACTTCCCATAACCGCTCTGAGAGTCTGCATACTTGTTATTTATCTCCATGCGCTTTGCCAGAAATTGAAGTAGAAATGGAAGGTCTTGTATACACAGAAGATGGAAATCTGCATCTGTGAATGTATAGACAATTCCATCATTTCTCAAGACTGAGAATTGAGCATAACGGACTTCATTGTTGCAGAGGGTTCTCAAAGACAGAGTCTTTACACAGGTAATTGGGACTTCTAAATAGACTTCTGCAGCTTCTTGTGTTTGTTTCACAAACTTGATTCTGGCTTCAGAAGTTAATATGCCTGTGACTTTTGGATCAAAGGGGGGATCGATATCCCTTGTAGATTTCTTCCACCTTTAGGATTCCTCTAAGGAGGTGATGCAGCGATCACTAGGAAGTGGAAGTCTAGTAGGCTGATTTTTTGCAACATCTTCTGTGGTAAAGCCTTCTGGAAACACATCTTCAAGGATCTTCTCAAAAAACCTGTTGGTAGCGATAGGCATGATGTTTTCTATCAGAGTGTCAAAGGTACCAGAAGATGCTTCAGCCACTTTAGATGATTCACCAAGGGGCTAAGGTGATACACCGGTTCTACCAGTACTCGACAAGCTTTGAGCCAGAGCAGCATTGGCTCGCGAGATTTTAACACCCATCTTCATTTGCTCTTCTTCTGTGAGCGGAACCTCTAATACTTTGCCTTTTCCTTTGTCTTTTCCAGTATCAGCAGGCTTTGTCGTTTTTTCTTTTGAAACTTCGCCAATGCGAACACCTTTTGTTGCTGCAAACTTTCTTGCTGTATTCTCCCTCTCAGGATGATCAGGATCCTGGTCATCTTGGGATTTGTGAGTAGGCTTTGAGGCTTCCAGAGAGCAAGTGAGTCGGGCCTTTCGAAGACGAGAATTGAGAAGGTGAGCATGCTTGAGCTTTGCAGAAAGAAGCTTGTAGAACTTGCGAACAGGCTTCAAATCCGTCCGAATGGCATCGTGAAAACCTTTGGAAATGCTATGGGCAACAGCACCTTGAAGTTGGAGAGTCTTCTCTGCAAGATTATTAATGGCATGAATCTGAACTTTGTGAGAATCCCGATTATCTTGGAGAAATTTATCAGAGACTACACGAACTTCGGCTCCAAGACATTGAACCATCTCACACAGTTGACCGCGGGTGGCCAAGCTCTTCGGGTTGCCTTTGTCAAGAAAAACACCGAGAACAATGGCTTTATCAACAAGAGAACGAATCTCCTTTTTGAAAGACTCGAAGTCATGATATGCAGCATTTTCAAGATCGATGGCATATTGTTGACCAACAGAGGCAAGCTGACTCTTCAAGGAATCTAGAAAATATACATCAAAAGAGATGTTGTTGAGCATGGAAGAGATACCATCTGTAGTAGGAAGGCCAGAGATCTGTTGTTGCAGAGAAGAAACAGTTGAAGTAAGATTCGCGATAGCTGAAGTGTGTTGCTGCAGAACGTTAGGTGAAGGTTTTGACGAAGAACTCTTAGAGCTTTTCAACTCATCTGTCGCAAAGGTTTGAAACTCACCCTTTGTGACATAGTCTTCCTGGGTACCTGAGGGACCAACACATGTTCCCTCAGTAGCCTTTGAGTTAAAGGCGCCCTCAAAGGTGGCATTGACGTTAACCTCTTGGGGACTTCTGGAGGATCCTCGGACTTCCATTGCAGGAGAGCCTACCTCCATTCTGTTGGTTTCGATCACAGAAGGTCCTGGGCCCTTTGCGAATGATTGACCAAGTGGAGTTCTTTGAGGTTCTAGATCAAAGAACATGTGTGCTCGTGTAACTCCCTCATGAAGAGAAGTAGGAATGTCACTCGTGTGAGGGGGATCAACACATGCATCCCCGTGTGTTTGTAGCAGACCCTTGGGAGAATGGGTCTTTATGATTAAACCAACATCCTTTTGAGAGGATGGAGGAGTACAGAAGGTTTCTCGGATATTTGATACAACAGAAACAGAAAGAATTTCCTCTATGTGGCTAGGAGGAGTTGGGTTCGGCTTGTGCGAGCCTGTTTCAATAGCTTGCTCATCTAGAACATGAGCGCTAGATATGTGGGTTGCACTGGGATTGTGGCTAGGGGATGTGCTCTTGGCATCTTTTTCAACACTCTTATCGTCTACTCCTGCAGCCACTACTTCTGTATCCTCTACTCCTGTAGGAATAACAGTCTCAATCTCCTTATCTCTCCCTTCTTCAACATTAGCTCCAAGACTATCCAAAAACTGAGCCTTAACATCTGACAGAGTAATTTCAGCACCCAGTTCCATTTCTGCCTCATTGAAATTGTGCATCTCTGTCTCCACAAAGAGTTTATCAGGAAGATCTTGAAGAGGTTCTGTAGGCTTGACAAGAGGTTCTTGTGTAACCTCGACAGGATGTTTGGTTTTCTTCTTCTTTCTGAGAGGAACCTGTGGAGATGAAGGTACCTCTGTTATGAGAACAGGGGTTTCTGTGACTTGTTTCCTTAGACGTTTCTTCTTTGGCTTGATCACCTCTGCAGTAGGTGACACCTCTGGTACAAATTTCTTTTGTTTCTTGGCTTTCTTCGTCTTTGGATACTTCTGTGGGGGACGACTATCTGTATCTAGAGTCTGTCTAATCTCACTCTCCTCACCAACCACCCTTTCTCCCTCAGAACGCTCTATTGTTTTCTTAGACTTAGGTTCCTTAGGCTGGCCTATTTGTAGGGGGGTTGCTGGGACCGGTTTTGGTCTCCTGCACCTACTTCTATACGAATCCCTATGAGACTTCTACAACAGCATGATCATGGCATGAGTCATGGGCCGAATCTGCGCGTAGCCTTGTGGTTGTTCTGTAGGCTTGAATTCTTTCATCGGGAATAGCTTTGCTATGGTTATGGATTTCTCAGACGGAGACCATGGAAGCTTTTCCTGCAGGATGTCATGAAACACAAGGCGATAGTTAAGCCTTCATCTTCATACTGACAAACGTATGAACTCAAAAGGAATTGAGTGACATAGGTTTCAGGAATTTGAACAGTGGCCGTGAGAGCATAGTAGATTGGGTGATTGCGCAGAACTTCAAACCAATCAGCAGCTTCAGCAGGAAAAGTTTTGAGATTGGGAACAAGATACTGATTGTTGGACTTTTTGACCAAAACAACGGATTCGAATCGATTTCGTTCAAAAGAAATGGCGTGGGTGGTTTGGGCCTGTGATTGATCGACTTCAACGTCATTCGGATGAGTTTCGGAAACTCCAACAGCGGAACCGGTGAGAGACGTAGCTTGGTTTGAAGATTCGACAAACATGATTGAGAATTAGGGTTAGCACAAGTTCTTAAGAATCTGCTTGAAGAGAATAAGAAATGGTAAAAGATTGAAAGAATTAGGTTTCAGGGTTTATAAGATGGAGGGAAGATGTGTACCATCCACATTCGAAAATACGTTTCAATTGTCTTCATTACGCGTGTTTATGGGACCAAAACATGATGTACTATATGTTTGATAGGTTAAAGTTGAATTTAAGTGTTAACCGTCACCTAAGACGTTATAAACCGAAAGTTCGAGGTCTAAAATCGATTCTTTTCAGAAGATTTTTTCTGGAATATTTCTATATTAGGTTGTAGATTATCTCGCTATGAGCGCGTGAGCCGAAACCGCGTCAAAAACGGAGGTCCGAGCGAAAAGTTATGCTAGTTTTAGTGTTTAGTGGTCAAATTGGGTTTCAAAACGGGTCAAACCCGACCCAGCTTAGTATAAGACGTGATTAACACGATTTCAGCCCCATTTTCACTCCATATTTCACCCAAAATCATCTTTGTGTTCTAATGTTTGATGATACCTTCATTGGTGGTGAATTAGAGCCAAATCAAAGGGTTTTTACAAGATTTGTTCATCAAATCACTTCTACACCAAAGGTAACAACTCTATCCTATTTATCACTTTTGATTTGGGTCATTTTGATAAGATATCAATCACCTAGGGTTAGGGTTTTGTGAAATTATGGTTAGATTAGCTAGATGATCATATAATCTAACCCATGCAAAGGTTAGATGATGATTTAAGTCAAGAAATTGTTAAGGTTTTGAAATAATCTATTTCATAAGGTATGTTTTAAGGGTTTTATTAATGTTCTTGACCATGCATGTGGAAAGTGAACTAAGTTTATGTCATATAATCATGTTAATGTATTAGTTTTGGGGTTGGATTGGTGATTATACTCATTTTATGGAATTTAGAAGGAAAAATGCTAAGTTTTGACAGCAAAAGATCTTAAAGAGCTGCTGTTTTGTAAAATTCATATAAAACCAACCGTAGCTCGGATTGCTACGTGGTTAGATGTTCTGAAAAGCTAAGACATTGAACTACAACTTTCGTTTGGAAGTCGAAATGAAATTAAGGATTTAGATGGGTCGAAGCAGTCTCGCAAAGCTGCCCAAAAACAGGGGAATGAGCTATCATATATATAGGATTAGATCTATTTTTAGTGTACTTCGGTTAAGCTATCGATACCGGTTTCTTATGAGATTTTTAATGGTCATTACAGGGGTTACTTAAGCATGTTTGGGCCTTCCGGTGGGGTCGGTTGGAGGACCTATACCCTTGTTCGGTTTGGAGCCTATCTTGGTTTTGTTTGCATTATTGCTACCACTGTGAGTTTATGGGACAACTTTAACTACTATGTGTTTTACATGTGCTTAATCTATTCAAGTTCTTTCTTTTGCTCATTCTTAACGTGCTTGTTAGCTTCCTTACTTTGACATATACATCGATAATTGTACTCCCTTCCATACGTGTTACCCGGTGTTACCATTTGGTTCACGCGGGGAGACACGCATAGGCCCATGCCGTTCGGGATAGCTCGGGCATGGAGCGCATTGTTTGGCCGTGGACATGGTGCCGGTCATTTTAGCTCACCGTCCGGGATAGCTCGGGTGAGAGGTCTTACAACATCCGGGATGGTTCGGGTGAAGGACATTATTCGTATTGTGTATTTGCCACGTCCGGGATAGCTCGGTGGCGATACGGTTCCCTTATTGACCTCGTTGTGATTTGTTAATCATATCTATATGTTTATTACTTGGTGAAATATCCTTTCGCGTATCGTTTGTGCTTATAAATATGTTTGATTGGCTCGGTGGCGATACGGTTACCTTAACTGAAATACTATACATGATTACATATGTTTACCCATAGTTGTTGGTTGTTTCCCATATCCTCAATAAGCATTTTGTGCTTACCGTTTAGTTGTTCTCATTTTCAGGCCAAGGTGTAAAAGATAAGGACAAGCTCGTGTAGTTGGTGTGATCGGATAAAGAGCTTCTTTTGGTATATAGCAGCTAGCAGTTTAGTTATTATATATATATATATATTGGGATTGTACCTAAGTAGTTTATATCTTTTGTATTGTAAGGGTAAGAAGGTAGATAAAGGGGATTTTGGCGGCTATACCCATGGGGGTACCCCCACTTTAATTTTGTACCCATTTTCTCTCCCGTTTAGCACCTCATACCCCCAAAAAGCCGTTATAAGCACCGTTATAACGGACTTTTCAGTAAAAGACAAAAAGCTAGCTCGTCTGACCAAAAAAAGTCAACAAAAAAGCCGTTTTCACGCCGTTATAACGGTGAAAACGCCGTTATGACGCCGGTATAACGGCCCTCAGGCTAGGCGACAAAAAAGTCCAAGTTTTGACCAAACTCATAACGCTGGTGCATAACGCACCGTTATAACGGCGCCATAACGGTCCGTTATGGCGCCGTTATAACGGCTTTCGGAAAAAACAAAAGAATTTTTGACCTTCGTTGACTAGTCAACATAACAGCGTTGACCAAAACCCTAAAAATATAGAACGGTCCGTTATAACGGCTCTATAATGGACCGTTACATATTTTTTAGGGTTTTGTCTTTCTTGTGATTTTATGTATGAATTTATGTAGTTTGTGTATAAATGGACGTTCATTGTCTTCAAAATTCATACACCAAAAATGAGTGAACACCAAAAACTTTTGTTGTCTATTTCGGGTGGTGGTGGGTGGTATCAAAACGACGGTGAATGAGTCTATTTAACGCACCTTGCCAATCGTCGTGTGTGGGTGCCGATAACGACTACATATTCAAAGATGGTCAAAAATATTTGTTCAAGATTTGGCATCGAACCTTCTGATGGTGTCACTAAACTTGCGTACATTGAGTCGGGTAATGTTTATATTTTGGCGTCAGATGAACAGCTAACAACTTTCTTACAATCGGTTGCCGGATTAGACCCTCCGGCGACACTTTATGTATACGACGATGTGACTACGGGAAACGATGTGATTAGTGAAAAAAACCGCGAAGATAATTCGAACATCGGAGACCAGCATGTATATGGTCATACGTCCTTCGACAACGCAGAAATACTTTCTAATGATACATATGGTGTTTCTAGCCAGTACACATCCACCTCCTATGTTCCCGAGACACAACAAGCACCAGAAGAGGCTGACACAGAAGAAGAAGACGACGAAGACGAAGATGAAGAAGAAGACGAAGACGAAGATGAAGTCAGAGACATCGATCCTGACAATTATGTATACCAAATACCTGATGACTTTCATGATTTTCCCCCTCACCCAAGGTCAGACGACGTTGTCATCACACCCAACCAAGCCATACGGTACAGCCGTCGTGAAAAAGTTAAACTACACCAGGTTTTTCGTACGAAAGGAGATTTGACACTTGCCCTCGGATTGAAGTTCATTCAAGAAGGTTTCGAGTTTAGAACACCAAGATCTTGCAAAAAAAGATATGAGGCAATATGTGCGCAAAAAAACTGTGGTTGGCGTGTATATGCTAGCTGTCTCGGGGGATCAACCATGTTTCAAGTTCGGACATTGAATGATGTCCACACGTGCTCGATGACGCAAATGCATTCTGCGAATCGGAACGCAAGCAGGAGAGTGCTGTCACATTTGCTTCTAGATAAAACCAACGATGTTAGAAGGGACCTTCGTGCGGCAGACATTATAAAGGATATGAAAGCGCAACATAAAATAAACATTTCGTACTAGCAAGCATGGTGTGCGAAATGGCAGGCAATAAACATGATTGAGGGTGACCCCGAGGATTCGTTTACCCGACTTCCTCTGTACTTTTATAATTTGGAGCTCAACAATCCTGGTACGCAGACCAGGATTGTCGTAGGCAATGATGGACGGTTCGTGTCGTGTTTCTGTGCCCTTGGCTGCTCGGTACGTATATTTTTTTTAATTGACGAGGTTGATTTCAAGATTCACACTTTTTGTTTGGGTTTTCTTATATCTATACTGTTATTTTTGCAGATAGTAACTTTCCGTTCCGGTTTGCTGCGTAAGGTGATTATAATTGACGGTGCTCATTTAAAGGGTCGTTATTCGGGCACAATGTTCTTAGCTGTTGCTATGGATGGAAACAACCAAGTTGTGCCCATTGCTATTGGAGTGGCAAAGTCTGAGAGCGGCGAGCATTGGACTTGGTTTTTATCTATGCTGAGAGAATGTATCGGGGAAATGGAGGGGCTGGTATTCATGTCCGATAGAGCTGCTGCAATACACCAAGCAATAAACACGGTGTACCCAAATGCGCATCACGCGCTTTGTTGTCGCCACTTATTTATGACCATCAAAGCTAAGGCCCCCAACATCGACGACAACAAAACCCTGTTTTGGAAGACATGCAAGGCTAATACTGCACATGAGTTCGAGTTTCAAATGAATGCCCTAATAGCTGCAGTCCCATACGCCGAAATGCTGAATAGGATTGGCGCAAACAAATGGTCAAGGGCGCATTTTCCAGGACAGAGGTACAACATAATGTCCTCGAACAGTGTCGAGTCGATGAACGCACATGCTACAGTTGCTCGTAAACACCCAATTGTGGGCCTGATGGATTACTTTCGATCGTATCAACAACAATGGTATTCCAGCCGTCGTAGAATTGCAGGTTATTACCTTTACGATTTAGTTAATAAATTTATGTTTAAACGTTTGCTGTAATAATAAGGAAATAATTATCCTAAAATATTTGTAGGAGCCATGAACAATAAACTAACCCAGTGGGCGGAACTGATTGTACAAAGAAGAATGGATAAGTGTAGTGGGTGGACTGCACATGAAATTGGCTATGGTAAGTGGGAAGTGCAAGATGGGTATATAGATGCGAAAGTCCATATCTATGATAAGACTTGTACTTGTGGGAAATGGCAACTTTCTGGTTTACCTTGCGGGCATGTTATCACCATTGCAAGTTACATGGGATTGGACGACTGTTGGCTTTGTCTCTCCTTATTTCACTGTGCATAACCTTCGGGAAACATACGCTCCTACAATAAACCCCGTTGGCCCGCTACAAACATGGGTAAGTCCAGATTACCCACTTATGGTCGTCCATCCACCGGTAATGAAAAAACTACCCGGTAAACCGAGTAGCAATTATCGTATTCCATCTCGTGGTCAGACAAGGACTCGCAAAAGATGTGGTATATGTCGTCAATACGGACACAAATGCAGTCAATGTATTCACGTTCCATCGGCTACCCGACAAACTCAAGCAGAGCCTACACAACAACCGAACGAAAGCTTTAGTCATCCTACATTTGATTTGAATGTTGATCTTAATGATTGATATATTTTATCAGCCATTTGTGTTTATGTGTATGTTATGTTTGTTTGTAACAAATTTTAATTTGTATGTTATGTCTGTTGATCTTAATTTGTAACAAATGTTTGTTATTGAATTATTGAGGCACGGTGTATCAAAAGGACATAAAAAAAAATTCATTTCATTGAAAGCATGATAACATCATTGAGACACGAAACTTAAAGAAACAACAACAATATCTAGTTTAACGGATTCTCCTAGTTATCATTCGGATAGAGAACTTTAATCGAATTAATCCACCCTTCTTTTTCTTTGATTAGTTGTTGCATCTTTGGATACCAAGCCGCATATTCCTCCTTGATACGTTTTTCTTCCATTCGAATTTCTTTTTGAAGTTCTTTAGCGAACTTCTTTTTGTTTTCAATTTCGGCTTCAATGGTATCTTGTTCAGCCCGCTTACGCACCCATTCTTCACCTATCGCCGCTATCTCCGCTTCTCTTTTTGCTATTTCCCTGCGAAGAGTTCCAGGCATTATTTGAGTAGAAGGAGGGTTTTCAAATTGAGAAGAATGAGGGTTTCCCGACATTCTTTGAGAAGAAGAGGGGGTTGCAGACATTCTTTGAGAATGAGGGTTTGCTGATGAGGAAGGCAACTTCTCAGCCATTGTTGCAATCAGATTTAGATAAAATCTATATGAAAGGTATGAGAATTTGTTAAATGTGATGCCATATTTCTATAGGGTTTTATTTTTATTTGATTAAAATTCACGGGTAGATTTTAGGTGGGGCAATTAAATTCACGGGTGTACATCAAACTATGTAAGAAAAAGAAAAAGGGACCTCTACTCTTCAACACTGATAAAAGGCAGGTGTAAGGGACGTCAAATCAAACAGACCGTTATAACGGTCCGTTAAAGGTCCGTTAAGCCGTTATAACGGCTTAACGGACCTTTAACGGACCGTTATAACGGTCTGTTTGATTTGACGTCCCTTTTTCTTTTGCATTTGCTTTTGCTTTTCCTTTTGTCAGTAGTGAATAGTAAGAATCTTACAATGTTGCAAAAGTAAAAGTGAAATAACACGGGAACTCATTCAATAGAAGAATCATTTGCTATATATATAGGATACCTATTTGTCTTAAAATAATCACATTGCAATTGGTAAATCCTCTCTCTCTTTTTCACTTCCTACCATATACAAAATGGCAGCATTTGTACGAGAGAGTGACCGCAGATCCTTCTATGCTAAGGTTGATAATTTTGTATACCAAAGTGGCCGACTTGTAAGTTTTTTTTTTCCAGTATGATAACTATTACTATAGCAAATTCCAGTTATGTTACTTCATAATTTGTTCGGTCTTTTAATTTTTTCAGCAAATTCCAACCGAGTTTGTGAGAATGTAGGCTTTGAACAAGCATAATAAGTGCCTGATGAGGGTCTTAGACATGAAGTTTCCTATGGACATGAAAGTAGGTTTTGAGGCATCACCCGGATCTCCTTCTGACCGTGTTATCGTTAAGGGTGATTACTCTTGGTCTGACAAACTGGACCCCGATCGTTGGTTGGTGTTTACTCTTGTTCAAGACCCACAAACGGATGAGCTTATGGATGGCTGCAATGTTATTTTCGACGTAAAAATGCTTTAATTTTGTACGACTTAGGCGACTACGTTATTTTAAGAAGTCTGTTTAGCCTAATATTATGAACTGTTATCTATTTTCAATTTTGTACAACATTTTTTACACAACATTTTTTAAAGCAACTTCACATTGACATAAAGGAGCTAGAAGTTGCATAGGCTCGACATCAAATTCAAGCCTCACGCACGCATAGTCCTAAATTAGGACTATGCGTGCGTGAGGCTTGTATTTGAAGTTGAGCTTGTGCAGCTTCTATCTCCTTTATGTCACTGTGAAGTTGCTTTAAAAAATGTTGTGTAAATAGGTTATCAATTGTAGACATAAAACGACATAAATACGTCATATATATTGAATGACATGCTTATTCCCTCGTCTATTCTTCATGTAAATACCAAAGCAATAGTTGTTTGATCAGTCGTTTCTTTTATCTTCAAGTATAAACTATGTTATCATGCTTCAATAAAATCATCAGCCTTTCATGTGCTCAGCAAATTAAAATAGGTAATTTATAAGTAGTACAAAATTAGCAACAACTTAATAGACATACATAATTAATACATAATTATAAGATCCACATTACCAGAGCTACATAAACATTACATGAAAATTAAAGACATGAAAATGAAATACGGAAAATTAAAGTTATGAAAATTAGAGACATAAAATTGACCATCTTTCTCAAAAACCTTCTGCTTTAAAGTAACCTGGATAATGTTCTCTAACTGCTTCCAACCAATCTTCACATGCATGAATATACGAATCTTGATCGTCAATCTTTAGAAGGAGTTCGTAATTGCTTTGTTGGGCATCCCAAATCTGACTTTCTTTTTTTTCAATTTTTTGCTTTAGATTAGCGATCGATTGTTCTTTCTTTTTAATATCGTCTTTGGCTTTGACGACCCATTCTCGGCCCTCCCAAATGACATTACAATTTTTGTTTTCTTCCTTTTGAAAGTTACCTTTAGTTGTCTCGTGGTTTTCCAAGCTTTGCTGATACCGCTTAATGGACTGTTTCATGCTCTCGGTTATCACCTGTGGCCAATAATCGTCCTCTGGTGTTGGTGATTTTGGTGCTTTTGAAGAAGAAGCCATTTTTTATATCTTACGAATTGTTGGTTTGTTGAGATGTAAGTATGCTATGGACATTTGCTATGCTATATATATAGCAAATAAAGTTACGTATTCGCCCCTTATACTTTGTTAAAATTACAATAATAAAATCGAAAGCCATAAGCAGTGGGGGGTATAATTTAAATGAGAAATGACTCTATAATACCCACTTGATATATTATATAAAACGAAAGACAAAATAAACCAAAATAACACTTAAATAACATATTTATACAATACGGTAGGTCCAAATAACATACCTATACATTACGGTAGGTCCAAAAGATATCAGCCATTTGATGACGGATGTCAACGATGCTCTGCTGCGTAATAGCAGAAGCCCGCATATAGTTGGTATAATGCGCCAACAACCTACATACCCATGGACCACAGTCACCGAGTACGCCGCTCTGTCGTGGTGTATCCGAAGCCACCACGAAAGTTGAGTGTTGATTCCACATGCTAGCTATACCGGGTTCATTGAGGGCCTCATAACACTTTTGCAGGTTATCGGTGAATAGAGTCCATGCCGTCATTAGTATTTCCTGAAGCCTTTCAGAACCCAACGTGTCAAGTATTGTTATACTATAGGTTTTCGTGTTCAAGACCCCCAGCACCCAATGTGATTGGTCAATACAAATTGGTATGTAGATCTTAAAAAAGAAAGGTTCAAACCCCAAATTAGCATTTCAATTAATTGTATACATAAACGTGCAAAAAGAAAGTGTCAATATTAAATTAATTTATATACATAAATGTTTAACGGTATACCATTCTGATAGTACTCCATGCTGGAAAACCGTCCATATCCCCATTTATCAGTGGTTGCCCATAAGAAACTGGATCGGTGTAGTATCGCTCGACATCATGGACCAGATTTCTGGAATCGCGATCGTCCAAGGCGCGTTGGCGGGTCGCCTTGACATAATGGTATACACCCATAATGTGATATGCTATTAAAAATCAAAAACGATTGTTAAAGTATTTATATATATTTTTCTTATATATATAAAGTATTTATATATATATATAAATACATATATACATATATAAATTTTTTATATATATAGAAGTAAAGTATTTATAGATACATAAATACATATATACGTATATAATTTTCTTATATATATAGAAGTAATATATAAGTACAAGTATATGAAATACTAACCGAATTCTCGAACCAACCCTGTCTATCTAACCCAAGCAATTGAGCCCACCACAATTCGTCTATCGGTTCAACCAAATACCGAATTGACTCCTTTTCCAACTTACCATCCCAGTACTTTTTAGCGACTTTCGACTCCTTTGAAGGCCTTGGTTTAATCTTCATATAAGCCGCTTTGTCAATCTTCCTTTTCTTCCTCTCCGCTTCCAAATCGCGTGTCGGAGGGGTATTGCTGCCGGGATCCCTATATGGGGTTATTGTTGATGCCGCTGGTCTTTTTTCACGCATCCCCCTTCCCATAGCGGGCTGTACATCCTGTATAGGAGTCTGATCGGGCTGTACATCCTGTATAGGAGTCTGATCGGTCTGTACATCCTGCACATAAGTCGGAGACGGCTGTACATCCTGTACAGGAGTCTGGAACGTAAAACCAGAGGAGGCGGCCTGAATTCTCACAACAATAGATTGTTATTACGTTATTACAATAAATATCAATTTATATATATGGTCAATAAACGCATCCTTTGATTTATTCTATAAACATTATTATAAAAATATCCTTTGATGCTAATAAATATAATTATAGATTTATATATTCATATATAGCCAATCAATTATTATTATCATATATAAATAGTAAATTGTAACGTACCCAGGAGCGGTCCTCGATAATAGTGTTGAACATGTCAATACCCGCGCTCGATGACACCTACGTACAAACACGATACGTTAACAACAAACACGAGCAGTTAAATGGGTAAAGCTTGTTTATCAATAAATCCCAAAATATTTACCTGCGGTGGTGGCACGGAGTACGTCGACTGAAAGTCGGTGATTGCTGGACCGGAGAACGACTGCGGATAGTTGCACTGGGGGATGGAATCCATCATACTGGTCGGCTGCTGCTGCTGCGTGTATTGCTGGAATGGCGTCTCAGTAAATATACTACTATAATAGGAACCAACTGCAGCCATAGGTTGGTCACTGCTTGAGGCCGCTGACAGCTGCATACAAATATGAAATAGTTTTATATATCTATACTACTTTAATAAGCAAATTTAGCAAAAGTCTTAATATCTTAAAGTCTTAAAGTCTTAATCAACTTTTGAAGCATAATGTACAATTGGTTAAAGCATGAAATTTCTAAATATCTTAGTTACAACTCTAGCAACCTGATGTACAACTAGAACCCATCATTAGCTTTCCATCTTCCTTGACAATCCACTCACAAACCCAAGACAACCATTTAGACCTCCAAGACAAGTAGACAACCATTCAGGCTTCCAAGACGACTACTCATATTCTCTAGGTGAAGATTTAGGTCTTCCTCCATATCTCTCTCTTTCTCCATATCTGGCTTTCTTTTATTTGTTGCATCTCTCAATGTTTTCTTTGTGAATTGATCTACAGGACTGATCCATGTCAAAAAGAACCACGTTTTTGTTTGAAATTAGAGGACCGGTTCATCTAATATCCAAGTAAGGTTTAATATTTGTTGTTTGAAACTATTATAGATCAACTTTTTAGTTTGAATTTATATCAGGTTTTTGGTTTGGGTTGGTTTGATTTTTTAGGTGAACTGCAACATTTGCTTTTTGGTACGGACTTCCCTTTTCCTCTCCAAATCTCCAGTTTCTCTCTCGATTTTTCTTTAAAATCCTGGTAATTATCCCTCATCTGGCTTTCTCCATTTTCGATTTTGAGTTCAAAATTTTCTTTCTGTTACTTGCGTTTGTGATCGTGATTTGGTTGTGTTTGTATTTTTAATCAGCGGGTGTTGGACTTATTCATGAAATTTTGTTTATGTTTCTATTTTGAAAGATGTTGATCGAAGAGCTAGGTAGCACTTAAACTTTTTTGATTCTTTCCAACGATGGTATCCCAATCACCCCAAGTGATTTCTATTTCTACATTATATGAACAAATATTGGATTCTAATTTATGTGTGTTTTTTATGTTTGTAGCAGTTAAAGGGTTTAATATGCATAAGTGGTTATCGGTAAGATTCAGTCGACCTTAACGGTTAAGATTTTAGTCCATAAAAAGGTCATTATATGCAACAGTTTTCTTGATAAGCGCTAACCGGGTGAGAGTCGTTAACACCAAAACCTATAGTTGGTGTACATAACTTGAATTCAAGGGTGATTTACTACATGTGTAATTATAACATACATAAGGGTTAAAAACTTAAGCTTAATTTATTTATTTTATCTCGTACGGCATGGGGGGATCCTGTTGATAGCTATTAATGACCCCGACTCGATTACCTCATTTTAATGTGTTAAGCATATGTATGTTTTAACTCTTTTTTGGACTGGACATATCAAGAATAGATTTTTTTTTTGTGAAATACAGGTGCCAATAATCCTTTTTTTTTTGAAATACAGGTGCCAAGAATCCTAATTTTAGGTGCACATTGTTTTTTTAAGTACAGTAACCAAGTTAATTTTGTTGCAAGAAGCTCCAATGTTGCACATTAAGATGTCAAACCAAATAGTCATTTTCAACTTGCAACACTTTTATGGTCTTTCATGTTTGTTTCACTTGTTTTTTTGGTAAGTATATTGATTTAAGAAGCTAGCAATGGAAGACTCAAACTTTCTCTGTATTTCCCCATCTCTGTTTTTACCATTTGCATTTGCAGCCACATGTTGGTGCATATCAACTTGGGTTTCTAATTTCTATGGTTCATATTGTATACAATATTTTCTTGAGGAGCATAACTTTGAATTGGATGCAACTATTGTAGCATGTTGGTGTCAATGCTATAACGAGCATGCATGAATGTGGGTGATGTGTTGTGTGTTTGATTCTAATGAAGGTGTTTGAATGTGGATGCAGATTGAAGGTTACAATTTACAAAGGTGAGAGAAAATCAAGTACGTAAGGAAAATGAAAGGGTCATTTTATATTTCTTGCTTCCTTAAATTTTGGTTCTTTAGTTCCTGCCATGTTATCAGGGCAAAGCTTTGTCCATTTTATGTAGTAAAAATAAATTAGAAAAGTGTACCTGGTAATTTCACTTTTCATAATGGCTCCCTCTTTCAAGGGATAAGATAATCATTATTAACCTCTCATTATAATAATTTCTTATGGTAGTACTTTCAAGGTCATTTTGTTTAACATCTCCATAAACATGTTAAGAAAACATTTACTTATAAAATGCGAGTGCAATATTGTATGTCTTTAGAATCTTCATGGATATGGTAAGAAAATGCCAATTTCTTGAATTTGTAAGGTGGTTCTTTTTGGCTCACTCCTATGGTGAGTAATGAAAGGAGTTATGCACTTTAAGGCAACATTTTGATGGTGTTCAAGTTGATACTAATGAGAGAGAACAATTTCTCCATTCCCGTTGCTACACATTACGTAACTGCATCAAGTGTTGCATTTTTTTCAAAATCCATTGGATAGTTATTCTGATTTTGAGGATCAAGTTTTAAAACTTTTAGCATGAGAAATTAACTTTAATATTAGACAATAATATTAAATAGGTTTTTAGATGCAAAGCTTTTCATTAATTGATGAATACAATTGTAAAACAATTGCATCATTTTTTATAGATGTAATGTACTCATGAATTTGTATCCAACGGTTGATAACCATTTTTTATGCTTCTCACAATAACTCAACTTCTCATCAGAACCCAACCCCAGTTATCGATTCATGGTTTACAAGACAACCTCACCTCCCGCCGCATTGCGCGGGTACAAGGCTAGTATAAAAATACATACATGACTTAAGTATTTATATATGTATTATATAAAGTATTTATATATATATACATATATAAATACTTATAGTAAATACATAAATAAAAGTATTTATATATATATTTATAAGTATTTATATATGTATAATATAAAGTATTTATATATATAGTATTTATATAATACTTTTATAAAATTCTTACCGCCAAGTTTTTAAATCGATCCCACCACGACTCGTACTGATTCACTCGATTCTTAAGAGAGTCAATTTCTGCTTGCTGGGTCGTCCAACCATCAAAAGCATTCCAATCGTTTGGGGGCTGACTGGGCCCCCCGGTCTCCATGTACGATGGCCTAGAACCCTCATAATTTTGGAAGCGCTCCTCATCCATGGGCGGCCGATGACTACGCATCTCATAGTCATCATCATCATCATCATCATCATCATCATCATCAACATCATCATCATCATCATTATCACCATCCCCACCATCATCATCGTCATCATCGTCATTGTCGCCAAGAAACTGTACACTATCTATATACCATTGCTGTCGTTGTTCATCATCTGTCGCCACAATACGCATTGGCGGTTCCTGTTCAATCAAATTAAAATCTTGTTATCATGTTTATTAGCCAATAAATTGCAATATATATATAGACAATATATATATACAAATATATAAATTGCAATATGTATATATATATAAAGTAACTAACAGTTTCAATAAACATATATTATTAATATACTTTATATATATATATATATCCAAACTTATATATAGTATTTATATATAGAAACTTATATATACTATTTATATATACAAACTTACCTCGTCACTCAACGCTAAGATTTGTTCCGCATGTATCCTATTAAACGTGGACTCCTTATACCAACAAACCCCCCTCGGCATCCTATTGTGGCGTCGTCTAAATATCCGCCTCGCGACCGGAAATGTCTCCACTACCCATATCTGTCATTATAATAAAAAAAATTTAATCAGTATATGTCGAAAACTAACCTTCAATGAAAATAAAAATCCTGTCAACGTCATTGCTTTCTTTCCAGCTCTGATTCGCCTTGCTACCACGTTATTCATCTGGTTAAACGTGTAATCCCAAATATAAGAACCCCGTGGATAGGAGTTCCATAACTCAAGATCGTCTATAAGAGACAAAATAAGCACCGGTACTCTTTGCAAGTTTTGATGCCCAAGGAAAAACCGCTCAATTATCGCCAACAAACAAATACGGACCGCATCGTCGTTCGTAAATGGATCATTTTCTTTTCGAATCCGGTCAAACTGCGTTCTGACATCGTTTATAACTATCGTCGCCTTTCCAAACACACGTCTAACAAATGCAAAATTATGGTTCTGGATCTCGGGCTGTGGTCTAAATCGCAATCCAGTAATCAAACAAAAGTCCCGTCGTGTGAATCGAAGGTTATAACCGTTGATGTTAAACCACATCTCGTTTTGTTGACCATTTGGCTGCTCGATTTGTTGCTCCAAAACTAATAAACAAAGTATTGGGTCGGCAGATGTTTCCTCATTCTGTAACCATGGTCCAAACACTGTGTTTTGTAGCAACAAAAGTCGTTCTTTTGACAACCGATTTTTTATTTCTTCGAACATCTGAATGTGATTCTTCAACGTAATTCTTTTGCTCTATACACATAAACAAATTATTAATACAGTTTCGATAAAGATATATATTTATAGTTTGTATATATATAGACTTATAAGTATATATATATAAGTATTTAGAGGGAGGTTCAAATGTAAACTCTATATTTCGTGTAAACTATGTAAACCAATCCACACCATTGATTTCAAAAACGTTTCCATATTTCACATTTTCATATTTCCATAATCATTGACTTACCATATATTTCACATTTCCATATTTTCTATGAATCCATATCCTCCTTTGATTTTTTTGATCAAGGGCCACGATGGGTTTACATAGTTTACACGAAATATAGAGTTTACATTTGAACCTCCCTCTAAGTATTTATATATATATATATATATTATAGTATTTATATATACATATATACATATATAAAGTATTTATATATATAAATACATATATAAACGTATTTATATATATATATAAACTATTTATATTTATATAAACGTATTTATATAAATACATATATAAATGTATTTATATATATATATAAAGTATTTATATTTATATATAAATACATAAATAAAAGTATTTATATATATATATATAAGTATTTATATATATTTATAAATACATATATAATTTTAAGTATTTATATATAAATACATTTATCTATATATACATAAGCATTTCAAAATTAAGTATTTATATATATATACATTATTTATATCTCGTACGTATTTCAAAATTAGGAAGCCGTTATGACGGCGTAACAGCATCATAACGGCCTCATAACGGCATAACGGCGTCAAAACGGCATAAAGGCGTCATAATGGCGCCATAACGGCGCCATAACGGCGTAACGGCGTCATAACGGCGCCGTTAAAGGGTTTTCACAATTAGGCTTTTCAATGGGTCTCAGCACCGTTAGGGTTTTCCAGTGTGGTATTGCCAGTGGTGGCGTCGCGGTGGTGCAATGGTGGTGGCACCGCGGGGGTGGTGGCGCCGCGGTGGTGTGGTGGTGGTGGCACCGCACCAGCGCTGGTGTGTAGGGTGGCGTGTGGTGGCCTTATTAGGGTTAGGGTTTTCTGGTGGTGCCGCGGTGGTGGTGCGGTGGTGGTGGGTGGCGTGTGCCACCATTACTAGACCGAACACGGTGGTGATGGTGGTGGTGTGATTGCGTAATCAAAAAGGATAAAAATAGAAACAACTTACGTCACCCATGTCGATATGTTTGGAAACTAGCACGTGCGAATTGAGAAGTTTCTTCGAGATTCCGTCACGTGAACAATCTTCGGGATTCGAAACACGTATATGCTGCCAAAGAGGTTGTTGTTGTGAACTATCTTTGTTGCTGTGGGGTTCAATGGTCCCCTCTAAGGGTATAATAAGCTAAAATCGTATATGAGGTTGCCAAAAGAGGGTTGTTGAAGTAATAATGAAGAAGAGAATGGGTAGTTGAGCTGATTTATTAGCAGATATACGCGACGCCATTATAAGGCCGTTATAACGGTGCGTTATGACGGTCAACAACGTTATGTTGACTGGTCAACGCCGTTATGTTGACTGGTCAACGAAGGTCAAAAATTCTTTTGTTTTTTCCGAAAGCCGTTTTAACGGCGCCATAACGGACCGTTATGGCACCATTATAACGGTGCGTTATGCACCAGCGTTATGAGTTTGGTCAAAACATGGACTTTTTTGTCGCCTAGCCTGAGGACCGTTATACCGGCGTCATAACGGCGTTTTCACCGTTATAACGGCGTGAAAACGGCTTTTTTGTTGACTTTTTTTGGTCAGACGAGCTAGCTTTTTGTCTTTTACTGAAAAGTCCGTTATAACGGTGCTTATAACGGCTTTTTGGGGGTATGAGGTGCTAAACGGGAGAGAAAATGGGTACAAAATTAAAGTGGGGGTACCCCATGGGTATAGCCGCCAAAATCCCGTAGATAAAGGGTAGTTAAGTCCGGTTTTGTAATGACGTTATGCTTCCGTGATGTTGTAGTGTCGTATTGTTCGTTTTGGGACTTTTCGAACATAGATCTTGTAACTCTTGTATCCCGTTTATTTTTGCAAAGGTTTAGAATGTTTATTATTGTATAATCTTTGTCGTCAAGGCTGTGGTGTTACAAAAGTGGTATCAGAGCAGTGGTTTAAGTGAACTGAGTACAACGACTGTACTCGGACTTAAACCGTTGGCATGATATTAACTAGTAAATTAAGTTTTGATCTAAAACGGGATACGAACCTTAGGAGATACCTTGGTGGGTTGGGAATTAGGCTAATGGATCTTGTTTAAAGCTCTAAATTGTTATTACTTTTCAGTAATGGCTGACGGGCAAGAAGCTAGCCACACATCTTTGAATCGTAGTGTGGGCCGTAATGCTTCACCTCCACCTAATCAAGAAGATGGCGCACCGGTTATTGACGCCAGATTGGTGGAGCAAATTGCTCTTGTGGTTCAACAGACTCTGGCGCAGCAACGCCATGATGACGCGCAAAAAGATGCTGAAAAGGCTAAGACGGTCGAGGTCGGTGGAACCTCGAAAGCAAAGTATGACCGGGTCTCATATAAGATGTTTCGAAGTAGTGGCGCAATCGAATTTAACGGGGTCGTTGACCCACTTGTCGCGCTTCAATGGCTACAAAACACAGAGAAGGTTTTCCGTATTACCCGTGTGCTTGATGAAGATCAGGTGAACTATGCAACGGCCATGTTCACTGACAGAGCATTAACTTGGTGGGATGCCACGTATGAGACTTTATCAGCGGATGAAAAGAAAGCGATGTCCTGGGAGGCCTTTAAGGTGAAATTTCAGAATCAATATTGCCCGTACGATTTACAACGACGATTGGAAAAGGAATTCCTCGTGCTACACCAGGGCTCTAGGTCAGTCAATGACTACAAGACCGAGTTTAACAGGAAGGCGAGGTTTGCCTCACGTTTCCTTACTTCCGAGCGTGAACGTATTGAACATTTCGTCGATGGCTTAAGGAGTGAGATTCATGATCTAGTCGCCAATCGGGATATCGTCGATTTCGGCAAAGCTGTTGAATACGCCCGCAAGCGTGAACATGATTTGACTCGTAGAGATGATTTGCCACCGCCACCACTAAAAAAGCAACGAACTGAAAGTTCCACGTTTTCACCGACTCCGTAATTTTCTAGGAGATTTAATCCTCGCCATGCCCAATCACAAACTGGGTCGAGAACTCACTCTCAAGCTTACAGTCTTCAAGCGAATGTTCCTCAAACCTGTACCAGTTGCGGCAAAGCTCATCGGGGCCGATGTAACGTTGTTCGCACCAATATCAAGTGTCACTGTTGTGGGGAATCTGGGAATGTGCGACCCAACTGTCCTTATCGTGATCAAGCTTGCTATTCTTGTGGTGTTTTAGGACACCAACAACGAGCCTGCCCAAATTCTAGGCCCACCGAGAGCAAGGCTTCGGTCATGCAACCAACGTCTAATACGACACCTCGTCAGAAGGAGGAATTACCGCGTGCAAGGGCTAGGGCTTTCCAGATTACAGTCGATGAGGCTCGGGAGGAACCCGACGTTGTTATGGGTATATTTCTTGTTAATTCTCATCCTGCTCGTGTCTTATTCGATTCCGGTGCTACTTACTCTTTTGTCTCCCATACATTTGCTCAATACTTGAATTATGTACCTGTTATGCTTGCTAAACCACTAATTGTTGATACGGCCAATGGTACCACGATAGCTGACAAAGTGTATAAAGATTGCGTCTTAGAAGTATGCGAGCGTATGTTTCCTGTAGATCTAGTACTGATAGACATCCGTAGTTTTGACGTAGTAATTGGGATGGACTGGTTGGATCGAAATAGAGCTGATATCTTGTGGCACGAACGAATAATCAGTATACCAAATGGTAGCAAAGGTTGTATATATATTTATGCTGAAAGACGAAAAGGAGATGTAAAGTTGATTTCCATGCTTAAGGTTCGGAAACACCTATCTAAAGGTTGTTCTTCCTACTTAGCCTATATTCTCGATACATCGAAAGAGGTGAAGAAAACTGTTAGTGATGTACCAGTAGTGTGTGAGTTTCCAGATGTATTTCCTGAAAACTTACCGGGTATACCGCCTGACAGGCAAGTCAAGTTCCGGATCGACTTAATTTCTGGTGCAGCACCCATAGATAGGACACCATATCGTCTAGCTCCTACCGAGATGACAAAATTAATGAACCAGTTACAAGAATTACTCGATAAAGGGTTCATTCGACCGAGCACTTCTCCCTGGGGTGCTCCGGTATTATTCGTTAAAAAGAAGGATGGTTCAATGCGTATGTGCATCGATTATCGGGAGTTGAACAAAGTAACGATTAAGAACAAATACCCACTTCCGCGTATCGATGACTTATTCGATCAGTTGCAAGGTGCGAGCTACTTCTCTAAGATCGATTTGAGGTCAGGTTACCACCAACTGAAGGTACATGAAGAAGATGTACCAAAAACAGCATTCCGAACAAGATACGGTCATTATGAATTCTTAGTGATGCCGTTCGGTTTAACCAATGCCCCCGCAGCGTTCATGGATATGATGAACCGGGTGTGTCGATCGATGTTGGATAAGTCTGTGATCGTCTTCATTGATGACATTCTCGTTTATTCCAAATCAGAATCCGATCATGTGAAACACCTGCGTGAGATGCTCGAAACTTTGCGTAAGGAACGACTTTATGCTAAGTTCTCAAAGTGTGAATTCTGGCTACGCAAGGTACAATTCCTAGGTCACACTATTTCTTGTGATGGTGTGTCTGTTGACCCGTCCAAGATCGAAGCGATACAAAATTGGGAACAACCCAAGAATGCATCTGAAGTCCGAAGTTTTCTTGGACTCGCCGGGTATTATAGACGGTTTATACGAGACTTCTCCAAAATCGGTGTGCCGTTAACCTCCTTAACCCGGAAGGATGTCCAGTTTGAATGGAGTCAAGCTCAAGAGAGTGCTTTCCAAGCTTTGAAGTGTTGTTTAACAGATGCTCCAGTTTTAGCTTTACCCGAAGGTAGTGACGACTTTGTAGTGTATAGCGATGCTTCAAAGTTAGGTCTGGGTTGCGTACTTATGCAACGAGGCAAGGTCATTGCGTACGCATCACGCCAGTTGAAGGATTACGAAAAGATTTATCCTACTCACGATCTTGAGTTGGCAGCGGTCGTGTTTGCTTTAAAGCTCTGGCGTCACTATCTGTACGGCACCAAGTGTCAATTATTCACAGATCATAAAAGTTTGAAGTACATCTTCAGCCGACAAACGTTGAACATGCGTCAACAACGGGCCATGGAATTAATTAAGGATTATGATTGTGAGATACTCTACCATCCCGGAAAAGCCAATGTCGTGGCGGATGCACTGAGTCGGAAGGTGTATACTAATTCTACATGCTACGCCATCACTCACATGTCGGTAAAGTCTACCTTATCCGATGATATTCATAAATGGCAAACCGAGGCTTTAAAGATGGAACATGTAAAAACGGAGAGAATTGGTGGTTACGTACAGTGGTTGACTGAGGATAGTCAAGGCCTCAAAGTTTTCCAAGATCGTGTTTGGGTCCCGAAGCTTGGTGGACTTCGTAAAGTTATAATGTTTGAAGCACATAAATCGCGGATGTCTGTGCATCCAGGTAGCACCAAAATGTATCATGACTTACGGTCTGAATATTGGTGGTCGGGGATGAAACGTGACATCGGTCAATATGTTAAGCAATGCGTCACATGTTCACAAGTCAAAGCCGAGCACCAAAAACCCTATGGAAGCCTTCAACCTCTTGAAGTCCCAGTATGGAAATGGGAGGAAATTACGATGGATCTCGTAACCAAGCTACCAAAAACCTCTCATCAACATGATAGCATCTGGGTTATCGTGGACCGTCTAACAAAAAGTGCACACTTTCTGCCTGTTCGAGAATCGTATTCTATGGATAAGTGGGCACAAATCTATATTGATGAGATTATTGCACGTCATGGTGTTCCTTTAAAGGTAGTTTCTGATCGAGATTCTCGATTTACGTCCAAGTTCTGGGCCGGTTTGCAACGAGAACTAGGGACACGTGTGGCACTAAGCACAGCATATCACCCCCAAACCGATGGTCAATCTGAACGCACAATCCAGACATTAGAAGATATGTTACGTGCGTGTATACTTGAGTTTGGTGGTAGTTGGGATATGCATCTACCGTTGGTTGAGTTTTCATATAATAACAGTTATCACTCGACAATCGGTATGGCGCCTTTTGAGGCATTATATGGTCGTAAATGCCGAACACCTTTGTGTTGGCGTGAGACAGGTGAGAAAGTTCTTGCTGGACCTGAGTTGGTTCAGATTACCCATGACAAAATTCAAGTTATTAGGGAAAGGATGAGAGCGGCTCAAGATAGATAGAAGTCATATGCCAATAAGCGTCGTTGGCCGATTGAATTCACTGTGGGTGATATGGTTATGTTGAAAGTTTCTCCCTGGAAGGGTATTCTAAGATTTGGTAAGCAAGGTAAGCTTAGTCGACGTTTCGTTGGACCATTCAAAATTATTGAACGTATTGGCAAACAAGCATATCGACTTGAACTTCCAGAAGAGTTGTCTGGTATTCACGATGTGTTCCATGTTGGATATCTTCGGAAGTGTTTGGGTAAGTACGATGAAACAGTTCCCTTGACTGAGGTGAAGATTGGTGAACGACTGAGATATATTGAAAAACCCGAAGAAATATTAAATGAAAGTGTTAAATATTGTATAGTTCAGGGACCCCTTTGTAATCTTTGTATCTATATATTGGTATCAATACATGCAACCCTAATCACGGGTTTTCCACATATTCTCACATGGTATAGAGCCACCTATAAGAAAACCCTATTTTTTTTCTTTTCTCTTCCACAGCCGCCGCCGGCGTACCACCGGCAGCCGCCGCCGTCGGCCGTTCACCTTCACCGGCCTCTCTTCTGTTCCCCGGTGACCCAGACCCGGCGTCCATCGCATCTCCTCAACACTGTTGCAACCGTCTCTGCTTCAGACAACGTTGCAACCGCCGCGTAACCCTAACGCCGCCGTCGCGTCACCACCGTGTAACCGCCATCGCGTCACCACCGTGTAACCGCCGTCGCGTCACCACCCTAACGCCCCCCTCCATCTCCGTCGTGTCTCGTCGCTGCGTTACTGCCGTGCCGTCGTCCTCTCCTCAACGATCTGGGGCGTTACCGTTCATCTTCTCGCCGGATTCTGCATCAGCCACATATCGGCGTCTGTTCTCGCCGGATTCTACATCTGCAGCCACCTGTTCTCGCCGGATTCTGCGTCTGCTGTGTCCTACCGGCGTCTGTTCTCGCCGGATTCTGCGTCTGCTGTGCCCTACCGACGTTGGATTCTCGCCGGAATTCTGCATCTGTCGGCTGAGCATCGTTCTCTTTCACGAACTAACGTCGTCTCTTGGCTGTGTATGGTGAAATAGAAAAAGAAAAGAGAAGTGTTTATTGGCTGTGTTTGGTGAAAAAGACAAGCCAGCTGTTTCTTGGCTGGTTGTGGTGAAAAGAAAAGCCACCATATTTTTTTATTAAAAAAAAAAACAAAAAAAAAACAAAAACAAAAAAAACAAAAAAAAAAAAAACTTTTGTTTTTCTTTCAGATTGCGTGTTGGTACTCTAGCATCGCCACTGTTTTGCCACCGATTACCGTCTGCTGTTCACTCATCGCCTGTAGGGTTTGTGGTACATTACTATCCCTCTACCCACGGTTAAGCTTCACGCACATCTTTTTTTCGCACTTTATTAGCTTTAATTTTTTGTGTGTTTTCATTTTGTTGCAATGTCGACCTCTTCACAAAACAGTACCCTTACTAGCCCCACTGCTAGCCAACTTGTCTTTGCTCTCACAAATGTCTACTCACAATTTAGTTTTAAACTTTCCACCGACGGTTCCAAATACAAACTTTGGCGTCGAATTTTTCTTGATATGTGCAAAGGTGCCAAAGTCCATGGTCACATCACTGGAAAGTCTAAACCTGCTGGTGATGATGATGAGGACTGGGAGGCAATTGACTCCCGCATCAAATCTTGGTTTTACTCTACCTGTGATGCAAATCTACTGCAAATCATCTCGAGTGATAACTGTACTGCCAAAGACCTTTGGGATAAACTTGACGAGTTCTTTCTAAATAATAAGATGTCTCGAATGCTTCAGCTTCAAGAGCAATTTCGTAACACCAAAAAGGGTGTCTTGTCCATTACTGATTTTGTCACCAATTAAAAAATCTGGCTGATGCCCTTGCTGATTGTGACTCCAAAATCGATGAAGTTGAACTTGTCATGCAAATCCTGCGTCAGTTACCTCCCTCATATCACAGCATTGTAGATGTCATCACCAACACCAAACCCTTTCCCTCTTTTCTTGAAGCAAAAAACATGCTTCTTCTTCATGAGTCTCGTGAAGAGTCTATTGATTCCCATACAGATCCTCCTCTTACCTCTTCCGCTGCCTTGTATTCCTCTGCTCAAAATGCAAAACCAAAAAATAAAACTAATAGAGGGAAAAATAATGGGCGTTTTGCTTCCAAGGGGGGGGGGGGTAATACTAATGTTTCTGCAAGCTCTCACTCTTTTGCAGGTAATCAGGGACACTCTCAGGCGTACTTTGGGGCTTCTTCTCATGCTCCACCAGCTCAGCCAGGACTTCTTGGTGCACCTCCTGTGCACCCCCTTGGGGCAGGGGCTCCTCAGCCATCCCCGATGATGTTCAGTGCTCCTCAGACTCCCTCACCGCATACCTTTCATCCGCCGCCAGTGCCGTCATCTCCGTACCTTTACGGGCAACATCAGTCTCCACACCCAGTGCCCGTTCCGTCTCAGTACGGCCAGCCCATGCAGCAGTCCACACCTGTGCCACCGCCTCCTCCGCCTTCCTTCGGAGGCCATGCCACTCAGTACAGTCATCCTCAGTATACTGATCTCTCTTCTGTTTTTCAGGCTATGTCTGTGCAGCCACCTCAGGACAACAACTTTTACATGGACACCGGTGCATCCAGGCACATGACCTTCAATCAAGGTACAATGCACTCTCTAACTCCTTGTAATTCTAGTTTCATTCAGGTTGGTAACGGTGCTGTGGTTCCTGCTAGATATATTGGCCAATGTAAATTACCTTTTTCTCCTTGGCCTCTTATGCTGAAAAATGTCTTAGTATCTGATAAACTCATCAAAAACCTTATCTCTGTCCGTCGTTTTACAATTGACAATTCTGTATCTGTTGAATTTGATCCTTTTGGTTTTACTGTGAAGGATCTTAAAACAGGTTCGTTTCTTCAGCGTTGCGACAGTGATCACCATGATCTTTATCCAGTTCTTCCTCCTTCTCCTCAGTCTGCGGTTGCTTCGGCCAACGTTGCTGTCTCTTTTGACGTCTGGCATCGACGGCTAGGTCATCCGGGTGCTGCTGTTTTTCAGTTTCTTTTGTCTCGCAAGTTTATTGTTTGCTCTAGTCAAAACTCTTCTTTATGTCATGCTTGTCAGTTAGGAAAACATTGTCGTTTACCTTTTTCTTCATCAGCTACTAAAACTTCTCGTGTGTTTGAACTTATTCACTCTGATCTATGGACTTCTCCTGTTACTAGCTTGAGTGGATTTAAATATTATGTTCTGTTTTTGGATGATTATTCTCATTTCTTATGGGTCTTTCCTTTACGTGCAAAATCAGAGGTATTTTCTGTTTTTAAAACCTTTCGCGCCTATGTTCTAAATCAATTTAAAACGGACATTCAGCTTTTCCAATGTGACAACGGTCGTGAGTTTAACAATCAACATTTTTTGGATTTTTTCAAAACTCATGGCATCAAAATACGTTTTTCTTGTCCCTATACGTCTCAACAAAATGGAAAAGCTGAGCGCACCATCCGCACTATTAATAACACCTTACGCACATCTCTCATCCAAGCCTCTCTCCCTCCCAAATTCTGGGTTGAGGCCCTCCTTTCTGCTGTTCACACCTTCAACCTGCTTCTGTCCACCACCATTCAGTACAAGACCCCTTTTGAGGTATTGTTTGGTTTCTTTCCTACCTATTCTCATTTGCGAGTATTTGGGTGTTTGTGTTATCCCAACACTTTGCCTACTAGTGCTCACAAGCTTGCTCCTCGATCCTCTGCCTGTGTCTATCTCGGTCCCAGCACAGATCATCGAGGGTATCGTTGCTTAGACCTCATCACGCAAAAGGTCATCATCTCTCGTCATGTCAACTTTGATGAAACCCACTTTCCGTTTCCTGACTTCCAACCTCCTCCCTCCTCTGAGGACTACGACGCGTTTGATGTTGATGATTCTCTCCCTTCCCTCTCTCCTATGGTTGATACTTCCACCCCTCCGCCGGCCGCTGGTCCTTCTGCTTCCTCTCCTCAGCCCCCACCCGCTGAGTCCTCTGGCACCACCTCTTCTTCCGCTTCTTCTGCTGAGCCTTCTCAGCCTCCTGCTCCGGCTGCCACCTCCGGTCATCCGATGACTACTCGTTCGCGCACAGGCTCTCTTAAGCCAAAACAGATCTTCAATCTTTCGATCACTAGTGACATCTCTCCCATTCCTCGGTCTACTGCTCAGGCCATGTGTGACCCTCATTGGCGGGCCGCCATGGATGCTGAAATGGCAGCCATTCTTTCTAACTACACGTGGGATCTTGTTCCTAAACCCTCTGATGCTAACATTGTTGGCAATCGTTGGCTGTTTCGCCATAAGTTTGACAGCAATGGACGTCTTGAGCGTTACAAGGCCCGTCTCGTTGCTCAGGGTTTCTCTCAGCAACCCGGCCTGGACTTTGATGACACTTTCAGTCCCGTTGTCAAACCTGCCACTATTCGCACGGTTCTTAGCATCTCCATCTCTCGCAACTGGCCTATCCATCAGCTTGATGTTAAGAATGCCTTTCTTCATGGTGATCTCACTGAGACTGTTTACATGCGTCAGCCCCCTGGCTATGTAAACAACTCTTTTCCCGATCATGTCTGTCGCCTACGCAAGGCTCTTTATGGCCTTAAGCAGGCGCCCCGTGCGTGGTATCATCGTTTTGCTGTCTATCTATCCTCTTTAGGTTTTCTTAGCAGTAAGACTGACACCTCTCTTTTCACGTATCATCGCGGCTCTGATACTATCTACCTCCTTCTTTATGTCGATGACATTATTCTTACTGCCTCGTCTCCTACTCTTATTTCCATGGTTATCTCTAAGTTATCCTCTGAGTTTCCCATGTCTGATTTGGGTCCGTTATCCTTCTTCTTAGGAATAGCTGCGTCTCGTAGCAAGTCCGGACTCTTTCTTTCTCAATCTGCCTTTGCTCAGGAGATTCTAGCACGAGCTGATATGGTCTCGTGCAATCCTTGTAGCACACCAGCTGACACTCGAACAAAGCTTGCTGTTGATGGTGAGCCTGTTCCGGATCCCACCTTATATCGAAGCCTTGCTGGTGCCCTGCAGTATCTGACCTTTACTCGTCCTGATATTGCCTATGCCGTCCAACAGGTCTGTCTCTTTATGCATGACCCGCGTCTCCCGCATCTCAATGCGCTTAAACGCATCTTACTTTATTTAAAGGGTACTTTATCTCATGGTCTTCATATCAAGGCGTCAGTTGTTGATCGCTTGGTTGCCTATTCGGATGCCGACTGGGCCGGTTGTCCTAATACACGTCGGTCCACCTCAGGGTTTTGTGTCTATCTGGGTGACAATCTCGTATCTTGGTCCTCCAAACGATAGCATGTTGTTTCCCGCTCTAGTGCCGAGGCCGAGTACCGGGGGATAGCCAATGTAGTTGCTGAAACTGCTTGGTTGCGAAATCTCCTTCTCGAGTTGTGTTGTCCTCTCTCTCGTGCCACTGTTGTCTTCTGCGATAATGTCAGTGCCATGTATCTAGCATCTAACCCTGTTCAGCACCAGAGAACCAAGCATGTGGAAATAGATTTACATTTTGTTAGGGAGCGTGTTGCGATTGGTCATGTGCGTGTTTTGCATGTTCCATCCGCTTATCAGTATGCTGACATTTTTACAAAGGGTCTACCTAGTAGTTTGTTTCTAGATTTTAGAAATAGTTTGAACATTCGTTTACCTCCCGATCAAACTACGGGGGTGTGTTAAATATTGTATAGTTCAGGGACCCCTTTGTAATCTTTGTATCTATATATTGGTATCAATACATGCAAGCCTAATCACGGGTTTTCCACATATTCTCACAGAAAGAATGACAAATCTTCGAAACAAGACAGTCGATTTGGTATTGGTGAAATGGAAGCATCATCGAGGTCCAAATTTGACATGGGAAAACAAAGATCAGATGCTTGCCAAATATCCGGAGTTATTCAAGAAATGAAGATTCCGAGGACGGAATCCTCAAAAGGAGGAGGTAATTGTAACATCCACATTCGAAAATACGTTTCAATTGTCTTCATTACGCGTGTTTATGGGACCAAAACATGATGTACTATATGTTTGATAGGATAAAGTTAAATTTAAGTGTTAATCGTCACCTAAAACGTTATAAACCGAAAGTTTGAGGTCTAAAATCGATTCTCTTCAGGAGACTTTTTCTAGAATATTTCTATATTAGGTTGTAGATTATCTCGCTACGAGCGCGTGAGCGAAAACCGCGTCAAAAACGGAGGTTCGAGCGAAAAGTTATGCTAGTTTTAGTGTTTAGTGGTCAAATTGGGTTTCAAAACGGGTCAAACCCGACCCAGCTTAGTATAAGACGTGATTAACACCATTTCAGCCCCATTTTCACTCCATATTTCACCCAAAATCATCTTTGTGTTCTAAGGTTTGATGATACCTTCATTGGTGGTGAATTAGAGCCAAATCAAAGGGTTTTTACAAGATTTGTTCATCAAATCACTTCTACACCAAAGGTAACAACTCTATCCTATTTATCACTTTTGATTTGGGTCATTTTGATAAGAAATCAATCACCTAGGGTTAGGGTTTTGTGAAATTATGGTTAGATTAGCTAGATGATCATATAATCTAACCCATGCAAAGGTTAGATGATGATTTAAGTCAAGAAATTGTTAAGGTTTTGAAATAATCTATTTCATAAGGTATGTTTTAAGGGTTTTATTAATGTTCTTGACCATGCATGTGGAAAGTGAACTAAGTTTATGTCATATAATCATGTTAATGTATTAGTTTTGGGGTTGGATTGGTGATTATGCTCATTTTATGGAATTTAGAAGGAAAAATGCTAAGTTTTGACAGCAAAAGATCTTAAAGAGCTGCTGTTTTGTAAAATTCATATAAAATCAACCGTAGCTCGGATTGCTACGTGGTTAGATGTTCTGGAAAGCTAAGACATTGAACTACAACTTTTGTTTGGAAGTCGAAATGAAATTAAGGATATAGATGGGTCGAAACAGTCTCGCAAAGCTGCCCAAAAACAGGGGAATGAGCTGTCATATATATAGGATTAGATCTATTTTTAGTGTACTTCGGTTAAGCTATCGATACCGGTTTCTTACGAGATTTTTAATGGTCATTACAGGGGTTACTTAAGCGTGTTTGGGCCTTCCGGTGGGGTCGGTTGGAGGACCTATACCCTTGTTCGGTTTGGAGCCTATCTTGGTTTTGTTTGCATTATTGCTACCACTGTGAGTTTATGGGACAACTTTAACTACTATGTGTTTTACATGTGCTTAATCTATTCAAGTTCTTTCTTTTGCTCATTCTTAACATGCTTGTTAGCTTCCTTTACTTGACATATACATTGATAATTGTACTCCCTTCCATACGTGTTACCCAGTGTTACGATTTGGTTCACGTGGGGAGACACGCGTAGGCCCATGCCGTCCGGGATAGCTCGGGCATGGAGCGTGTTTGGGTGAAATTTTATCATCGAACGATCGAACGATTAAAATCGTAAGATATCTTCCAGGATGATATTCCTGTATTAAGATAAGGTCCTGAAGTAAAGATATAACTACCATCAAACAGAGATAAGTGGTCATCGAAGATAATCGTACGATATCATCATATGATCCTACGATTAACCTAACGATATACATGTTTGAGTTTATTCTTATTGCAGGCATGCTCATCTAAGATAAGCTCGAAGCATAGTCATCGCCTATCAAGCCCGATATGACCGTTTGAACCAGATATGCTCACCATTAAAGAGCCCGGACGTTACGATCGTGAAACACTCTTCAGTTATAGCCGTTGCATTTATTGCTCAATTATGATCAAACGGTTACAAATTCAACAACTATAAAAAGAGACTCAAGACTGCACACAAGGGACAACTAATTCAAAAAGGAGATATAGCAATTACAATATTATTCTCTGTATTTACATTCGATAGCATTCATTTCCTTATTGTAATCGTACGATATAACTGTAACATCGAGGATATCACCCCTTATTGGTGATCAATAGTGCAACGTCGACTATCCTATTTAGTCGGCCGCAGGTTTTTTCCTCGATTCAGAGGTTTTTCCTGCGTCATCAATCTTTTTGTCTATTTATTCTCATTTATCGTACGTTTTATCGAACAAGAGTTCTTTCTTTTGACGATTTTGCCTCACGACATCTTACGATAATACTTAAGTAAATTTTTACACAAACAGTTTGGCGCCCACCGCGGGACCCGTTTTGAGAAAATCTTGTTCGATAAGGCGTCAGCTTACTAACCTATTTCTCCGAGCTTCTTTGTGAATTGAGTGCAGGAACATGGCAAGCAGTTCTCAAACAACCTTGCAGCAACAATTGGCAGCAGCACAAGAACAAATCCAATGGTTGAATGAGCAGAATTTACAAATGAATGGCGAACTGTCTAGATTGAGAGCATCGAATCCGCAAACTTCTCACATCCCAGTTTCCATTCATCAACAAAGGCCATTCTTTCCTCAAAATCCACCCCCTGTTTCTCAACCTCCATTTGTCCAACCACAAATGTCACAATCTTTCATTCCACCTCAAATATCGCAAGTTAACTTGCCACCACCACCGCAAATATCGCAAGTTAGCTTACCACCGCCACCTCCAGTCAACAATTCACGTCCTATCTTCCCTCCGTTACCATCAGGTCCTTACCCAGGAGCAACCACGTTTACTTACAACCAACCTCAAACAGGGCCTCGTCCCTTTATACCTATTCCAGAACCTATATCGCACGTTCCCACCGCAGCTACCCCCATAACTCATATTTCGAACTTATCGAACGTTTCAGGAACCTCTGGTAATCCACCGCCCAATGATATCGTGGATATTCGACTAAAAATGCTAGAAGAACAAAATAAAGCAATGCTCGCATTGTTAACCAAACTTCCTGGAGCTGCTGTACCCATCGAAGTTGAACCTAAAACTGGATTCCAAGCCTCACCCTATATCGATGAGATTGCTCTCGTTGATATTCCCAAAAAATATAACATCCCAGCTTTCACACCAAAATACTCTGGAATCTCCGATCCTGTGGAACACATCGCACAATACAAGCAGCTAGTGTGGACAGTTCCTATTCCAACCCAGTTTCAAGAAATATGTATGTGCAAGGGCTTTGGATCAACACTTACCGGAGCTGCGTTGCAGTGGTTAATCAATTTGAAACCCAAGAGCATTGCATCGTGGTCTGAGTTAGTAAACCAGTTTACTCGACAGTTTGCAAGCAGTCGCAAGATGGAGAAACAAACAAGCGATCTCTACTATGTCGTGCAAAAAACAGGTGAAACCATTCGTGAATATTTTAACAGGTTCAATGCAGAGATGATCGAAGTTAAGAACTGCGATGTGCGGACGGCGATCGAAGCATACAAACGTGGATTAGATACATCCTCGGAGTTATATACAGATTTAACGAAGTATCCACCAGAAAACTTCGATGATGTACGAGCTCGTACGTTGGCACACATGAGGATCGAAGATGATGCCCTTTTCCGGCGTAAACACTCGAACGATAAGAAAAATCTTGGAGCGCAGAAACATGATTTCAAACCTAAACGAGTAAACAAGATTGATAATTCTCGACGCGATCAGAATAAACGTTCGAACCAAGGTAAAGGTAAAGTAAGATATCCAGATTTGTCAACTTACCATTTTGCAGGTACAACGAAAGACTTAGTGGATTCTCTACGGAACTTGGAAGTCAACGTACGATGGCCCAAAAAACCAGAGAGTCCTAGCAAGGACAGAGACCAAACAAAATGGTGCGACTTCCACAGCGACCACGGACACAATACAGATGATTGTATCAGCTTGAAGAAGGAGATCGCATACCTCAAATCGAACGGACATCTTAAAAACCTTCTAGGTGATGATTCGAAAAGACCGACGTCACCCGTTCCAACGAAGGTTGTAAACTGCATTATAGGAGGATCAGAAGTGTGTGGCCTTACCTATTCTGCAGCAAAAAGGCACGCACGAGAAGGACCTGAAGGACATCCCATCCCAAATGAATCCAGGACTGCGGAAGACAAGGAGATCGATGCTACGAAGATATCGTTCGATATCGAAGATATGTCAGACACTCATCAGAAACACCATGATGCACTGGTTATTCAGTTGACAATTGGTAACTGTCTAACCAAGAGAGTATTAATCGACGGAGGCAGCTCAGCCAACGTGATATTCGCAGAAACACTCAAGATCATGGGTATTGATCGTTCCAACATCGTACGACAAACAACAACGCTAATTGGATTCAACGGAGATGCCACTAGTACTCTTGGAGAAATCATACTACCAGTCTTCGCTAAAGGCATAAACAAGCAAACAAAGTTCAACGTCATCGATTGTCCTTCCGCTTACAATGCCATACTTGGAAGACCTTGGATTCACGATATGAAGGCTGTACCATCGACGTATCATCAGAAGATCAAGTTCCCATCTCCCTGGGGCGTGCAGGAGATAGTCAGCGAAAAGAAAATCGCAAGGGAGTGCTACAAGATTACGATGAAGGCCAAACCGCACGATATCTAGCAATTACAGAGCCAGGATGGAGTACGATCGTACGATGATCTTCAATTAGAAGAAGTCGTGTTGGATCACAAACATCCTGATCGCAAGGTCTTCGTAGGTGCAACTCTAACCCCCGATATAAAAAATAGTATAATTTCTTTTTTGCAGGAACACTCGGATTGTTTTGCGTGGTCACACGAGGATATGGTAGGGATAGATCCTAACATCATATCGCACAAGTTGAACGTGGATCCTACGTTTAAACCCGTTAAGCAAAAAAGACGCAAGTTTGCACCAGAACGCAACAAGGTCATCAACGAGGAGGTAGAAAACCTACTCAAAACAGGAAAAATTCGAGAAGTAAAGTATCCAGATTGGCTCGCCAACGTGGTGGTAGTACAAAAGAAGAATGGAAAGTGGCGAGTATGCATCGACTTTACAGACCTAAACAAAGCTTGTCCAAAAGATCCCTTTCCTTTGCCACATATTGATGCGATGGTCGATGCAACTGCGGGGCACGAGCTACTAACGTTCATGGATGCTTATTCCGGATATAACCAGATCCTAATGCACAAAGATGATCAAGAGAAGACTGCGTTTATGACTGATAAGGGCATATACTGTTAAAAAGTAATGCCATTTGGGCTCAAGAATGCTGGATCAACGTACCAAAGGCTCGTAAACAGGATGTTCAAAGATCACCTCGGACGTACGATGGAAGTATATATCGACGATATGCTCGTAAAATCGGAACGATCACAAGATCATATCCAGCATCTGAAGCAATCGTTCGATATATTACGAGAATACAAGATGAAACTCAACCCAACCAAGTGCTCTTTCGGAGTGCGTGCGGGAAAGTTTCTTGGATACATGGTTACACGACGAGGAATCGAGGCAAGTCCAGAACAGATCAAAGCAATCCTGGAAATTCAATCACCAAGGAATGTAAAAGAGGTACAAAAGTTGACCGGACGAGTAGCGGCCCTGAACAGGTTCATCTCACGATCATCCGATAAGTGTCACTTGTTCTACAACGTGCTTCGAAAGAACAAAGGCTTCGATTGGACAGAAGCACACGAGGAAGCACTACAAAGCTTAAAGAAATATATGTCCAATCCTCCACTGTTGACGAAACCAATTGAAGGTGAGAGCTTGCAATTGTACCTCGCTGTAAGTAACAACGCTGTCAGCGCAGTGCTCGTACGAGAAGGTGACCAACATCAGCAACCTATATATTATATAAGTAAGTCTTTCTTCGATGCTGAAACAAGGTACACGTCTATGGAAAAGCTTTTACTTGGCCTCGTAACTGCAGCAAAAAAGTTAAGGCATTATTTCGAATCGCATCATATAATCGTTGTTACTAACTATCCTCTTAAGATCGTACTTCGTAAGCCTGAACTTACAGGACGATTAGCAAAGTGGAGTATTTATCTTAGCAGCTTCGATCTAACGTATCAACCAAGAACAGCGATAAAATCTCAGGCGTTAGCAGATTTCGTAGCTGAATTCAGTCCTGGGATCGAAGAACCATCGTACGATGAAATCAGTAATGTGATGATTCATGACAACGAACCATGGACCATGCATGTTGACGGAGCTTCTAACGCACGAGGATCAGGATTGGGAGTAGTCCTGAAATCATCACATGGGGGCAATATGGTGTATTCGGTACGATGTGAGTTCAAAACCACCAACAACGAAGCAGAGTATGAAGCCTTGATTGCTGGATTGGATATGGCATATAACTTGGGAGCACGATGGCTACACGTACGAAGCGATTCACTACTAGTAGTGAACCAAATCAATGGCGAATTTCAAGCAAAAGATTCAAAGATGATATCGTACCTCAAGATCGCAAAAGATAAGATCGCACGATTCGATAAGTTCTCGATAGAGCAAATCCCAAGAGATCTGAATATGCAAGCCGATGCCTTGGCTAACTTGGGATCCGCATTCAATGAACCAGCTTTAGAAAGTGTTCCGATAATACATCTTATGTCACCAACAATCGAAGAAGCTCAAGTGGTCGAAGAAAACCACGATTGGTCGAATGATATATGGAACTATCTCAAAAACGACCAGCTCCCTGAAGACAAATTAGAAGCCCGAAAAGTCAGACTTAAAAGCTCTCGATACACGATCTTCGATGATCAGCTGTATCGAAGGTCCACAACGGGTCTAATCTTACGATGCGTGGTGAATAAGCAACAAATCGATCGAATCCTTCAAGAGATGCATGATGGAGAATGTGGAAACCATTCTGGGGGCAGAAGTCTTGCTAACAGAATCTCGAGACAAGGATATTATTGGCCTACTCTTCGAGAGGACTCGATAAGGTATGTTCAAAGGTGCGATGCTTGTCAAAGACACTCAGGTACGTCACATCTACCTTCTGAACCCCTACACTCTGTCTTAATCCCATGGCCATTCATGCGATGGGGGATGGACATCGTAGGAAAATTACCACCTACTCCAGGTCAAAAAGTATTTTTACTTGTTCTTACCGATTATTTCTCTAAATGGATTGAAGCCGCAGCCTTCTCACAGGTTAGGGATAAGGAAGTTATCTCCTTTATCCAAACTAACATTATTTACAGGTTTGGAGTACCATCAGAAATAACGTGCGATAATGGGTCCCAATTTATAAGTGAGAGAACTCGAAAGTTCTGCGATGAACGCGGGATAAAACTCATTACATCGACCCCAAGATATCCACAATCCAACGGCTTGGCCGAATCCAGCAACAAGACCATTATTAATTCTATTCGAAAGAGGTTGAAAGCTGCAAAGGGTCGATGGGTCGAAGAGTTACCATCTGTTTTATGGGCAAATCGCACGACACCTAGAACTGCAACTGGGCAAACTCCTTTTTCCCTGGTATATGGATGTGAAGCAGTCCTTCCAATCGAATCACAAGTTCCTGTTGCTCGACATCGTACGATTGAACAAAACTCGATAGACTTGTGTTACGATATTGATGCTTTGGAAGAACTAAGAGAGAAAGCCTTTCAAAAAATGGCATCGCAGAAAGCCATGGTTGAACGCTACTTCAATAAAAAGGTAAAAGTCAAGGTATTTCAACTTGGGGATCATGTCCTGCGACGTGTCTTTCCGAATACACAAGAATCGAACGCTGGAAAACTTTCCATCAAATGGGAAGGACCTTACATCATTACCAAGATCGTGGGGAAAGGTGCCTATAAGATTTCAACCATCGAGGGTAATGAAATCCCCCGTAGTTGGAATGCAACTCATCTGAAAAGGTACTACTTCTAAAACCCTTTTTATTTTACTATTATTTCATCAAACGATTACTGACTTAGGCATCGGAGCGCCGTTGGTCAATCCAACGGCCACCCCTTAGCCAATTTTACTCGCAGGTAACGCACGATTATCGCAAGACATCGCACGATTATCGCATGATATCGCACGACTACCGCAGACATCGCACGATCTATGGCAAACATCGCCCGATAAAACAACATGCTCAAATCGCATAGAACTTAAAAGATGCATCAATCGCAAGAGCGCAAGTCAAAACGCCAGACGCATGATTAACAGAAACGTTTCTAAAAAATTTCTAAGTGCCTTAAACTCACGATAAACATCGCAAGTCAAAACGCACGATTAATTAAGGCCTTAAACACTAAATCAGCTAAAACGCACGATTATCAATTTACTAAAAGTACTTAGAACAAAAATAACAAGTACTGAAACATCGCACGATTGCAAAAAATAGCTAATTTCATTAAAAAAGTACTTGAAAGTACTACGATTACATCAAAAGGAATTTAATTTTCAGGATTGGCTTCTACGCCAGTATCCTCTCCTACACTAACTTCTACGATAGGGGGAGGAACGTCTTCAACAGCCTTATTCACGATGACGGATCCAGAGGCGTCTTCATTCTTATCCTCCTCCTCGATCATCGTGACTTCGGCCTCTTTGCTCTTTTCAGCACCTTCCTCCTCTTCATCAGCATCCTTGGCGTCGTCAGCATCCAAGAGCTCATCGGATCCCATCGCATCGCGGAAGGCTCCCAACTCACCTTTAGCAGCTTCGATGGTGTACGTGCCACCAATGAATTGGCGTATTACGGCTGCACGGGCCACCATCCTGGATAACACCATCTCATCTTTGAGATCCTGGATCTCAGAGGATGAAGCCTTCTCTCGATCTGCCATCTCCGTGCGCATCGCAGCAAGTTCCTCCTCCAACTTGGCAATACGATTGTTGGCCGCTGTAAGCCTTGCACGTTGATCCGATCGAACGTGCTCAGCTTCATCCAACTTAGCTATCAGATCATCAGCCTCAACCTTTTTGGCCTCCAGATCAGCAGCCATCTTAGATGCCTTCTCCCTAGCCTTCTTCGCCTCGTTCACAGCAGCCCTTTCACTGGACATCTTCGCCTTCATGTCCCTCTGAACGGTCTCCAACCTTTGATGAAGACCAAGACACGCCTGGAAAGCCTGCATAACACAAAATGATTAGAACACGTAATAATATAATCGTAAGATACAAACATCGTACGATAGCTTACCATGAAGGAGTACCCAACCGCACCAGCATCCAGCTCGCCAATCCGACGAGTGTCCATATGAGCTTTCTGCGATGGAAGCAGGTACTGTTCGATGGCAGGGAAGAGATCATCCTGGTTGATGACATCGCCATCCAGAAAGTTTGAGGGTAAAGAAATGTGAATCGATGACTCACCTTCCTTCCCCTTTGGAGGCTTGACCGAAGCTCTTTTCTCCTTTGGCATCGTAGGAGACATCGAAGGAGGAGGAGCAGTATGAATCGGGGTCGCATCGACCACATCATCCGCCTGTCGTACGGCTTCCTTTGATGCAATCGAAGCACCCGAAGAAGACCTTGTCTTCTTAGGCTGTGGCTCCATGCCACTTATCCCCTTCTTCTTCTCCAGAGCCCTCTTGGCCGCCGCTAAGTTGGCCAACTTCTTAGCAGGTTTCTTTTGGCCTGAAATAAGCAAGAAAAACATGCGTTAGTATCGTACGATAAAGTCAAGAAAACGTAAGATAAGAGGAAGAAATTATCGTACGATTTACCTTCCATCTCTTCTTCTTCTTCTTCTCCTTCACTTAGCACTTGAACTTCGAGCTCTTCGTCGCTATCCTCCCTTGGGCTTTTTCCCTTCGATCTGGCGTACGATCTTTCTTGAACACCGTACTCCAAGAAGCGATTAACAGCCTCGGTGGATTCCTCGAAAACAAATTCGATCTCCGTAAAAAGAAACGCACGATGAGAAATTATACGATAAAATTAAAATTAAATACATAAGACGACCTATACCTAGTGAGTTCCATTCTGGGGCTACCCATCCACCTTCCTCCAAGACCGATGAGGATCGTACGAACGCATATCGAGCCTTCCACCCTCGATCAAACGCCTGAGTACCATGTACTAACATGGCATCACCCCTACCCTTGGGATAAATCCCATACCTATCGTAATCAGAGGGTTTAACGGTGTACGCCGAAAGAAGATCATCGACGGTGAAAGGGTCTCTACCCCAATTTTCCGTTACACGTTCGATAACACTCACGACCCTCCAGAATTGGGGCATGAGCTGTCCAGGGGAAAGGCTAAAACGTGTCATGAAGGCACGAGATAGAGGACTGTAAGGCCAAGTGAATCCTATCTTAAATGGGTATTCGAACAAGGCAAAGAAACCTGCCGGAGCGTCGGCGGGTCTAACCTCACCGGGTGATTTGATTACACAGCCTCCTTAGGCATCCTAGCAAGTTTCCTAAGGTGGATTAGGTCGATTTCTCCCTGGATTGTGCTCCTAACCTCCATGATTTCCCTAAAACAAAGTCGATCTAGACTTCTATGCAACCTATCGAAACGCAATAAATCGAAGTTTCTAGGGTTCTTATCAGCCTTAATTTTCAAACGCATGAACTGAAATTGAAACTAGGGAAGAAAGATACCTTATAGGCGAATTAGATCTAAATCTTCTTAAAGATTAGAAGGATTCGGTTTGAGTTGAATTTGAATTCGAAAATCGGAAAAGATTTGGAGATAATTATGGAAGAAATCTTATCTTTATATGAAATTAAACTCCTTCCCAAGAAATTGAGGTCGAATCGAACATCGACACCTGTCCCTTATAACCGTTGCATTGACAGCTTGCACTTAACCAGGTTATGACGCCGTTAACGTGAAAAACGGTTCAGATTCGATAGATTAATCATGATAAAATCGATGTGCTAACAATTTAATTTTGCAGATGTAAGATTCAGAAAATCAATAACTTATTTTTCTAAATCTTGGGGGCAAACTGTTTGGGTGAAATTTTATCATCGAACGATCGAACGATTAAAATCGTAAGATATCTTCCAGGATGATATTCCTGTATTAAGATAAGGTCCTGAAGTAAAGATATAACTACCATCAAACAGAGATAAGTGGTCATCGAAGATAATCGTACGATATCATCATATGATCCTACGATTAACCTAACGATATACATGTTTGAGTTTATTCTTATTGCAGGCATGCTCATCTAAGATAAGCTCGAAGCATAGTCATCGCCTATCAAGCCCGATATGACCGTTTGAACCAGATATGCTCACCATTAAAGAGCCCGGACGTTACGATCGTGAAACACTCTTCAGTTATAGCCGTTGCATTTATTGCTCAATTATGATCAAACGGTAACAAATTCAACAACTATAAAAAGAGACTCAAGACTGCACACAAGGGACAACTAATTCAAAAAGGAGATATAGCAATTACAATATTATTCTCTGTATTTACATTCGATAGCATTCATTTCCTTATTGTAATCGTACGATATAACTGTAACATCGAGGATATCACCCCTTATTGGTGATCAATAGTGCAACGTCGACTATCCTATTTAGTCGGCCGCAGGTTTTTTCCTCGATTCAGAGGTTTTTCCTGCGTCATCAATCTTTTTGTCTATTTATTCTCATTTATCGTACGTTTTATCGAACAAGAGTTCTTTCTTTTGACGATTTTGCCTCACGACATCTTACGATAATACTTAAGTAAATTTTTACACAAACAGAGCGCATTGTTTGGCCGTGGACATGGTGCCAGTCATTTTAGCTCACCGTCCAGGATAGCTCGGGTGAGAGGTCCTTACATCATCCGGGATGGTTCGGGTGAAGGACATTATTCGTATTGTGTATTTGCCACGTCCGGGATAGCTCGGTGGCGATATGGTTCCCTTATTGACCTCGTTGTGATTTGTTTATCATATCTATATGTTTATTACTTGGTGAAATATCCTTTCGTGTATCGTTTGTGCTTATAAATATGTTTGATTGGATTATTTGTCTTCTTGAACTTAACTGAAATACTATACATGATTACATATGTTTACCCATAGTTGTTGGTTGTTTCCCATATCCTCACTAAGCATTTTGTGCTTACCGTTTAGTTGTTCTCATTTTCAGGCCAAGGTGTAAAAGATAAGGACAAGCTCGTGTAGTTGGTGTGATCGGATAAAAAGCTTCTTTTGGTATATAGCAGCTAGCAGTTTAGTTATTATATATATATATATAATATATTGGGATTGTACCTAAGTAGTTTATATCTTTTGTATTGTAAGGGTAAGCAGGTAGATAAAGGGTAGTTAAGTCCCGTTTTGTAATGACGTTATGCTTCCGTGATGTTGTAGTGTCGGATTGTTCGTTTTGGGACTTTTCGAACATAGATCTTGTAACTCTTGTATCCCGTTTATTTTTGCAAAGGTTTAGAATGTTGATTATTGTATAATCTTTGTCGTCAAGGCTGTGGTGTTACAAGATGGGCTTTGAATTTGAACGGTTTTCGAAAGATAAAAGCCTACGGAGTAGTGTGAGTGCACCGTTGGTAACCGTCCTGTGAATATATGACACGTCGTCTTGATGACGTACGATAGACGACGTGCGCCTCAAAAATCTGAAACGCGCGTGGAGTAAAACGTAACCCTTATCCATTTAAAACCGCAACGTATCAATTCAAGCGAACATATATATAGAAGAAATGCTTCAGAGACCTAAGGGATTATAAAGTCTCTGTGAACTATACGCGGGATTGACTTGCACCTTTTATACCTAAAACTTTGAAAATCCGCAGAGAGGTGATAAATCAAAAAGTATAAATACCTCAGAGCTTCTGAAAGAGGTAACAGAAGTTCTGTGATACATGGTACTGTAATGACATGAAATAAGTTTTCACTTCTGTGGTTTTGATATTTTAAACAGAGATAAACTCCCCCTAGAAAAGTGCTACTTCAAGAGAATCTCGAAAGAATCTGCATAAAAAGACTTAAGACCAAGATCAAAGCAATATAAACCAAAAACAAAAATAAACAAATCAACAAAATAAAAAGCAAAACAAAACCTATATACAGATTAAGCGAACATCTAGGGAGATCAGGGTAAAGGACCAGTCATGCCAATCTTTTCAATTAGAAAGGTGAATCTTTTCTCATCAAGAGCTTTAGTAAAAAGATCAGCCAACTAAAGTTATGAGTTTACAAAGTACATCTCAACATTACCTTCCTCAACTTGATGTTTAAGAAAATGATACCTGATGTCAATATGTTTCGTCTTCGAGTGTTGGACAAGATTTTCTGAGATAGCAATTCCACTTTTGTTGTCACAGAGGATAGAGATTTTATTGAAAGTATATCCATAATCGCGAAGCTGAGTTTGCATCCACAGAGTTTGAGAACAGCAACTAGCAGCAGCCACATATTCAGCTTCTGCAGTGGACGTGGATACACAGTTCTGCTTCTTAGATGACCAACTTACTAACTTGCCACCTAGAAAATGACAACTTCCAGAAGTGCTTTTTCTATCCACATGACATCCTCTATAATCTGAATCAGTGTAAGCTAGAAGATCAAAGCCTGAGTGTAAAGGATACCACAATCCAAGGCTAGGTGTCTTCTTTAAGTATCTTAGAATCCTTTTGACAACATGCATATGTGATTCCTTTGGATCAGATTGATACCTGGCACACACACAAGTAGAAAACATAATGTCAGGTCTACTGGCAGTAAGATATAAAAGTGAACCAATCATGCCTCTGTAGAGTTTGGATTCAACAGAAGTGCCATTGATATCTTTGTGAAGCTTTTGGCTAGTAGCCATGGGAGTTCTCATAGGTGAAGCTTCTGATAGCTTGTATTTCATTAAAACATCTTGAACATATTTGGCTTGATTGATGAAGATTCCTTTTGAAGATTGCTTGACTTGAAGCCCAAGGAAGAAAGTCAATTCTCCCATCATACTTATCTCAAACTCTTTCTCCATTAGTGACTCAAATTCTTTGCACAGAGAAATATCAGTTGAACCAAAGATAATATCATCAACATATATTTGAACAAGCAATATATCATTTTGAGTATTTTTATAGAAGAGAGTGATGTCAAATGTACTTTTGTGGAATTGATTTGAAAGGAGAAAGTTAGACAATCTTTCATACCAAGCTCTGGGCTTGTTTGAGACCATACAGTGCTTTATCCAAGAAATAGACATGATTTGGATATTTCTCACTGTGAAAACCTGGAGGTTGCTTGACATACACTTCTTCTTTCAAAATGCAGATTTGACATCCATTTGGTAAACCTTGAATCCTCTGTGAGCTGCATAAGCTAAAAAGATTCTGATTGTTTCTAGTCTAGCTACAGGTGCAAAGGTTTCTTCATAATCAATGCCTTCTTCTTGACAGTATCCTTGAGCAACTAACCTTGTTTTTTTTCGAACCACTACCCCATTTTCATCCCTCTTGTTTCTAAAAACCCATTTGGTGCCAATTGCACTTTTGCTTGCTGGTAGAGAAGTGAGTGTCCACACTTTGTTTCTCTCAAACTGAAGAAGTTCATCTTGCATGGCTTCTACCCAGAATGGATCTGTTAAAGCATCAGTAACCTTTTTGGGTTCATTCTTGCTCACAAAACATGTAAAGAGACAACAATTGAGGTTTGCCCTTGTTCTGACACCTTCTGAAGGATCTCCTATGATTTGGGTTTGAGGATGATCAAGTCCATCGAGCAGCATGTGGTAGGTTAATATTGGAAGATATTTCTTGGAAAACTTTAGAGTGATTCTCAGGAGAAGTTTTAGGATTAGGTAAGTTTGGTGGTATGTGGTCTACAGGAAGGGGAACAGAATGTACAAGGGAAGGAGTTTGCTCAGGAAGCTCTGGGGGTAAAGATGGTGAAATAGGACATGGATTAAGGATTGGAGATGGTTGGGCTTCAGAAATAGAATTTTTGTTTTCAGAGTGTACAAAAGTTCTGTTAAGATTTGCAGAAGTTCTGTCTGGGTTTGTAGAAGTTCTGTCAATGTTTACAGAATTTCTGTCAGATCCTCCAGAACCTCTGTCAGAATCATCGAAGTCTTCATACCATACTTGAAACAAATTTTTAAGATCTTCTGTGATGGTTGCATTTGAAGATGCTTCTGCTTGTTTCTTAAGTTCCTCGATGAACTTATCCTGTATTACCTGAAAAGAGTCATCAAACTTTCCATTAGTACTCACAACTACTAACTTGGTTCCGGGAACATAGACTCTATAAGCAACAGTGTCCCATGCATAACCAATAAAGATAGCAGAATCTCCTTTTGGATCAAACTTTCCAATGGGTTCTCTATCATTTAAGACATAGCATTTACAACCAAACACGTGGAAAAACTTTATATTAGGACGCTTGTTGTATAGAAGCTGATATGGAGTTTTCTCAAATCTCTTAACCACTAAAGATCTGTTCTGAGTGTAACAAGCAGTTGACACAGCTTCTGCCCAGAAGGTAAGTGGTAAACCAGAAGCATTCAACATTGTTCTTGCGGCTTCTATAAGAGTTCGGTTCTTTCTTTCTACCACACCATTCTGTTGAGGTGTCCTTGGAGCTGAGAAATTATGAGTTATTCCAATAGAAGTCAGGTAGTCCTCAATGGTAGAATTTTTGAATTCGGTACCATTATCACTTCTGATAACATTTCTCTTTTTCGGCTCTGGAAAACTTAGGTTTTGTGAGTTCAACAACCGTAGAGTTTGTATCACTTGATTAAGTGTACTCAGAAAATGTGACCAACTCAGAATCTAGTGCAGGATCTGTCAATGAATTTGTGTCAACATCTGAAAAAAAATTTACAGTTTCATCTTCACAGAGACACTCAACATTTTCAAAGTATACTGATTTCTCAGATACATCTTTCAAATGTCTTGGAATAAATTCAGGTGCACAAGATGACAATTCATTTTCAAGTGGTTTCACTATGAATTGGAAATCACAATCTTCTTAAGTAGAAGGGTTACCAAACTTAAAATTCCCAACTGATTTTGAGTTACAAATTTCTTAGGAAATGACTCACTCTTTTCAGAGGGTGAAAAGGAATCAATATAATCTTCAAAAGCAACATTTGTAAAAATTAAGGGAGTTTTTGTTTCTGGTTTGTTCAAAACTTTTCTTCTTTTGAATATTGATTTTGAATCAGGAACATGACTTCTGATGTTCTGTGCAGATCTAAAGATAGTCTGCAGAGACCTCTTTGAATTGTCAGAGGGCTTATTGTCATATTCTGAAAAACCTAAACCTCTTCTTCCCATATTGACTCTAAGTTTCTTAAAGACATTTTGTGCATCTTGAAATTTCCTGATTTGAGTTCTCTGTCAAAGAGATCTCTGTGCAAAAATTCTCTTTCAGTTTGGAAAAATTCTTTGACATATAAAGCATTATTCTCTCGTTCTTTAGTCTTTTAATCTCATCATCCTTAGCCTTAAGAGTTTTCTCAAAAGTGATTGCCTTGTCTTTTTAAACTTTTGTAGAGTTCAATTCTGTTTGCTTCAGCTTGTTCATACATGTTGAAAAATCTAGTTCTTTCTTCTGTCAAAATGTTCATTTCATTTTCACACATAGACAACTTTTCTTTGAGACAATTGAACTCTTCTTGATGTGAGTCAATGTTTTCAACAATCTCAGAGTAAAGTTCTTCTAGTTCAGAAGATACCTCAGGGTTTTTGCTGTTGACAGAATCAGAGTCACTTTTTTCCATTCCACAGAATTCATTTTCATCCTCTGAATCTTCAAATGCCACCAATCCCTTCTGTGGTTCATCTTCTTCTTAAGATTCATCTATTACCAACTCACTAGTCTGAGCAAGAAGCACCTTCTTGTTATAGAAGTCAGCCTTTCTTTTGAAATAAGCAGAGTCTTGCTATGGCTTTTGAGTGATCCTCTGTGGTGTTGGCTTTTGAGGAGTCATTTGTCCTATCACCCAGAATTCTAAAGCATAGTGACCTGGTTTGCCGCATCTAAAGCATCCTTCAATGTTTCTCTGTGGTTCTTCTTTTGACTCATCATTTCTTGGATCATTCTTTCTCTCAAAATCTCTTCTCTCAAAACTTCCTCTATCGTATCCCTTCTTTTCATCATCCCGTTTTCGCTCAGAACCTTTTGATCTGCCAAAAGCTCCTCTGCGAATATCTCTGGTGAAAGAGACCAGAGTCTTCATCATTTCTTTCATGGATATCTCTTCTTCTGAGCTTGATTCGTCATCATCATCTGATTCCATCACCAGTGCTTTCTTCTTCTTCTTCTTCTCTTCTATCTTCTTCCTTTCTCCCTTTCCTTTCTGATCTTCTGCAACCAAGGCTAGAGGTCCTCCAAAACTACTCTTAAGTTGTAAGACTTGAGGTTCTAGACTAGCCAGTGTTCCAAAGAGTTCTGCTAGAGACATAAATTCCAGATCTAAATTTGTTCTCATTGACATGGTAACATTCAACCACTCAGTGCCTAAACCTTTTAGAAACAACAGATTGTTATCTTCATCTGTTTTGATCACTCCTGACTTCTTACACTTACTAATCAGCACATTCAACCTAGAGTATGTATCCCTAAGGCTTTCTCCTTCTACAGCCTTAAACTCATGGTATTAATTAATACACATGGTTCTGTTGTTCTTAAAAGATGCAACACCACCTTCTAGTTGTCTCAATAGCTCACTCCACAATTCCTTAGAAGTATCACAATGATCTAGTGACATGAAGATATCATTTCGGAGTGCCATGATTAGCAACCTTTTGCATTTTGGAGCTAAACTTGCCAATTCTTTCTCCTCATCATCCCAATTTGCTTAAAGTTTGGGTTGATAGAATTCTGGTAATTATCAGGGGTAGTTGCAGTAGCCGGGACACGTGGAATTAGTGTAACAGGCACATTTGGGGGATTTTGTAGGAACTCAGATATCCTGGGATGAATTCCTTCCAGGAAGTTAATCATTCGAATTTTCCATTGCTGGAATTCATCTCGAACAAGGGTTGGGGGTTTAGATTGGGAATCAATACTCATGAAACTAGTGTTTGTCAAATTTTCCATGGAGAAAATAGAAATAATCGATGAAGAAGAAAAAAAAGTGATGAACAGGATTCAAAGAGATTCAATCACAATCAGGAATCAATTGAAATGGAATTTAATCCTGCTCTGATACCACTTGTTGGTCCAGATGATTGGATTGAATTGAATTTAGATTAAACAACTATAGCTTAAAGAGTGAAATGCAGCAGAATAATCAGAAATAAGCTATAGATGAATTCAAATTAATACGAAATGCTCGGTGTATATAGAACGTCTTACTTGACGATTGATAATGACGTGAATTAAAAGATAAACTACTTGAAGATTCAATGGAACAGTAATCTTATATAAATAAAACTTGATGAACAGTGATTACACACTCAAGATACGCACACGGTACAAAAAGGTACTAACGGCTATTTATACATAAAGGAGATGACCTAACAAACCCACTACGATTTGGACACGTGTTACAATCCTGATCGTAGATATTAAGTCGGTTGAGGTAGTCACGTGAGTAGCACGAGGTAAAATAACCGTTTCTACAGAAGTTGTCTTTACATAGGCATAAACTGTCAGATCTTCTGTCAAGCTTATCAGAGGTTCTGTGAACTCTTACAGAGATTCTGCTGAACTTGTCTTCATCCGATAGAGCCTCTGTCATGACTCGCAGAAGGTCCGTTGAACTTGTCTTCAACTTCTGTCAAACCCTTGAAATCTTTTATTATTACTTTTACATCAAGGAATTCATAAACCAACAATTCTACTTATTGGAAACATTGTACCAACCTTTCAAGGAATGAAAGCTTGGTTAAGTAAATGTTTTCAGATGAAAGACCTTGGAGAAGCCGCCTATATACTTGGTATAAAGATCTATAGAAATAGATCTAGACGGCTTATCGGACTTAGTCAAAGTACATACATTGATAAGATTCTGAAAATATTCAGGATGGATGATCCAAGAAGGGATTTATTCCAATACAGCATGGCATAGTGCTAAGTAAAGCACAATGTCCTGTGTCTAGTCAATATCAAGACAAGATGAAGTCAATTCCATATGCTTCTGTAATTGGATCAATCATGTATGCAATGTTATGTACCAGGCCCGATGTTGGTTACTCAGTAAGTGTTACGAGCAGATACCAGCAGAACCCAGGTGAAGCCCATTGGGTGGCTGTCAAAACATTCTCAAATACTTGAGACGGACCAAAGAAATGTTCTTGGTCTTTGGAGGATTTGAGGATGAAATTACTGTCACGGGATTCACTGATGCTAGTTTCTAGACCGACAAAGACGATTTTAGATCACAGTCTGGGTATGTTTTTACCTTAAACGGAGGAGCGATCTCGTGGAAGAGCTCGAAGCAGAATACCATAGCAGATTCTACAACAGAGGCAGAGTACATTGCAGCATCAGATGCAGCAAAGGAAGCGGTCTGGCTCAGGAACTTTATCACGGATCTTAGAGTTATGACCATATTTCTAGACCCGTAGATATTTACTGTGATAACTCTGGTGCTGTGGCACAGGCCAAGGAGCCAAGAGAGCATCACAAGTCGAGACATGTACTCAGAAAATATCACCTCATCCGAGAGATCATTGGAAGAGGAGATGTCAGAATACGCAAGATTCCGACGGACGAGAATGTCGCAGATCCGTTGACAAAGCCGCTAGCTAGAGTGAAGCATGAGGTCCATGCTAGTTCCATAGGGATGCAGTACCTGAACACTAGTAGCTAGTTTATGTTATTGTTTATTACTGTGGTTTTATCTTTGAAACTCTATGTCATGTAAAGTTTATTATTTCACTGTGTGCTTGAAATAAGGAGGTTATTATTCATGATAGTTTCAAATTAACCAATTTTAGCATATTTAAGACATCCATGATTTTTACAATTTTGTAAGAAATCAAAATTTCCGTAGCTACTTGTTAAGGTGGGAACCTAAATAGGTTTGTAACGCTATTATGGGTGTTTGATGATGTAAGACCCGGTTTTGAGCCGTTACGTTACCCTATCGTTCTAGTGTCGTATTTAGTTGTCAATCAAGATAGTTTAGGGGTCATTTTCGTTCTTTAACCAAACTCCTTATTAATTTAAAGGGAGCTTAGTATATTAAGCCTTAGAGATCATTAGAGTAAATTACAATTGCTTCATCCTTGGGTCTGTTCCACCGCCATCACCATATCCTCTCAACCTTCTCAATTTTCTTCTCCAATTCTCTCTTTTTGTTGAAGCAATCAAAGATTAAACTTCATAGTAGGTCTCATCTCGTCAAATCTTGTTTGAAGGTATAATTTTCTTTCTCTTTTAATAGGTTTTAAAATAGTTTTGAATTGGTTTATCGATTTAGGTTTAGTCTTAAATTATGTGTTATACATGTTTATAACACTTTGGTGTAGTCAAATTTGTAGTAGAAACCAATTGGGTAAAGTGTAGTTACAAACTGATAAGATTTTATCAGTTCCTTAAATCGCACACCAATTGTTCGATTTAATGTCTAAGAGACCAAAACGACGTGATTAAGCTTAGGATGAGAACCTTTGAACTTTGTTTGGTGTTTATAACTCTTGCATGTAGTAGATTTACGAAGATTTGATCATTGTAGCATAAGTTGGGAAAAGTCAAGAATCGGTTTATGGAATTTGGTAAAAGTCAGCAGCTTTGGCAGCTTATAACTCTCGGACCGTATCTCCGATCGAGCTGAAATTTTGCAGTTAGATAGCCCTTTATATGTACTTCATTTCGTATGAAGAGAGTAAGACCCGGTTCTAACTCGAAACAGGTCAAAACAACGTGTTTTCAGGGCTGGTCACATCAGATACGGAGCAGACCTGTCTTACCGTAAATTCCGTATAGAATCAACCGAGTCTCCAATCGGGGTGATTCCAATTTGAGTAGAACCATAAGAGGATGTTCTACAACTCTCGTTTAGAACATGTAGTCTGTATTGGCCTTTAAATAGAAGAAAAACGCTTGCGAACACAGCGTTCAAAAGCTGAAATTGCAGAAATGAAAGGGAGCGTAACCTACTTTTGAGTTTGGTTCTTTAACGCATAGCCGGCTGTTCGTACCTCTTATTGAGTTGTTTTAATACCTTTAGGACCCAAGTGCACTACTTTAAGAATTAGTGTGAGTTTTAAGTCTGTTCAAGTGTTAACATCTTATCGTTCCTTAGGCTCGCGAACAAATCAACCATCATTGTGAATATCCGTCCGATCGTGTCTTATTGCTCAAGTTCAATTAAGGTATGGATTTCTATTCCTTTGACTCGTGGGACAACTACTTGCTGTAGTTAACCCTTCCTAGATGTGGTTCACCACCTTGTGATTGACCATGAGAACGTGGTCGACGAAATATGGAATTATATATATATAGATATATATGAATTATTGAACCTTTGTCATTGATTTTTGATTTTATCTTGGAGAATTCTATGCTTGCACGTTTTCACGTTTTGTTAGAATCTTTTGTATTGAAATAACGATGAACTTTGTGAAGTATATGAAACTTGTTTCTATCATGTTTTGGATTGAATTCTTTTGAGTTCCGTGATTTATATTGAGCTTGAATTTTATGAACGCCATCGGGTAAGTGGCATGTCACTGGTTTTTATTGTTTTGACATGACCCAATTAATGGGCACGTTAGTTGGGATGCCTTCTGTGGCGGCTTTGTAGTCACGGCGTCCTGCAGGTGAACGCGGTCCCGAGGTTAAGTCCAATAGTGGCTTACGTGAACCCACCTCGTGGACTATGCCTATTCTGTGGGCTCCAGGGCGGATGGATCGATCCTAGAATTTTACCCAAAGAACAGAATAGAACATGAGACCGTGGTTAAATCCACGGGGGTTTTGAGCTTGTGTGCCCACATGCCAGACCCAATAGTTCGTGTGGTTTGGCCACCCCACGAACACGTGAACAAGAATTGACGGAACATGAGAACTGGAATTGACGAATTTTATTTTTATCATGATTTAAAGTGAATTGTGAATTATTTGAAGTTACCATGTGTTTGAATTAAACTGAATTATGAACTATAAATCTTCTTTGAGTTTTCATGATTTATTTTAGTTGAATTAAAAAGTCTTCCGCTTTGTTTTCGATATTCTATGTTGGTTCCCAGTTATTATTATAATCCATTCACTGGGCCCATGCTCAGCCGTGTTTCTTGTTTTCTAACACGACAGATTCGAAGTGATTCAGTTGGGGACGGGACGAGAGATTGAGCATGCCGCTTCAGGGTTATAGATTCGCCTAGCTGTATCAAAGGTTGTAAAATAGTTGTTAAAATGTATTTGTCGTATTTGTCGTATTTGTAAGCACATTTGAGATGTTGTATTATATATTTGGAGTATAATAGTAGCTCTGAATTTGTGTGTTATTTTTAAGTCCCGTTACTGACGTTCCCTATTCGGTTTAGACAAACGGGGGATGTTACAAATATGGTATCAGAGCTTAGGTTTCGACTTGTAGACTAACTATGTTTGACCTGTGAGTATTGGGTAGACATAGGAATAGGTAGATTAGAATTTAGTCTACTACCGATTTATGATTAGTAGGTAGTTTGAGGCGGGTAGGATCTCAAGTTATGAGAACTTAATGAGTTTGTGTTTATGCCTTGATTGGTATCTGGGTGATGTACTCCGTCGTTTCTGATTTGTTAGATATCCAGTTGAAACCTTATAAGCAAACCATTGATTCTCCATTCGTGATATCTACCCCTATAGGTGGTACAATTTGCATGTAGAACCGACTCTCCAATTGTCCTTGCTTATTGCAGACCATATACGGGAGGTAACAGTACTTTCGATGCGTATGTCCTACTTGATAAAACATTGGTTGTGGACTAGTTGTCAGATCATAGAACAAATAGTGACTGTAAACCCGAACAAATAGTATTTGGGGACTTTGACAAACCAGAGACAACCTTTCACGAAGGTACTTCAAAAGAAGACGATAATACCTTAGCATCTACCGTGACGCGATATACTTGTCAAAACACGAAAGATTTTCTAGCTTTTTTACAAAATTCCAAACATGTAGTCCTTTTCTTTTTCATATGTACCTGTTGTTTCTGATTCTTAATGTGTTGATATATCAGGTATATAACTGGTCTAGGAAGTAGAATTCACCATCATTCTAGTTTCGGGAGCTTCTTCAATTCCCGAGGCTCCCGATCCTACGGCTCCAAATGAATTGAAAGCGCTCAAAACCCAACTCGATGATCTGTTAAAAAAGAGTTTCATTCGACCTAGTGTCTCTCTCTCTTCGTTGAAAAGAAAGACAGTATGATGCGTTTTTGTATCGGTTACCGGGATCTTATTAAAGTAATGATCCATAATAAGTATATGTTGCTGAGAATCGACAATCTATTCAATCAATTACAAGGGGCCCAATGTTTTTCCAACATTGAGCTTCGCTACGGGTGCCATCAACTTCGTATCCGAGATTGTAATGTTCCGAAAACCGCACACAGGACTCGTTACGAACATTACGAATTCTTGGTAATACCTTTCGAGTACCATCAGCTTCAATGCCTTTGTTATCATGTTTATCGACGACATCTTAATATAGTCAAAGTCGCGAGAGCAACATGAGAAACGTCTTCGAATCTTTTTGGAAGCTCTTCGTACGAAAAAGTTATACGCAAAGTTTTCATGTGTGAATTCCGTCTCGATCAAGTGTCTTTTCTCGGACAAGAAATCTCTGCCAAAGGTGTCAAAGTTGATCCGACGAAAATTGAAGCTGTCATTAAATGGCTAAGACCTACGAACGTATCTGAAGTTCGTGGTTTTATTGATCTGTCCGGTTATTATCGTCGTTTCGTTGAAGGCTTCTCTAAAATATCTCTACCGTTAACCCGATTCCTCCGAAAAGGAGTCAAATTCAATTGGGGTTTCGAGCAATAATCTAGTTTTGAGGAATTGAAGCATCGTTTGGTTACCGCGCCTGTCCTTGTATTGCCGACTAGCACCGGCGGGTTTCAAGTTTATAGTGATGCTTCAAAGAAAGGCCTCGGTTGCGTTCTTATGCAAAACGGAAGAGTGATCGCTTATGCCTCTCGTCAGTTAAAGTCGTACGAAGTCAATTATCCAACTCACGACCTCGAATTAGCCGCGATTATCTTTGCACTCAAGATCTGGCGTCATTATTTGTATAGTGAAACCCGTGAAGTTTTCACCGACCACAAGAGTCTCAAATACATATTTACTCAGAAAGAGTTAAATATGCACCAACGAAGCTGGCTCGAACTTCTGAATGATTATGATGGTTAGATATAGTATCGTCCAGGCAAGGCGAATGCCGTCGCCGATGCCTTGAGCCGTAAAGTTGTGGAACAAGTTGTCCCTTTAATCATTCCTTCAGAGTTGGATTCGGAAATCAAACGTTTTGGACTGGAAATCTATCTGAGTTCACAAACGGGAAATTTAGCAAGCCTACAGAGAACCGACTCTAATCTCTCAGATCAAAGAAGCCCAACAAGACGATAGTGAATTGTGGGCAAACTTCCAACAGGCACAATAGACTCCCAGTTTCGAGTTTAGAATCGATGACGATCATGTGTTCTGGTTTCTTGATCATCTTTGTGTTACGAATAACTCGGATCTTAAAGATCTTATCCAGACCGAAGCTCACAATTCTATGTTTTCTGTTCACTCGGGCACCACAAAAATGTATCGTGATTTGAAGTCTCATTTCTGGTGGATTGGAATGAAGCGAAATATTGCCGACTTTGTATCTCGCTGTTTCACTTGTCAACAAGTTAAAAATTAAGCATCAGTCTCGGGATGGCCTTCTTCAATCGTTGAATACTCCGATATGGAAGTGGGAGCACTTTACCATGGATTTCATAGTCGGACTACCCCGAACAGCCATGAAGCACAATGGAATTTGGATAGTGGTTGACCGACTAATGAAATCGGCTCATTTTCTTCCCGTCCGACAAACTTAGTCTATCGATAAATTGACCGACGTATTCCAGCATGAGATTTTTCGTCTCCATGGCACTCTTATATCAATTACTTTTGATCAGGATCCCCGTTTTACATCTCGATTTTGGGAAGGTTTGCATAAAGCTTAAGGCACACATTTGAAATTTAGTACGGCCTTTCATCAACAAATTGACAGGCAATCCGAACGTACAATTCAAACACCAGAGGAGGTGCTTCGAGCATATGCGTTGGAATGAGATGGAAGCTGGGATAATTACTTAGAACCTGATCTGTCTTATCGTGGAGAGCCGGAAGTGATTCTCGACCGTGATGAACGTGGTACACGGAACAGAGTGATTCCTTTCGTAAAACTACTTTGGAAGAATCACTCCGAACGTGAAGCGATGTGGGAAATCGAAGAGCACATGCGGCGAGAGTACCCAGAATTCTTCGATCGCTGTCAGTTTCCTATCTAAATTCGATTTCGGGGAAGAAATCTTCTTTTTAAGGGGGGGATAATTGTAAGACCCGGTTTTGAGCCGTTACGTTACCCTATCGTTCTAGTGTCGTATTTAGTTTTCAATCAAGATAGTTTAGGGGTCATTTTCGTTCTTTAACCAAACTCCTTAGTATATTAAGCCTTAGAGATCATTAGAGTAAATTACAATTGCTTCATCCTTGGGTCTGTTCCACCGCCATCACCATATCCTCTCAACCTTCTCAATTTTCTTCTCCAATTCTCTCTTTTTGTTGAAGCAATCAAAGATTAAACTTCATAGTAGGTCTCATCTCGTCAAATCTTGTTTGAAGGTATAATTTTCTTTCACTTTTAATAGGTTTTAAAATAGTTTTGAATTGGTTTATCGATTTAGGTTTAGTCTTAAATTATGTGTTATACATGTTTATAACACTTTGGTGTAGTCAAATTTGTAGTAGAAACCAATTGGGTAAAGTGTAGTTACAAACTGATAAGATTTTATCAGTTCCTTAAATCGCACACCAAGTGTTCGATTTAATGTCTAAGAGACCAAAACGACGTGATTAAGCTTAGGATGAGAACCTTTGAACTTTGTTTGGTGTTTATAACTCTTGCATGTAGTAGATTTACGAAGATTTGATCATTGTAGCATAAGTTGGGAAAAGTCAAGAATCGGTTTATGGAATTTGGTAAAAGTCAGCAGCTTTGGCAGCTTATAACTCTCGGACCGTATCTCCGATCGAGCTGAAATTTTGCAGTTAGATAGCCCTTTATATGTACTTCATTTCGTATGAAGAGAGTAAGACCCGGTTCTAACTCGAAACAGGTCAAAACAACGTGTTTTCAGGGCTGGTCACATCAGATACGGAGCAGACCTGTCTTACCGTAAATTCCGTATAGAATCAACCGAGTCTCCAATCGGGGTGATTCCAATTTGAGTAGAACCATAAGAGGATGTTCTACAACTCTCGTTTAGAGCATGTAGTCTGTATTGGCCTTTAAATAGGAGAAAAACGCTTGCGAACACAGCGTTCAAAAGCTGAAATTGCAGAAATGAAAGGGAGCGTAACCGACTTTTGAGTTTGGTTCCTTAACGCATAGCCGGCTGTTCGTACCTCTTATTGAGTTGTTTTAATACCTTTAGGACCCAAGTGCACTACTTTAAGAACTAGTGTGAGTTTTAAGTCTGTTCAAATGTTAACATCTTATCGTTCCTTAGGCTCGCGAACAAATCAACCATCATTGTGAATATCCGTCCGATCGTGTCTTATTGCTCAAGTTCAATTAAGGTATGGATTTCTATTCCTTTGACTCGTGGGACAACTACTTGCTGTAGTTAACCCTTCCTAGATGTGGTTCACCACCTTGTGATTGACCATGAGAATGTGGTCGACGAAATATGGAATTATATATATATAGATATATATGAATTATTGAACCTTTGTCATTGATTTTTGATTTTATCTTGGAGAATTCTATGCTTGCACGTTTTCACGTTTTGTTAGAATCTTTTGTATTGAAATAACGATGAACTTTGTGAAGTATATGAAACTTGTTTCTATCATGTTTTGGATTGAATTCTTTTGAGTTCCGTGATTTATATTGAGCTTGAATTTTATGAACGCCATCGGGTAAGTGGCATGTCACTGGTTTTTATTGTTTTGACATGACCCAATTAATGGGCACGTTAGTTGGGATGCCTTCTGTGGCGGCTTTGTAGTCACGGCGTCCTGCAGGTGAATGCGGTCCCGAGGTTAAGTCCAATAGTGGCTTACGTGAACCCAACTCGTGGACTAGGCCTATTCTGTGGGCTCCAGGGCGGATGGCTCGATCCTAGAATTTTACTCAAAGAACAGAATAGAACATGAGACCGTGGTTAAATCCACGGGGGTTTTGAGCTTGTGTGCCCACATGCCAGACCCAATAATTCGTGTGGTTTGGCCACCCCACGAACACGTGAACAAGAATTGACGGAACATGAGAACTGGAATTGACGGATTTTATTTTTATCATGATTTAAAGTGAATTGTGAATTATTTGAAGTTACCATGTGTTTGAATTAAACTGAATTATGAACTATAAATCTTCTTTGAGTTTTCATGATTTATTTTAGTTGAATTAAAAAGTCTTCCGCTTTGTTTTCGATATTCTATGTTGGTTCCCAGTTATTATTATAATCCATTCACTGGGCCCATGCTCAGCCGTGTTTCTTGTTTTCTAACACGACAGATTCGAAGTGATTCAGTTGGGGACGGGACGAGAGATTGAGCATGCCGCTTCAGGGTTATAGATTCGCCTAGCTGTATCAAAGGTTGTAAAATAGTTGTTAAAATGTATTTGTCGTATTTGTCGTATTTGTAAGCACATTTGAGATGTTGTATTATATATTTGGAGTATAATAGTAGCTCTGAATTTGTGTGTTATTTTTAAGTCCCGTTACTGACGTTCCCTATTCGGTTTAGACAAACGGGGGATGTTACAGATGATTTGTTCTATATAGATTCTGGTGCAACCAGGCACATGACATTCAATCAAGGTACAATGCACTCTCTAACTCCTTGTAATTCTAATTTCATACAAGTTGGTAATGGTGTTGTGGTTCCTGCTAGATACATTGGCCAATGTAGCTTTCCTTTTTCCTCTTGGGCTCTTCAGTTAAAAAATGTTCTTGTGTCTGATAAAATCATCAAGAATCTCATTTATGTTCGTCGTTTTACTGTTGATAATTATGTCTCTGTTAAGTTTGATCCATTTGGTTTCACTGTCAAGGATTTTCAAACAGGTCGTCCTCTTCAGCGCTGTGACAGTGATCATCACGATCTCTATCCTGTCCTTCCCTCCTCTCCTCCGTCTGCACTTGCGTCGGCCAATGTTGCCTTCTCCTTTGACACCTGGCATCGAAGACTTGGTCATCCGAGTGCTACTGTTTTTCAGTTTCTTATGTCTCGCAACTTTATCTCTTGCTGGTAAGACATCTTTTTTATGCCATGCTTGTCAATTAGGAAAACATTGTCGGTTACCTTTCTCTGTGTCTTCCACTAAAACCTCCCGTGTATTTGAACTTATACACTCTAATCTTTGGACTTCTCCTGTCACTAGTTTAAGTGGTTTCAAATTTTATGTTCTCTTCTTGGATGATTTCTCTCACTTTTTATGGGTGTTTCCTTTACGTGCTAAATCTGAGGTGTTTTCGACTTTCAAAATGTTTCGTGCTTATGTGCTCAATCAGTTTAAAACGGATATACAACTTTTCCAATGTGATAATGGCCGTGAATTTAATAATCAACCCCTCTTGGATTTCTTCAAAACTCATGGCATTAAAATCCGTTTTTTCTGTCCTTACACTTCCCCCCAAATCGGGAAGGCTGAGCGCACAATTCGTACCATCAATAACACCATTCGCACGTCTCTGATACAAGCCTCCCTTCCACCTACTTTCTGCGTTGAGGCTCTTCTTTCCTCTGTTCATACCTTTAACCTTCTTCCGTCTACAACCATTCAGTACAAGACTCCTTTTGAGGTCTTGTTTGGTTTCTTCCCTACCTACACCCATTTCCGTGTCTTTGGGTGTTTGTGCTATCCTAACACCTCACCCACTAGTCCCCACAAGCTTGCTCCTCGATCCTCAGCCTGTGTCTACCTTGGTCCAAGCACGGATCATCGTGGGTATCGCTGTTTAGATCTCATCACACAAAAGGTCATCATCTCTCGTCATGTCATCTTTGATGAAACCCATTTTCCGTTTCCTGACTTCCAGCCTCGTCCCTCCTCGGAGGACTACGACATGTTTGATATTAACGAGTCTCTACCTTTCCTCTCTCCTATGGTCGACACCTCTTCCCCTGCACCGGATGTTGATCCCTCTGCCTCTGTTTCCTCTTCTCAGCCTCCACCCGCTGAGCTTTCTGGCACTTCTTCATCTCCTTCTGTTCCTTCTGCAAGGCTTTCTCAGCCTCCTTCTGCTCCGATGGCTACCTCCAATCATCCGATGATTACTCGTTCTTGCACAGGCTCTCTCAAGCCTCTAACCTTGTTCAGCACCAGAGAACCAAGCATGTGGAAATTGACATACATTTTGTTAGGGAGCGTGTTGCGATTGGTCATGTGCGTGTTTTGCATGTTCTATCCACTTATCAGTATGCGAATATCTTTACAAAGGGTCTACCCTCTAGTTTGTTTCTTGATTATAGAGATAGTTTGAACATTCGTGTTCCCCCTGATCAAACTACGGGGGTGTGTTAAATACTTGTATAGTATAGGGAACCTTCTGTAACTTTTCTGTTTATATATTGTTGTCAATACACGGCTCCCCAGTAAAGGGGTATTCCACATATTCTCACAATTATAAAATATCAAATATCTACCATAACTCCATACAGTATACTTACAAGTTACAAACTTGCAGATGTCGATCAATGGGAGTTCGAACTTCTTGCACTTCTTGCACTTGCCGACGTCGATCAATGGGAGTTCGATCGCCGGTCGGAGTTTGAACTTCTTGCACTTGCAGACGTCGATCAATGGGAGGGATCAACGGACCAAGGAAGACTGAAGAGGAAGGGTCGACCTTCAAAGGGAATCAAGGGATACAGAGATGTGATATATAGGAGGATTGGTTGAATTAATTGTCAGTTACAATTTGACCAAGTTTATTTATGGTCAAATCTGGACAATTATAACTTTTTCCTAAAACGAAATGGATATTTTTCAGTGGATCTAGGATTGTTTTATGACTGTCATAAATGTTATATATATATATATATAGTCCCCTTATTTTGCAAACCGTGTAATTTGTGCAAACTTTGCAAACTAATATAAACCATTGATTAGATAGATTAACGGACAAGATTAATTGTTGATAATTAGGGGGTTAGAACTAACCATTTGAAATTCAAATTCAAATTAATACCCTTACAAAAATAAACTAAACCTATTGCAAAAACGGATTCTGATTGGTGGAATTTTGGTTTGCAAAGTTTGCACAAATTACACGGTTTGCAAAATAAGGGGCCTTATTTTGCAAACTGTGTAATTTGTGCAAACTTTGCAAACTAATATAAACCATTGATTAGATAGATTAATGGACAAGATTATTTGTTTTATATATATATATATATATGCGTGGGATGTTTAAATATTATGCCCGTTTGTGTATATTATTTATGCCTATTATAGTATTTGTCAACTTAGACCTTTGGATTGTTTTTTGGGAGGCCTGCGTGCTACTTACAACCCCTTTGTAATGTAAATGATCTTAGGATAGCAAATTCTTTCTAGAGTTTCGTCAGAGATGCTGAGGCCAGTGGGAGCTATGCGGAAGAATTGCTGCTTTTATAGTTTTTAGGTCATTTTGGTCCTTTTAGGAAACAGTTGGCAAATCTATAATTTAATCCTTATACTGCGTGGTTGTGTTTTTATTATGAGCTCATGATTGTGTTATTATTTGCTTAGTCAATAATCAAACAGTTTTTAAATTAAGAAAACTTTAAACCAGTTATATCATGAGATTTAATTACGACCGGGTTCTAAAATTAAAATTACCAGTTTTTATAAATACCTTAAATGGTGAATTTTATCTTAAAACCTTAAATAAAATTATTTTTGTGTTCTTAAAACAGATAGTTTTAATTAGCAAGTGTGCTTTTAAAACAGTTAGTTTTAATTAGCAAGTGTGCTTTTAAAGTAGTTAGTTTTAAATAGCAAGTATGTTTTAAAACAGTTAGTTTTAACTAACAAGTTCTAAAATACTAAAAATTAAAATTTTTTCAAAAAAGTTAATTAAAACCCCAGAAAATCATAGATCAGTACTGCGACCCACTCGTGGTACACCTTCGGCATAAGGTACGCAGGCGTTGGAAGGGATGTACCTTGAGCGCCCACGTTCAAACCGAATATGGAGGGGATGAAAAGACTCCGCGATATTATATCTGGGAAGTACCGGCCAGAGTACGTCCTATCTTGAGAGGTGAGATCTGTTTTGGTTTTTCTTAATTTACCCGAAAGTGCCGGGCCAAAAACGCACTTAGAGGGACTAAAACATGTTTGATAATATAACCGATGTCCCAAAAGATCTAGGAGTCATGTCAGTTAAATGTGATTGGTAAAAGTTCTTACCTACCGAAATAGTACGGACCTGGTGTGGCGTGCCCAAACCGCACATAAGGGGGTATGAAATAAGGGTCCTAGCCCAATACTTAGTCATTTAAGGGTTTATTGATATTTATTGAAAAAGGTTTATTACTTTATTCAAAGATACTGTTAGGGTAAAAATCCGCAATCGCACGACGACCGATTATAATCGTAAGACGAATGGTAGGACAGTAATTCTGTAATAAGATAAGGTCCTGGAATAAACTTAATAGTACCCTCAAATCAATCGGTCGAATAGAACTAACGATCAGTCGAATGAGATTATATATATCGTACGATACTTATATATTTTAGTGCAGGCAAGCTGATTATCATTGTCCACCTTCAAGGAAGTCTGAGATTGAGTACTATGCTATGCTCGTTGGAGTTCATCATTATAACAGACACTCTTCAATAAATCAGTCGAATGGCATATATATTCCAACGTACGACACATTACTAACGATAACTTGTATCGTAAGTTTTCTTATTTAAACCCCAATGGCGCAGCCTATCGGTTAAGGCTTGGTGTTGTGGAAAAACCCACCCAAGTTCGAATCCGGGGGTGAGCAACCAGGGGCCACTGAGTGTTAATCCCAGGAGAGCATGCTTAGGCTCTCGGTAAAAATTGCCAAGGATGTAGTCTGGCCAAAGTCCAGGTGAACCTTCCCAAAAAAAAAAGTTTTCTTATTTATTACAGGATACCGTCGGTTACCGGATATCTCGCCTTCAGTTAAAGACTCAATCCAAGGTCATCAAGACTAAGAGTTAAATCCTATTCAATGCGACGTCCGTTATGACCGTTGGAGACATTAAATGCACGACCGTTATGAAAGAAGCTATATAAACAACATTCGGACCAGATTCGAGGGGAGACAACTTAGAGAGCAATCAAGATATTCTTTCTAGTTTGCAATTTATACACATCTTTGTAAGTTACATTCGATCGCACGTTTATTCTCTTTGTAATCGCTCGACGCACATTGTATTCTTGAAGGACATCACCCCTGCTTGGTGACTATAGTGCACTATCCACTTAACTTTAGGTCGACCGCAGGTTTTTTCCTCCGTTGTGAGGTTTTTCCTGCGTCATCAAATCCTTTGTCTTATTTCTACTTTTAGCGAACTTCTTATCGACTGCAATTTCATTCTCTCGACGGTTAAGCCTCACACATTTTCATACGACAATCGACTTGTTTAATTTTTTACATAAACAGTTTGGCGCCCACCGTGGGGCTCCGTTTTGAGGAAAATTTCATTCGGTAAAAAGTGCGTCTTCGTACTACTCTTTTCTTCGAGTTCTCTTTGAGCTATTTTTGCAGGATAATGGATAACGCATTCGTAACATCTCTACAACAACAATTGCAACAAGCTAACGAAGAAATCCAACGTCTTCGAGCTTCACAAGTTCCCTCGATGCCTATTCCATCTCCTTATCCACCTCAACACTTGAGACCACCGTTTCGTCCTCAGTTTAACACCTCAGTACCTTTACCGCATAACCAACAGAACTTCGTACGACCATCCATGCCTCAAAGTCCACCTGGATTCACGTTTGGTCCCTTTAACAACATTTCTTAGCAAATTCCTATTCCTGGCCATATACCCACAGCTGCTAGTTCCACAGTTCATACAACAATACCACCCAACACTGGAGTTTCTTCCGGTTTCATTCCAACAATTCCAGTAACCACTGAAGATCCTGTGAACGCACGATTGAAATCTTTGGAGGAACGGAATCAAAAGCTGTTTGCACTACCTACAAAATTATCCGGAGCAGCAGTGCCTGTTGAAATCGAACCTAAAACCGGATTTCAAGCTTCCCCGTTCGTCGATGAAATATCTCTTGTCGACGTACCCAAAAAATACACCATTCCAGCCTTTGCAACAAAATATTCCGGAGTCACCGATCCAGTCGAACATGTCGAACAATATAAGCAACTCATGTGGACAGTTCCTATACCGACGCAATTCCAAGAATTTTGCATGTGCAAAAGCTTCGGATCTACTTTGACGGGAGCAGCGTTACAATGGCTTATCAACCTAAAGCTAAAAAGTATCGGGTCATTTGCTGAATTGGTAAACCAATTCACTCGACAGTTTGCTAGCAGTCGTAAGATGGAGAAACAGACCAGCGACTTGTATTACGTCGTACAGAAGCCTGGAGAAACAATTCGCGACTACTTCAACAGATTCAACGCGGGTATAATCGAAGTAAAGAATTGTGATGTGAAGACTGCAATCGAGGCATATAAACGTGGGCTAGAAAATTCCTCTGGATTATATCTAGAACTGACGAAATACCCACCAGAAAACTTTGATGGCGTACGAGCTCGAACGTTAGCTTTCATGAGAATAGAGGACGATGCTCTCTTTCGACGAAAGCATTCCGCCGAGAAGAAATCTCTTAGTGCTCAAAAACATGATTTTAAGCACAAAAGAGTGAACAAGATTGGAAATCCTCAACACGAGTCAAAAACTCGACCAAGCAAAGGTATCGTTAAAATACGTTATCCAGAATTATCTACTTACAATTTTACAGGTACATCGAAAGACTTGGTGGATTCATTACGAAAGATTGATGCAAACATACGTTGGCCAAAGAAATCTGACAAACCAAGTAAAGATAAAGATCAAAATAGATGGTGTGATTTCCATGAAGATCTTGGCCATATGAAGGATGAATGCATCAGCCTTAAGAAGGAGATTTCATATTTGAAGTCGAAGGGACATCTTAAAGGTGTCATCCCAGAAGAGCAAGGACGACCAGCATCTCCAGTTCATACTAAAGTTGTAAACTGCATCACCGGAGGATCAGAAGTCTGTGGTCTTACGTATTCTGCAGCCAAAAGACATGCACGAGAAGGTCCCAGTGAACGTCCTATTCCGGAAGAAGCCAGGTCGAAGACTGAAAAAGAACTCGACGCAATGACAATTATGTTCGACAAAGATGATACTCAAGGGGTCCATCATAAGCATCATGATGCTCTAGTCATACAGTTGACCATCGGAAACTGTTCGACTAAGAGAATATTGATCGATGGAGGCAGTTCAGCTAACGTTATTTTTGCAGATACTCTTAAAGTTATGGGAATTGAACGATCAGAAATCGTACGACGAAGCACTACTTTGATTGGATTCAATGGAGACCCGATGAACACTCTCGGAGAAATCATCCTACCTGTCTTCGCAAAAGGAATCAATGAACAAACAAAGTTCAATGTTATAGACTGCCAATCGGCCTATAATGTTATTCTCGGAAGACCTTGGATTCACTAGATGAAAGTAGTTCCTTCGACGTATCATCAAAAGATCAAGTTTCCTTCTCCTTGGGGAATTCAAGAAATTGCTAGCGAAAAGAAAATCGCGCGAGAATGCTACAACCTTACAATGAAGACAAAGCCGCAGGACATCTAGCAATTACAGAGCCAGAATGGGAAAAAATCGAACGATGATCTTCGACTAGAAGAAGTCGTGCTCGATCCTGAACATCCTGATCGAAAAGTCTTCGTAGGAGCCTCGCTAGCCCCTGACATAAAAAATACGATTATATCTTTTTTGCTGGAACATTCAGACTGTTTTGCTTGGTCGCACGAAGATATGGTCGGGATAGATCCCAACGTTATATCGCACAAGTTAAACGTGGATCCTACTTTTAAGCCAATAAAGCAGAAGCGTCGCAAGTTCACACCAGAACGCAACAAAGTAATCAACGATGAAGTCGACAATCTGCTTAAGACTGGAAAAATCCGAGAAGTCAAATATCCGGAATGGTTGGCAAATGTGGTCGTCGTACAAAAGAAAAACGGGAAATGGCGAGTTTGTATCGATTTGACAGACTTGAATAAAGCCTGTCCAAAAGATCCTTTTCAGCTACCTCATATCGATGCCATGGTCGACGCAACAGCAGGACATGAATTGTTGACATTCATGGACGCATATTCAGGATACAATCAAATCCTGATGCATACGGACGATCAAGAAAAAACCGCATTCATGACAGACAAAGGCATATACTGTTACAAAGTCATGCCATTTGGTCTTAAGAATGCAGGCTCGACGTATCAAAGACTGGTTAATATGATGTTTAAGGAACATTTAGATCGAACGATGGAAGTTTATATACACGACATGCTCGTGAAGTCAGAACGTTCGATTGATCATGTAGCACATCTAAAGCAATCGTTCGACATCCTACGACAATACAAGATGAAGCTCAATCCAACGAAATGTTCTTTCGGAGTACGAGCAGGGAAATTCTTGGGATATTTGGTAACGCAACGAGGAATCGAAGCAAGTCCAGAACAAGTAAAAGTAATTGCTGTAACACCCCGCTAAAGCGGAAACACGAGGTGCTACAGTCAAGATTTCATAACGATAGGAGATACATAACACCAACCATTCATAAATAAATTTTAAACAGTGTTTACAAAAGTACATCCCAACCATAAATTTAATCGTTTACAAAACACAAATAACTAGCATGACAAGATTGGTGACTACTAAATTCCATAAAAGCCCTATCAAACCTTCTGATTTCCTGAAAAGCATGTTAAAAAGAGGCGTCAACTACGAGAGTTGGTGAGTTCACAGGTTTTGATATGCACAAAAATTTTTACATGCAGACATATTATATAAAAAAAATCTATTGAATCTTTTTAACCGTTCACAACCACGTGTATACTCGGATGTTTGCGCACGCCAAAATACACAATTATGCATAAGATATGTAAAACTTCGAGCCACTACCAAACCGTTAACCCCAACGAATACCTCAGAGGTGGTTGCTAACCACATGGGCGGAACGTTCGTGCGAACTACCTCAGCGGTGGAACTCACGTCCACATGTGTAGGTCGTCTTTCAACGAGTACCACAGCGGTGGGGGATCCTTTGCCCCACATGTGTAGTCGTTACTTCAGAAATAGTGCACCCTTCACTCGTCAGTCCTTCGGGTGGGTATTGGTACCAAATAGCGCTATCCACTAAGTCCATAGGCTCCTAAATGAGTTAATGGTAGTGTATATTCTAAGGGGCAAACTTTACTCGCACATATCGTCACAATGCATACTCACAAAATCATGCTAAAAAGCATACGTGTACACAATTCATTTAACCATGCTAAAAAGCATACGTGTACATAATTCATTTAACCATGCCAAAAAGCATACGTGTACATAATTCACCAAACGTTGCTAGAAAGCAAATTTTTCATAACTTTTATCAACAACATGCTTTTCACCCCAAATACGTAAAAACGTTAAAAACGGGGCTGTGAATACTCACCTTGAGTGATTAAGGCGTTCAACAAACGTTAGTGCGTGTACGAGTCCCGGCTCCGAAACTAGAATTGCCCTAAATCATAAGTATTTAACGTAAGTTCCAAGTCCAACGGTCCATATTTTAGTAAATCGTAACAATATCCTATATAATGCCTTTACTACATTTGTTAAGTTCAAACTTGATATAAAATAACTTTTTGTTGGTTAAAATTATGATCCAAACATATTGGAATTAGAAATGTTTGCAAATTAACATTTTTGAATAATTCCAAATCTGGCAGATTTGATCCCATGCAAAGGTGTCACCAAATGGCTTAGTTCCAAAGAGAGTTAGACCTCAAGAATTTTACCTACTGTAATTTGGGATGTTAGCAACAATCCCACAACTTTTCATAATTTTTGGAAGTGTTCTTCATATTTTAAGAATTTTTATAAAATCAGTAGGCACTTTTTATTTTCAGAAAAACATGTCAGGGGTGTTTGCTTCATAAAGAATTCAATTCTCCACCAAATCACGAATTTCAAAAAGGATTTTCTAGAGGACACATATACCAAGCTAATGAGACAAGTTTCATATCATTTGGGTGGTTTTTGAGGGAGATATGGCCTCTTAAAGTCGTGCATGTGCAATCTGCCACAATGGGACAGCCTACACCACTAACTTATTTTCATTGGTTGAAGCCTCAAAAGTCCACCAAATCACATGATTTTGGATTCTTTGGAAATCTAACTCAGAGAACTTGAGTTTTGAATTAAAAATTGTGCATTTTGGATAATTTGTCCAAGAGATATGCATGCATAAAGATGAATAAACTTTCCTGACCAAAAGCTGATGAGCTTCAAAAAGTTTTTAGTTGGTTGAATGGGTTTCCCTTCGAATTTTTGAGTGATTCAAAAGAGATTTTCTTCCTAATTCATTAAATTTCAATCTTTAAAATTTTTGTAAGAAAATACCTCAGTTTACTATACTTTTGCAACGTCTAAACACACATGCAAAATCAGACAGATTCTGTCCAGATTCAAAACTCCCTTTTCATCCATCAAAACACATAAAATCATAAGTTTTCTTGGGGGTTTCTTGCTATTAACCATAAACTCATATTGTTTAACAAATATTTTAATGAAATAAACTTTGAATAACAATAAAACACATGCATGCATCATCAAAACAATTTTCCATCCAAAATGAGTATCAAAACACCAAAACAAGTGATTTTACTCATCAAACTTGTGTTTTTATGGAGAAGTCATGGATTTTCACCACTTTCAAATGTTTTAACACATTATCATGGTTAAATCTCTTCCTCAAACATCAAGGATGATGTTCATCCAACAAAGAAGATTAAAACCTCATAAAAAGATGAAAAAAGTACCCAAATGGGTTCAAAATCAAAGCTAAACTATCATGCAATGTATCTTACCTTTGAATACACTAAGAACACTTTTAATCAAGCTTTAAGACCTTCAAAATTTCCAGATTTTGGATGATAACAAGGCTGGATTTTTGAGAGAGTAGAGAGAATTTAGAGAGAGAAAGAAGTTAGAGAGAGAGAAGGATTTTGAAAATGAATGAAAAATGGTGGTGATGTGATGATTTTTTAAGAAAAGAGGAAAAGAGAGAGAGTAGAGAGGAGGGGGGGTGGCCGGCTCCTAGGTGGGTCCCACCTCTCTCCAATTTTTCTTTTTTTTTTGAAGCATTAATTAAATATCTACACTGCATTTTCAAACGCAGTGTCGGTTTTTCGCGTTTTCGGTAGAAACCGATTTTTCGAGGGAAATTTTTGAATCATTTAAGTTAATTTACTTATTTTTAAATAAAATAACTTAATTTTTCTAAAATTTAACTTTAATTTGGCATTATAGGATTTTCGGACGATTTCGGACCGGTACGGGCTTTTCGGACAATTTTCGGGACTTTTAGGTTTTAGCCTAAATTTTTCACGCAAACTAACCTAGTTTCATTTAGAAACTTAAATAACTAGTTCTCAACCTACGGAAACGCTACTGAGTGGATTAAACGAGTAGCTAACCTGAAGGTCAAAACTGACAGTTGTCACATTTACCCCCGGTTGAAAGAAATTTCGTCCCGAAATTTAATTCTTGTTGCTACCGCAGGGGTTCTTTGTGAAGAGATGCGGGTACTTGTCTTTCATGAACGCTTCCCGCTCCCAGGTAAACTCTGGTCCGTGCCTAGAGTTCCATCGCACTTTGACAATCGGTATTCTACTGCGCCGGAGTTGCTTGATTTCTCGGTCAAGAATCTCAATAGGTTCCTCCGCGGCGCGCAATTGCTCATCAATTTGTATCTCTTCCAAAGGCAAGACTATTGTCTCTTCCGACAGACATTTCTTTAGATTGGACACGTGAAACGTGTCGTGAATAGAGCTGAGCTCTATTGGTAAGTCCAATCTGTATGCGACGGGTCCAATTCTTTCTATAACCTCGAATGGTCCAACAAAACGAGGGCTCAATTTCCCTTTCTTTCCAAATCTTATTAATCCTTTCCAGGTGATACCTTTAGTAGTACTTTATCGCCAACTTGGAATTCTAACGGCTTTCGCCGATTATCAGCATAGCTTTTCTGGCGATCCCTGGCTGCTTTAAGCTTCTCCTGCACTAGCTTAATCTTATCAGTAGTCTCCTGTACGATGTCAGGTCTAAGCAGTCGACTCTCTCCCACTTCCAACCAGTTGAGTGGGGATCTGCACTTGCGTCCATACAGTGCTTCGTACGGGGCACACTGAATACTTGTATGGTAGCTGTTGTTGTAGGAGAATTCAACCAAAGGTAGGTGATCATCCCAGCTACCTACGAATTCTAACACACATGCACGTAGCATATCCTCCAGTGTCTATATAGTCCTTTCTGTCTGACCGTCAGTTTGTGGATGATAGGCGGTGCTCAAATCCACACTGGTACCCAATGCTGCTTGTAGTGACTGCCAGAATCGCGAAGTGAATCTGCTGTCTCTATCGGAGATGATCGAGATCGGCACTCCATGACGCATGACAATCTCATCGACATACAATTGCGCGAGTCTATCAATGCTAAAACTTTCTTTTATTGGCAAGAAGTGTGCAGATTTCGTGAGTCGGTCAACGATTACCCAAATCGAATCATGGCCCTTTTTAGTCTTGGGTAACTTGGTCACGAAATCCATTGATATCCGCTCCCATTTCCATTCTGGGATTTTCGGTTGCTGTAATAGTCCTGACGGTTTCTGGTGTTCTGCCTTTATTCCTGTGCAGGTTAGACATTTGCTCACGTAAGTGGCAATATCCTTCTTCATTCCAGGCTACCAATAGTGTTCCTTCAGTCCTTTATACATCTTGTCCGAACCTGGGTGTATCGAGTACTTTGATTGATGAGCTTCATCCATGATCAATTTCCTTAACTGATCGTCTTCCGGAACCCAAATTCTATCCTTGAAATAACGCACTCCATCCGTTTTCTCCTCAAACTCCTTCTCCATCTTGTGAAGAGTTTCTTTCTTTAGATTGTCACCCTTTAAAGCTTCCCTCTGAGCTTTCAATATCTGACTTTTCAGACTGGTCTGCACTACCATTCCCATTGCTCGCGTCCGCGTAGGCTTCACTCGTTCCTTCCTGCTTAGCGCATCATCTACGACGTTCGCTTTCCCCGGATGATACTTAATCTCGCAGTCGTAATCGCTGAGCAACTCAACCCATCTTCTCTGTCTCATATTCAGCATTTTCTGATCGAGAATATGCTGGAGACTCTTATGGTCCGTATAGATGGTGCATTTGGTGCCGTAGAGATAATGTCTCCAAATCTTAAGGGCAAACACCACTGCTCCAAGCTCTAAGTCGTGAGTGGTGTAGTTCTTCTCGTGGACCTTCAACTGTCTGGATGCATAGGCAATGACCTTCTCGCTCTGCATCAGAACACATCCCAAGCCTTGATGTGAAGCATCGCAATACACCACAAAGTTATCCGTTCCTTCGGGTAACGCCAGAATGGGTGCATTGCACAACTTATGCTTGAGCAACTAGAATGCTTCCTCTTGTTTCTCTCCCCAGATGAACTTCTTGTCCTTTTGCGTTAAGGTTGTCAACGGCTGCGCAATCTTGGAGAAATTTGCAATGAATCACCGGTAGTAGCCCGCCAATCCGAGAAATTGTCGAATTTCCGTTGGTGTCTTCGGGGCTTCCCATTTCTTTATGGCCTCGATCTTGGCTGGGTCGACGTGTATTCCTTCTTTGTTCACCACATGTCCTAAAAAGTGAACTTCTCGGATCCAAAATTTGCACTTTGAGAATTTGGCATAAAGCTTTTCAGCTTTGAGTAGTTCCAGTATCAGCCTCAAATGATGCTCATGGTCCTCCTTGCTTTGCGAGTAAATTAGAATGTCGTCTATAAAGACAATGACAAACTTATCTAAATATGGTCGGCACACTCGGTTCATCAGATCCATGAACACTGCTGGAGCATTTGTCAAACCAAAAGGCATGACTAAGAACTCATAATGTCCATAACGAGTTCTGAACGCCGTCTTTGCGATGTCTTCCTCACGAACTCGCATTTGATGGTATCCGGATCGAAGATCGATCTTGGAGAAGTACGTTGCTCCTTGCAGTTGATCGAACAGGTCATCGATGCGTGGAAGAGGGTATCGGTTCTTGATGGTGATCTTGTTCAGCTCCCTATAGTCGATGCACATGCGAAAAGATCCATCCTTCTTCTTGACGAACAACACGGGGGCTCCCCAAGGAGAAGAGTTGGGTCGAATGAATCCCTTGTCTAGCAGCTCTTGAAGTTGGCTTGAAAGCTCCTGCATCTCGGACGGTGCTAGTCGATAGGCGACTTTGCTATGGGGCCTGCTCCAGGAATTAAGTCGATGTGGAATTCTACTTGCCGTGGTGGAGGTAATCCGGGTAGCTCTTCCGGGAATACCTCAGGATATTCCCGCACAACTGGAATATCCTGGATTGACTTCTCTTCTGCTTTCTTATCTACCACGTGCGCCATAAATGCTACACACTCCTTTCGCAAATGGCTACGCATTCTCATAAACGATACTAACTTAATATCTTTCTTTGGCTTCTCTCCGTGCACCTCGAGTACACTTCCATCGGGTAATGCTAGCCTAACAATCTTCTCGGCACAGCATATTGTTGCTTGGTGGTTGGACATCCAATCCATACCAACTATTATGTCAAAACTCCCTATCTTGATTGGGATTAGGTCTATACTAAAGTCCTTTCCTGCTAAGCCTAGAGTGCATTTCTTGACTACTTTGCTGGCCTTAACTAACTCCCCGTTAGAATACTCAATGAAGTGCTCTTCTTTCAAGTTCTGTGACTTCTTGTTTATCTTAGGCCTAAATTCTAACGACACATAGCTTCTATCGGCTCCGGAATCAAAAAGCACAGTAGCAGGACAGTTGTTGAGAAGAAACGTACCTGTGACCACGTCAGGGTTTTGCCTTGCTTCTTCTGCTCCAATCACGAAAGCTCTTCCTCTAGCCAATCCTCCACGATTTCCTTGGTTTGCCGGCTGCCCCTGATTCACATAAGGCCTCTGTTGTCGCTTGGGGCACGCGTTTCGGTAGTGATCTGGACTTCCGCACTCGAAACAGTTTCGACTTCCTCCAACTCTACAGTCTTGTGCAACATGCCCTGCTCGGTTGCACCTTGAGCAGATCGTGCATCTCCCTATATGCTGTCGGTGGCACTTATCACACGCACGCTGCGGCCGTTTCCCTTTCTCTAGGGCTGGTGTTTGAATTTCAAAATTCCTTGCGATTCTCCGATCCTTGTTAAACCTCTGTTCCGGCTTGCTCCTTACCGGCTCTTCTACCTTCCTCTTTCCCTTCACACTACTACTCGAGAATGCTCCCGATCGAACAGCATTGTTGGTGAGACGATTTGCGAGATTGACTGCTTCTTGCAGGGTCTTTGGGTCTGCTGCCGTTACATTTCCCCGGATTACTGGTGATAATCCCCAGACGTATCGATCGACTCGGTTCTGTTCCGGCATCACCAGGTGAGGTACTAACTTGGCCAGCTCGTGAAAACGGGTAGTGTAAGCGGTGATGTCACTTCCTTTCATCTCGTGGTGCCATAATTCAGCTTCCAGCTTTTGGATCTCGCTTCTCGGGCAGAATTCCTCCTTGAGCATCTTCTTAAAGTCTTCCCAGGTAATCTGGCCGATTGCGTCACGGCCACGGACTTGTACTTGGGTGTTCCACCACGTCAGAGCTCGTCCTTGGAGTAGACAGGCGGCATACTCGACCTTGTTCCTTTCAAGGCATTTGCTGATATGAAGGACAGATTCCATGCTTTCGATCCATGCTAGTAAACCGACTGCTCCCTCGGTTCCGTGGAATTCCTTAGGGTTACAGCTCCGAAAGGTTTTGTACGTACAGTCTCTTTCTCTTGCTCCTTGATTGTTGTTTTGGTTAGCGTTAAACCCAGCTGCCACTTGGCTGACTATATTGGGTAACGAGGCCATTACTTGTTCCGACACAAGTCTTGCAAGCTCAGGGTCTTGTCTTCTCGGAGGCATTTTTCTAAAACAATACCATTTTCAATCGTTTTAGTGACTTCTACGCGACCTAAATGTAGTTACGTTTCTACTTACTTTTCATAAGTCAAGTGCCATGCAATTCTATGCCATTACTCTAACGTAGTGCTTTTCATTCATTCCAAGCAACCATAATAAACATGCAATCAAAATATCAATAGCAAATATTCATCGCATAAAATCCGAGTTTCAAAATTTCCACCAACAATATCCAGAATATGGTAGCGAATACAACCATCCAAAATAAAACATAAGGTTCAACAATCAGGCATCACGCCTCAAAATAACAGTTCAAATAACAGGTTCATCAAATACAGTCTACTAACAGATCCCATCTCCTAGAATCTCGCCCTCCAGACAGCCCACCCGAACAGTAGGATCACCAAGGCCACCACCGCATACACCACTGAGTACAAGTGGTGAAGTGAGTCCATGGTGTGGCCAAGAAGGGTCACCACACGAGTGAGCTGCTGGCTATCAGCTCCGGCCACATCGATCAGGGAATCGATCATATGATCGTGGTGGTCGATCATATGCTCATGGATACCCTGACCTCGGGCGAGACGGGCGACCTCATGGCGCTCAGTCGGGCTCATGCCTCTCAGGCAAAGGACGGGGGCACGGGTCATGTGTGGCGGTCGGGGGACCGGTGATGGTCGGGCAACAGGTGGTGGTCGGGCGGCAGGCGGTGGTCGGGCGACAGGCGGCACCGGAGACGATGGTCGGTAGGGCGGTGGAGATCCAGACGATGAGGACGAGGACGACGAGGATGAGGATCCGCCATGGCCCCTTACTCGGGATGGCCCCGCCCCGTCCCCAGCAGGGGCGCGGAGAGTCATCCGGACGGGCAGAGGTACGCTCTTCCGAGCGGTGGTACGGATCCGGAGTCCGGTCCGGACAGCAGGGACAGGTCGATGTGAGTCGGCGTCATCATCGCTGTAAGGGTCACGTTCCCGGTCGATGGGCTGGGAACGGGGAGCAACACTCCTACTCCTAGAGGGCTCGTGGGACCCAGGGGACTGGTTCTCGGACGGGGCGGTTTCCTGTGACATGGTAACTGCGATAAAAGATTTAAGTTAATATACAGGATAAAACTTCGAAATTTGTGCATGCCAACGCGAATTCACAAAAATACATTTTTCAGGAAATTCCTAGAAGGTTCCTACTTTTAAATTGTAATGGTCTGATTAGTTCATAGGTCTTATCCTACTTATATCATGGCTATGCGTAGGTGATCAGGCTCCGCATTTCTATGATATACCAGGACAGCACCTATTCTAATCACACGAATTTTTAATTCTCCTATACATCGAAATCTTTTAATTAAAAGTTTTAACATCTTTTCGAAAAAAAAGGTTGGTTATAGTACTTGGTTTTTATGAAAAACCGGTGTTCTCTATAACCTATGGCTCTGATACCAAGTCTGTAACACCCCGCTAAAGCGGAAACACGAGGTGCTACAGTCAAGATTTCATAACGATAGGAGATATATAACACCAACCATTCATAAATAAAATTTAAACAGTGTTTACAAAAGTACATCCCAACCATAAATTTAATCGTTTACAAAACACAAATAACTAACATGACAAGATTGGTGACTACTAAATTCCATAAAAGCCCTATCAAACCTTCGGATTTCCTGAAAAGCATGTTAAAAAGAGACGTCAACTACGAGAGTTGGTGAGTTCATAGGTTTTGATATGCACAAAAAATTTTACATGCAGACATATTATATAAAAAAAATTTATTGAATCTTTTTAACCGTTCACAACCACGTGTATACTCGGATGTTTGCGCACGCCAAAATACACAATTATGCATAAGATATGTAAAACTTCGAGCCACTACCAAACCGTTAACCCCAACGAATACCTCAGAGGTGGTTGCTAACCACATGGGCGGAACGTTCGTGCGAACTACCTCAGCGGTGGAACTCACGTCCACATGTGTAGGTCGTCTTTCAACGAGTACCACAGCGGTGGGGGATCCTTTGCCCCACATGTGTAGTCGTTACTTCAGAAATAGTGCACCCTTCACTCGTCAGTCCTTCGGGTGGGTATTGGTACCAAATAGCGCTATCCACTAAGTCCATAGGCTCCTAAATGAGTTAATGGTAGTGTATATTCTAAGGGGCAAACTTTACTCGCACATATCGTCACAATGCATACTCACAAAATCATGCTAAAAAGCATACGTGTACACAATTCATTTAACCATGCTAAAAAGCATACGTGTACATAATTCATTTAACCATGGTAAAAAGCATACGTGTACATAATTCACCAAACGTTGCTAGAAAGCAAATTTTTCATAACTTTTATCAACAACATGATTTTCACCCCAAATACGTAAAAACGTTAAAAACGGGGCTGTGAATTCTCACCTTGAGTGATTAAGGCGTTCAACAAACGTTAGTGCGTGTACGAGTCCCGGCTCCGAAACTAGAATTGCCCTAAATCATAAGTATTTAACGTAAGTTCCAAGTCCAACGGTCCATATTTTAATAAATCGTAACGATATCCTATATAATGCCTTTACTACATTTGTTAAGTTCAAACTTGATATAAAATAACTTTTTGTTGGTTAAAATTATGATCCAAACATATTGGAATTAGAAATGCTTGCAAATTAACATTTTTGAATAATTCCAAATCTGGCAGATTTGATCCCATGCAAAGGTGTCACCAAATGGCTTAGTTCCAAAGAGCGTTAGACCTCAAGAATTTTACCTACTGTAATTTGGGATGTTAGCAACAATCCCACAATTTTTCATAATTTTTGGAAGTGTTCTTCATATTTTAAGAATTTTTATAAAATCAGTAGGCACTTTTTATTTTCAGAAAAACATGTCAGGGGTGTTTGCTTCATAAAGAATTCAATTCTCCACCAAATCACGAATTTCAAAAGGGATTTTCTAGAGGACACATATACCAAGCTAATGAGACAAGTTTCATATCATTTGGGTGGGTTTTGAGGGAGATATGGCCTCTTAAAGTCGTGCATGTGCAATCTGCCACAATGGGACAGCCTACACCACTAACTTATTTTCATTGGTTGAAGCCTCAAAAGTCCACCAAATCACATGATTTTGGATTCTTTGGAAAGCTAACTCAGAGAACTTGAGTTTTGAATTACAAATTGTGCATTTTGGATAATTTGTCCAAGAGATATGCATGCATAAAGATGAATAAACTTTCCTGACCAAAAGCTGATCAGCTTCAAAAAGTTTTTAGTTGGTTGAATGGGTTTCCCTTCGAATTTTTGAGTGATTCAAAAGCGATTTTCTTCCTAATTCATTAAATTTCAATCTATCAAATTTTTGTAAGAAAATACCTCAGTTTACTATACGTTTGCAACGTCTAAACACACATGCAAAATCAGACAGATTATGTCCAGATTCAAAACTCCCTTTTCATCCATCAAAACACATAAAATCATAAGTTTTCTTGGGGGTTTCTTGCTATTAACCATAAAATCATATTGTTTAACAAATATTTTAATGAAATAAACTTTGAATAACAATAAAACACATGCATGCATCATCAAAACAATTTTTCATCCAAAATGAGTATCAAAACACCAAAACAAGTGATTTTACTCATCAAACTTGTGTTTTTATGGAGAAGTCATGGATTTTCACCACTTTCAAATGTTTTAACACATTATCATGGTTAAATCTCTTCCTCAAACATCAAGGATGATGTTCATCCAACAAAGAAGATTAAAACCTCATAAAAAGATGAAAAAAAGTACCCATTTGGGTTCAAAATCAAAGCTAAACTATCATGCAATGTATCTTACCTTTGAATACACTAAGAACACTTTTAATCAAACTTTAAAACCTTCAAAATTTCCAGATTTTGGATGATAACAAGGCTGGATTTTTGAGAGAGTAGAGAGAATTTAGAGAGAGAAAGAAGTTAGAGAGAGAGAGGGATTTTGAAAATGAATGAAAAATGGTGGTGATGTGATGATTTTGTAAGAAAAGAGGAAAAGAGAGAGAGTAGAGAGGAGGGGGGGTGGCCGGCCCCTAGGTGGGTCCCACCTCTGTAACACCCCGCTAAAGCGGAACCACGAGGTGCCACAGTCAAGATTTCATCGCGATAGGAAATAAAATACACCAATCATTCATATCAAAAGTTTAAAAGAGTTTACACAGTACTACAAGTATTACAATCCAACCATCATTCAGGTTTACAAATTTAAACGAAATATGAATCAACATGACTGGTGTTATACAAAAGTTCCCTTAATGATCTTATCAAACCTTCGGATTTCCTGAAAAGCATGATAAACAAGTGTCAACTACAAGAGTTGGTGAGTTCACAGGTTTTCATATGCACAAAAATATTTTAAACGCAACGACATTTCGGTGAATCTTTTATTCACTACACTTTTCAAAATTTAACTAAAGCAAATCCGTTCATTCGCTAAAGTTTTCGTATACAGTTAGAGTGAATCCGTTCATTCACTACCAACAGTGAGTAAATTTTCCGGATGATTTGTAAATCGCAAGATAATTAGTGAGTTACTACAATCCTTTCCAATTCATGACATGCTTTGCCCCTATCTACCCCAGAGGTGGAAGTAAATCCCACTTGCGTAGAACGTTTTGTTCAATACAGTGCACCTATCACTCGTCAGTTCTAGGTGGGTATGTCAATCCAAATAGCGCTATCCACGTGTATTTTAGGCCCATTGTTATGAGTTAATAGTAGTCTTCGGGGACTTATTCATATTTTTCCTTTTATCTCACTATATCAAGCTTTAACATATCAAATTTAACTCACTTACGTTTCATTTCAATTTGATTCATTTAAATCCATTTTGCTCATTTCGAAACAGTTCAATTCGTAACATTTTCATAATACATTCATTCATATCATGCTTTTCACCCCAAAACGTATAAAACGGTAAAAATGGGGCTGTGAATACTCACCTTGAGTGCTTAGTGCGGATTTGAAAGAGTTGATGCGTGACCTAAATCCCGGCTCCAAACTAGGGTAGTCCTATCAAACACGAAATTTTTAACGTAAGTCCTAGGTCCAACGGTCCTTAACTAAAATCGTACCGAAATCCATAATATGCCATATATTAAATTTTATAGCCTAATCCAATAAAATTTCATTTTGTCACCAAAGAGAGTCTTCTAAACATTTTAGAAGTTCAAATTTTATAAAATTGAGCTTTTAAGAAATTTTCAGAATCTGTCAAAATTTTGAGTTGTAAAAATTGTCATTTTGAACTTAGGTCCTCTAAATATTGAGTCTTTAAATTTTTACCCCCTGAATTAGGGGATGTTAGGAACATTTTCACCAAGTTTCAGGATTTTTAGAGGATTTTTACTATTTTTAAACATTTTTACAAAATCAGTGGTAAGGGCTGAATTTCCAGAATACCTTTAGTCCTTGTTTTATTCATAAATAATTCTATACACCACTTTATCACGAATTTCCAAAGGGATTTTCTAGCTAAAACATAAACCAAACTTTTGAGACAAGTTTCATGTCATAAGGATGATTTTTGAGGGAGATATGACCTTTTCAAGTGGTGCATGTGTAATCTGCCATAAGAGGACAGCCTACACCACCAACTTAAACTCATTGGTTGAAGTCCCAAAACTCCTCTAAATGACATGATCTTGGACTTTTTAGAAAGCTAACTCAAAGTACTTGAGTTTAGAATCAAGAAAATCGTATTTTAGATAAATAATCAAGGAGTTATGCTAGTTTGAAGTTGACCAAAGTTTCTGACCAAAACACTGTTGCACACAAAAATGTTTTATGGTGGTTTGGGTTCAAATCTTGGTGTTTTTGCACCATTCCAGTGGGGTTTGAACCCTAACACATTAAATATCATCTCATAAAATTTTCATGAAGAAATAAGTTCAAGAAAGCCCTTTTTGGGTCGTGTAAAGTGCATGCAACTATTTTGACAGAATCTGTCCAATATTTAAACATCCAAAATGCTACCAAAACACATAAAATCATACCATTTCGGGGTTTTTCTTGCTATTTCACCCATAACTCAGATTATTCAAATGTATTATAACTACAATATGCTTTCATACCATCCAAACCCATGCATGAACTATTGATGAAGTTTAGCACAAGTTTGGTGGTCAAAAACATCATCTAAACGATTTTTGATCCCTTTCTTGTGTTCTTATGGGGAAATCCTTGATTTTCACCTTCATAGAATGTTATACAACATGTTCTAAGGTTCAATCTCCTTCCCAAACACATGTTTCATTATTCGAATCAAAAAGGGGTTAAAACCCTTGAAAAAGAAGAAGAAAAACTCACAAATGAGTTAAAATCGAAGTAGAAATCATCTAACTATGCTTACCTTTGATGAACACCCAACCTTAATCTCAAATAGGTTTTAAAAACCTTTAAAAATCTGGATTCAAGAGGAGTTCTTGGCTGATTTTTAGTGAGAGAGAGTAGAGAGAAATAGAGAGAGAAGTGAAGATTTGAAAAGTGTGATTATGAGATTTGTTGGAAAAAAGAACAAATGATGGCTTTTATGTGAAAGAGGGGAAGGGCCACCTTGGGGAGTGGTGTGGCCGGCCCCTAGTGGGTCCCACCCACTCTCCCTATATTTTTTTTTTTTTCTTTTAAAACAGTGTACATTTGACACTGTTATTTTGACGCGGTACCGGGTTTTTGTCGGTTTTTCGCAATTTCTAACTTTTCGAAAGTGGTTTTAGGTTAATTAAGTTACTTTACATATAATTTAAACATTATAACTTAATTTTCCAAAAATTATCTTAATTCTGGCATTTTAGGATTATCGGGTGATTTCGGGCCGGTTCGGGCCTTTTCGGGCAGTTTTCGGAACTCTTAGGATTTTAACCTAACTTTTTCTCGCAAACTAATCTATTTTCATCTTAAAACTTATTTAACTAACTTCTAACCTACGGAAATGCTGTAGAGTGACTGAACGCGTAAAATTAACCTGGAGGTCGGAACTGACGGTTGTCACATTTACCCCCGGTTGAAAGAAATTTCGTCCCGAAATTTAATCATTGCTGGCACCGAAGCGATCTTTCGTGAAGAGGTGCGGGTATTTGTCTTTCATGAAAGCTTTCCGTTCCCAAGTGAACTCAGGTCCGTGACGAGAGTTCCATCGTACCTTGACGATTGGTATTTTGCTGCGCCGGAGTTGTTTGGTTTCTTGATCAAGAATCTCGATTGGTTCTTCCGAGGCGCGCAGTTTTTCATCAATTTGAATCTCATCCAAAGGCAGAATTACTGTCTCCTCTGACAGACATTTCTTCAGGTTGGACACGTGAAACGTGTCATGAATAGAGCTTAGCTCTGTAGGCAAGTTCAACCTATAGGCAACGGGTCCGATTCTTTCTACGACCTCAAACGGTCCAACAAAACGAGGGCTCAGCTTCCCTTTCTTTCCGAATCTTATTAGTCCTTTCCATGGTGATACCTTCAGTAACACTTTGTCACCAACTTGAAATTCCAACGGCTTTCGCCGATTATCGGCATAACTTTTCTGGCGATCTCTGGCCGTTTTCAGCTTTTCTCGAACCATTTTGATTTTGTCGGTGGTCTCCTGCACGACATCCGGCCTAAACAATTTATTCTCTCCCACTTCCAACCAATTAAGTGGAGATCTACACTTGCGTCCATAGAGTGCCTCGTATGGCGCACACTGAATGCTGGCATGATAGCTGTTGTTGTAGGAGAATTCGACTAAAGGTAGATGATCGTCCCAACTACCTCCAAATTCAATCACGCAAGCACGTAGCATATCCTCTAATGTCTGAATGGTTCTCTCAGTCTGCCCGTCGGTTTGAGGATGATAAGCCGTGCTTAGATCCACACGAGTGCCTAAAGCTGCTTGAAGCGATTGCCAAAATCGCGAGGTGAATCTACTATCCCTATCAGAGATGATCGATATCGGGACTCCATGTCGCATAACAACCTCACCGACATACAATCGTGCAAGCTTATCGATGCTATCAGTCTCCTTTATTGGCAAGAAATGCGCTGATTTCGTGAGTCGATCAACGATTACCCAAATCGTATCATGCCCCTTTTTGGTCTTGGGTAACTTGGTCACGAAGTCCATCGATATCTGCTCCCATTTCCACTCTGGGATTTCTGGTTGCTGAAGAAGTCCTGACGGTTTCTGATGCTCTGCTTTAACCTTCGCACAAGTCAAGCATTTACTCACGTAAGTGGCGATATCTCTTTTCATACCGGGCCACCAGTAGTGCTCCTTCAGTCCTTTGTACATTTTATCGGATCCTGGATGTATCGAGTACTTTGATTGATGAGCTTCGTCCATGATCATTTTCCTCAGCTGCTCCACACTTGGAATCCAAATTCTTCCCTTGAAATAACATACTCCATCCCCTTTCTTCTCGAATTCCTTTTCTACGCCATGAAGGGTTTCTTTCTTTATATTGTTAGTCATTAGGGCTTCCCTTTGAGCTTCCAATACCTGGCTTTTCAAGCTGGTCTGGACCAAAACTCCCATGGCTCGTGCTCTTGTAGGCTTCACTCCTTCTTTTCTGCTTAACGCATCAGCTACTACGTTCGCCTTCCCTGGGTGGTATTTGATCTCACAATCATAGTCACTGAGCAACTCCACCCATCTTCTCTGCCTCATGTTTAACATCTTTTGGTCCAGAATATGCTGAAGACTCTTATGATCCGTAAAGATAGTGCATTTGGTGCCGTACAGATAATGTCTCCAAATCTTAAGGGCAAACACCACTGCTCCGAGTTCCAAGTCGTGAGTAGTGTAGTTCTTCTCGTGGACCTTCAACTGTCTGGATGCATAGGCAATAACCTTCTCGTTCTGCATCAAGACACATCCTAAGCCTTGATGTGAAGCATCGCAATACACTACAAAGTTATCCGTTCCTTCGGGTAACGCTAGAATGGGCGCATTGCACAACTTATGCTTGAGTAATTGGAACGCTTCCTCTTGTTTCTCTCCCCAGACGAACTTCTTGTCTTTTTGCGTCAAGGTTGTCAACGGCTGCGCAATCTTAGAAAATTTGCGATGAATCTTCGGTAATAACCTGCCAAACCGAGAAATTGTCGAATTTCGGTTGGGGTCTTTGGGGCTTCCCACTGCTTTACGGCCTCGATCTTGGCTGGGTCGACGTGTATTCCTTCCTTGTTCACTACATGTCCTAAGAAGTGAACTTCTCGGATCCAAAATTCGCACTTCGAAAATTTGGCGTAAAGCTTTTCGGCCTTTAGCAATTCCAATACTAGCCTCAGATGTTGCTCATGATCCTCCTTGCTCTGCGAATAAATCAGGATATCGTCTATGAAGACAATTACGAACTTGTCTAGGTAAGGTCGGCACACTCGGTTCATTAGATCCATAAATACTGCTGGAGCGTTCGTCAATCCAAAAGGCATGACTAAGAACTCATAGTGACCATATCGAGTTCTGAACGCTGTCTTCGCGATGTCTTCCTCACGAACTCGCATTTGATGGTATCCCGATCGAAGATCGATCTTGGAGAAGTACGTTGCTCCTTGCAGTTGATCGAATAAGTCATCGATGCGTGGAAGAGGGTATCGGTTCTTGATGGTGATCTTGTTCAGTTCCCTATAGTCGATGCACATGCGAAATGATCCATCCTTCTTCTTGACGAACAGCACAGGGGCTCCCCAGGGCGAAGAGCTGGGTCGGATGAATCCCTTATCTAACAGTTCTTGAAGTTGGTTCGACAGCTCCTGCATCTCGGATGGTGCTAGACGATAAGGTGATCTTGCTACAGGGCCTGCTCCAGGGATTATATCAATGTGGAACTCTACTTGTCGCTGCGGGGGTAGTCCTGGTAACTCTTCTGGGAAAACCTCAGGAAAATCTCGCACGATTGGAATATCCTGGATTTGCTTTTCTTTTGCACTCTTATCTACCACGTGCGCCATAAATGCTACACACTCCTTTCGCAGATGGTTTCGCATTTTCATAAAAGACACGATCTTAATGTCTCTCTTTGGCTTGTCTCCATACACTTCAAGAAATCTTCCATCAGGTAATGCTATCACGACTATCTTCTCAGCACAACATATTGTTGCTCGATGCTTGGACATCCAGTCCATACCAACAATTATGTCAAAACTCCCTATCTTAATCGGGATCAAGTCTATGCTAAAATCCTTTCCAGACAAACCTAGTGTGCATTTTCTGATTATCTTATCGGCCTTAACTAATTCTCCGTTGGAGTATTCGATTATATGATCCTCTTTCAGATTCTGTGACTTTTTATTTATCTTAGGCCTAAATTCTAACGATACAAAGCTCCTATCTGCTCCGGAATCAAAAAGCACAGTAGCAGGATAGTTGTTGAGAAGAAACGTACCTGTAACCACGTCGGGGTTTTGCTTTGCTTCCTCTGCCCCAATCACAAATGCTCTCCCTCGAGCTAGTCCTCCTCGGTTTCCTTGGTTCGCTTGGTTTGCTTGGGTTGTTTGGTTTGCCGGCTGCACTCGATTCGCGTAGGGTCTCTGATTCAACTTGGGACAATCATTCCGGTAATGATTTAAGCTCCCACACTCAAAACAATTTCCCTTCTTACAGCCCTTGTCAGTATGGCCTCCCCTGCCACATCTAGAACAGACAATACACCTCCCACCATGAAGGTTCCCACACTTGCCACACTTCTGATTCGTTCCTCTCTCTCTTTCTGCCATCTGAGTCTGCAATCCGTAGCTCCTGGTTACTCTCCTATCCTTGCCCATCTTTCCCCTGAATTGTGGTTTAGTAGACTCCTCTATCTTCCTCTTTCCTTTCGCCCCATCACTCAGAAAGGTTCCTGATCGGACTGCATTGTTGGTGAGTCGGTTTGCCAAATTCACTGCCTCTTGCAGAGTTTTCGGGTCTGCTGCAGTTACATTCCCCCGGATTACTGGTGATAATCCCCAGACATATCGATCTACACGGTTCTGTTCAGGTGTTACCAGGTGCGGTACTAGCTTAGCCAATTCATGGAATCGGGTAGTGTAAGTGGTGACATCATTTCCTTTCATCTCATGGTGCCACAACTCCGCTTCTAGTTTCTGCATCTCACTTCGCGGGCAAAACTCATCCTTAAGCATCTTCTTGAAATCCTCCCAAGATATTTGATTGGTTGCCTCACGTCCACGGGTCTGAATTTGAGTGTTCCACCAAGTTAAAGCTCGTCCTTGTAACAAGCAGGCAGCATACTGTACCTTATTTCCCTCCGTACACTTGCTGATATGGAGGATAGACTCCATGCCCTCTATCCAGGTTAACAGGCCAACCGCTCCTTCGGTTCCATGGAATTCTTTAGGATTACAGCTACGGAAGGATTTGTACGTACATTCCCTTTCTCTACGCTCGTGATTTTGGTTTTGATTAGTATTGAATCCAGCTGCCACTTGGCTAACTATATTAGGAAGAGAGGCTATGACTTGCTCCGAAACGAGTCTTGCAAGTTCCGGATCTTCCCTTCTTGGAGGCATGTTTCTAAAACATAACCATAATAAAGGCATTTAGTGATGAACTAGCAAATCTAAGTTCTTGCAATTTGCTAACTATCTACTCATTCAAGCCATAGTGTTTACGCAACCTATTAAACTTATTATACCAACTAACGAGGTCATTAGATGCATAATAATTTAAACATTCCATTCATACGTAAAGATGCAAATATAACATGCAACTCATAGCAAATCATACCATCATAATATCCATATCGTTTTCCAAAATAATATCCAAACGATCATACGGTTTTACAGTCATCCAAAATACCAAAAGTCATAAGTGTTCAATAACTGGGCATCATGCCCCAAAACATAAATCAGCATAAGATCCCATCTCCTAGTAGCCAGCCCCCCACATAGCCCAGACGAACAAGATGATAGCCAGAGCAATCACCACATACACCAAGGTGTATAGGTGACTGAGCGAGTCCATAGTGTGACCTAGGAGGGCCACGACTCTGGATAGCTGCTGGCTATCCGCTCCGGCTACACCTATCAGGGAATCAATCATGTGGTCATGATGATCGATCATGTGCTCGTGGATGTCCTGACCCCGGGCTAAGCGCTCGACCTCCTGACGCTCGAGCGGGGTCATGCCTCTCAGGCATAGGACAGGGGCACGGGCCACTGGTGGGTGCCTAGGAACTGGTGCTATCGGCGGTGGTTGGACGACAGGCGGTGGTCGGGCATCGGTGATGGTCGGGCAACTCTAGGTATCGGCGACGACGGACGGTAGGGCGGCGGAGATCCAGATGATGTAGAGGACGAGGACGACGACGACGACGACGACCCACCCTGGCCCCTTACCCGTGATGGCCCCGCCCCATCCCCAGAGGGAATGCGGAAGGTCATCCGGGTAGGCAGTGGCACGCTCTTTCGAGCGGTGCGCCTGCCCCTAAGGCCATAATGGGTCTCAGGCCCGTAAGGTCGCGCCGGACTGGCGGGCCGGACGGGGACCTGATGGGAGTCAGCGTCACTGTCGCTGTACGGGTCACGTTCCCGGTCGATGGTCTGGGAACGCGAGGCGACACTCCGACTCCTAGAGGGTCCGTGGGACCCCAAGGACTGGTGCTCAGACGGGTCGGTCTCCTGAGACATGGTAACTGCGATAGAAAAATTTTTAAATTATCAATTTAGAAATATTTTCAAAACTTGTACATATTAATGCGAACTCACAGAAATAAAAATGTTTTGCAGGAAATTTCTCAGAAAGTTTCGACCTTTAAATTTTAACAGCATGGTTAGTTCACAAGTCTTATTCTACTTATATCATGGCGATGCGTAGGTGATCAGGCTCCGCATTTCTATGATATACCAGAACAGTACCTATCCTAATCATACGAATTTTTAAATTTTTCCTATGCCTAGAAATCTTTTTACTTAAGGGTTTGAATTTCTTTTGAAAAGGTTGGTTATAGTACTTGGTTTTTTTATGAAAAACCGATGTTCTCTATAACCTATGGCTCTGATACCAAATCTGTAACACCCCGCTAAAGCGGAACCACGAGGTGCCACAGTCAAGATTTCATCGCGATAGGAAATAAAATACACCAATCATTCATATCAAAAGTTTAAAAGAGTTTACACAGTACTACAAGTATTACAATCCAACCATCATTCAGGTTTACAAATTTAAACGAAATATGAATCAACATGACTGGTGTTATACAAAAGTTCCCTTAATGATCTTATCAAACCTTCGGATTTCCTGAAAAGCATGATAAACAAGTGTCAACTACAAGAGTTGGTGAGTTCACAGGTTTTCATATGCACAAAAATATTTTAAACGCAACGACATTTCGGTGAATCTTTTATTCACTACACTTTTCAAAATTTAACTAAAGCAAATCCGTTCATTCGCTAAAGTTTTCGTATACAGTTAGAGTGAATCCGTTCATTCACTACCAACAGTGAGTAAATTTTCCGGATGATTTGTAAATCGCAAGATAATTAGTGAGTTACTACAATCCTTTCCAATTCATGACATGCTTTGCCCCTATCTACCCCAGAGGTGGAAGTAAATCCCACTTGCGTAGAACGTTTTGTTCAATACAGTGCACCTATCACTCGTCAGTTCTAGGTGGGTATGTCAATCCAAATAGCGCTATCCACGTGTATTTTAGGCCCATTGTTATGAGTTAATAGTAGTCTTCGGGGACTTATTCATATTTTTCCTTTTATCTCACTATATCAAGCTTTAACATATCAAATTTAACTCACTTACGTTTCATTTCAATTTGATTCATTTAAATCCATTTTGCTCATTTCGAAACAGTTCAATTCGTAACATTTTCATAATACATTCATTCATATCATGCTTTTCACCCCAAAACGTATAAAACGGTAAAAATGGGGCTGTGAATACTCACCTTGAGTGCTTAGTGCGGATTTGAAAGAGTTGATGCGTGACCTAAATCCCGGCTCCAAACTAGGGTAGTCCTATCAAACACGAAATTTTTAACGTAAGTCCTAGGTCCAACGGTCCTTAACTAAAATCGTACCGAAATCCATAATATGCCATTATATAAATTTTATAGCCTAATCCAATAAAATTTCATTTTGTCACCAAAGAGAGTCTTCTAAACATTTTAGAAGTTCAAATTTTATAAATTGAGCTTTTAAGAAATTTTCAGAATCTGTCAAAATTTTGAGTTGTAAAAATTGTCATTTTGAACTTAGGTCCTCTAAATATTGAGTCTTTAAATTTTTACCCCCTGAATTAGGGGATGTTAGGAACATTTTCACCAAGTTTCAGGATTTTTAGAGGATTTTTACTATTTTTAAACATTTTTACAAAATCAGTGGTAAGGGCTGAATTTCCAGAATACCTTTAGTCCTTGTTTTATTCATAAATAATTCTATACACCACTTTATCACGAATTTCCAAAGGGATTTTCTAGCTAAAACATAAACCAAACTTTTGAGACAAGTTTCATGTCATAAGGATGATTTTTGAGGGAGATATGACCTTTTCAAGTGGTGCATGTGTAATCTGCCATAAGAGGACAGCCTACACCACCAACTTAAACTCATTGGTTGAAGTCCCAAAACTCCTCTAAATGACATGATCTTGGACTTTTTAGAAAGCTAACTCAAAGTACTTGAGTTTAGAATCAAGAAAATCGTATTTTAGATAAATAATCAAGGAGTTATGCTAGTTTGAAGTTGACCAAAGTTTCTGACCAAAACACTGTTGCACACAAAAATGTTTTATGGTGGTTTGGGTTCAAATCTTGGTGTTTTTGCACCATTCCAGTGGGGTTTGAACCCTAACACATTAAATATCATCTCATAAAATTTTCATGAAGAAATAAGTTCAAGAAAGCCCTTTTTGGGTCGTGTAAAGTGCATGCAACTATTTTGACAGAATCTGTCCAATATTTAAACATCCAAAATGCTACCAAAACACATAAAATCATACCATTTCGGGGTTTTTCTTGCTATTTCACCCATAACTCAGATTATTCAAATGTATTATAACTACAATATGCTTTCATACCATCCAAACCCATGCATGAACTATTGATGAAGTTTAGCACAAGTTTGGTGGTCAAAAACATCATCTAAACGATTTTTGATCCCTTTCTTGTGTTCTTATGGGGAAATCCTTGATTTTCACCTTCATAGAATGTTATACAACATGTTCTAAGGTTCAATCTCCTTCCCAAACACATGTTTCATTATTCGAATCAAAAAGGGGTTAAAACCCTTGAAAAAGAAGAAGAAAAACTCACAAATGAGTTAAAATCGAAGTAGAAATCATCTAACTATGCTTACCTTTGATGAACACCCAACCTTAATCTCAAATAGGTTTTAAAAACCTTTAAAAATCTGGATTCAAGAGGAGTTCTTGGCTGATTTTTAGTGAGAGAGAGTAGAGAGAAATAGAGAGAGAAGTGAAGATTTGAAAAGTGTGATTATGAGATTTGTTGGAAAAAAGAACAAATGATGGCTTTTATGTGAAAGAGGGGAAGGGCCACCTTGGGGAGTGGTGTGGCCGGCCCCTAGTGGGTCCCACCCACTCTCCCTATATTTTTTTTTTTTTCTTTTAAAACAGTGTACATTTGACACTGTTATTTTGACGCGGTACCGGGTTTTTGTCGGTTTTTCGCAATTTCTAACTTTTCGAAAGTGGTTTTAGGTTAATTAAGTTACTTTACATATAATTTAAACATTATAACTTAATTTTCCAAAAATTATCTTAATTCTGGCATTTTAGGATTATCGGGTGATTTCGGGCCGGTTCGGGCCTTTTCGGGCAGTTTTCGGAACTCTTAGGATTTTAACCTAACTTTTTCTCGCAAACTAATCTATTTTCATCTTAAAACTTATTTAACTAACTTCTAACCTACGGAAATGCTGTAGAGTGACTGAACGCGTAAAATTAACCTGGAGGTCGGAACTGACGGTTGTCACAACCTCTCTCCAATTTTTCTTTTTTTTTTTAAGCATTAATTAAATATCTACACTGCATTTTCAAACGCAGTGTCGGTTTTTCGCGTTTTCGGTAGAAACCGATTTTTCGAGGGAAATTTTTGGATCATTTAAGTTAATTTACTTATTTTTAATAAAAATAACTTAATTTTTCTAAAATTTAACTTTAATTTGGCATTATAGGATTTTCGGACGATTTCGGACCGGTACGGGCTTTTCGGACAATTTTCGGGACTTTTAGGTTTTAGCCTAAATTTTTCACGCAAACTAACCTAGTTTCATTTAGAAACTTAAATAACTAGTTCTCAACCTACGGAAACGCTACTGAGTGGATTAAACGAGTAGCTAACCTGAAGGTCAAAACTGACAGTTGTCACATTTGCTGAAATACAATCTCCGAGGAACGTCAAAGAAGTTCAAAAATTAACAGGACGAGTAGCTGCTTTAAACCGATTCATCTCCGAGGAATGTCATTTATTCTACAACGTTCTTCGAAAGAACCAAGGATTCCAATGGACGAACGACCACGAGAAAGCTCTACAAGACTTGAAGCAGTATATGGTCTCCCCACCATTATTGACTAAGCCAGTCGAAGGAGAAAGTTTGCAGCTGTACTTAGCGGTGAGCAATAATGCGACAAGTGTGGTACTCGTACGAGAAAAAGATCAACAACAACGACCAATTTACTATGTAAGCAAATCTTTTCTCGACGCAGAAACCAGGTACACGTCGATGGAAAAATTGCTACTAGGTCTGATGACTGTTGTGAAAAAGTTAAGACATTATTTCGAATCGCACCATATTATTGTTGTGACTAATTATCCACTTAAGACTGTCCTACGAAAGCCAAAACTTACAGGACGTCTAGCCAAATGGAGCATCTATCTCAGTGGATTCGACATCGAATTCAAACCTAAGACAGCAATAAAGTCACAAGTGTTAGCAGACTTTGTAGTAGAATTCAGTCTTGGACTGGAACCAACGACGTGCAATCAAATTGTGACGATTCAAGACAAACCTTGGTTACTATATGTCGATGGATCCTCGAATATACGAGGAGCAGGGCTAGGTGTTGTCTTAAAATCCTCACAAGGGGGAAACATGGTGTACTCCATACAATGTGAATTCAAAGCCGCGAACAACGAAGCAGAATATGAAGCCTTGATCGCTGGACTGGATATAGCTCATAAACTGGGGGCAAAGCACATGGACGTACGAAGCGATTCGTTATTGGTGGTAAATCAAATAAATGGAGATTTTCAAGCAAAAGACTCAAAGATGATGAGTTATCTCAAGATTGTCAAAGAACTAATCGAACGATTCGATTATTTTTCAATAGAGCAAATTCCAAGAGATCAAAACACTCAAGCCGACGCATTAGCCAATCTGGGATCTGCATTCAACGATCCATTTTTGGAAAACATCCCTATACTTCATCTTACGACGCCAGCAATCGAAATAAAAGAAGAAGCACAGATGAACGAAGAGATTTACAACTGGTCGCTCGATGTTTGGAATTATCTCAAGCACGATAATCTCCCTGAAAATAAGATGGAAGCCCGAAAAACAAGATCTAAAGCCTCAAGATATACAATCTTTGAAGATCAGCTCTATCGAAAATCCACATCTGGACTTGTCTTACGATGTGTCGTAAGTCAAATGCAAATGAATCGAATTCTCCAAGAAATGCACGATGGAGAATGTGGAAATCACGCAGGGGGCAGAAGCCTTGCTAATCGAATCTCACGACAGGGTTATTATTGGCCTACCCTACGAGAAGATGCAATAACGTACGTTCGACATTGTGACGCTTGTCAAAAGCATTCAGGTATGACTCATCGACCATCTGAACCTCTACATTATGTTTTAATTCCTTGGCCATTCATGCGATGGGGAATGGACATAGTTGGTAAATTAACTCCTGCTCCTGGACAAAAGGTATATCTACTTGTGCTTACTGATTATTTCTCGAAGTGGATAGAAGCTGGAGCTTTTTCGCAGGTCAGAGATAAAGAAGTCATATCGTTCATCCAAAACAACATTATTTATAGATTCGGAGTACCGTCCGAGATCATGTGCGACAACGGTTCACATTTCATAAGTGACAAAACTCGTACGTTTTGTGAAAAATGTGGGATCAAGTTAGTCACTTCTACTCCAAGGTACCCTCAATCCAACGGATTAGCTTAATCGAGCAACAAAGTTATCATCAATTCAATCCGTAAAAGATTGAAAGGAGCAAAAGGCAGATGGGTGGAAGAACTACCTTCCGTCCTATGGGCAAATCGAACGACACCCAGAGCATCAACAGGACAAACTCCATATTCTTAGTATATGGATGCGAAGCAGTTTTACCAATCAAGGCCCAATTACCTGTCGCTAGAAATCGTACGTTCGATCAAAATGCCATAAATTTATCCTACGATCTAGACGCTCTGGAAGAGCTTCGAGAAAACGCACTACGTACGATGGCAGCACAAAAAGGTCTACTTGAACAACATTTCAACAAAAAGGTAAAGGCCAAGATCTTCCAAGTTGGAGATTATGTCTTACAACACGTGTTTCAGAACACACAAGAACCAAACGCCGGAAAACTTTTCATCAAATGGGAAGGACCTTACGTAATTTCCAAAGTTGTTGGAAATGGAGCATACAGACTTACGACAATAGAAGGTATGGAAATCCCACGTAGCTGGAATGCCCATCACCTCAAAAGGTACTATTTCTAAACCTATTTACATACGATTTATTTTTCATTATCTATTACTGACTTAAGCATCGGAGCGCCGTTGGCCAAGCCAACGGCCACCCCTTAGTCATTTTTTTTCGCAGGTATCGCACAATAAATCGCAAGTATCGCACGATTTAATTGCATGCTTATTGCAAGTATCGCACGACAAGAATCGCATGAATTGCAAATTAAATGCTACAACGCACATGATGCGGCAATTATCGTATATAAAAAGCGTAATAAGTTTTAACCTCTAATGCCTAGCCACCGTCTTACCACATATACAGGCAAGCATACCTGATCGTGAGTAATATAGTGTAGGAAAGTCCAGGTATCGTATCTACCACTGGGAACGGTCAAGTTATTGTAGACTAAAGCCTGAATCGGTTTAATTAATCTAAAAAGGGGGGTTTTGTATGAAAAAGGTTTGAATACTGAAAAAGACAATTAACTAAGTAAAAACTAAGAAAGCGGTTAAAATAATGATTTAAGTTTATAATAAGGGAAAAACAGCAATACTTATCATGATAATACGAATCCCCAATATGGATGACATGAATAAATCGAAGGTTTGGTTGTTTTGACTATTGTAGGAATTTAAGTCTGGGACACCCTAACATGTGCAATTTATGGCTATGAACTAGGATATGGTCCTCCTAATTCCAATCCTAAATCGTTTGGTCCACAATTCAGAATCGGCAAACCCTTCCCAATCAGTATTGCAATGGCTCTTTTACTATCGGTCACTTATTGGTCAAAGTAACCCCTTAACATAACTCTATGGTCCAAGTCAGGCTAACGTAGGTTGATTATCCTTTCGGAGTCTATCTGTTTTTGGTCTAACAAATACACCCAACCAAGTGATTTCAAATCGCCACAACAACAATAATCAAGAAATAACCATAAACGACATTCAATTAATCAAAAACAAACCAATAAACATTAATTGCAAAGTATCATCCACAAAGGTTCATCTATCATGACAAGCACTACTAATAGACTACTCACTCATAATGAAAGCAAAAACATAAACAAGAGTAGACATCGACATGATACCGACAGTACAACGATAGATGATCAGAGATCGACTTCCGCAGCGTATCGGCACCTTTCGTACTCTCACTCTCGTTCCTCTGTATTCCCCTCATGTATCGCACTTCAAAACTCATGTCCAGAACTGAAGGAGGAGGCTGATATTTAAAGAAAAACGACCAGGCACCATCTGGCGATCGCCAGACTGCCATCTTGGCGACGCCAAACACTAAAATTAACCCTAATCTGCACTTCAGTCGAACTTGGCGGCGCCAAATATGGGACTTCGCGATCGCCAAGTGTCTTCTGTGTTGACTTTGTTCATTTTTCACGTTTTCTCGCCTTTTTCCGTACTTTTCCGTTCCACGGCCTCCAAATCCTTCACAATCAATAAAAAGCTCATTTAGTGCATGAAATGATCATAAACGGGTGAGAAATGGGGTAAAGTCATACAATTACGCGCAACCAAAACATGTATAATTTTGGTGTTATCAAAATCCCCACACTTAAGCTTTGATTGTCCTCAATCAAAAGACTGAAAAATAAGAAAGATAACTCCAAAATTATCTCCACCCAAGATCATCAAAGAGAACAAAGTATACTCACACAATCGAACACACAAAGAAGACTCATCAAGTAATCGGATACCAAGATCAACCTTTTACCCTCACATAGTATGAATAATCATATAAAGTGTATCTCTCAGGGGTAAAAGTGTATATGTAAGTGATCACACCAATACTCGACTAATTCCCGCATGCATAAGCTTGTCAACAAATCTAATCTCCACCACTGAGAAGTTGTCAACCGTCAAGAGGACTTTAGGGTTGTAATGTTAGGCTAAGGGTTAAGGGTAGGATAAAGGATATATATAAGTGACTAAGGGTTTTGCAACAAAAACTTGAAAGCTTAATCAGTAATGATCCAAACAATGAAACAATCTGACTTTCAAACAGTGAAACTTTTGGGATGAGTACTTTTTCTTTTAGAATTGGCCTAAGCCTATGGCTTATTTGGGGCACAAATTCTTTTTCTCTCTTTTTAGCTCTCATTCTTTTCTTTTTTTGTATTCTCGACTCTTTTGATATTTCTTTTCTTTTCTGAGTCTCAAATATTTTCTTTTTTTTCTCTCTCTTTTTTTTTAGAGCAGCAACTATGTCGTTTTTTGGCTCTTTTTAAATCTCAATCCCATACAAACTGTCAGATACGAAAAACTGGATCAAAACATCTCAAGATTCAAATTTAAGTTACGGCCAAGAGATAGATAAACAATTAGGCTCAAGGATAAAGTGTATAGTGGGTAATGAAATGAAAAGGCTAAGGCTCAAAATGGTTTCAAGGGGTAAAGTGTTAAAAGGTGAACACTTTTTCAATTATAGGCTAGGCAAATCAAATAACCTTATGATGAGGTTACCTGACGAAGGCTAAAAGGGTTAGAAACGAAGGCCTCTATCTGTGCAATGGTGATAAATACTTCTCTTATGTGGTCTCGACAAGCATTCAAATGACAAGTTCTACCTTGGGTCAAAGTCGGTATTCCTCACGAAATAAACAGATATAACAATATAGGCTCAATCTCTCAACGGAATTGGGTGAGGCACTCATGGTAATCAGTATTCCAAGGCATCCTTTTACTCAACTTATCTTATTCAGTGTTCTCCTATGCAGGCAACTTAGTCTCAAAAAGAATCTCAGATTTCGAAAAAAATTGGGGTCAAATCTCAAAGCTTTCAAAAGTTTGAAAAACGACAATCCACAAGCAAAAAGTGAACCCATTTAAACAGATAAGTCTACATAACCCCCTCCCCACACTTAAAATTTGCAGTGTCCTCAATGCAACAATCAAAACAATTAAAGAGTAATTGGGAAAAAGAGAAACTTCCCGGGTTATGTGACGAAATTTGTTCTGATCTGAGAGTGGTGCATAAAATTCGTGCTCGATCATAAAATCGCCATATCTACCAACAAAAAGAAAAAGAAAAAGTAAAAACGAACAAATGAAAAATAACCAAACCAAATTACTTAAAATCCTAAGCAAACCAACAGAAAAATAAAATTGTTCAACACAACCACGCAGTTTAAAGTGCAAAGTATAGTACAACCCAATCGAATCAAATAAAACCGCTCAATTACGGTTTTCAAAAGCCCATTCATCGTAGGTGGAATAGCCAGCAGGACCGTCATCACTATCACGCCATTCGGGATGAGGTTCAAGAGGAGCCGAGGGAGTATGTCCCACGCTCTCAAAGTACTCTCCCATCGATGCGGCGACCCAAGACAACTCCCGCCGAACACCATACATGTCATATGAGACCCTGTCCAATCTTCCCATCATCTCGTGATGCTCTGCTTCCATCTGTTCCGATAGTCCTTGAATAGCTTCATGAAGAGATCCCGATCCCTGTTGATTTGCCGGTTGAGGGTTGCTTGATTGCCCCGGGAAAGTTGGTTGAGGCGGTGAAGTAGCCGTACCAACCGGCTCTTCATTGGGGGTAATATCCCCAATCCACACAAAAGTACCCCGCCGAGGTCCCGGTGCAAGCAACTTCATGGAGCAAAAAAGAGCCTTATCGATAAAACCCATAGGAGACAGCTTGGTGAGAGTTCTGCAAACTTCTGGTGTAAGAGTTCCCAACTTCTCCGCTATGACCGTGATGAAATGCCCCCCACAAAGGCCCGTTCCGGCCTTATCGTGCACCTTTCCGGCGTTTTGGAACATGTTAGCCATCACATAAGAAAGATTGGTTATGGCATTCCGATTGACCAATCGCGAAAGAAGCCAAAGATCCCCTTCCGGAACCTTCTCCTTGATAGCTTTCCGGTAAGCAAACGAGTGAACAAGCATACGATGAAGGAGACGATGCTCGGGTAGAGTGATAGAACTTTCCTTGGTGTTGGACTGTAGATATGGTCCCGATCCGATGGTAGCCCAAAAATCCGTGCCCATAAACTCGGCACTAGGTTCACAAGCACCGGTCAAGAAGTAGTGAGAAAAGTACCCGGATCTTGACTGAGCCGCCGTGAAAAATCCGAGCAATACTCCAAAGCGTGGTAGTGTGACAAGTAATTATGATGCTGTTTGACTATGTCGCAAGAGCGCAAGACAAATCGCCCGTCGCACGAATACTCTTATGAGTATAAAAGAAACGTTTCTAATCTTTCCTAAGGCCTAAGTCGCATGATAAAATAAAAAGCATGCAAAGCTGAAACGCAAGTTACAAAGCTAAAACGCAAGTTACAAAACTAAAACGTAAGTCACGGGACTAAGATATAAGTCGTAAACTATAGACGCATGATATAAAGGCAAAAGTTGTTAATTTCTATTCAAATGCCTAAAACGGCAGAGTACAAAAAGAAATTAAAATCATACGATTACAAAGAAAAAAAAAATTAGACAGCAGGAGTGTCAGATAATGAGGGATCAACGATGGGAGTTTTTTCGACAATGGTCTGAACCTCAGGTTGGGATCCAGGGGCCTTCTCTTCAACATCCCCCTCCCCAGCAACCATGGCTTCGACCTCTTTTGGTTCATCGTCCACCGTTTTCTCCTCATCGAGGTCCTTTGGATCGTCATCGTCCAGAAGATCTTCAGACCCCATCAGATCTCAGAAAGCTGCTACCTCGTCGGACGCCATCTTCTAAGTGACAGTCCCAGCAACCACACGATGCATAAGTGCAGCTCGTGCAACCACTCGAACCAAGGCAGCATCATCCTCCAATTCTTGGATCCTCGACGAAAGAGATTCTTCCCTCTCAACCTTCTCTCGACGAACTTCCATCAGTTCCACCTCCAACTCCTTCGAGCGATCCATGTAGATCTTCATACGCTCACGTTGTTTGGCCTGGAAGCGTTCCATCACGTCGACCTTCGACTCCAAATCCCCGATAAGGACATTTTTGGAGTCGATCTCCTGAGTCAGCTGGGCCACCTTCTTCTTGGCCTTCTCCGCCTCCTTACTAGCATGTTTTGTGTCGGCCTGATTAGCCGACATCTATTCTTTAACCTTAGCCATCCTCGAATGGAGGCTAAGGCTAGTCTGGAGGGCCTACAAGAAAAAAGAAAGCAGAAGAATGAAGTAACGTACAATTAAAATTATACGATTTAATTAAAAATCAAAAGACTTACCAAGTAAGACAAACCAGCGACGGATGCATCCAGATCCTCGATGTCCGCCTGCTCCATGCGCGCCTTTTGAGTAAGAGAGTGGAACTGCTCCAAGACAGGGAAAATGGACTTCGTCCTGATGACGTCGTCCACCATGAAGTCAGAAGGCATATTGATGGTCACGGTTCTAAGACCAGACCCTTCCTCCTCCTTACCCTTGCCAGCCTTCGACGAAGGCTGACTCAACGCACCTGCCTCCTTCGCAGGTGGAGCAAAGTGGATAGGGACCGCTTCTATCCCACCTGTAGCCTTTTGCTTGGCATCCTTAGGTGGGGTATCCATAGGAACGTACGACGACCTCGTACGCTTAGCCACCAAACCCTCGGTCGCTGCAGCTTTTCTCTTAGCAGCTCTAGCAGCAGCCTCCATTTGAGCTGTCTTCTTGGGTTTGGACGCAGAACCTATAGAGAAGAAAATATCGGTTAAATCAAAGCATTCGACATGATAAACATATTTAAAACGTACGATTTAAACTATTTACCTTACATCTCTTCTTCTTCGATTACTTGTACCTCTGGTTCGACGTCACTCTCCCCACCGCCCTTTAACGTTCTATACGTGCGATCCATCACACTATAACTCAAAAAGTGTGAGATCAACGCGGTCGACTCCTCAGTAGTCTCGAACGTAAAGTTGACAGCTGCAAAAAATCGTACGATTAATAAATAAAAACATACAGAAGATACAAAAAGAAAAGAATAATATCTAAATTACCATTTGAGTTCCATTCAGGAACGACCCAAGACTCATCATCAGTGACCGAAGACGTCTGGACAAAGACGTACCGAGATTTCCACCCTCGATCATTTACTTGGGTGCCATGAACAAGCATGGAATCGTTCCTACCCTTAGGAAACAACCCATAACGATTGTAGGGTAGTCTCGTCACGTTGTAAACAGAGAGAAGGTCGTCGACTGAAAACGCACGACAACCCCAATCCCTAGTCACCCCTTCGATCACCAAGATGACGCGCCAGAACTGGGGCATCAATTACCCTGGAGATAAGTTGAATCGGGTCATGAAAGCCCGAGAGAGAGGAGAATACGGCCATCGAAATCCGATTCTGAACGGATATTCATACAGGGCAAAGAACCCCGCCGGAGTATCCGCCAGAAGAATTTCTCCAGCCACCCTGATTTGGGCACCCTCCGGCAAACCAGCAAGACCTTTTAACTCCATAACCTCTAGACTCTCCGTGATTGAACTGCTAACCTCGCTCGACATGATGAACTCTAAACGTCCTAAATTATTTCTTAAACGCATAAACCTAAGAATGTCTAACCCTCTATTGCTCTTATGTGCTATTGATTTCAGACGCATGAACAAGGAGAAGAAGGGTACCTTATATGTCTAGTCGCACGAAATCTTTGCCGAAATTAAAATCGGATTACGATTAGGGATTGATCTTGCGAATCAGTTGAAAGTTAAGAAGATTTTGTAAAATCTTTCCTTAATCTAAACCATCGTATTTATAGTAACTGAATCATGGATGAGTCATCGAAGGAAAATACGCCACGCGTCTTCAATTAGCCGTTAGAAAGACACGTGTCCTGCAACGGCTTCGTGACGTCATCCGCGCCAACGTTAATACGACCGTTAACCAACGTATTTTTACTCACCATCCATCAAACTAACGATTTAGAAAAAATTAGAATTATTTCCTAAATCTTGGGGGCAAATTGTTAGGGTAAAAATCCGCAATCGCACGACGACCGATTATAATCGTAAGACGAATGGTAGGACAGTAATTCTGTATTAAGATAAGGTCCTGGAATAAACTTAATAGTACCCTCAAATCAATCGGTCGAATTGAACTAACGATCAGTCGAATGAGATTATATATATATATATATATATATATATATATATATATATCGTACGATACTTATATATTTTAATGCAGGCAAGCTGATTATCATTGTCCACCTTCAAGGAAGTCTGAGATTGAGTACTATGCTATGCTCGTTGGAGTTCATCATTATAACGGACACTCTTCAATAAATCAGTCGAACGGCATATATATTCCAACTTACGACACATTACTAACGATAACTTGTATCGTAAGTTTTCTTATTTATTACAGGATACCGTCGGTTACCGGATACCTCGCCTTCAGTTAAAGACTCAATCCAAGGTCATCAAGACTAAGAGTTAAATCCTATTCAATGCGACGTCCGTTATGACCGTTGGAGACATTAAATGCACGACCGTTATGAAAGAAGCTATATAAACAACATTCGGACCAGATTCGAGGGGAGACAACTAAGAGAGCAATCAAGATATTCTTTCTAGTTTACAATTTATACACATCTTTGTAAGTTACGTTCGATCGCACGTTTATTCTCTTTGTAATCGCTCGACGCACATTGTATTCTTGAAGGACATCACCCCTGCTTGGTGACTATAGTGCACTATCGACTTAACTTTAGGTCGACCGCAGGTTTTTTCCTCCGTTGTGAGGTTTTTCCTGCATCATCAAATCGTTTGTCTTATTTCTACTTTTAACGCACTTCTTATCGACTGCAATTTCTTTCTCTCGACGGTTAAGCCTCACACATTTTCATACGACAATCGACTTGTGTAATTTTTTACATAAACAGATACTAAAACCAAGTTTTTATGTGTAGATGGCAAACACAGTAACCAACACTAATAACCTTTCTCTTTGCTCTATTCTCGAAAAGGACAAACTCACTAGGTCAAATTTTCTCGACTGGGAGCGCAATCTCATGATTGTGCTCAAGCATGAAAGAAAGTGATATGTCCTAGAGGAGCCACACTAGGGGAGGCCCCGCCAGCCAATTCCACGACAACAATCAGGAATGCTTACCAAAAGCGCTCTGATGATTTGCTAGATGTGGGATGTCTGATGTTTGCTACCATGAGTCCAGAACTTCAAACCGCCATCATGAATACTAACGCGTATGACATGATCCGCCAGTTGAGGGACATGTTTTAGACGCAAGCACGCATAGAGTGTTATGATGCTTCAACGGCACTAAACGCGCGCAATATGGCCAGAGGGACCTCAGTTAGTGCCCATATCATGAAAATGAAGAGGCACATCGATCACCTAGAGAGGCTTGGTCACCCAGTTCCGTTGCAGTTAGCAACAAATATGATACTCAAATCGTTGTCGGATGATTACAAATAGTTCGTGATCAACTACAACATATATAAAATAATTGCATAAAACATATTAAAAATCTATTTTCATAATTATATCAATTTATATTAACAATATTATTAATATTTTAATAAAAACTACAAATTATGTCTAACTCACATGGTCTTTCCTAAGGGCGGTAACATCTTGGAAGGGGCTGTGGATGGCATCCCAGTCTATCCAGGTTTGAATTCAAAGGGGGCCAATTTAAGGACATAAGGAGTACTTAGTCCTTGAGCTGGTCCAATCATAGTCATAGACTGGGATGCCCTTCAGCCCAGTCAAAGACTATGGTTGGGTTTTGGGTCCAGCATAACTTGGATTGGGACAGCGATAGATTAGTGGGCTACTCATGGATGCCCAATACCATAAGAGAGGCATGTAAACCTTGAAAGCTTGTTTGACAAATGCTCCTATCCTTGCCTTACCCGAAGGAAACAATGACTTTGTAGTCTATAGTGATGCATCAAAGTTGGGGTTCGGTTGTGTATTGATGCAACGAGGTAAAGTGATTGCATATGCCTCCCGACAGTTGAAGGAATATGAGAAGAACTACCCCACTCATGATCTTGAGTTGGCAGCAGTAGTATTTGCCTTAAAATTATGGCATCATTATTTATATGGAACAAGATGTCGATTATTCGCAGATCACAAGAGCCTGAAGTACATTTTTGATCAGCAAATTTTGAATATGAGACAGCAAAGGGCCATGGAGGTAATAAAAGACTATGATTGTGAGATACTCTATTATCCTGGTAAAGCCAATGTAGTGGCGGATTCTTTTAGCTGGTCCTGAGCTCATTCAGATCACGCATGACAAGATTCAGATTATTCGTGAAAGAATGAATGCTGCCCAAGATCGTCAAAAGTCTTATGCGGATCGCCGCAAAAGGCCAATCGAGTTCTCGGTTGGTGATATGGTAATGTTGAAAGTTTCTCCTTGGCGAGGAGAAAATGTTATGAACCGAAGGTTTGGCACAGTTTATAAATGGAGGCAGTAGAGGTTTTAATTATGATAAAGTATCTAGGATAAAGTTGGTAGGAGTTATCATTATATTCTAGGAATTATATTTTATTATCCTCTATTATTTAGGAGTTATCTTTAGGAGTGAATTTGTTTTACGTTTCTAGCAGGACACTATTCATTCATACAATTAATAAAAAACTGAAAAGTTATTTGGAGTTTTCCTGTTGCTCGAATTACAAGCGTCGATCTTAGGTTAACCACCTAAGCTCGTATTATTTGGTATCATAGCTTCACGATCTGATGTCGGAATTAACGGGGAAGGGCACAAACCAGGAGCGTTTGGTGGCAGTAGAGGGTGCTGTTAACCGGATCACGGAATCAATGGAGGCAAACCGCGTAGAAGTGGCTACGCAGCTATCAGAACTTTCCAAGGCGGTAGTTGACCTAACAGTGGCGGTCAAGAAGCCAGGGAAGACGAAAAAGAAACCGGGTTTTAGCTCGTCGGAGGGGACCGATGACGACAAAACCGATGAGGAGGAATCTGAGGCGTCGGATAGAAGTTCCAGAATCGAGGGGTCAAGAAGATCCAAGAGGAAGAGCGGGAAACGAGATCCCTTGCGAGATTGTCGCAAACTGCAGATACCCGTTTTTAGTGGCGAGGATGTTCGAGGGTGGATATACCGGGTCGAAAACTACTTCGAGGTCCACTAGTTTAGGAAGAAGGATCGGCTACGAGCGGTGACGCTATGTTTGGAAGGGGCACCATTGAATTGGTTTCAGTGGAATAATGAGAAAACGCCTTTTCAGTCGTGGGAAAGGTTTAAACGCAAGTTGCTGGAGCGTTTCCAAGCGTCTCGTGAGAATAGCACACTAGAACAGTTCTTGAGCATCCAACAAACTAGTTCAGTACGCGAGTACGTGGACCGGTTCAAGAGTTTCGCGGGACAACTGGGGTACACCTCCGAGTCGGTTCAGGAGAGCACGTTCACCAAAGGCTTGAAGGAAGAGGTACGATCAGTGGTAAGGATAGCAGAACCTGCGTCTTTGGCTCAAGCCATTCGCATGGCCATCCAGATAGACGAAAACAAAGCAGGGGGTCGAACAAGAATGGGGGGAGTGCGACGAAGCCTGGTTACAGCTATCAAGGGAAAGTCACTACTGCAAACCCGCCAAGTACCGTTAAAAAAGAAGGGTTTAAGTACCTCACACCGAAGGAGTTAGCTGAAAAGCGTGCAAACGACCTATGCTACAAATGCGATGCTAAGTTTGCACCGGGACACAAGTGTTCCATCAAGTTGCAAGTACTGATAGTAGACGAGGAAATACGGGAAGAAGATGGGGTCTAAGGCGACGATGAGGGACACGTTCAGATGTAAGATGTGTTTTACCAAATACAAACATAGTTTACAGTTCTACTTGATCCCATTTTGCAAATAACAACTTAAAGGCATTTCAGAGTTCACACCTAGAAGCACTAGTCGTCTTGTGATCAAACACAAGAACCTAAAAGACACTATGATTTTGGTAACAACATATAGTGTCATCAACTTACCAAATGAGATACAAGTAAGCGTATATAACTGCACCGTGGTAGGAGGTACTTGTTAACAAGCTACCAGGCTTAAAATGGGCTTCTCTAATCACGAACAGGATTTTACAAACTACCCCGCTTAAATACCTGAAGTTCCCCACCCATCCTAAATATATACTCCATACAATCTAAGATTAAGACTCCTACCAATTACATCTCAAGGAGCTAATGTTAATTCCAACGCCAAAACCCTTGTAGCAGACTGACCAAGATATCCTCTAAATTGTCTAAAAGCATGGGAAAAAAATTTACTACCATGGACTCAGAGTTCATAATCACACCATGTGTGGGTTAAATCTGCCACTATTTGTGTGCAATTATGTACTACCTCCCCAAATTCATATATAACAGCTCCATTAGTACTCGTAGCAGTTGACTTAGATAGCAATATATTAGCCATCTCTTGCTCATCGTTAGTATTCCAATCAATGTCTTCGCTTCCTTCATGAGAAGAATTGCCATCCTAAACAAACGTAAATCCTTTAGAAGACATAAACACACTATAGAATTGATATGAAATATACATGTTCTGAAATGAAAGTGGTTGAAAACTTGAAATTAAATTCTTTTAGCATGATATACATATATAAATTACCAACGAGAACTGTTGACTGCAAGCAGCAAGACTTTATGCAGCAGACCCAAGTAACTCCCATTATAGAAACCAATTGCCTTTAACCTAACTGTTACTAATTAAGTTTCTTGATTTGGTGGTCATGATTCTAGACTAATGAAACGTTGGTAGAAACCAGTAATGCCCAAGGAAACTACCCTTTGACGTTTGTCAGGGGTAGCAATCCCTTGATGATTTCTACTTTGGCCTTATCAACCTCAATACCGCGGCTAGACGCCTAGACACAACGTTACCCAAAACTACACCCTCAGTGACCATCAAATGATATTTCTCCCACATGGTATACATGAACATTTGCACAAAATGACACTTTAAACTCCCAAACTGAAATGCGAGTCTTAGCCATAGCTAGACTACTCCAATTGCCCTCAAACTTTACCAAACATTATCTTATAACATCCCTAAGATAAGCCCCAAGCCAAATCCTGAAAACGACCGCACATGAAAAGCTTGAAAATCTGAACAGAGAGTTACGCGACCCTTTCCCGCGACCTTAGGTCGCGGGGTTAGGTCGCGGGAAAATGCCCTGTACCACAAGTGGCGATTTGGCTACAGGAAACACACCAAAACTCATCCCAACGACCATATTACTCAACAATGGTGTTATTGAACACCCCCACATCAATTTAGTACTTACTAGACCATTCTAAACACAACACTAATATCATACGACCCAATTCGATCACCAATTGGTCGAATTCCCAAACCGATAAGAACCCTAACCATAAACCACTCAATACACCAACAACTAACGAATAAGCACACATAAACACTTACCTTGGGTTAGGAATGCGATAACAATCGAACCCCGGTGATCAATTACACTTCTGATGGTCGAATTCATCACCAATTTCCCTTAATCACCACAAGCTCTCAAAACTCCTCTCTAAATTGCTGAAAATCGACTAAGGCAAGAATAGGAGAAGTTTGGGCTTCCAAACTACTTTATATACAAGACATCCACACCCTCAACTAATGCAAATGATGCCTTGGTCCCCCTTACACCTGAAAATTACATAACTGACTCAAATTAACTCAAAAGATTAACAAACCCCGTTAAAACTAACTTTGAGAAAATGGGGCGTTACACGTTATTTGGCTGAATAGTAGTGTGGATGGTGGAACTAGTCATAGTAGGTATGTGATTTAATCCGGGAATATAGTTCGGTCGTGGTATATTGTTAAATGGGCCATATGTGAAAATGGGTGAGCTTTGGGGTATAGATGGTCATACGTACTCTTGTTGGATATTGGTAACATGTGGGGGTATTGGCACGTGAAATTAAGGTGTAGGCATATGAAATGGGGGCGTTGTGGTGGCCTTAGATGTTGAGGTGGAAATATAGGATTAATAGATACGGCGGGCATAGTTGGTATATGCGAAGCTCGAAGTCGTGAGATTTCTTCGTTTGCTTGCATATTTTGATTACTTAAATGTTGAATTTCTTGTTGTGCCGCTGCTAGCTGTTGTTGCAGAGATGGTTGGAAATTGTTTTCCATTCTCCTGCAAAAGATGATCAAAGAATCTCGAAGAAAACAATATTAGTAGACAAACGCTTTACCAAACGAGATTTTCTCAAAACGGGGCCCCACGTTGGGCGCCAAATTGTTTATGTAAAAAATTACACAAGTTTATATCGTAATATGTTGTGAGGCAAATCTGTCGAGAGAAAAGAATATAGTTCGATAAAACATGTGAATAAGTAAATAAAAAAGACAACACAATTGATGACGCAGAAAAAACCTCTAGATCGAGGAAAAAACCTGCGGTCGACTAAAGGGGATAGCTAACGTTGCACTATGTATCACCAATAAGGGGTGATGTCCTTAGAGATTACAGCTTTGATCGTGTGATTACAATGAAATAAAGAACTAGATCGAACATAAATTACAAGTGATCATAAATAAGATGATTGAGAGATAGTGTATAGCGAGAGGTGTGTGAAGCCAAAAGATGTCCTTGAATAGCAATCCTCGTCTCTTTTTATAGCTGCCCTAGTTATAACCGTTGTCAATAATGGCTCATTGGATGTAACGTCTATAACTGTTGCTAGAATCTCGGATGTAATGCTTGTGCATTTATGAAGATCGTATCTTGGTTTTTAACGGCAGATTGATTCTTGGTAACTGTCCATTGTAATGATGAACTCCAACTTTGGCGAGCATGGCATAGTACTCAATCTTAGACTTTCTCGAAGGTGGACAATAGTTGGATAAGATGATCAACTTACCTGTTATAAAAGATTAAACTCCAGATATATTTGACCGTTAGTATAGTATCGTGCGATATCTTACATTTAATGATTATATCGTACGATCTTCTTTATAAAAGTCGTTCGATGATTAGTTACTATTGTTCGAGGGTACATGTATCTTTACCTCAGGACCTTATCTTAATACGGGAATGTCATCCCAAAAGATATCTTACGATTCAAATCAATCGTCGTGCGATCGTAAGTTTTTACCCAAACAGCCAACACACCCCACAATTTACAACATGGGTTTGCCCCTGGGTACCCACTTGGTGTTTTGGCGAAAAAGGAGGCGTCACGTAAAATCAAACGTAACTCATGCTACAGGAGTCTCTTTCAGGCCCATGGCTAGTCAAAATGAAAATACGAACAATGAGCCCGTTTCTAGCGTTCTGGAATTCGAAAATACAACAGTATACGATGCCATATCGGTAACTTGCATGATGTACATTCGTTCGGTTTGGCGAATTGGTGGCTCCAAAAGCTTGGGCCCAAGAAAGGTTTTTCCTAAATTTTTTTCTACTAAAACCCAACTAATTTGCCTTGTAGATAGCCCATGTAAATTTTCAACGAAATCCGGCACGGTCGGTCTGGATGCGAAAACGATAGGGTACCCCACATGGTGTTTTAGCGAAAAAGCAGGCGTCACGCTTAATCATAGATAACTCTTACAACAGAAGTCTGTTTTAGGCCCATGACCAGTCAAAACGAAAATACGAAGGATGAGCCCGTTTCCATCATTCTGGATTTCAGAAATACAACACTATACGATGCCATATCGGTAACTTGCATGACGTACCTTCGTTCGATTTAGCGAATTGGTGGCTCCAGGAACCTGGGCCCAAGAAAGGTTTTTCTTCAAGTTTTTTCTACTAAAACCCAACTAATTTACCTTGTAGATAGCCCATGTAAATTTTCAACGAAATCCGGCACGGTCGGTTTGGACGCGAAAATGATAGGGTACCTACTAGGTGTTTTGGCGAAAAAGCAGGCGTCACATTTAATCGTACATAGTGCTTCCTATAGAAGTCCATTTCAGGCTCACGAGCAGTCAAAATGACAACACGAACAATAAGCCCGTTTCCAGTGCTTTGGAATTCGGAAATACAACAGTATACGATGCCATATCGATAACTTGCATGACGTACCTTCGCTCGGTTTGGCGAATTGGTGGCTCCAGGAGCTTGGGACCAAGAAAGGTTTTTCCTCAAGTTTTTTCTACTGAAACCGTACTAATTTACCTTGTAGATAGCCCATGAAAATTTTCATTGAAATCTGGCACGGCCGGTCTAGACGCGAAAACGATAGGGTGCCCACTTGGTGTTTTGACGAAAAAGCAGGCGTCATGTTTAATCATACATAGCTCTTGCTACAAGAGTCTGTTTTAGGCTCATGACCAGTCAAAATGAAGGCACGAATGATGAGTCCATTTTCCAGCATTCTGGAATTCGGAAAAACAACAGTATATGACGTCATATCGGAAACTTGATTTACGTACCTTCGATCGGTTTGACGAATTGGTGGCTCCTAGAATTTGGGCCCAAGAAAGGTTTTTCCTCAAGTTTTTTCTATTGAAACCCAACTAAATTACCTTCTAGATAGCCCATGAAAATTTTCAAGGAAATCCAGCACGGTCGGTCTGGACGCAAAAATGATAGGATACCCACTTGGTGTTTTGGCGAAAAAGCAGGCGTCACGTTTAATCGTACATAGCTCTTGCTATAGAAGTCTGTTTCAGGCTCATGACCAGTCAAAATGAAGAAACGAACGATGAGCCCGTTTCCAGTGTTCTGGAATTCAGAAATACAACAGTATTCAATGCCATATCGGTAACTTGCATGACGTACATTACTTCGGTTTGGTGAATTGGTGGCTCCAGGAGCTTGGGCCCAAGAAAGGTTTTTCCTCAAGTTTTTTCTACTAAAGACCAACTAATTTACCTTGTAGATAGCCTATGTTAATTTTCAACGAAATCCGGCACAGTCGGTCTAGACGCGAAAATGATAGGGTACCCACTTGGTGTTTTGGCGAAAAAGGAGGCGTCACGTTTAATCGTACATAACTCTTGCTATAGAAGTCTGTTTCAGGCTCATGAGCAGTCAAAATGAAGATACGAAAGATGAGCCCGTTTCCAGTGTTCTGGAATTCGGAAATACAACAGTATACAATGCCAAATCGGAAACTTGCATGACGTACCTTCGTTCGGTTTGGCGAATTGGTGGCTCTAGGAACTTAGGCCCAAGAAGGGTTTTTCCTCTAGTTTTGTCTACTGAAAACCCAACTAAATTACTTTGTAGATAGCCATGTAAATATTCAATGAAATCCGCCACGGTCGGTCTAGACGCGAAAACGATTGGGTACCCACTTGGTGTTTTGGCGAAAAAGCAGGCGTCACGTTTAATCCTACATAGCTCTTGCTATAGAACTCTGTTTCAGGCTCATGACCAGTCAAAATGAAGATACAAACGTTGAGCCCGTTTCCAGTGTTCTGGAATTCGGAAATACAATAGTATACGATGCCATATCGGTAACTTGCATGACGTACCTACGTTTGGTTTGGCGAATTGGTGGCTCCAGGAACTATGGCCCAAGAAAGGTTTTTCCTCAAGTTTTTTCTACTGAAACCCATCTAATTTACCTTGTAGATAGCCCATGTAAATTTTCAACGAAATCCGGCACGGCCGGTCTAGACACGAAAACGATAGGGTACCCATTTGGTGTTTTGGCGAAAAAGCAGGCGTCATGTTTAATCGCACATAGCTCTTGCTACAGGAGTCTGTTTCAGGATCATGACTAGTCAAGATGAAGACACGAACGATGAGCCCATTTGCAATGTTCTAGAATTCGGAAATACAACAGTGTACAATGCCAAATCGGAAACTTGCATGACGTACCTTCGTTCGGTTTGGCGAATTGGTGGCTCCAGGAACTTAGGACCAAGAAAGGTTTTTCCTCAAGTTTTTTCTACTGAAAACCAACTAAATTACCTTGTAGATAGCCCATGTAAATTTTCAACGAAATCCGGCACAGTTGGTCTGGACGCGAAAATGATAGGGTACCCACTTGGTGTTTTGGCGAAAAAGCAAGCATCAAATTTAATCGTACGTAGCTCTTGCTATAGAAGTCTGTTTCAGGCTCATGACTAGTCAAAATAAAGAAACGAACGATGAGCCCGTTTCCAGTGTTCTGGAATTCGAAAATACAACAGTATTCAATGCCATATCGGTAACTTGCATGACGTACATTACTTCGGTTTGGTGAATTGGTGGCTCCAGGAGCTTGGGCCCAAGAAATGTTTTTCCTCAAGTTTTTTCTACTAAAGCCCAACTAATTTACCTTGTAGATAACCCATGTTAATTTTCAACGAAATCCGGCACGGTCGGTCTAGACGCGAAAATGATAAGGTACCCACTTGGTGTTTTGGCGAAAAAGCAGGCGTCACATTTAATCATACATAGCTCTTGCTATAGAAGTCTGTTTCAGGCTCATGACCAGTCAAAATGAAGATACGAACGATGAGCCCGTTTCCAGTGTTCTGGAATTCGGAAATACAACAGTATACAATGCCAAACCGGAAACTTACATGACGTACCTTCGTTCGGTTTGGCGAATTGGTGGCTCCAGGAACTTGGGCCCAAGAAGGATTTTTCCTCTAGTTTTGTCTACTGAAACCCAACTAAATTACTTTGTAGATAGCCCATGTAAATATTCAACGAAATCCGGCACGGTCGGTCTAGACGCGAAAAAGATAGGGTACCCACTTGTTGTTTTGGCGAAAAAGTAGACGTCACGTTTAATCCTACATAGCTCTTGCTATAGAAGTTTGTTTCAGGCTTATGACCAATCAAAATGAAGATACGAACGTTGAGCCTGTTTCCAATGTTCTAGAATTCGGAAATACAATAGTATACGATGCCATATCGGTAACTTGCATGACGTACCTTCGTTCGGTTTGGCAAATTGGTGGCTCCAGGAGCTTGGGCCCAAGAAAGGTTTTTCCTCAAGTTTTTCTATTGAAACCCAACTAATTTACCTTGGAGATAGCCCATGTAAATTTTCAACGAAATCTGGCACGGTCGGTCTGGACACGAAAAGGATAGGGTACCCACTTGGTGTTTTGGCGAAAAAGCAGGCGTCACCTTTAATCGTACATACCTCTTGGTATAAGAGTCTATTTTAGGCTCATGACCAGTCAAAATGAAGATACGAACGACGAGCCCATTTCTAGCATTCTGGAATTCGGAAATATAACAGTATACGATGCCATATCGGTAACTTGCATGATGTACCTTTGATCGGTTTGGCGAATTGGTGGCTCCAGGAGCTTGGGCCTAAGAATGGTTTTTCCTCAAGTTTTTTCTACTGAAACCAAACTAATTTACCTTGTAGATAGCCCATGTAAACTTTCAACGAAATCCGGCACGGTCGGTCTGGACGCGAAAACGATAGGGTACCTATTTGGTATTTTGGCGAGAAAGCAGGCGTCACGTTTAATCGTACATTGCTCTTCCTACAGGAGTGTGTTTCAGGCTCATGGCCAGTCAAAATGAAGACACAAACGATGAGCCCATTTCCAGCGTTCTGGAATTCGGAAATACAACAGTATACGATGCTAAATCAGAAACTTGCAGGACGTACATTCGTTCAGTTTGGCGATGGTCTGATAGGAATTCCATAAGGGACAAGGAACCATGTGAAAGACAGACCCTGAGACGAGGGCGAAGTACCAGTAACTATTCCATGAAGGAATTCCGGGGACGGAATTCTCTTATAGGGGAAGTGATGTAATAACCGAGATCTTTGTTCAACTTATGTAATTGATACATGTATTAAAATAAAGGATTAAATTGGAAAGCTTTTAAAAGTATCGGGGTCAATATGAATTATAATAACTAGTTTGTTGGGCCTAAACTATTTGAAGGGAAAGTTTCAAAGGCCTTGGGCATTCGACCCATGATATAAATACTTGAGAATAGGGCAATTCTTCTCATTTTGGAAGAAATCATTGTAAGGGTTGTGTGTGTGTGTGTGTGCAGTTTCAAGAGGAAGCAAAGGACGGCAAGAGGGGTTGTCGATTTGGAGCTAAAATCTCCAACAAGGGCTTCAAGTTTGGTAAGAATCCTTATCCTTGTTTAGTGGTGATTAATCTAGGATTGATTTCAAGTGTTTTGGTAGGATTTCCTTCTGTTTAAAGCCTTTAATCGCGAGTACTGTAGCTTTTATGTTGAAAATCCAGTTTCCCGACTCTAAGTCCAGTTTCCCGACTCGGACTTTGTAGTTTTTCCGACTCGGATTAGGGTTTTCCCACAGTGGTGAATATCCCACTATGGTGAGTTTTTCGACTCGGACTAGTTGTCCGACTCGGACTAGTTACCCGGCTCGGGTTCTGTTGAAGTCTACGACTCGGGTTTTGTGTTTCCCGACTCGGGAAATATGAAACCCGACTCGGTATTATGTTGGGGTGTTGTTTCGTTGAGTTAAGTTACGACTCGGGTTTTGTACTATTCCTGACTCGGGAAAGTGTGAAACCCGACTCGGTCGTGTGTTGAGCACCGTTTGTTTGGCTAAGTTACGACTCGGGTTTTTGCACTATTCCCAAGTTGGGAAAGTGTGAAACCCGACTCAGAGTTGAAGTATGAAACGACTCAGGATTCATAGTTGTCCGACTCGAAATAGAGTTTTCCACTGTGGTGAGTTCCCACTGTGGTGAAGCCCGACTCGGGATTTTTTTTTAATATATTTCCCGACTCGAGAGAGAGTAGGAGTCCGACTCGGGATTTCATAATTCCCAACTCGGGGTTTGGAGAAGTCCGACTCGGACATTGTGGAAGTCCGATTTGTAGTACTATGTGGTGAGGTCCAACACCACTGTGGCGCATTTCTACCCCACTGTGGTTTCCCCGACCCCAAGTGGTCGCAGACCTGGTTAGATGGTTTCGAGTTGTGGGATTCGTCTCTTTAGGTCCGAGTGTGTGAGAATTGTTGGTAAGGCTGGAGTATTAAGGAAGAGCTTAATTTATAAAGCCTATTCTAAGTATGTACTATGCTTATGTTGTAGATCGGTTGCTGACCCGATAGACGGGCGAAGAGTGTGCGCTTGGCTAGGCCCAGGTGAGTTCCCTTGCCTGATTTGAATGGGATAAATATTTTGATTGAATTTTAAAATACCCATTTTGTTTTCGATAAATGATTTGAATGCTGAAATGTCTCATGATTTTATGGTAACGTGATGTGAACTGATAATTACATTTAAAGCATGCTTAAAATGTTTATGTGTAAATTGATTTGTTGATAGATGTGTTGCATTATGGACACTAGGTACCTTGGAACTTTACGTTCCTTGGAGTGTTTACCAAGTGTAAGAATGTGAAGTTTAAGTGGGACTAGGAGCGGTAAGAAGATTTCTAGTTATTGCAGGGAAAATTTTGTAAGGTACCGGTATTGATATTACCGGAAGGGATCGAGGACATGACAGTCTACTGTGATGCCTCTTATCACGGGCTAGGCTGTGTGTTGATACAACATGGGAAGGTAAAAGCTTATGCGTCATGTCAGTTAAAGATGCATGCAGCAAAATTACGCGACACACGATTTGGAGTTGGCAGCGGTGGTGTTCATGCTGAAGTTGTGGAGCCATTATCTCTATGGGGTTAAGTGTACCATTACTCTAATCATAAGAGTCTACGGCATTTCTTGATCAACAAAATCTGAGCATGAGTCAACGGCGGTAGCTGGATATGGTAAAGGATTACGATTGTGAGATCTTATACCATCCGGGTAAGGCTAATGTGGTGGTGAATACATTGAGTCGAAAGGCTCATAGTGTGGTGGTACGAGTGCTGTTAATGAGACTGACAGTGACGACTTCGATGTTGGAGCCGATTAAGAGCTCTCAGTTTGATGTTGTGAAGAAAGTAAACTAGAAGATAGAGAGGACGAATGGTCAACCGGCCCAGCTGAGTGTCTGAAGGTCAAGGACTTTTGACTCGCTCGGGTCGTGTTTGGGTGTCAGTGTGATGAAACTTATAAGTCCAAGTTCTCTATACACTCAGGAGCTACCAAAATGTACCGGAACTTGAAGACCGATTACTGGTGGCCGAGAATGAAGCGGGATGTGGCTCGTTATTAAAAAAGTGGTGGCAAGGCATGGTATGCCAGTAGCAGTGATTTCTAATCGAGACATGCGGTTTAGATCATGGTTGTGGGGAAGATTTCACAAGGATATGGGTACTAGACTACAGTTCTGTACTGCATTCCATCCTCAGATATATGGACAGAGCAAGAGGACGAGTCAGACTCTCGAGGATATGTTAAAGGCGTGCATGTTGGATCGGTAATAGCGATACCTATCTACTGATGACCGAAAAGCTACACCAATGAGCGAAGGACGGATTTAGAGTTCAGCGTGGGTGATGATTTGATGAAATGTTTAGCGGATGAGTTAGCTCACATTCCGACATGCGACATTCAAGTGGATGAACTTTGTTGACAGGCTGATTGTCGTGTTGGAAAGGAAGACCAAAACGTTGCGGAACAAAGGAATGGGACTAGTGAAAGTTCAATGGGAAACACCGCAGAAGGGTCAGCGTGGACATGGGAGTTGAAGGCCGAGATGAGGGCGAATTTCACGGAGTTGCTTTAGCGTAATCGATTTCGGGGACGAAATCTTAGTAAGTGGGGGAGAAATGTAACGCCCCATTTTCCAAAGTTAGTTTTTAACCGGGTCCGTTAAGTTCTTAAGTTTTTTCGGGGGCTAATCGTGTAACTTCCAGGTGTAAGGACCCATGTGTCATTCTTGTAACTGGAGGGTGGTGTATGTCATGTGTATAAGGGGCTTGGAAGCCCAAATCCCTTTCATTCTTTTCCAGGGAACGAATTTGAGAGAGAAGGAGAAGCTAGGAAGGGGCTTTGGTTCAATTGGTGTTCAATTGATCGTGTGAGGTGAAATTGATCATCGGGATATCGTTGTTATCGCATTCCTAACCTAAGGTGTGATTCTATTGATGTTTTTCGTTAGTTATTTGGAGTATTAGGATGATTGAGGGTTAGGGTTTTAAGTTTGGAAATGGTAAGTTAAGGATCTTTGGATCATCAATTGGGTGTATTATGTTATTAGAATGATGTTTGGAATGTTGTTATATGTTTGTGGATCATTGGTACCAGTTCGGGAACCCAATTGATCGATTGGGTGAGTTTTGGTTAAGAATTTTCGAAGAAAATTGCGAGAGGGACGAACCAGGGGCTTTCCCGCGACTTGGGCCGCGACCTCAGCCCGCGGGAAGGCGCGCGAGCATGCCACGCGACTTGAAGTCGTGCAAGCAGGTCGCGTAAGTGACTGTTGTCGTTTTCGACCTTTTCGTGTGATGCTCTTTCGGGGTTTTTGTTTGGGGCTTTTGTTAAGGATGTTATAAGATATTGATTGGTAGATTGTGGGGGCAATTGGGGTAGTCTAGCTATGGCTAAGACTCGTGTTTCGTTATTGAGTTTTAAGTGTCATTCTTAAGCAACTGATAACAATTGTGTGGTGTGATGACACTATTTGTGGTGACGTTATTCAAGGTGAGTACATTAACACTTATACATGGCTTTATGTACAAATTACGTGATTACGTGTGTGGTTATGAGACTAGCATGTTTGTGTTGTGCCATACCCATTGTAGTGGTGGTGGCCACCATGGGTATTGGTAGTGTGGTAGTCTCATATCAGAATATGTGGTCCTTGATGGTGGGTGGCGTAAGGACGAAAGTGGTGACATGACTAGTTCTCGTATGCGTTGTGGTTGTGATATATTGTTCGTGTGTTTGTGGTTTGTGCTCACTAAGCGAAAGCTAAACCCGTTGTGGTTTCTTCCTTAGATGCAGGTTCATCTGGAAAGGACAAGGGAAAAGGACCGGGTTGAAGTTCCGATCACTGCGAGGCTCAATTCAGTTGGGATAATGTTGAAAGACAATTGTTAAACTATTAACTAGGGGTGTTCAAAAACCCGACAAACCCGATGAACCCGATCAACCCAACCCAACCCGATGGAAAATAAATCAACCCGAAGCAACCGGACGTCTAATCGGGTTGAATTTTTTTCAAACCGAAGGTATTGGGTTGATATCGAGTTAGTGTCATGCGAACCCAACCCAACCCGACCAACCGATAAACCCGATATTTCTTTATATTTTTTAATTTATTTGATTGTTAAGCTCATATTAATATGTACATTAGATAATCACACCATTGCATAGCCTCTTCATATATATATATATACACTTTAAATCTATTCTCTATTTCTTTATAACTCTTATATATGTATATGTGTGTGTGTTAATCATATATACGCATACATGCACATGAAAATTAAGAAAAATAGTTTTGTGTACGGCAATACCCGGAAGCAATACATAAATCATCTTTAACCTTTTAATTATTCATCATTTTTGGGTTTATTATCTAACTTTAAACATAACCCGACCAACCCGATCAACTCAATCAACCCGAACGGGTTGGGTTGGGTTGGGTTGAACTTTTGTTTGGGTTGGGTTGGGTTGAAAAAGTTTCAAACCGCCAACATCGGGTTGAATTCTCGAAACGCCCTCAACCCGATCAACCCAACCTGTGTGCACCCTTATTATTAGCTGTGGGTTTGAAACAATTACAGTAAAGTTTGATGAACCTCGTTAGAGGATTTTGATTTACAAGTCGTTTGGATCCATATTAAACCTTTAATGTTTTTTTAAAAGTTATCTTTTTGGACAATTTCCGCTGTGATGGTTACTTTTGTTTAATTCCGTTAATTATTCCGTTAAATTTGGTGAAAAATGATTTGAGATGTTACACTCGAAAAACAAAGTTTAAAGCCTCACGATATACAATCTTTGAAGATCATTTGTATCAACGATCCACTACTGGTCTCATCTTACGATGCGTGACAGATAAAAATCAGATGACTAAAATACTTCAAGAAATGCACGACGGCGAATGTGGAAACCACGCAGGGGGCAGAAGCCTTGCCAGCAGAATCTCACGACAAGGATACTATTGGCCAACTATGCGAGAAGATGCCAAAAACATTTAGGTATGACTCATCGACCATCTGAACCTTTACATTCTGTTCTAATCCCATCATTCATGCGATGGGGAATGGACATCGTAGGCAAGTTACCTCCTGCTCCAGGACAAAAAGTATTGACAATCTGCACAAAAAACCACATCAATCAATTTTCAAATTCTCAACAAATAAATTAATTATTCCTTCAACAACAATAACAAAAAATAGAAGTAGCTACCTCATGAGTATAACTCAGGAGAGGAACTATAAACTCCCTTCCTAGTCCTAGATCTGCAATTTTCAGAATTTCTTTCCTTTGATCAATAAGCAAATTTTCCGGTTTCAGATCTCTGCAACGATAATTTAATTTAATTTGATTTTATTCATCCAAAGGGAAAAAGAAAAAAAAAAGAAAGAAAGAAAAAGAAAAAGAAAAGAAAAACCTAAATGAATGAAACCCTAGGTGATGAAGGTAAGAGAAGTGAAAATACCTGTGAAGAGCACCGTGAGAATGAATGTAAGCAACATCTTTACACAACTGAAAAAGGAATCTCCGGATGTAATTATAAGTAGGAAGAGGGGAGGGTTTAGTTCCCTTGCGATGAGCATTGATGAATTTTTTGAGATCGTTGTCGAGATACTCAAATACAAGGTAGTTTCGAGGCTTGACGTTGTGATGGATGTGTTCAACTCCGATGAGTTTGACGATGTAGATGGAATCGGAAAGCATCTGGACGAGAGAGATCTCATGGAGGGTAGATGATGGGATGCCTTCCTCATCAATTTTAAGCAGATATTTCTTCAAAGCCACCAGTTGACCGGTCTTTTTGTCTCTCGCCTTGTAGACTTCGCCGTAAGCACCTTCGCCTACTTTGTTCAATTTCTCGTACTTGTCTTCCATTGCAGAGAATAATCAATCGATGGAGATTGAGGAGAAGCGTCAATTGGAAGAGGGAGATGATTATTGAATTTTGAAATCTGCTCCGTCACTCATTCAATTCGTATTCTTTTCGTTTTTTGGGCTGGGCTTTCTGGCCCAAATCAAAACAATCTTATTAAAAGCCCTTTTTGCAATAGTATATACTACTAGGTGCCCCCAAACCAAAACAAACTAACACTATACCCATCCGTCGGTCCGGTATACGATATGATAGTAGAATATGTGTAGGATTATTATGTGTTTTTATGGTGTTTTTTAAACTTATGTGGTGTCAAACCTGAGTTTTATTATATATATATATATATATAGAAAGGTTCAAACAAGAACAAAGTCAATTTGCAAGAACAAATGGACAATTCTGGATCACATGTGATGTGGGTCCCACATAATAAAAAATCATATATGATTCAGGTGGGTCCCACCACTAAATCATATATGATTTATTTAATGATTGGGTCCCACATAACATGTGGCTCAAAATGCATTCTGTTGTTCCTACGAATGAGATTGTTCTTGTATTAACCTCCCTCTATATATATATATATATATAGGTAGGTTCATACAAGAACATACCAATTTGTAGGAATAAAGGAACTACATTATAGCGACATATTTGACAAAAAGAAATTATATTATATTGGATGGCATTATAGTAATTAGTACAGGCTGAAATGTACTTTCCATCAAGGGTAATTTCTTTTAGGGGTAAAATTGGTATGGTCAATAGTAATAATCTATACTACTTTATAAAGCAAATTTCTTAAAACTCTTAAAAACCATTTTTAATGACTTTCGACTTTATAAAGCAAATTGCTTTTGATAAAGCAAATTGCTTTTGATTACCTGACTTTTGACTTATTGCTTACCTATTTGTTATTTTGGTTTTCTTACTTACCTGCTTAAAATGTTTCACAGGTAGTTTGCTTTTGGTTTCTTGTTAACCCGTTGAGTTTTGCTTGAAGTAGTTTTGTACATCTGATAAGCATGTCTAATGGCAGATTGGCAGATTTTTTGTTGAAGTTTTTCCTTCGTTGCTTATATTAAATCGCAATATGTATTATTGGCCGTCCTATTTTAGTTCATTGTATGATTTTTTATGCTTGGGCACAAGTACTGATTTTAAAAACTTTGCAAGCTTTGGGGAAAAGATAGGCAAAAATGTAAGGAGGATATGATGTTTGCTTGTGTACATGTTTATTTCTGATTTCATATTTAAAGTATTTTATATAGAAGGTATATATGTACCAATCAACAAAATGGGCAACCATCCACCATAAACATGACAATCTTTGTTTTTCCTGAATTTTAGTATCTCTTTTCTAGCTCATTAAAGTTGGACAAGGTTAATGTTGGAGGAGCAACAACTAGAAGTTTAATGGTTTCCCTGCAAGGCTGCAAAGGTATGGCTTCATGTGTTATTTTACTTTTGTTCCTTATAAAAGGGGAAAAGTGTTCTTTTAGATTTAGCGGAGTTTCCTCTTTGACAATGTAAAATGGTATTATATTATGAAAGGTACATGTGTTTTGCTTTATTTGTGTGAAAACCTAAAACAATTCTTTGTTTTGTGTAATCTGCTCCATCTTAATTTTTCTAAAAATTATTATTTGAATTTCTTGCTTTGATCTATTTTAGCTTATTTTTTGAGTGAAAATTTTGAACATTTCTTTTGTTCTTTGTGATAACAAATGCTCTTTTTCTTATCACAATTTTTGGTCAATTTAATGTATAAAAGTATGATGCCAAAATTAGTCTGTTCTGTTTAAATTTATCTTTAATGTCTTTAGATGGTGTATAGCTTATTGAAGACGTTTAATCATTAAAACTTTGCAGGACTGTAGAAAGACAATTGCAAACGTACTCTCATCTTGAAAGGAATAAGGTACTTTGGTTGATTCCTTTTTTCAAATAAGGTTCATCTAGGCATTACCTACACTACATCCTTGGGAATTTGATAGTAAATTAAGGCGGTCTAAGATTAAGCCTAAAGCCATTCGCTAAGTTTCTTTTTATGTGCATGTAGAATCAGATATGAGTTAATTTCTTATGTATTTTGCTTTTTAGGTATTATAATTTTTTTACTAAAAGTTTGGAGTATACGTTGGTTAACTCTTATCTAATGCAATTGTATACATATTTATGTTACCATCGTTTCTGTTTATGTTTTAAATCAAGATCTTGAAGGTTGACTTGATTTCAGTTTGTCTTTGCAAAACACATATCGTATCAATGCTTACATTTGGAATTAATGGTAAAGTACGTTTTTCTAGATTTACCATGTTTTTCTTTAAGTCTATCAAGATTTTATCCAAGTTATCATATTTTAATTGATTTTTTTAAGTAAAGGGAAAGTCATTTAAATAGTCATTTTACCTCACATAACTTTATGTTCAATGGCCAGGATTAACTTTTAGGTAATCATCTGAAAGTTAATCTTAAATTATCATGATGAATGCAATTGTCTCCAATGTTTGTTTGGTTTTCAGTTTTCCAACTTCTTGGTTAGGTTTTATTATTTATTGTTTTAGTCTTTTATAAATCAAAATCCTTTTCAAAAGCAAAACCCCTTTTCTTAGATTAACTAATTAACACTTTGGTAAACATCTAGCTTAACTGTTCCCAGTGGTAACAACGATACCCGGGCTTTCCTAAACTATATTGCTTGCGATCAGGTACGCTTGACTGTGAGTATGGTGATTTTGGTTAGGTGGTTTTATGGTTAAACTTAGTATTGTTTTATATATATATATATATATATATATATATTTTACACCATCACCATGATTACAATCGAGACAGCTATAAAAAGAGACAAGGACTGCCATTTCGAGGACATCTATCTCTGGCCTGAATACTTCGAACTCTACATTCTCTTAATCATTTTCTCTACGATTTGTTGTAATTTACATTCGACTAAGCTGTTTATTTCCTTGTAGTCGTACGATCAGAGCTGTAACCTTCAAGGACATCACCTCTTATTGGTGATACATAGTGCAACGTCGGTTATCCCCTTTTAGTCGGCTGCAGGTTTTTTCCTCGATCCAGAGGTTTTTCCTGCGTCATCAATTGTGTTGTCTCTTTATTTATTTTATCATACGTTTTATCGAACTAGATTCTTTTCTCTCGACGGATTTGCCTCACAGCATCTTACGATATAAACTTGTGTAATTTTTTACATAAACAGCAGTTACAAGTGACTCAAGTATATAAAGGCTGCAGTTCAAAGACTAAAGAGAACTATTCTGGAACTCTCAAAACATATTAGAAGCAATCTACATTCTTTTGAAATCTTAAGTTATCTTCGATAACCATTTCCATTGCACCTATTCCTGAAGAAGCTCCTCTACCCTCTCCGAGCTCCGCTTAAAGGACCTATGCTCAGGTAGTTCGGGATCCCCGGTTGGAGGTTGTTCTAAACATAGAACCACTGACGAATCTTCAAGAAGGTTCTTCAAGTGGGAACCAGTATGGGGTCCTAGCAGTGCACGACGAGAATGATGCATCGAACAATCAGCAAGCGTATGTCACACTCCCTCATACCAGAAAGTGGACAAGAGATCACCCCTCCTCCCAGATCATCGGGAGTCCCTCTCAATCTATTCAGACCAGATCTTCGAAGAATGTTGACAACCTGATTCTTTTTGGCGGGTTCTTGAGTGACTTTGAACCATTAGATGTTCAGCAAGCTCTCTTCGATCCAGACTGGGTACGGGCAATGCAAGAAGAGTTGGCTGAGTTCGAACGCAACAAGGTTTGGCGTTTGGTGACTAGACCATAAGGAAAATCCATTATTGGCTTGAAATGGATTTTTCAGAACAAGAAGGATGAAAACGACCTTATCATTCGGAATAAGGCCCGGTTAATCGCCAAAGGGTATCGCCAACAAGAGGGTATCGATTATGACGAGACGTTTGCGCCAGTAGCCAGAATTGAGGCTATTCGGATCTTCTTTGCATATGCCGCGCACAAAAAACATGACTGTCTATCAGATGGATGTCAAGTGCGCCTTCTTGAACGGAGTTCTTCAAGAAGAGGTATATGTCGAACAACCTGAAGGATTCTTGGATCCAAGGTATCCAACTCATGTCTATGTATTGGATAAAGCGCTTTACAGTCTCAAGCAAGCTCCTCGAGCATGGTATGAAACTCTTACTGTCTACTTGATTGGAGCTGGCTACAAGAAAGGTACAATCGACCCCACCTTATTTCTTCGACGATCAGGTAGTGATTTGATTATAGTACAGATATACGTGGATGACATCATTTTTGCATCTACAAAGCCTGAGTTGTGCAAGGAGTTTGAGAACACCATGAAATCACGGTTTAAAATGAGCATGATGGGCGAGTTGACGTTCTTTCTAGGACTTCAAGTTCGACAACGCCCTGACGGCATTTTTATAAACCAATCCAAATACGTTCATGATTTACTCAAACGTTTTGATTTCGGTGGCTCAAACTCAGCTGCTACACCAATGCCCAAAAATTTCCAACTAAATGCTCTGGCAAGCCGGTAGATCAAAAGAATTATCGGGCGATCATTCGTTCCTTGCTCTATCTCACGGCTAGTAGACCTGACATCGTATTCTCCACGGGTGTCTGTGCTCGTTTTCAATGTGATCCTCGGGAATCACATTTATATGCTGTCAAAAGAATCCTTAGGTACCTGAAGGGCACACCTGATTTTGGCCTTTGGTACCCAAAGGATTCGGGTTTTGAACTAATCGCCTACACAGATTCAGATCACGCACGCTGCAAGTTGAACAGAAAGAGCACATCTGGAGCTTGTCAGTTCCTTGGGGACAAGTTAGTGAGTTGGTCATCCCGCAAACAGAACTGTGTTTCACTCTCTATGGCGAAGGCAGAATATGTCGCCGCTGCGTGTTGTTGTTCACAGGTTATGTGGATGAAAACCCAACTGGCTGACTTTGGATACACCATGCAGAGGATTCCCATCTATTGTGACTCCAAGAGTGCGATTCAAATCACGGCTAATCCAGTTCAACATTCTCGGACGAAACACATCAACATTCGCTATCACTTCATCAAGGATCACGTCGAGAAAGGTAACATTGAACTGTATTTTGTGGAAAGTAACTTTCAGCTTGCTGATCTGTTCACTAAGCCGTTTGATGAGAAACGCCATTTCTTTCTTCTAAACAAGTTAGGAATGCTAGACCTACCGCCAGAGGTCTAGGGGGAGCTGGGAATCTTTATAATGTATGCATGTGTGTAGGGGAGCCTCTTAGAGTATGCACAAATCTAAGGGGAGCGTCTTGTATTCGCTCGCTTGTTTATGCTAATTTTCTCGGATCCACATCACTTTTGATACCGCTTTTAGTTTGTTTTGTAGGTGTGGATCATAACAACGACTTCAGATTATTTCCGATCAGAACTCGCACAAAATCTAATCCCGAGGTTACACGGTTGATACCCGAAGAAAATATCCAGGTTAGTCGTTCGTAAGGGTTCGTGGGCTGAACTTGTACCTTTTTGCGAACTTGGAAGTTCAGGGGGTGTGTAACACCCGTGATTTTTGGACAAATGCGAATCCGGATCTGTGTAAAACTTATCTTTTAAGAAAATATGAAAAATAGGACTTTTGATCAAAACCTAGATTTTATGGTCTTGTTGGATGGGAAATTGAAATACGAATCTGACGGTTCTTCCGGAATCGAAATCTTAGCTATAACGAAGAAGTTATGGCCGAAACAAGTTCCACCCAAAAACGCCCAGATGCTAGCGATCGCTAGCATCTGACCCTAGTGATCGCTAGGTAGACCCCCACTTACTTCTGTCAGAGCTCACGATCATTCTCACGGTCGCTAGGCCTCTGCTCGCGCCGCGAGCAATTCCTTCGCGCCGCGAGCCCGGTCAGGCCTGAAATCGGGTTAAATACCCCCTCTTCTTTATTTGGGCATATCTTTCTCATCCGAACTCCGTTTCTCCCGATTCTTTTTGCGTTCTTCTCGGTTTTTCGAGCTCTTCAAGACTACATCAATGGATTTCAAGTATTTGGGAGTTCAAAACGTTGGTGTAAGTAAATCTCTTCATCTCTTTCGAGTTTTAAGCTTAGATTTGGGGTTTTTCATCTCCAAACCTTTTCTTCCATATTTGTCTTAGATTTGGTGCTGTTCTAAGTAGATTACATGTTTTGGAAAGTGTTAGAGGCTAGATCTACTAGTTTAGAGGGTGGAGATTTCCCATGGCTTCATCTTCTTCACCGTCTCTCCACCATTGTTGGAAGTTCTTCAACTTAGGGTTTTCACCCAAGATCTTGAGGAGGTAAGTTCTATTTATGGGTTTTAAGTATAGATCTAGTCTTATATGTTGTAGATCTGGAACTAATCCAAGGTTTTAATTCCTTATCAGTTTAGGTGTTCACTCAAGCTTTAAGCTAGGGTTCTTGGTGAATTTTGGGGCTTTTGGCTTTACGAGCCTCAAGGTGAGTTGCTAAAATTGTTTTGTTAAAACTGAGAGCACATCATCTTGTTTGATTTACATATCTTGCTTGGTTATTGTGAATAAACATGATTTTGGATGAAATGCATAAATTGTTAGGTTTAAGGATTGCCATGAAATGAATGAGTAATGATGCTTATATGAATGGCTTGATTTGGATTATTGTATACATGGAGTAGATTATCGTATGCTACTAATGTATGAGTTAAATCCATGTGATTATATGATGAATGCATTTATGAGAAATAATTTTTGGATTATTGTATACATACGTGTTATTATGTATGCCACGGAATGATGCGAAGGAATTGAATCCCGAGCATGTTGGCTTATACGAAATGAATGAAAGTATTAAGACTTTCAATAATGCTTAAATTATATAACTAAAATGTTATGGAGCACCGCCAGTCAAAAAGTGGGATGCTATTGGCCACTAGTCAAAAAGTGGACCGGGATGTCACTAGTCAAAAGGTGAGTACCCATATTTTTACACATACATGAATTGGACAATGTGGCACTAGTCAAAAGGTGTACACTGTGTCGATTTTTGAAATGAGATTGATTTAAAGTGGCACTAGTCAAAAGGTGTGCACATTCAAGTTTACACGAGTTCGACTCAGTCTTGGGTGGCACTAGTCAAAAGGTGCGCACCTATGTCCCTCGCCACTCGTGTGGCCACGAATGTGCCTGGCCTCTGAGGTTGTCTATTTGAGTCTTCGTAGGGGGACGACAACGAGGTGTCTCGACTCTGATGTGTAACTTGCTTGGCGAAGGTGGGTCGCTCCCACGGTTTTCAAAGATAAAAGATAAACCGGTTTAACGTGCTACATTTTGTTGCTAATACACTCTTGTATATCTCACATGTCTTAACATGCTTATTATGTATGATATTATGTTGATACAACTCACTAGGCTCCTTTGGCCTAACACTTGATTGGTGTCGATGTGTCTCTCAGGTGCTAGGGACGTTGTTCCCAAGTAGGTGTCGGGTTTGAGAGTGAACTTTGGGGAATGTGTGAAGACACCGGTCCATTGGACCGTGCAGGCGTTGACAGATTTGACAACCCTTTTGTAGTCTTTTTCTTAGATAGGATTTAGACTAGTCGGTTGTCTTATTCTTTATTTAAAATTACAAACATTGTAATTATACACTACTTATACCCCTGTTTTTGGGAAGAGCTTACGCATTGGCGTATAATTGTACTGACACCTTTCTTAATTGAAAGTTTTTGTTTACTCCAAATTTTGGGGTGTTACAAGTTGGTATCAGAGCTTTAGTTTAAGCGAACTAGGTAATCACTGTAGGGTGCCTAGACTTAAACTTAGCAAGTTAGTGAATATGACACCTACCTTGGGTAAAGTCTTAGGTGGGGAGAGCGCTAGGGATATGAAAATACATGAGTCGAGAAATTGCGTCGATAGAGGCAGGGAATCTCGTGTATGGTCTATTCATAAAGCACTTAGCTACTGATTTATGAATGTATCGTCATTGAGCATTCTTGGTTACTATTGATGTAATGATTGATAAATGTTGGTTCATATGGTAGCTTGTTCTTACTTCCTTCTCAATTTTCTTATGATAGAATAGTTGTTCGGTCATAAAGGACCCCTAATTATGATAAGTCTCTATTTAAAGGTCATGTTTTGATGATTGGTTTGAAAATGATTTGAGTACCTTGACTCGAGTGTGAATTAGTGGTAAGATTTATTATTTAGGCTCGAAAGGCATGTTTCGGAAAGTGTATACCTCCGGATATCGTATGGATATTGGAAGTGTGGAAAAATAGATACAACTTACTTGTCAAAGCAATAATGAGAAATTGTATAGTGCGACATGCAAGTAGGTTATGAGGATCTAGACCTAAGATCGACTTAAATGTGAAGAAGGTTATTATTAGGAATAGGAATATTCCTTCATGTGATAGGACATGTTTGAATTGTTGAGTCAAATAATCGATTTATACATGAGTCCTACTTCTAGAAATCCCTCGCTCTTAGAGCCGTCGTGTTAATCCTCTAGATTTAAAGAGGAAGGTCGTAAGAGGAACTTAATAGCTTTAACCTAAGATCGGATGTCGAGATAAAATAGGTTGACTCGTAATCGACCGGAGGTCGAGCGGTTAGTTGAGAAAGGCCCATACCTTGAACTAGTATGGGGTAAGAACATGTGGAAACACCTTAGGCAATATCGAGGGTAGAAGTATAAGATCCAGTCTAGGATATGGTTCTATCAATGTAAGATTTGAAATGTGTTATCTAGTACGATATAAAGGACTTGCACTTTAGATGAGATCGCTTAGATGATTGTGAAACACCGACGGTAATGTATGAGGAATGTAAGTGGATGACTTTGGCGGAATAGGTAGCCTACGAATTATGTAGTGTCTTTATACAATGTGGTCGTTTTATCACGTGGATATTTCCCAAATCGATTTGCAAAAAGGGGCGTACATGCCAAAACAATGTTCTTCCAAAACGTTGTGTGTTCCATAAAGTTATCTCTAATCAAACGGTTGTCGAGTTTGTTACCGGGCGCGTTTATCGAATGAATTTTAATAAAATAACCGTATATGAGATCTTGAGATGACTTGAATTACAATGATTATAAATACAGTCTTACATAATTTACCGCTTAAACGAGATTTATAAAGGTGTGGACCCACTTGGGTAACTGTTTAGTTAAACTATGTTGGGATTTTGGGTCAAATGATTTCGTGGGTTACATCCACACTAATGGAGTGAACTAAATAAAATTATTTTAAGACCATCAATTTTGGGTCTATTGAGTTTAGAGCTATTATTCGATTATGAATTTGATTTCTAAAATAGCTCGATTATGAGCTTTAATTTTAAAGGGCTCGGTTATGAACTTGGTTTCTAGAATAGCTCGGTTGTGAGCTTTGATTTCTAAACAGCTCGGTTACGAGCTTTGATTTTTAATAGTTTGGTTATAAGCTTCGATTTCAAATAGCTCAGTTGGGAGCTTTGGGTTCTAAAATAACGAGGTGGTAAGCTTGGATTATTAATCGCACAGCGATGAGCTTTAGGACTTTTGCATTTGATGTTTTTACACTTAGGACGGTCGTGGTTGTTGGGACTACTAGGTGTCGCAAGATTTGGTTGGGAACCCGTGTCGCATGACGGTTAGCTGATTAGTAGTCACTAAGAGGGCTAAACCTGAGAGGTCTACCATGGTTGACAGTCATATTATGGACCTCTTGTTATGAGGTTGAATTTCGATGAGTAGCCCTAAGTGTGCAAATTAGAGTTGAATTGTCGTTAAGTAGCCCCGAATATTGTTGAACTCTAGGGCGCGACTCATAGGTGGTTGGCACAAAATTAGTTGTCTCTTGGTAAGACTAGTTGGGGGTCATAGCAAGCACTTAGAGCTTTGTGGGTTGAAGTGTTGTACGATTAATATAGTATAAGTTATGTATTCTATGTGCCTTCACACTCTCCAAGAATACGGGTCATGCCGTTGTTGTCAAGTCTTTTGTGTAAAATATATGTGTGCTTGTATCCCTTTACGTGCTTTCGATAAATGGTCGCCATGCATGATTTTGGAGTTATCGAATTTCTTGATGTACTAAAATTTTGGTTGAGGGTCGATGCCCATGTGCGGACTGATTGCATGCTATCCTCCAATGTGTTACATGAATTAATTTGGTTTTCTCTTTTATGAACGTGCTATTATATATTGGAGTAACACTTGGAAGGTTGGACGGAGTTGTGTTGTGCCCGATGTGGGTCGAAACTAGATTACATAGGGATTTGGTTTCGTATCTCTCTTATGAGAGTGTTGTTGAGGAGCACCGTGTTGCCCATGATCACGCGAAGAAGGGTGGTCCGATGGGAGACCCTCATCTAGTAGGAAATCTGTTATTAACTAGGTAAAGACATTGTTAAGTAGACAGGTCTAAGTATGGGGAAATGGGTTAGCACCACCTAAGTGTTCGGGTGGATTAAGTGACCATGTTTTGGAGGTCTTCGTGAGGCGATACTTACCTTGTTATGAGTGGTTTAGAAGAAACAATAATGGTTGTGTGTACTAAGTGGCTTTCCAAATTGTGATTATAGAGGACGTAGTAGGATGGTGATTGCGTGAATGGGCTGTAGCTAAGAATCAAGAAAACGTTATCATTAGTACAAGAGTAGTGATGTTGTGATTTGCTAAGGGCATTGCATGCCGTGTGAGAGGTGCAAGATATCAATATGTTAAATTGTCATAGAGAGATAAGCCTTTTAAGAGTGTAAAATGATCTTGAAAACGTTGCTTATAATTGATTTATGAGGAGTTCGTACTTAGAAATTCAAGATTAAGTCACCTAAGGCAAGGTTAGAATTGCGTAGGTGATTGGACAATTAGAAGAGCTATGATAGTGCGAATGTGGAAATTTATGGATTAGTGGAAATTAGCGATTTGCTAAGTGAAGAAACTTACCTTCCTTATGGTATTCATAGGCGAGTGGACGGAATTTTCGAGTTTCCTTGAGAATTAATGACGACTGCTAGACACCGTTAGTGAGAGTGTGGAGACATTCCTTGGTAGTAAAGTGACTCTTAGTCGAGTGATCGACTTTAATAGGAGGCGAATGATGTATGGTACCTTGAACCATAGAATTTAGTCGACTTGGTTTGGTTAAATTGTACAAAGAGCTAAGGTTGCGTATTCTAGTGATATTATCTTTATAAATGAGTCATGTTTCAAAAGAAAGGCTTGGTGTAGTGACTTGTGACGGTTTGATGAACCACCCTTAAGTTAGAATGTTGTATTAGTGCTGACATTGCGTATTTAATTACGTCTAGTGTTAGTCTAACCGACTAGTATGGGGACAACATAGTCGTCTAGTTTTGGGGAAACGATTGAATGAGGTTATCGGTTGTGGTTCGAGCAAGAGGCATAATTTCGAGGACGAAATTTTATTTGAGGTGGGGAGGATTGTAACACCCGTGATTTTTGGACAAATGCGAATCCGGATCTGTATAAAAACTTATCTTTTAAGAAAATATGAAAAATAGGACTTTTGATCAAAACCTAGATTTTATGGTCTTGTTGGATGGGAAATTGAAATACGAATCCGACGGTTCTTCCGGAATCGAAATCTTAGCTATAACGAAGAAGTTATGGCCGAAACAAGTTCCACCCAAAAACGCCCAAATGCTAGCGATCGCTAGCATCTGACCCTAGCGATCGCTAGGTAGACCCCCACTTACTTCTGTCAGAGCTCACGATCATTCTCACGGTCGCTAGGCCTCTGCTCGCGCCACGAGCGATTCCTTCGCGCCGCGAGCCCGGTCAGGCCTGAAATCGGGTTAAATACCCCCTCTTCTTTATTTGGGCATATCTTTCTCATCCGAACTCCGTTTCTCCCGATTCTTTTTGCGTTCTTCTCAGTTTTTCGAGCTCTTCAAGACTACATCAATGTATTTCAAGTATTTGGGAGTTCAAAACGTTGGTGTAAGTAAATCTCTTCATCTCTTTCGAGTTTTAAGCTTAGATTTGGGGTTTTTCATCTCCAAACCTTTTCTTCCATATTTGTCTTAGATTTGGTGCTGTTCTAAGTAGACTACATGTTTTGGAAAGTGTTAGAGGCTAGATCTACTAGTTTAGAGGGTGGAGATTTCCCATGGCTTCATCTTCTTCACCGTCTCTCCACCATTGTTGGAAGTTCTTCAACTTAGGGTTTTCACCCAAGATCTTGAGGAGGTAAGTTCTATTTATGGGTTTTAAGTATAGATCTAGTCTTATATGTCGTAGATCTGGAACTAATCCAAGGTTTTAATTCCTTATCAGTTTAGGTGTTCACTCAAGCTTTACGCTAGGGTTCTTGGTGAATTTTGGGGCTTTTGGCTTTACGAGCCTCAAGGTGAGTTGCTAAAATCGTTTTGTTAAAACTGAGAGCACATCATCTTGTTTGATTTACATATCTTGCTTGGTTATTGTGAATAAACATGATTTTGGATGAAATGCCTAAATTGTTAGGTTTAAGGATTGCCATGAAATGAATGAGTAATGATGCTTATATGAATGGCTTGATTTGGATTATTGTATACATGGAGTAGATTATCGTATGCTACTAATGTATAAGTTAAATCCATGTGATTATATGATGACTGCATTTATGAGAAATACGTGTTATTATGTATGCCACAGAATGATGCGAAGGAATTGAATCCCGAGCATGTTGGCTTATACGAAATGAATGAAAGTATTAAGACTTTCAATAATGCTTAATATATATAACTAAAATGTTATGGAGCACCGCCAGTCAAAAAGTGGGATGCTATTGGCCACTAGTCAAAAAGTGGACCGGGATGTCACTAGTCAAAAGGTGAGTACCCATATTTTTACACATACATGAATTGGACAATGTGGCACTAGTCAAAAGGTGTACACTGTGTCGATTTTTGAAATGAGATTGATTTAAAGTGGCACTAGTCAAAAGGTGTGCACTTTCAAGTTTACACGAGTTCGACTCAGTCTTGGGTGGCACTAGTCAAAAGGTGCGCACCTATGTCCCTCGCCATTCGTGTGGCCGCGAATGTGCCTGGCCTCTAAGGTTGTCTATTTGAGTCTTTGTAGGAGGACGACAACGGGGTGTCTCGACTCTGATGTGTAACTTGCTTGGCGAAAGTGGGTCGCTCCCACGGTTTTCAAAGATAAAAGATAAACCGGTTTAACGTGCTATATTTTGTTGCTAATACACTCTTGTATATCTCACATGTCTTAACATGCTTATTATGTATGATATTATGTTGATACAACTCACTAGGCTCCTTTGGCCTAACACTTGATTGGTGTCGATGTGTCTCTCAGGTGCTAGGGACGCTGTTCCCAAGTAGGTGCTGGGTTTGAGAGTGAGCTTTGGGGAATGTGTGAAGAGACCGGTCCATTGGACCGCGCAGGCGTTGACAGATTTGAGAACCCTTTTATAGTCTTTTTCTTAGATAGGATTTAGACTAGTCGGTTGTCTTATTCTTTATTTAAAATTACAAACATTGTAATTATACACTACTTATACCCCTATTTTTGGGAAGAGCTCACGCCTTGGCGTATAATTGTACTGACACCTTTCTTAATTGAAAGTTTTTGTTTACTCCAAATTTTGGGGTGTTACAGGGTGGTAGTGACATGTTCTTGGACTTACAAGTTCGAGGACTAATCATGCCATTTTCTGGAACATAAGTTCAGGGGCTGTTTTTGAAATTTTCAAAACTAACAATTTCAGGGACTCGTTTTGCACATGTTGTGAAACTTGTAGTCCAGGGGTCTGTTTTGCCAAATGGTGAAAGTTGTGTTAAGAGAGCCAAAAAGAGAGAGCCAAACAGTATTTTTCCTTAAAAACACAGTGTAATTTTTGGAAAATATAAAATGGGAACTTCAGATTTTACTATTCACTTTTCAAAAATTCTTCAACTTTCCCTCTCTCGTGCTCCCATAACCGCCGATCCTACCCACGTTGAACCGCGCTCGTTTTTGCTCTGATTTCAATTCCGATTACTTCATCAAACTCACGGTAAGATTTCGAGCAACCCTTACATGTTCATAATGTCTAAATATGTCATCTTTAAGGCCGAATCGAAGCCTAAAGGCTTTGCATAAAACCCGAAACCCAAACTCTTGGAATGGGTTTTCGGGACGATCAATCGGTCCAAAGGTGTTCTTAAAACTAGTTTTTAGCTTCTTTAGATCAATTACAACTCATGGTTCAAATTGTGGTTTTTGGTCGATTTTTAGTCGAGAAACCGAACACACTCGGTTTCCCGACTCGGGATATTCAAAAATCCCGAGTCGGGAAACTTGAATGTTCTTGGTTTTCGACTCAGGGACGATGACATATTTCAAATATCCCAACTCGGGAAACATGAAAACCCGACTCGGGTTTTTGAGTTTCCCGACTCGACCTTTGGCAAGGAACTTTTCAACTATCACGTTTTCCGACTCGGGAAACATGAAAACCCGACTCGGGTTTTCGAGTTTCCCGACTCGATTCTTAGGCCAGGGTATTTTGAACTTGTTTTAAATTTCTTTAAGTGCTTACCTCTTTTCCGACTCCGAAAACATTGTTTCCCGACTCGGGTTTCCATGGAAAACTTATCATCTATTAAATGCTTATCTCCTTTCCCGACTTGGGAAACTTGAATAACCCGACTCAGGTATTCGAGTTTCTCGACTTGTGGTTGACCAAGGGCTTTTCAAGTGTGAATTAAGTGGACTCGGGAAACACCCTTTCCCGAATCGGGTTTTCACCTTTCCCGACTCGGGAAATGTCAAAACCCGACTCGAGATTTGATGCTTCCCAAGTTGAACTTTTTCAACACTTAGTGATTTATTTGTGGGTACTAACTTCTCCACTCGTTGTGTTTGGTCAGAAATGGCTCGACAACAAAACAACCCTCCCTCGCCGATCGACAACACTGCCGATCGTGCGTTGATTTCGCAGGCGAACCTACGTCCCATAACTCAAAACAATGAGTTTGTGGACCTGCACCACATCCAAGTGCAAGATGAAGTGGTTGTCGAGATCCTGAAGGTGCACTCGGTTGCATACGCTATGCAAGCCGTGGCGGAGGTTCCAATGATCTATGTGCAACAATTCTGGAACACCTCTCACCTTGAGACCAGAGACGACGTCCTAACTCTGGTAGGACGCGTCGACCAGACGGAGCTTGCCGTCAATGTGGAGGACTTTCGGCGTATCCTTCACCTGCCTGTCGAATCTGCCGAGGCACCCTTCGACCCACTGGTCTCTGGACCTGAGCTCTTCAGCGAGATACTCGCACTAGGTGTCCAGACGGCCCCAAACCAGCGACTCAACGGGAGTGTTGTAGTCGGTTCGATGTCGCTATGCCTTAAAAAAATATTATAATTATAATAAAAATTATTATTAATTGTATATTACTATGTAAATTGGTTGAAGTGGTGGGCAGATGGATGTTCCTGCACATCTTGACTACACATGTTTGAAGCAGGCCCGTTCCTGACATTTTATGGGCCCTGGGCGAGATGTAAAATTGGGCCCCCGATAGCTAGCGGATATAGAACAAAGTTACACTTTATCGAGGCAATTATAAGGAGAGATTCTCCACTCTATGTAGTTTTTATTACACTCATTTCGTCTAAGATTATCCTAAAAAAACTTATCCACAACAAATTCGAAACATATCTTCTAACCTAAATAGTCGTTATGTCAAAGATGAATCTGTTGCGGAAGAACCAGATTGACTAACACATTACAATTTTTCTAAATATTTTTAGCATATAAGATCAATCAAACTTTTTTAACGACCGTCAACCTTATTTAAAAGGCCATTAATATAAATTCATCATCATCTTGAACTTTTCAGATTGAAACAAAGTTTTTAACAACCATAGATCCTAGAATCAAAAGTTCATGTTTATTATAATTTGAAGTCATATTTTTGTTTTTGAGATAGAAAAGTATTTAAAATTCATGCACTAAATATTAGGTAACAAGGGATCAATAATGCATGGAAAAAATGAAGTAGTTTTGAAATCCTAAACATAAATATAACTTAGGTAGTTAGGTCGTCTCTCATGGTTGGTAATTGTTTCAAAAGATAAGAGTTTTCTTAGTTAACTTAATAACAAGAAATCTACTACATTTTAACACAAAAACAAATTTCATGTGGATGGAATAATCTAAAAAGTATGAAAGATGAGTAATGAAGTATATATTCAGGTTTCTAGGCAAAAAAAAATTTATATACAGTACGAGATAAAAAAAACTTAGAGAAAAAAATAAACAATACTACAAAATGAAAACCAATTAACTTTTTACAAGTTCCTTGTCCAATGTAACTAATTAAAATATGTTTAGGCCCTTAATATGATGCTAAATTTTTGATGGGGTTTTATCCTCCTATTATATACTGTTTTTTTGTTTTTTTTTTTTATTTACAATTTTGTAAGTTACCACTATACTTAAGAATTTTGGGCTTCCTATTTCGTTTGGACCCTTAATATGATGTTAAAATTTTGGTGTTATGTTATATACCATTTTTTATTTACAAATTTTCTAAATTACTACTATATATAATGTACTTAAGAATTTTGGGCCCCCTATTTCATTGGGATCCTTAATATGATACTAAATTTTTGTTGGACTCTTATTGTATGCTATTTTTTTTTATTTACAATTTTTGTTAAGTACTATTATTTACTATAGCTAAGAATTTTGGGCCCCCTATTTCATTCTCCTTAATATGATACTAATTTTTTTGTTGAAATCTTATTATATACTATTTTTTTGTTTTTTTATTTATAATTTTTGTAAAGTACTACTATATACTATATACTTAAGAATTTTGGGCCCCCTATTTCGTTTGGGCCCTGGGCGTACGCCCGGCCCGCCCTCCCCCAGGGACGGCCCTGGTTTGAAGCCGACTGAAAGAAAAGGAGACTTGGTTTTTGCTGTGCCGTAAAGCGTCGTGCATGCAACTCTCCCTCTCTCTCTCTCTCTCTATATATATATATATATATATCTTAAAGCAGCAGCATGCACTTTCTCCATTTTTGATGATACTTCCAACCGCCGGCAACCTCCATTTCCGGCCAACCACAATCATCAACTATCAAACCTCAAATTCACAACCATCAATTCAATCAACACAAACTCCATTCCGATAAATAAAAGTAAGCTTCCTTTTTAACCTCACTTGCATCTTCTTCTTCTTATTATTATTATTATCAATACACTACTGGTTAATTGGCCAAATTACTTGTGTTAATCTAGTTTAATTTCTGCAATTCGAGTGTTTCAGTAGGTTAATTGGTGATTTCTCGGTGGAATTTAGTTTTTTTTTTTCTGTTAAAATTGGGTTTTAATGAATTGGGAATTAGGGTTTTTGTGGTTCGAAGTGATGTTTTGCTGATGGAGTCTAGAATTTGCATGAATGACTTATGCGGAGCTTCATTAGCGGCGGATGGTGATTGTTATAGAAAAGGTTGGGTTTTGCGATCTGGTGATTTTGCAAAACTTTGTAGTAAATGCGGGTAAATCCCAGATCTCTTTGGTTTGCAATTTTAAAATTTCTCTACTTCAAAGTTCAATCTGAAGTACATAGTGGTGAACCCGAGTTCGAGCCCTTGGGGACGCATTCTGACGTACGGGGGCTTCGATTCCGGGCTGCATGCTTTAGCAGTCGGGTTTCGGTCCAAAATTGCCGAAGATTAGTCTGGGCCCAATGTGGTCTGGGATACCTCTTCCAAAAAAAAAAGTTCAATCTGAAGGTTGAATTTGTTATTTTGTTCCTAGTAACATTATTCACAATAAGTTGTTTTTGTTTTTTTTTTTTTCACTTGATATCATTTCCATAATCTCTTTTTTGTCTTTTTAACTTTTTGGCTTGATTTCATTTCAAACTGTTCCTTTGTAGCTTAATTTCGAATTCACCGAATTGTGGCTTCTTTTATGAATATGTTATTGGAATGTTAGGTGAGGTTTCATTTTTTTAGGATGGTGAATAAACTTAATGTATAATCTTCCATCCATCCTAATCAAGAGCTTTAGGATAGTGAATAAAGTTAATGCATCCAATCCAATTAATTGTTTGTGGTATGTTATTGTCTTTGTGCTCTTCGAATCCTATGAATAAGCTTGATAGATGTTATGCATTGTGTCTGATACCAGAATAAATGGAAGATGATGATCACATATTAATTTAGACGGTGAAATTTGACAAATTTTAAAGCTTTTTTCTGGGTGTGCACATTGAAAAATGGAATGGGTGTGGATTGAGATAGTTCACTTTTATCTTTGTAATATGAAACTTGATACCTTTCAATAAAGAACGTGTGTGCCACCCGTCCTAAAAGATGAGTTTTGTAGTTAAAAGAGAGTGGATTTCTTTAGAATATTGGATGGAGGGGGTCTCTTATCTTTGTAATAAACAATCACACAATCCAAAAACTGCTTTTTAATTTTAAAGGGAGTGCCTATCTTTAGGGATCGAGTATGATGATTAAGTTATGATACGAGATGTGCAAGGCTACAGTAAGTCTGGAGGGTAGGGAGTGGCATTCTCTTGGGCGAGTTTGGAGGATATATAGTAATTCGCAAGACTTGTTGGTATGTGAGGGTTGAGGTGCCAACTTGTTCCTAAGTTCTCTTGGTTTCTCGGGCTTTGCCAATGAAGGGGAAAAAGAGAAGATAGCCATGTAACTCGTTGACGATATGGAGAGGCTTTTAGTGAGATCAATATACCTATAGTTTGTTGATAAGGAGGAAAATGACTACATATCTGATCCTGTTAGGGAGATTCCAAATTTTTTAATGAAGTAAATATATATATGAATGACTGAATGCCGCTGAAAATGTTTATGCAAAAGGTTTTACTTCATAATATATGGATTCTATTGGTTGTTTATAAGTTGTCGAATATTTTAAGCGACTAATTATCAGTCAAACCAATAAAAGACTGTGGCCTGTTTGAAAAATATCAGTGTAGCATACTCCATGCATGCTCCATTTATGAAAAATATCTCCCAAACAAAAATCTTCAAATCCATACAGACAGGACTGAATGGAAAACCATCCAAACAGCCTCTCAAAATCAGTGTAGCATACTCCATGCATGCAAGGGAATTGAAGAGTACCAGATGGGGAGGTGCCCAAGTCTTAATCATTAATACATATAACATCACACACTCAGAATCAAATAGTCAGGAGACCTTGATGCATCCTTCTATAGCATATATGGGAAGTGAAGAGAGTCGTTAGCAAAGCATTACTAATGACACTAATATACAGACATGGCAAAAGATAAGGATGGGCAGGACTATGTGATGTGGAATAAGGAGGGGGGTGTTGGAATACATGGTATGAGAAAGCAATACAGCATGTTATTTTGATAGATATTTGAGAATCGGTTGACAAGTATACATACTATATTTTCTTAGTAGGGAACTCCCCATTTCCATATTTTCTCAAATGAACAGTCACCATAGAGATCACCCAATCTTGGTCTCCTTTTTCTACCACTTCGGCAATGGAGTCACCCATGCATTAAGGATTGTAATGAGCCTTAAGCAATACATATGATGTAATGCCTCCATTAATACTCTCATGAATGGCTCCATGCACCTCGTGTTTGAGGATATTTTTATCCCCAAGCAATAAGTTCGCTAAGAATTACAGAATATTTCATATGAGGTGGAGTGAACTACTTGGTAACCCTGTCTAAACTGGACTTGCTCCGATTTTGTAGAAATGCATATTGAAAATTAAAATTTGAAGAAACTAAAAGACACATGTATTGTTTGTTTAATCAATTACTAAATTAGGCTGTATAGAAATACTTACATCCATATCTACATTGCTACCTATGCCCTAACTAATCCAATCTTGGTAATTGGGTAGTTGTAGTAGGGTCCCTTTTTATTAATGAGCTACCCAAGGAGGGTAAGTAGATTTGAATAAAGCTATTATTCAACTAATTGCTTCTATCGTATAAACCCAAAGAACAGCCTAATTAAGTCCCTTTACCTTTTTCTTGACAGATAACTCTCTAGCTTTCATATATTTTTTTTGTAGGAGATTTTAAATAACTTCCTTCACATTTTTAGTTCTGTATGGTTCCAGTATTGCCTATGAACAACTAGCATTCTGTGAACTGTTCCACCTAGTAGACACTGGTTGGAGGGAGTGCACTTCATGCAGCAAGGTAAGCATCTACATAATTATTCAAGTCGCATCCCCAATTTTTTAATGCATTTGAATTACTGTGTTCAGGTTTGTCTAATATGTTCTGCTAATACAGCGACTCCATTGTGGATGCATTGCTTCTAGTGCTTTCATCGAACTACTTGAGGATGGTGGTGTAAGTTGTGTCAGCTGCTCAAATAGTTTGCGACGTGAACCTGTAAGATCAAGTTACATCTACTCTTATTTCTATTCGGAGATACATATTAAGCCAAAAGTCTTGGGAAAAAACATGCCATTCTTTGAGCTGGAGACCAACAAAAAAAGTCCAACTTTCTTGTACCATGGGACTTAACTAAAAGATTTTATTTTTTTGAACTCCCATCAATTCATCCAAGTTTACCAAGTGGCTTTAGTCTTTACTTGTTGAGAACTCTGGATCATGAAAATTGTATGATTCTTTCATAGTCCAATTGTCTGAAGAGTAGCCAATGCTAATGAATGTATCACAATAGATAAAAATATACAAACTAACTTAACTAAGAAACACCGTAATTTATTTAAATTCGTAGAAAAGTAGTCTTTCAAGTTTTTGATGATTAAACTCTACTTTGATGCCATACCAAGCAAACACATATGCAGCAAGGTGTAGAAATATTGAAAAAAGTTAAACGAGCAATACCAATGAAGATGATATTTTAGATGGTTCTGATTTACCATTTGTGCATGATGATAGTTTTTTAAAGAAAACGGCATAATCTAAATTTGTGGAAACAATGAAATATTGATTGTATCAATAAACAGCCTCTCAAACGAAAAGGTTGAAACAGTGGAGGAGGATGTGAAATGATATAAAGGTCTTGTATATTGAAGGGAACATCTAGCATAAAAAAAGGAGAAGGACCATCCGTCAGTAGTCAGGATCACCATGAATCTGACTGAAGACCAAATTATGAGGTTCATGATAGCTTCTAAAATAATTCTCAAAATATTTTACCTGGTAATTCTGAGTCATATCCATCTAACCATCTTGAACCCCACGTTGCTAGTAGAAAAGATAGTATATTTTGTACATAGTATTCCTTATCAAATGTATCTTACAATAACATTTAACATTCATATTAAACCATTATCTAACAAGTCTGGAGTGCATTCATCCCTAATAAAAATGTTCCGGAGTAGAAAGAAATAATTCTTGAAGGGATGAAAGCTTTGAAAAACTGTTACTTGGGAGGAAATAGATTTGTGAGATGGGAAGAAAGTTGTTGGTTTCAAATGGGTATTTACACTGAAGCACAACTCGGATTGGAGTATTGGACCTTGGAAAGATACATGACTCACCGAGTAACCAAAGGGTTCAGTTAAACTTATTTGGTGGACTACTTGGAGACTTTTTAACCAGTGGAAAAGTTGAGAATAGTTTGGGTACTTTTGTCTATTGCAGCTATTTTTACTAATAATTTTTTAGGTAAGGTCTTTAAGCTAAAGAGTCTCTGTATGGAATTAAAAAAGTCCCAAGAGTGTGGTCTGAAAGGTTCATAAACTTTTAAAAGCTAGCCATATAACCAAGGACTATCTGACCATATGTTGCATATCCAGCTGCACCCAATTCACTCTCAAGGCAGAGATGGTGGTGTAACTCAAGTATAGGTGCTCTATAGGCCACAACTTGCTGGTTTGCACCCTGTGGGGATGTGGCAGTCAACTAAAGTATAGGTGCTTCATAGGCCATAACCTACCAGTAACCTCTGTATTCATTCTTTTCAGAAGAAAAGGGCCATATGTCTTTTTTACTTGCTACATCCGAATGTATTATTCTGCGTCGACCATTTTCATCAACTTTTAACCATGTTTTTACATTATCACAATTGCTTTTATATTCTGGCTAGTACTGCTCTGACAGTCTGACTGTAAAGCTAATGTTCATTTCCTCGATAGATGTCTTCCGTATGTTAGGAGGTCATATTATTTATCCAATCATCATATTGTGTCGAATATTTCAAATTCTTACAACTTGATTTGTTAATTTATATTTAAGTTCCAATTATTGATATTTATTATATTACACACAGAGCACAAGTGAGGATAAGCCTGAAGAATGTGGTGTTTCAGTGGAAAATAGTGTTGGGGAAATGCAATCCTCCTCTATTAAAATGTTGAAACAACGTGGTGATGGCACTGGTGATGATGGCCCTAAATACTTTCTTCCATCTGATAACGACGATGCATCTACATCTCAAATGAAACAAGAAGAGAGTTTGCTTCCCAGAGGAGAAATTCAAACTATATCAACATCAGTTTCAACTTTCAATGAAACTTCTGAATCTGCTCATGGAACCAAAGTTATCAAATATAGAGAAAGTACAGGGGTTAAAGATGCATATGGATCATTTGTCCAAACAGAGTTAACTATTGGCTTGGCTTCTTCTTCTTCTTCTGGAAAACCGGTTTTTCTTCCCAGCATGGCTGGTGAAGAAAGGGAATTGAACAAATCATATTCTTCTTTTCAGCAAGGGCCTTGGCCTCGCCATGTTTTGCCCAAAGTGCCCAAATCCATCCTTGCCCAAGGATTTGATGCCACTGCTAGTATGAATTCACAGATACGTGTTGCGCGGCCACCTGTTGAGGGGCGGATAAAAAATCAGCTGCTTCCTCGTTATTGGCCCAGGATTACAGAACAAGAGTTGCAGCAGATATCTGGAGAGTATCCCTGTTCAACAATGTTTTCCTTAATTTTGTTGGCATTCCCACCACCCGGAAAACAAAATCTAGAATTGGGATTTACATGTCGAGTGAGCTAATATTTGACTTAAAAAATTATAAAGAATTGTGTTGGGTTGCAAAAAATGGTTATTACATCAATAGAATAACGGGTAAATTACATATTTGGTCCCTGTGGTTTACAGAATATTGCACCGTTGGTCCCTATTTTGAAATAATTATGGAAAAGGTCCCTGTGGTTTACATTATATTGCACTGTTGGTCCCTAATCCTAACTCTTTGTGAAATAAGCATAGGGACCAATAGTGCAATATCGTGTGAACCACAGGGACCAACAGTGCAATATAGTGTAAACCACAGGGACCAACAGTCAATATAATGTAAACCACAGGGAATTTTTCCATAATTATTTCAAAATAGAGACCAACAGTGCAATATTGTGTAAACCACAGGGACCAAATATGTAATTTACTCATAGAATAACATGCCAAAGATAATGCAGTATTTGAAAGTAAGTTAACATCCATGTCAATTTAGATTTAAAAAGTAGAAGGTTTGAATTTCCAAAATCGAAAGTTTACTCATTTCCTCCGGATGGTGGGTGTAAATCATGATGTTACTCTATACTTTACAATGTAATCATTTCCTTAATCTTGTTTTTCTAAGTTCAAATGCCACTGTTGTTCCACTGTTTGAGAAGGTCCTAAGTGCCAGTGATGCTGGTCGAATTGGTCGCTTGGTTCTCCCTAAAGCATGTGCTGAAGTAAGTTTAGGTCATCAGCTTGTTTGAAATTTAGTTGCTTATCCAGGAGGAAAGCTTTCGTCTTTCCTATGAGTAATGTTCAACTACTTAAACAGGCATATTTTCCACCTATATCTCAACCTGAGGGACTTCCACTCAGAATTCAAGATGTGAAAGGAAAAGAATGGCTGTTTCAGTTCAGGTTTTGGCCTAATAACAACAGCCGGATGTATGTTCTAGAGGGTGTTACTCCATGCATACAGTCAATGCAGTTAAAGGCCGGGGATACTGGTATTGATCCAACACCTGAATCTCCTTGTTGTGAAACCGTTGTTCTATATATAGTTTATCAATACTTCTGTGAGTTTGATGTAAAGAAAATGTGATATTTCTGTTAATGATGCTGGTAAATATGAATCTTCTAGCAGTTTCTTATCACTTTAAATTTGGCAAAGATTAGAATTTACTCATCTTATACTATTTACTATTCTTAAGTCAACTTATGTATCCCAATACCTGGGTCCTTTTGATTTTCTCATTCCTTTCATAGATATATTTTGTTATACCTAAAGCATTCATGGCCTTATACTGTACTACTAGTTTTGGTCTGCCCATTAGTTTGTCTTTTTTAAGCAATATTATGTCATAAATGTTGGATTCTAGCCTCCAACTACTCCAAAGGTTTGTGATACCCTATAAAGGTTTTTATGAGTGAAAAAAATAAGTAATCTCGTCTCTTCTTTAATGTCCTTTATTTATTTTATCCAGTGACATTCAGCCGTATGGAACCTGAAGGAAAGCTTCTTATGGGCTTCCGGAAAGCCTCAGTCTGTGCTTCTATGCAGGTAACTCACTTTCATATTATATATATTAAATATGTTATAGATCATGGATCACCTTTTATACACACTCATGTTAATATATTACAAGTTACAGCTAATCAATCTTGTTTGGATAATAGATTGTCATTGGAATTTCGTGCAAGTGAACTTGAATCATATAGTATTGATATATACAAACATCAACTGAACAGGATTCGCGTATAGCTGCAATACAAAATGGTGTCTTTGCAAGTGAACCTTCCTTGTCTCATTTGGGTGATTACTCTGGCCTTCTACAGTCCCTAAAGAGAAACACAGATTCCCATCTAAATGCATTGTCAGCTAATATGAAAAACTCGCCTATTGGAGATGCCAGCAGGCATGCACATGAGAAGCTTGGAAGCAAATCAAGGGCTGATCCATTTCAACCTGACAAAAAGAGAAGTCGAAATATTGGTTCAAAAAGTAAGAGGTTGCTCATTGAAAGTCAAGATGCTCTAGAGCTGAAATATACATGGGAAGAATTACAGGATATGCTCAGCCCACCCACTACTCTGAAGCCGAGTACCGTCACCATTGAGGACCATGAATTTGAAGAATACGAAGTAAGTGACCCTCATTTTTCATATCATATGCATCAACAGTACTCACATCGACGGGAAGGTTTGGCACCTCGATGTCGGCTCTCGCCACCTGGGGCTGTAGTATGTTCCATGGGTTGGGCTGTTCACCCATTAAAGCGGCACCATCTGCCTACTAATGAAACTTGGAATGCAAATCTAGTGTCACAGAGTAACCTAGAAAGAGAAGTTTTATTTAAATGATTATATGAAATGTAAGACCCCTAGTACAAAAATTAAATTTCTACGCTTATTGTTTTATATTTTGTGTAAAACTCTGAAAATTATGAAAACCAATCATACAAAAACACATTATATTAAGAGTAAATTACGACTTTCGTCCCTGTGGTTTGGTAAAAATTTTGATTTTTGTCCCTATGTTTAGAAATTACAGTTTTTCGTCCCTATGCTTTGTAAATCATTGCTACTGTCGTCCTCATCGTTTACTATTTATTGCTGTTTTGGTCCTTGTGGTTTGCAGTTCTTTACTATTTTGGTCCTATGTACTTAAATATAGAAATTAGTCCATAGGAACAAAATTAGCAACAAAATGCGCAACCATAGGGATGAAAAAGGCAATTACTAAAGCACAGGGTCGAAAATCATAATTTATAACAAACCACAGGGACTAAAATCGTATTTCTCTTTTATATTAATAAAAGTAAACAAATAATCACCATATAAATTTATGAAAACCTTTTCTATCTGTAATAAGTAAACTTCTCAAACACTTTCACAAATTTAATACATCTAAATATATATATTTGCAAGTATTTTTAAAACATGACAACAGATAAATTGGAATTCTTTTAATAAACATCTAATGTGTATTATAAAAAATGTAACACATTTTTATAAGATAAATATAAAATAAATGTATTTTTACACACACCTATATTTAAAGGAACTAACAGTGAAAAAAAGAAACCAAAATGTGAAAATCTACTAAGTAGTGTTATTCAATGAACCACATTATGTAGTTATAATAAGTAGAGACCTGGCTGGACTAATGCAAGAAGCGGAATCCAGTTAACATTGTAAATTTGTAATATTCAAAGTACATGTATTGTTGCAGCTTCTTCTTCTTAATTAAGGCTTAAGGCTATTTCAAAAGCTCTGTGACTTTCTTGTTGTGTATGTAGCATATGAGAAGTAAAATACTTATCAAGATGTATTTTACTTTCGGCAGAGTGGTTAACAGGATTTTGCTAGCATTGGCAATCCTGAATTACTATTTTAAAGTGACATTAATTTTATGTTTTCTCTTTTGTAGGAACCTCCTGTTTTTGGCAAGGCTAGCATATTCACTGCTCGCTTATCTGGGTAAGGATTTGTTACTCTTTTTTCTTTCTTTCTAGATTACTAGCTTCATGATACCCCTCCCCATGCCGTGCTTTATATTTTATTTACTGCTATTTCTAAAATCCCATGAGGTTGGTTGGTATTTCACGGGATTTCATAGGATTTATTGTAATAATGGTTTAAACTTTAAATATGTTAAAAACATATGCTCTGTAATAGTTAATTAATAAAAGAATAATTTAATTTTTATAGTTATTTTTATTTTTTATAAACATATGCTCCTGTCTTTCAAGGTTCTGTAAATTGTCTTTTCAAACTGGTATTTATAAATAGAATGAAACAATTATCATCGTATCACATCATCAAAAGCTCCATTTGCCGTCCCAAACTCCATTCATCATTAATTACCTACAAAAATCTCATAGAAAACATGAAACCATTCCAAACACGACCAAGGGTGATGATTAAAGGATAAACATGCAAATATACTAACTGGATGCAAATGGATGAATGTTTTGCAACCAAAATAAGAGTAAAGATATATGCTATTAAAACACTTGCGACCAAGTTGTTTTAGATATTTTGACACCAAACATGGAGTTATATCCACCATTCGCCGAAGAATAACTGATTTTCTTGTTTTATATGTGATTGTTATCAACTGATCACTTATCATGGCAAGATTGTTGTTGTTTCAGGGAGCAAGAACAATGGGCTCAATGCGATAACTGTTCAAAATGGCGAAGATTACCTGCCGATTTTCTTCTTCCTGCTAAATGGACATGCCAAGAAAATATCTGGGATCAGAACAGGTATTGGGACTATTCTTATGATTAAACAAAATTCAGGAAGTTATTGCATACAATTGAACAATTTTACTATATGGGAAAAATTCAATTGATAACCATAAAATTTTTGAATACCTCAGAACCGGCTATTTCATGTATAAGCTTAAATAATCGTGAACAATTTTCATCATGAATATCCTGCAATTTTAGTTTGAATATCACATTTTTGTCATGAATTTAATGCCTTTCATTATGAATAATTTTCATGATGAATATATCTCGTGAATAATGCATGAATAGTTGGTTACCGTGCTCTCAAATATTTACGGTTGTCTTCTGGACCTGCCCCTATATAATATTTGGGTTATGTAGCAATTTTGGATTATATAGCCACTCATATATAAGTTGGTATTCATAGGTCGGGCTGTCTTGCACCAGATGAACTAAGCCCGAGAGAGCTTGAGTACCTTCTTGGGCTGGCTAAAGGTATGATGTTTTCATTGTTTGTTAATGCCTCCATCCTATAGAAGTTGCAAATTTTTCATTGGGGAATAAGTTTTAGGAAGGTGTTGATATTTGTCTAAAATAATCTTTAATAATGTTTTTTAAGTATATAAATATCTATATACGGCAAATACTCATGCACACTCCTCGCGTTTGGGAAGGTTTGAACCATTGACCACCTGCAACCCGGTTACCGTTAGGCCTGTGACCCTTCCGTTTCTTTATTAATCTTTCCGACAGAAATCAATACCATATATATATGTAACAATGATAATGGACAAATTGATAAATTTGTATTTTGAAAAAAAATTGTAAATGTTGCAATTTTAATTAGACAAGGGTATATTTTGCAAGTCCATGGCTTTTTGTTCATTGAAATAGTTACTTTTACTTAGCAAATGTGAAATATTTACTAAAATAATTGTCTACAATGAAAAAGCCACACAACTTTAGGAATTTGTAATTATTACAATTTGTAGTTAACTAAATGACAATTTTACCCTTGATAACAGAGGGGTAATGAATGTCTCCATCTCATAACCAAGGGTAGAATTGGAAAGTAACACTCTTAGGGGATGTTTACCAAACGCTTAAAGCATTCTCACTTACCTTTTAGCTAAAAGCAGATTTCTATCAATAGTTTTTCTTTGGTTTACTTACCTTCGGGTGATTTTTATTGGTTAGAATTTCACAAGTGGCGGAGGCCCGACCAAGCGCAGGGTGCAACCGGGGACAACCTAACCGAGCCGTCTATTGCCGCCACCACCAAGCACCCACGGCACCGCCCTGGATGCTCCTGCATCGTCTGCAGCCAGCCGCCTAGCGGCAAAGGCAAGCACAAGCCCAACTGCACCTGCAACGTCTGCATGACGGTCAAACGCCGCTTCAAAACCTTAATGTTGCGCAAACAACAACGCCAATCGGAGCGTGAAGCAGAAATCGCCGAGAAAAATCAGCTTAAACTGGAGACGGAAACCGAAACCGGTTTTGCAGAGTCGAGATCATCAGGCAAGGGACGGTTAGACCTAAACATCCATCCTCGCCGTTTACAAGATAATCAATCGAAAAGCCATGTCAGCATGATGAGTCTTCTTCAAGCAGCAAATCAGCCATTGGAGATGTATATGAAGCAGAATGGTCTTACGAGCTTAATCTCGGAGCCACAAGCGAGCTCTGGTTCGCAACCATTGCCACAAGATATGCCCACGGTCGTTCAAGCCGATGGACAGGGTAACGAGGAGGAGCGGCAAGGACTGGATGAGAACCAAAACAGTTCGTGAAGTAATTCACTTCGGTTTCGAGTTTTGGGAACCGAATACATGTTGGATGGACGATTATTGTGATCGGGATTCTGGTTGAGAACTTTTGGATGAAAAATTGTACCTTTTTTTGTGGTAGAATTTGGGTGAGTTGTTATAGGATTTTATTTGAATACATTACCTTCATGTCGTATAATACATGGAGTATTGGAGTCGACCCTTTGTATGATTGATTTGTATAAAAGAGTGCGTGGTACCTTCTTTTCAGGTACCAAAATCTAGAATTATAGAACAATTTTTCTTCTAACAAGGTCTCCTTTTCGTGAAGTTGGCAAGAGAAATGATGTGAATTCATCGGTTTTATGGATCTATTATTCATCATGAATGTTTTTTAGAGCACCTATTCATCATGAATGTTTTTTAGAGCGCCTATTCATCATGAATGTTTAAGATATTCATCATGAATGTTTAAGATATTTATCATGAATGTTGTTACATATTCATAATGAATGTGATTGATAAGTACTAATTTTATGTATTTATGTGTCAAATTTGTCTTAGAATTAGTGTTAGATGGTTAAAATGCCCTTATTAATTCGAGTATAGTTTTTAATTCATTATAGAGTAAATGAGATACTTGGTTCCTGCGGTTTACACTGTATTGTACTGTTGGTCCCTATGCTTTTTTTGGACACAAAAAAAAAAAAAAAAAAAAAAAAAAAAAAAAAAAAAAAACTGAAAGTAAAAAATGCGTGTCAATCAAACAGGCGTAAACAAACTAAAAGTAAAAAATGTGTCCAGGTCCAAATTTAGGCGGAAAAATACGGATTTCAGCTCATGAAAGCTAGAGAAAAAGCAAAAGAAATGGGATGAAATTCAAAAAACAAAAAAACTAGACACCCAAGTTCATTTTCAGAATGTTGCGCGACCACTACCGCGGGTAGGGTCGCACCAAGAACCGTGAGCATGCCAGGATCTATTTCAAGTAGTTTTGTGATCGGGGTTTAAAAGAGGTGGGAAACCGATCGATTGAGGAGGCCCTAGTTGAGGACCGAAATAAGAGGAAGAGGAAAAATGGTGTAGGGAATTTATCTGGTTTCGATTTCGTCAATTTTGTTAGGTAATTTAGTGTAGGGTTTACATTTGTTTTTATTTTAATTCCATTCAACTAGCAATAACTTTATAATCATTTGGCTTGGATTGTGTTGAGACATGTTGAAGGTTATTTATCGTTCAATTTCTATCTATGCAAATCCTTTGTTTACTTGTTTTTCATAGTTTGGTTTCTCGATTTGAGTCAGTATCCTCTGATCATTCCGCTAAATAGAGTTGTGAATCCGTAATTGTTCACATCTCTATTTTAGTAGCAAATGACGCCTAAACTGATTGGGCCTCTGATTAATTTTTGTGTTATGGGTTTGTTCAGTCTAGTCTTAATGACCAACAGCGAAACATTGGCTAGGAGTGGATGTTTGTATAATTTTAAAGCAAATGTTAATCCAACTATATGTTCATAACTATACTAGGTTAACCGGTTAGTTGACATTTGACAATAGATGTATTGATGCGTATCAATATTCCACCACTCTATAATAGAATGAGAAAATTCTTTTTGAAGAACAAGTCTATGTTAAACAATCCGGTCATCAGTTTAAACTCGTTGCTAGTTTATAATTATTTGTTTCATGCTTTGTTTTGCATGTTTATGAAAGCAAAACTACCGGTCTCCGCCTGGGACCACCCCATCTTACACGCAGCAACATTGATTCGCATCAGACCAAAAAGTTATAATGCCTCCTCCCTTTTAGAAACGGTTTTTGGTCAGGAACCTAATATTTCCCATCTAAGGATTTTTGGGTATGCGGTTTATGTTTCAATTGCTTCACCACAACACACAAAGATGGGACCTAAAATGAGGTTGGGAATATATGTCAGATATGAATCGGAATATAATTAAATATTTAGAGCCATTAACGAGGGATTTATTTACAGTTCGATTTGCTGATTGTCATATTAATGAATCAAAATTCCCAGCATTAGGGGAGGGACTAAACAGTTGGAAAATCAAAGTAAAATAAGCTGGAATGAATTATGATTGTCTCATCTTGATCCTCGAACTAAGCAATGTAAACTAGAAGTTCAAAAGATAATTCACTTGCAAGGATTAGCAAATCAATTACCAGACACATTTACTAACCCAAAGAGAATGACGAAGTCACATGTGTCAGATGCTAATTCTTCAGTTAAGATTGATGTCCCAAAAGGGCAAGACAATGTGAGTAATGACGTTAGGGCACGCCAGAAGTGTGGTAGACCACTCGATTCCAAAGAGAAAAATCCTCGAAAGAAAAAGGGAGCTAATAATCAACATGGTCAAATCGAGGTAATTGAAACACCAGAAAAGACACTAGACATGATGGTTCTAGAAGAACTTTAGGTACCTAAACATGAAGATATCTTAATAAATTATAACATGTCTAGAAAAGGAACCGAGAGAAAACCAATGTCGATGATATTTTTGCATATAATGTAGCACTAAATGTAATGGAAAATGAGGAGGATCAAGAACCAAAATCTATCGATGAATGTTTGCACGGAAGTTATTGGCCAAAATGGAAAGACACAATGCAAGTAAAATTAAGTTCACTAATGAAACGAGAAGTTTTCGGACCTATTGTCCGTACACCTGAAGCTATAAAACGTGTCAAATATATAAGGATCTTTATACGAAGCATAATGAGAAAAGTGAAATAGTGAGATATAAAGCACGACTCGTAGCACAAGGATTCTCACAAAGACCCCGGAATAGATTATGAGGAGACTTATTCTCCCGTGGTGGGTGCAACAATTTTCCAATATCTCATAAGTCTGGTAATACAAGAAGGAATTGTCATGCGTCTAATGGATGTCGTGAAGGTTTATTTGTATGGATCACTTGATACTCACATTTACATGAAACTCCCTATAGGATTGAAACTGCCTGAATCATATAAAGTGAGTTCCCAAGACCATTGTTCAATCAAGTTGAATAAATCACTATATGGTTTGAAACAGTTAGTGCGTATGTGGTACAATCACCTTAGTGAATATTTGTAGAAAGAAGGGTATTAGAATGACTATATCTGCCCATGTATTTTCATAAAGATGTTTGGACCCGAGTATGTTATAATTGTCGTGTATGTGGATGATTTGAACATAATAAGAACTTCTAGTGAGCTTTCAAGGGCAATCGAATACTTAAAAAGGGGTTTTGAAATGAAAGATCTTGGAAAGACAAAGTTTTGTCTTGGGCTACAAATCGAACACCTTAAAGATGGAATCCTTGTGCATCAAGAAACGTATATAGAAAAGGTTTTAAATCACATCCACTGAGCACCCCTATGGTTGTGAGGTCACTTAATGTAGAAAAACACCATTTTCGACCTCCAAAAGATGATGAAGATATTCTTAGTCCTGAGGTACCACACCTTAGTGTTATTGGAGTGCTAATGTTTCTAGTCGGTCATACAAGACCCGATATATCACTTTCTTTGAATTTGTTGGCGAGATATAGTTTGTGTCCTACGAAGAGATATTGGAATGGAGTAAAGCAAATATTCTGATATCTTCAAGGTACCAAAGACATGGGTTTATATTTTGCTAACCCATCAAAGACAACTTTTGCAGATGCTGGAGATATGTCAGATCCTCATACTGGTCTTTCTCAAACTGGATATGTATTTACGATTGGTGGAACAACGATTTCACGGCCTTCTACAAAACAAATTATAGCAGCGACTTCGTCCAATCATGCAGAGATCTTAGCTATCCATGAAGCCAGCAGAAAATGTGTTTGGTTGAGGAATGTAATACAACATATTTGTGGATCTTGTGGTATTATCTCGGATAAAGAGTTACCAATAGTTTTGTATGAAGATAATGCGGCATGCATTGCTCAACCTCAAGGAAGGTTACATCAAAGGAGACAAGACCAAGAATATACTTCCAAAGTTCTTTTCCACACATGATTTGCAGAAAAGCGGCAACATTAGTGTTCAACAAGCTCGTTTGTGTGAGAACCTAGTTGATTTATTCACCAAGTCACTTCCAAAGTCGACGTTTCAGACACTGGTTCATGATATTGGGATGCACTGGGTTAAGGAACTCAAGTAATGTGATTATCAGGGGGAGAAAATACGTGTTGCACTGTTTTTCCTTGATCATGGTTTTATCCCATTGGGTTTTTCTGACAAGGTTTTTTTAATGAGGCAATAACCCGAGCGTATTTGGAGTGACTATGTACTCTTTTTTCCTCCACTAAGTTTTTTCCCACAAGGCTTGAGGGGTTCATAGCGCCTAACCCGGGTACGAATCCCTCCATGCGCAACCTGTTGACATTTACAAAGGGGCATACTTAATTTAGCTCTGATCTTATCAGAGATTAGTCGAGCCATGGGCTCGGACACCCTTTCAAAAAAAACAAGGTTCTTATTTAAGAACCTAGAGGGATTTGAGTTCTTATAAAAACTCTCCACAATAGCAGTTCTTACAAGTTATTGTACTTTTTGCTTAAAAGAACCTTACATTGGAGATGCTCTTAGAATACAAATCCACATTGTAGTCTATGAAATGCTACTATAATGAGTTCATTTTCCACAAAACTTCACCCACTTTCACGTACCTTTTGTCATCTTTATTCTTAAGAGAAAATTATTATTATACCAAAAAAAAATACCCCATTTAACCTCTTAACCAAACTCTTCCACCGGTTACCAAAATACCCAAGTCACCGCTCCCGGCCGGCCGCTCTCCGGCGCCGGCGGCCGCTCCACGGCGGCGCCGGTGAGGAAAAACAAGCCCAGCGGCGTAAAGAGTTTGGGCCGCTCCAGGCCCAGCCGCGCGGAGCGGCCCACGCCTCGTCAGCTCCTGCAGTTCACGTGGCGTTCTCTCATTGGTCCACATGTGCACGTCATGGACACCTCAGCCGCTCCATTGTGAGCCGCGTGGAGCGGCTACCCTTCCACGTCACGTCCGCGTTTGATGCCACTTCCTCGCCACGTCCGCGCCACGTCCGCGCCACCTCACCGCCACGTCAACCCCACCCGCTCCCCACCCGACCCCGCGGAGCGGCCCAGCCACGTGGCCCTTCCCCATTGGCCCATGTGTGTGCTGTTTAGACAATCCTAATTTTTAGTCTTCAAGTTTTGTACCGATTCATCACGTGAAAGGTAGTCAGCTAGGGAATCTGATTCCCTAGCTTTGTAAATTATTGTACTTTTAAGAAGCTTTATTTAAAAATCATGTGATATGTTCACATGTTATTACTGTTTATTTACCAGATGTATTTCTATAAATTCAAGAAGTTCTTATATAAAAAAACACAAGTTTAACAAACACAAATTTCTTTCTTTCACAAATTTCTTTCTTTCATGAAAGTTTTTGCTATAATTTTTTTTCTTTCTCAAACTTTGATTTGTTCCTGAAAATGAGTTCCGGTGGCGATAAAGCGAGGCTATACCTTTGTTCCGGTGGTAAATGGGTTGAAGGAGCCGGTGGATGGGATTACGCTGAAGCGACGGTGAAAAAAGGTGTTCAAATGAAATTAAACAGTACATTTCAACATATGGTTGATTATTGTAGCTGGAAATGCGAAATCGACCGATCAAGTGGGCAACTTAAATTATGGTACAAGAACGAAGGCCAAATGTATGAGTTAGGCGACGATGAAGATGTTAGCGTATTTATGCATTTCGCAAAAATGTCAGAGCAACCTCCACTACTTTACGTTGATGTATACTGTTCTGGCGAAGGGGATGACGCTGGTACTTCAAACACTATCAATGAAGAACCAATGTATGTAGATACTCAGTCACAAAACCAACATGAAAGCGAAACATCATATCGTCCAGACTTTGGATACGGTCTTAGTGACAGTTATCCAGATGTTGTCCTAGAGACGCAGCAAGAGGAGGTGCAGGAAGAAGAAGAAGAAGACGAAGACGATTACGAAGACGAAGACGAGCGTAGAAAGTTTGCCGGATGTTCGGACGATGAAGCCCATGTTCTCAACACGGGTTTAACGGATGAAGAAGATGAAGAAGACGAAGAAGGTGTGCAACCCTCCATTTTACGACCGGGCCTAGATGATTATTTTGGTATCCCTCATAACTTTCAGGCAACTCCAGATATCTTCCCGACGCACAATGAAGGCGTACTTTATAGACGTAGTCAAAGGCTCAGTGATGGTAAAGTTTTTGATTCGAAAGAGAAAATGATTGTAGAGGTCGGGCTGAAATTCCTAGAAGAACAGTTTGAGTATAAGACAGTAAGGTTGTTGGTCCCAAGTAGGTGACCTTCAAGTAAGGATAGTGTTTGGGATTATAGAAGGGGGGGTTGAATATAATCACACAAATTTCTCACTTTTAAATTCTTGTTTTATAAACAATATGAATTTACAGATTGTTGCGGAAATAGAGAAGACAATTAGTCTAAACTAAACAATCTAGGTTCTTTCACTATGCACTAAGTGAGAAGAGAATAAAGAAAGAAGATAGAGGGGATAAGAGAGAAAGGACTTGAGTAGAATTAGGATGAAGAAGAAGTATGGAGAACATCTCTTCACGTCCTATTTATACTCCATGCATTTAATGCATGCAGACCTACTATTGTGACGTGTCACAATGTGAATGGTCTGTTGTACTATTTACTATAAACAAATACTCTTTGCATGGTGTGCAAAAGAGGATGTTTGTAAACAGTTGCCTTATGGTCTGATAAGTACGGAGGGAACAGTAAAGTAACTGCCCTTATGTACTATTGTGTCAGAAAAGGCGTGTAATCCTTTTGTGCATTAGACTAAGACATTGTTCTAATCCTTCAGGATCAGGATACTGATCAGTGACTAGATTCCTGAAACTTGAGACGTTCAGGGTCACGTGTATCCTGATGAATCTTCAGGATGTCATACGATAGTGAATAGATTGCTATCACTGAGTTCCGTCTTCAGATCACGAGCATGCTGTTCCTGTCATCAGCTATTTCTTCGACGTCGCTGATGGTTCTTTGTGTATGATCTTAATGTCTTCAGGAGGAGGTCTTCACTTCAGTGGACAGGATCAGTAGACTGCAGAACAGACTCGTTAGTCTCCTGATCCTGATCCTGATCTATAAAGTTAAGTTACAGCATAAGTAACATGGAATAACACAGAACAGACTCAGTGATAATTCCTCAAGCTATAACAGAAGCAAAAACCTATTCACTAAGTAAAGATTCAGGATCATTATCATTTCATCAGGTCTTAGGAGAGCTGGATCAACAATCTCCCCCTAAATGATAATGATAAGACAACAGAGTAATTGTCTTAATCTAGAAAGGTTAGAAATAAATCTAAGTCTAGAAATAAACAGTAGGAAATAGAACTCATAAAGGTACATGTCCCATTTACTGTTTTGAGGGATCTTTTTCAGTACTATGATGGAATGAAGTACAATGCACTGAATTGCATTCTCATTAATCTCATTAAAATATTACAAGAGTAAGGAAAATACAATAGTACATGATAGAAGTACTGAAAGAAAAAATTACAAGACAACTAACTATCAGATTCTTCGCTAATGTATTCAGTCTTGACACAAACAGGAACAGGAGTTTCGCTGAAGGCAAGTCTGTGATCAAGTATAGCTCTGACAGTGCGGATGATCTCTTTGTTGTCTGAATTTTTCTTATCTTGTTGTGCAGTGAAGAGAACTGTCAAAAGATGTTCATAGGGCGCTATGTGTAGCTCACTGAAGCGTTGAAAGCGTAGAATTGAGTTATTGCTAACACATATGCCAAAAACAGGTTCTCTGATTACTTGTCCTTCAGATAGAGAGATTCCAGGAGGGAATGAAAGATCAAGCATCGAGAGGTCCAGAGGTTTAACAACCATTCTGGGAAGACAGGGAGTTGGTCTTCTTGTAGAGGTGCCTGCGGATCTTCGAACAGGCTGCTGAGATAGGAGTGGAGAGTGTTGGAGCAGGTCATCAGGTATTTCAGTTGTCCTTCTGATGCGAGCAATAAGTCCTTCAATGACTTCTTCTACTTCAGCCCGATAGTTCTTGTTGGCTTTGGGAAGCAGGGATCTGATTTCGTTCCACTCTGACAAGTTGTAGCGATCTAACTTGTCCAGAGTGTGCTCAACGTCCTTTACTCCAGAGCGTTTGACTGTGATCCAGGTTTTACCAGGATTACCTTTCTTGCCTCTTGATCGGCGAAGATGGATACCTGAGATGGCAGCACCATGCTTTCGGAGGTGTAACCGATCTCTGCACCAGTCAAGCTCAGCATTCACTTCTCCAGTCTCTATCTCTGCATTTTTGTTGAAGACCTTCAGAACAGCCTTCTGTGCAAGGATAGGATCCGCACTTATTTTAGCATCTTCATCTACAAAATCCGATGCAAGCCTTCGAGCGGCTTGAGCAGAGAGGAAAGCTTCCTTCTGCTTCTTATTATGCTCTAGTTGAGCCTGTACAGCCTCGTTGTACTCCTCCTGCGAGAGATAGGCGAACTCAGAGTCACAAGAGGTACGAAGAGGAATTTTTACTCTTGTACTCTCGAGTCGCTCTATCACGGCGTCTAAGCGCCCATCCCTGTCAATGGCAAAGGAACTGTCAGGGTAGTTTTCACCTTCAGATCTAGGAGAGTTTGAGGGAGGTGATCTGGGTGAAGAAGCAGGGGTAGAGAAGTCATCAGAGATGAATTCATCATCTGATGAGAGGCATATGGTTTCAGGGGTGGCTCGGATTTCAGGGGTTCGGGATGAAGAGGCTTCTTGGTTGAAACGGGTTGTAGGACGGGTAGAAATGGTTTCTTGGTTAAGGGGTGTGATCCTGAAGGTCATTTTAGCTAGTTTAGCTCTGGTCTGTTCATTGGGACTATTCTCCATTAGGCGAATAATGTCACCAGTGACAGAGCCAAAGTTGACATCTTGGGTTTCAGGATCGGATTGGTTAAAGGGTTCAGGTTCAGGGTGAGAAGTGCGTTCAGGAGTTGGTTCAGGAGAGGGTAGTTTGGGAGGTTGGTAGATAACCATTTGAAGGTTATTAGGAGGGGAGTTTTCAGGTGAGGAGTCTAGGGTGATGGTTTCAGGGGTAGGTTTGGTTTTAAGAAGAGAAGATATGGGTTGGTTATCAGAGGAAGAGGGAGAGGATGGTGGTAGAGACGTACCAGAAGCATCAGGGTTCTCCCCCTGAGGTTGTGCTTGCCCTGGAATGGGCGCAGAATCAGTAGAGATCTTCTCGATGAAGATGTCGTCAGCATCATCATCATCTTCATCATCATCATCGTCGTCTTCATTATTCCCCCGTCTTCAGTGGTTCTCCAGTTTGTGGAGGGGGAATAGGCTGAATGGTCTCGGGGCTGTCTCTCCCCCTCAGCAGGTGCCTGCACTAAGGCAGCTGTTGTAACACTCCGTTGGAGGAGAGAGGCCATGTCACCCAGAAGCTTGCGCTGGATGAAGGACGATGTGATCAAGGACTGCAACACGTCCCTGTCCGCCGTGGTGAATGACGGAGGTGGCGCAGGAGCAGTGGTGAGGGCGTTGACAGCAGTGGAGAGCCCTTGCACCTGCTCCTGGAGGGATCGGAGAGCAGCTTCCTGAGCATCCAACCTCTGAACCACCGTTGTTTGAAAGGTGGTGAGAGAGTTGGTGCTGTTGATGATGTCGGTGGAGAGCGCAGGAAGTGTCGTGGCCTTCAGGTCGTCAATTGATGCCTGAAGATTGGTGGAGGAGGAGGCAACTTGAGACACCTTGTCATGGATATTATCCAGACAAGGGATGGAGAGAGTGACGGCCGTGGGCGGCGGAGTCGCGGCGACGGCGGCAGCAGTGGCACTGGCGGCGGCGGCTTCAGCAGCGGCTGCAGCAGCTTGGGCAGCAACAAGTTCCTGTTGTAGGGACTGGAGCTGTGCCGAGTGCTCGGCCTCCTTCTGCTGGAAGGCTGTGCGGGCCTCCTGCAGGGTCCTCTCAGCGGACTGCCTGCGTAATTCAGCTGCGTTCAGCTGATGCTCGGCATCCGTGAGGATGAAGTCGTTGAAGGGGTCATCCTGATGAAGATGCCCTTCAGAACCTGCTCCTAAAGAACCTGTAGACATAGTAACTAAGTGAGCACTAGAAGACTCATTAGTTTTCATAGAAGAAGGAACAGTAATATGTTGCATAGAAATATTACCTGAGGCTTGGAGGGTATCAGGATGATTACCCACCAGATTCTCTGAGGGTTCGAGTTGAACCACCTCAGGTTCTTGTGTAACAGGGGCAGATGTAGAAGTATCTGCAGTGGAAGAACGTTTAGATAAAGGGGAAGGTTTATTAAAGAGCTGGGGCAAGGTAATGTAATATTTCTTACCAGCCGCCTGCGTCTTTTTCTTTTGCGCCCTAGATTTGGCGCGTTTTGTTGGAGGAGGAGGAGTGACAGATGATGGTTGGGGCGCTTCTGGAGCGCAGAAGATGTGGTTGCAGCTGGGGAAGTCAGTATGGGGTTAGCTACTGACATAGCATGCATAGAAGTAGAAGAGTGTGGTTTGGAAGAGATGATAGAAAACATACCTGCAGTGGGAGCGGTGGATGGTTCAGCATCCTCCTGATCCTGAGCCTGAGCAGGTTCAGGAATGACCAGGACGTCGGAGAGAGGGACGTCCTCAGGATGATGAACAACTTGATCCAGGAACCTGGGTCCCAGAGAATAGTTGTTGGAGTTCCCTACCTTGGGGTAGTTTGCCCCCATGTGCAGCTCCAGGACGGCCGAGAAGAACCTTGTGAAGGCAACGTTGGCGACCCGATTCTTGCTTCGAACCTTCCTGACCATGTCGTCCCAGATGGAGCGAGCATAGTCGAACTCGCGATTCTTGATCGCAGAGTAGACCATCTGCTGGATGACCATCGGGAACTGCTCCGTGCTCCCTATTTTGCCCGATAAGCACAGGCCAAACGTGTTCCATATGTAATAGAACACGGCGTTGAGTCCTGACTTATGGACAGTGGCACCGGTCTTGGGCAGCAGGACGCCTTCCTTGTTGACAGGCCATCTGTAGCCGATGGCGTCCAAGAACTCGACGATCTCGTCGGAGGTAGGGACAGGAGGGAAGCGCTTCTTTTTGGGGAAGTTGAGCACGTTCCTGAGTGTTCCGAAACCGAAGGAGATGAGGTTGTCCCTGATTTGGAACTTGATCACCTCGCGCAGGACGCCCTTGGTGTTCTTCTCCTTGGTAACCGTGGCTGTAGACCACAGTTGTTGTAGCATGGGCTTGTTCGGCTTGGGGTCCAGGGTGAAAGCCGTCTTCAGAGGGCTTCGTAGCATGAAGTCCTTGGCAGGAATTAGATATTCCTTGTCGTCAGGAATGTCAAACAGAGCAAGAACGTTGTTCTGTTTGAATTGAACGTCATGCGCAGGGATGACGATAGGTAGGCTTTCAGAGGATTGTAGTGGAGTAGCCTCAGAGGAAAGTTGAGCGTCCAGAGAAGAAGTAGTAGCAGCCATCCTGTGAGAAACATAAAAATAACATATATGGATGATTAAGAGTCCAAAATATGCATTTTTCTTCATTTTTCAATGAACACAAAGTATGTTCATAAAAATGGTGAAATCCTTTATACGTAGAATAGATTAGATACCAAAAATTCACAAAAGGAATGTGTTTTGGTATTAAAAAGAACTTCTATTTTGATGAAAAGATATCAAAATAGGAGTTTATGACTGTTTCTTAAAAGAAATAAGAAAAATCATGTTAAACAGTGTTAACAAAAATCTTTGAAGATTTTGGGAAAACTAAGATCAAACGAAGTGATCTTAGGGTTTTTGGAAAAACGTTTATCAAAATAAGTTGTTTTTACAGAAAGAATGTCAACTTAGTTTGTAGAAAGTACAAAGAACAAAAGGAGACTTACGTTGATCTTGTTAAAAGAAGTGGTAAGTGTGTGTTCTTGATGTTCTTGAGGATGAAGATTCTTGCTTTTTCTTGCTTGAATGCTTAGAGAGTATTATGTGAGCGTAAAGAGTGAAAAGGATTACGAATGAGGTTTTTATACCTCGCGGTAGGAGAGAGAAAAAGGATGAGAGAGAAAAGAGCGGCTAAATTCAAACGTTATGATGAAAAAGAAGCTCGACGCGCGTTCACGCGCCTGACACACGTAGTGGGGAACAGGAAACGTCCCATTACGTGTCAGTGCAGATGAAAGGTTTGTTTTATTAGAAAAACTAAAAACCACCTTTTCAGGGGATGATTCCAATTTGGTGAAAGATATGTTTTATGGGAATCAGAGTACTTATCAGATAAGTACTGTTTTGGGAAAATCCTCTTATCACATTTAATGCGATAAGGTTTCAGTAGCAGAGGGAAGAAATACTTACCTGAGAATCATCAGTATTCGGATATTGAACAAAGATTTTGTAAGTACTGAATAGAGTCATCCTCTGAAGAAGAGTTATTCAGGAGTTGTTAATAAAAGAGGTCCTGAGAGAGTATAAGGACTTTAACAACTGTTTGTCCTGAGAACTTCTATTCTTCAGGGTTTAACATCCCAAGTTCACTGAGGAGCATATTAAAACGCGTCACATCCAGTGGTTTGGTAAAAAGGTCAGCAAGCTGATATTCAGTAGGGACAAAATGGAGTTCAATATCACCATTCATCACATGATCCCTGATGAAGTGATATCTCACTTCAATGTGCTTTGTCTTAGAGTGTAAGACAGGATTGTTAGCAATGGCTATTGCTGAAGTGTTGTCACAGTAGATAGGAATTTTGGAAAGTTGTATGTCATAGTCCTGAAGTTGATTTCTCAGCCACAGGACCTGAGCACAACATATTCCTGCTGCAACATATTCAGCTTCAGCAGTTGATGTGGACACAGAGTTCTGCTTCTTGCTAGTCCAACTCACCAACTTGCCACCTAATAGGTGACAGCCACCAGTAGTGCTTTTCCTGTCGATCTTACATCCTGCAAAGTCACTATCAGAATAAGCTGTTAGATCGAACCCTGAGTCCTTGGAGTACCAAAGACCCATGTTAGGAGTTCCCTTCAGGTATCTGAAGATCCGCTTTACAGCGGTCAGATGGGATTCTTTGGGTTTAGCCTGATAACGAGCACAGAGACATGTAGAATACATGATATCAGGACGACTCGCTGTAAGATACAGCAGTGAGCCAATCATTCCTCTATAGAGAGTCACATCAACAGGTTTCCCTTTGGAATCCTTGTCAAGAGACAGAGGAGGAGCCATTGGAGTCTTCATCGGTGTACAGGATGTGAGATCAAATTTCTTCAGCATCTCATGTACATATTTACCTTGATTGATGAAAATTCCCTTTTCAGATTGCTTGATCTGAAGTCCTAAAAAGAATGTTAGTTCGCCCATCATAGACATTTTATATTCAGATTTCATGAGCAACTCAAACTTTTCGCAGAGTTTGGGATTGGTGGATCCAAAGATAATGTCATCGACATAAATCTGGACAAGAAGGATATGCTTAGGATATTTCTTCAGAAATAAGGTGCTATCAATCTTTCCACGAACAAAACCTTTAGAGAGAAGAAAGGTTGAGAGGGTATCATACCAGGCACGAGGAGCCTGTTTTAACCCATAGAGAGCCTTGTTTAACTTGTAGACGTGATCAGGGAACTTAGGATCTACAAAGCCAGGAGGCTGAGCCACATAGACCTCTTCATTAAGTTTTCCATTCAGAAAGGCATTTTTAATGTCCATCTGATAAACTTTGAAGTTCATATGTGCTGCAAAAGCTAGGAAGAGTCGAATTGCTTCGAGCCTAGCAACAGGAGCAAAGGTTTCATCGTAATCAATGCCCTCTTCCTGCCTGTATCCCTGAGCCACAAGGCGAGCCTTGTTTCGAATGATTGTACCAATCTCATCAAGTTTATTTCGAAAAATCCACTTGGAACCAATGATTGTACGTTTTCGAGGCCTAGGGACGAGAAGCCAGACATTGTTTCTGATGAATTCTGCTAGCTCTTCCTGCATGGCTGAGACCCAGGCAGGATCACGCAAAGCATCATCTATTTCTTTAGGTTCATTTTCAGAGATAAAATTTACATAAAGACAGACGTTACCAGCTTGACGTCTAGTTTTCACACCAGAAGAAGGGTTTCCAAGAACTTGATCAATGGGATGATCTTTGGTCCATCGAAGAGCAGGTGGTTGATACACCTGTCCTGAAGTAGATGCTTCATTGGATGATGGATCAGGAAGAAGATTTGTAGGAGAGGGTTCACTAACAGTGGTTTGAGAGAAGTCTTCACTGTTAGTAGGTTGATCAGGTTCAGGTGGTGTGATTTGAGAGAGCGGGGTGGCATCTATGAGAGGTGGAGTGGTTATATCAGAAGGTGGTAATGGATTTTCTTCAAAACCATCAGGAAGGTCTTGAGGAGAGGGATCAGCAATAGGAGGTTCAGGGACTTGAAAGAAAGAATCAGCCCACTGATTGATTTCAGTATTATCATTTGGGTGAGGAAAGGTAGGACCCGATTCATCAAACTTGACATGAATCGTTTCCTCAATGGTTTGTCTTCGTTTGTTGAACACACGGTAAGTTTTAGAAATGGATGAGTATCCGAGGAAAATTCCATCATCAGATTTGGAATCAAACTTTCCAAGATTATCTTTGTTGTTCAGGATGTAGCAGACACAACCAAAGATATGGAGATGTTTGATTGATGGTTTCCTGTTACGAAAGAGTTCGTAAGTTGTTCTTCTGAAACGCTTGACAATCAGAGATCTGTTCTGAGTGTAACAAGCAGTATTTACAGCTTCAGCCCAGAACTGAGTGGCAAGGTTGGCTTCACTCAGCATAGATCTAGCAGCTTCGATCAGCGTCCTGTTTCGTCTTTCAGCAACACCATTTTGCTGAGGAGTTCTCACAGAGGAGAAGTTTTGAGAGATACCTTTCTGTTCAAAGAAAGATTCCAGGGTACTGTTTTTGAACTCAGTCCCATGGTCACTTCTTATTGAACGAACAGTAAGGTTGTTAAGTTTTTCCATCTTCCTGACGAACAGGATGATTTCTTCAGGAGCATCACTCTTGGCACGTAAGAAGAAAACCCAAGTATATCTGGAATATTCATCTACGATTACCAGAGTATATTTCTTTCCACCAATGGATTGGACATTAACAGGTCCAAAGAGATCCATGTGGAGAAGTTGTAGAGGAGAGCTGATGGAGGAAATCTGCTTGGACTTGAAGCTAGCCCTGGTCTGTTTTCCTTTCTCACATGCTGAACAAAGAGATTCCTTTGTATAGCGAAAGTCAGGAAGACCAATGACCAGGTTGTTGATGCAGAGTTGATTCAGCGTCTTGAAGTTGAGATGAGAGAGACGCTTGTGCCAGAGCCAATTCATATCAGTAGAAGCACGTGATACGAAACAGAAGTTATCAGTGGAAGTATTCATATTGATGATGTAGATATCTGCATGTCTAACACCATTGAGAATGACTTCCTTTTTCCTGTTCTTGACTTTGCACTTTTTCTTAGAGAAAGAAACTTTGTGATTCTTATCACACAGTTGACTGATGCTCAGAAGATTATGCATCAGGCCTTCAACATAAGCAACTCTTTTGAAAGTAGTTACTCCGTTGGTCAGAGTGCCATACCCTCGGGTTTGGCCTCTACCGTTTCCGCCAAAGGTCACAGCAGGACCTCTTTCTTCACGGTAGTTAGTGAGGACAGATTTAGAACCAGTCATGTGTCGAGAGCATCCACTGTCCAAGTACCAGATGCCCTTATCCTGTAAAATACAGAGTTTAAGTTTTCTTTGGTACCCATAGAACTATGGATCCAGAAGTATCAGTAGGACTGGTTGAATCAGTGTCAGCCTTTACTGAAGTATCAGTACAAGAGGCTGGAGTCTTGACTGAAGGAACAGTCTTGACAACCTTCTTTCCTTTGACTGATTTCTCAGTCTTGGGAATCTTCTTTACCTTAGCTGATTTTTCAGCTTTGGTAGCATCAGGACACTTACTCGCAATATGGTCATTTAATCCACAGTGATAGCATTTGCGATATTGAAAGCGTTTAGTGTGGTCCAGAAAGTTTTTGAACTTTAGGTGAGCAGGACCAGCACCAAGTATGCCTTTAGCATTGGACATTGGAGGAATTGGTTTCTTCTCCTGAGTCTTTTGCTTCAGGTCAATCTTCAGTCTAGGAACAGGACTCTGAGAAAGAGACTTAGTTCCAGAGACTGAAGGACCACCACCCAGAACTTTGTTCTTGGGTTTAGGACCCTTGGTCTTTGAAGGTGTTTCAGTTTTGGATTTATCCTTAACTGTATTCTTTTTGCTCTTAGGAGCACCTTCAGGGTGAGTGTTAGAAGAAGAAGAAGAAGAAGGGGTGTTTTCAGAGGCATTAGGAAGAGGAATAGAAGAAACAAATTTTCCAAATTTGAGCATGGAACTATCAGACTTAGTTTCTTCTTTCTTGTAACCACGAAAGAATCCAAGACCTCTCTTGCTTTTATCAGGCCTCCCTGAAGCTAATATTTCATCAACTTTTTCAGAGGCGTCACTCCATCCTTTGATGGTGACTTTTTCAGCATTTAATTGGGCAAGGGCCTTCTCTTTGGCAGCAAGAGCCATTTCTCTTTCAATACAAAGAGTTTTGTTTACAGTGACCTGATCCTTATAATTTTCTTCTACAATGGTAAGCTGTTTTAATTTTTCTTGACATTCTTTGAGTTGTCCTCTAAGGTCAATATTCATTTTTTCAGCAGATGTTTTACCATTAAGGGCTTTGTAAAGGTCGAGAGTGACCAGGTCTAACTGTGTTAAGCTTTCAAGAGGGATGAGAGGAATCGGTACCTGACTGGAAGAATCAGTCGCAGAGGTGGAAGCTTCAGGAGTTGTGGAAGAAGAAACTTCAGGATCCTGAGGAGAAATCTCTTCAGGAACCTCTTCTATCTTAGCCATGAGAGCTAAGGTAGGTTCCTCAATAATGGCCATGAGTGCCACTTGAGTATCTTCCTCATCAGACGAGTCATCAGAGGAGACATCATCCCAATCGCAGTCTTCTGCGATTAAACCTTTGCCTTTACGCTGAGTTTTCATCTTTTTGTACTTTTCCTTCAGGCGTTGGTATTTGGGGTTCTTGGAAGAAGATTTTGCAGAGGAGGGAGCAAACTGACTTTTTTCTGTACCTGCAATCATTAGCAAAGTGTCCTTTGCCCTGACAGTTGTAGCAGATAGCAGTAGCCTTGTCAACAGAATCTGACTTAGGCTTGTCAGTAATAGAAAGATGTTTCTTTTTATGGAAGTTTCCCTTTTTGGCAAACTTTTTGAAGGATCTAGTTAAAAGAGCAAGAGATTCATTAAATTCAGGATCTTCTGACATGTCAGAGTCAGAAGATTCTAATTCAGTAATAGTTACTGAAGAAGAAGAAGCAGCAACAGGAGGAACTGAATCAGAAACCAATGCAACAGATGTGCTTTTGGATTCTTTAGAATCTCTTATGAGATTCTTTTTCAGTTTCTTCTGTTGTTCACGGTTCAGAAGAATACCGTACAGCTCACTTAGAGTGAGTGTCTTTATGTCCTTTGACATAGTTAAACAGGAGGTGTAGATTTCCCAATGTTCAGGAAGAGCTTCCATGAACTTGGTAACCACCTCAGAGTTAGAGTAGGTAGTACCGATGGTCTTCAGATCAATCAGAAGACAGTTGAATCTCTGATGTAGCTGGGAGAGAGTTTCATCCTTCTGATGAATAAAGCTTTCGTACTGACGAACCAAGAAAATCTTTCTTGATTCCATTAGTACGGCGGTACCTTCATATTGAACACAGAGAGTGTCCCATATCTCCTTAGCAGAGCGAAGGTGACAGACAGAATGAAAGACGTCATCAGGGAGAGACATGGCAATGAGAGACCTAGCCTTGGTGTCAATGTTGACCAGGCGTCTATCTTCATCATTCCAGTCAGTTACGGGCTTTACCAGCTGTCTTTCAGGAACAGCAGGTTGACCAGCAGCAGCAGCAATGGGGTGGACGGTTTGAGTAGGCACATGTGGTCCGTTTTCCAGAAAATAAGGAATCTGGGGATCAGAACCAGAGAGGAAAAGTTCCATCCTGGTTTTCCAAAGAGAGAAGTTGTCTTTGTTAAACCGAGGAGGCTTTCCAGCAGAGCCGGTATCAAAGTAGTTATCCTTAGCTTGAAGAGCCATAGAATAAGAAGAGAGAGGATCACAAGATTTTTCTAGAGAAGAAAATGAGAGCTTGTAACTGCTCTGATACCACTTGTTGGTCCCAAGTAGGTGACCTTCAAGTAAGGATAGTGTTTGGGATTATAGAAGGGGGGGTTGAATATAATCACACAAATTTCTCACTTTTAAATTCTTGTTTTATAAACAATATGAATTTACAGATTGTTGCGGAAATAGAGAAGACAATTAGTCTAAACTAAACAATCTAAGTTCTTTCACTATGCACTAAGTGAGAAGAGAATAAAGAAAGAAGATAGAGGGGATAAGAGAGAAAGGACTTGAGTAGAATTAGGATGAAGAAGAAGTATGGAGAACATCTCTTCACGTCCTATTTATACTCCATGCATTTAATGCATGCAGACCTACTATTGTGACGTGTCACAATGTGAATGGTCTGTTGTACTATTTACTATAAACAAATGCTCTTTGCATGGTGTGCAAAAGAGGATGTTTGTAAACAGTTGCCTTATGGTCTGATAAGTACGGAGGGAACAGTAAAGTAACTGCCCTTATGTACTATTGTGTCAGAAAAGGCGTGTAATCCTTTTGTGCATTAGACTAAGACATTGTTCTAATCCTTCAGGATCAGGATACTGATCAGTGACTAGATTCCTGAAACTTGAGACGTTCAGGGTCACGTGTATCCTGATGAATCTTCAGGATGTCATACGATAGTGAACAGATTGCTATCACTGAGTTCCGTCTTCAGATCACGAGCATGCTGTTCCTGTCATCAGCTATTTCTTCGACGTCGCTGATGGTTCTTTGTGTATGATCTTAATGTCTTCAGGATGAGGTCTTCACTTCAGTGGACAGGATCAGTAGACTGCAGAACAGACTCGTTAGTCTCCTGATCCTGATCCTGATCTATAAAGTTAAGTTACAGCATAAGTAACATGGAATAACACAGAACAGACTCAGTGATAATTCCTCAAGCTATAACAGAAGCAAAAACCTATTCACTAAGTAAAGATTCAGGATCATTATCATTTCATCAGGTCTTAGGAGAGCTGGATCAACAAAGGTCCTGTACCAAAAGGTACCACATTCAATGTTCCCGCGAGCATTGTAAGTGGATGATGAAAGCGAAGTCCGTTGGAGATGGGGCCGCGTTTATGGTTTCAGAGTTAGTTGATGTACACACCTGTTCTCGAACACAGTTGAACCCTAACCACCGTCAAGCTAACAAAAGGTTACTGGGCAACATTTTTAAAAATAAATTTATAAATCACCGCAGAGTACTAACGCCAAAAGATATGATCGAAGACTTTCGAGGACAGTATGGAGTTACGATCCCGTATCCCACCGCGTGGCGTGCGAGATGGAGGGCGATAACGTTAATCAGAGGCAGCCATGCAGAGTCGTTCACTCGGCTCCCCATGTATTTGTCTAACTTGAAGCGTGTAAATCCAGGGACCAGAACGGCAATAAGGACAGACTCCAGCGGGCGTTTTGCGGAGTGTTTCGTTGCCCTTGGTGTTTCGGTACGTTAATAGACTATAAATTTAACATTATACATACAATTTAGTTAACCCTAGTTTCTAAACATCTATTTTTACGCAGATACAAACATTCTTACAAAACCTGCGACCTGTCCTTATAATAGATGCTGCGCACCTGAAGGGGGAATATTTGGGTACTATGTTCTTGGTTGTGGCCATGGATGGAAACAACAACATTGTGCCCATTGCATTAGGTGTAGGTAGGTCCGAGACAGCAGACGAGTGGACATGGTTCCTGAACACGTTAAAAACATGTATCGGCGAGCCAAATGGGTTGGTGTTTATGTCGGATAGAGCTTCTTCTATAAACGCAGCCATCACCTCCATTTTTCCAAACGCATACCATGCGTTGTGTTGTCGACATTTGCTCATGAATGTGAGATCAAAAAATGCAAGGATAAAACAACTCAAGACCCCATACTGGAAGGCCTGCAAGGCTTACACCCCTGAAGTGTTTGAGCGAATGATGACTATTCTTCAACTCGCCATACCTGAAGGTGCTCAATTGATGCGAGACGTTGGGGTGGAAAGGTGGTCAAGGGCTTATTTTCCTATGCAACGTTTTAACATTATGACGTCGAACAGTGCAGAGTCCATCAACGCACTGTCAAGGAATGCTCGTAAATTACCTATTGTCGGACTAATTGAGTACTTTAGAGAATTCCAACAAGAGTGGTACTTTCTTCGTCGACAAAAAGGAGGTATAGAAAAAATAAATATTTTAGTTTTACGTTAGTTAGTTTTTTACTTGAATATAATAGTTTCTAAACCTATATATTGTATATTTTGCAGACGAACTAAACCACGAACTGACAGAATGGGCTCAACGAAAGATCCTGAAAAGGATTGAAAAATCCTATAGATGGACTGTACATGGAATTGGCTACGACCGATGGGAGGTCCGCGATTACGGCAAGAACGCGGAGGTTGATAAGCTTCACCGTTCTTGCACATGTCTCAAGTGGCAGGTGTCTGGGTTGCCGTGCGGTCATGCCATCGCCGTTGCAAAACATTTAGGTGACAGGGATGTGTCGCATTTGATTACGGTGAATTATTACATGTCCCAATTGTACAAGGCAACATACAGTGGGGTAATTAATCCAGTCGGACCTCCAGAAACATGGCAGTATCCACAAGACCCTCTACCGACAGTACTTCCACCGTTGATAATAAAGAGACCAGTTGGAAGACCAAAGAAGGTCAAACGTCGTGCATCTCGCGGTGAAAGTCGTTCACAGCAGAAGTGTCCTAGGTGTGACGAATACGGACATTTGAGCACGCAATGTCCGTGGATTCCATCGTCAACTAGAGGAAGCAGTCAGCTAGAGCCGTTTGCAACTGTCGATCTTAATAGTGGTTACGAAAATGTACGCTTTCATTAGCCGGTTAATGTGTAACCCATGTCCTTGCATTAATAAAAAGTAACTTGTTTTAGCTTCTAACATATTAGTTATACGGAAAGATAATTGTATTAATAAAAAGTAACATGATAGTACTATAATACATTCATGGTAAACCGATACATAAACTTAGACATAAAAACGGAAACCAGCAGAAACATAACATAAGCGTAAACGCGCATACACCATAGACGAAAATACATCTTTCTTCCCTATCAGTAATTTGGGTAGCATTCCGTGCATTCCGCAATGAAGACGTGTAAGTGGCGGAATTCGTCCTCAATGTTCTGTACCTCTTCTTCTATAAGCTTTATTGCGCGTTCATCCTTCCTAATTTCTTTTTGGGTGCACCTAACCATCGCTTTTTTCTCTGCAACTGACTTCTCGAGTGCTTCTTTTTCCAGTAGCTTAGCCTTCATGACCTCCTTTAGTTGGTTCAACTCAGCTTCTTTCGCCCTTACTTTCGCTGCAAGTTAATCCGGCATGTGTTGTGAACTCGGAGGGTTGTTTGTAGAAGTGGATGGACGAGAACTTTCAGCCATTTCAAGAGAGTTTGTAGAAATTTTTGTAATAAATAAGTAACAAAGAAGAGTTGGTGGTAAGGTGTGAAGTTTACGTTGAGATGTAACTGCTATTTATATAGCCTTGGAGCCGATACACTTTTAAGCCTTTTTTCAAACTCATCAGGCATCTTTTGCTTTTCAGATAAATCAACAATGATAATTCAGCCTTTTTCAGACCTAGCAGACGTCTTTTGCTTTATTCACGTAAAGGATTGTACCAACGTCTTAATGACTCTTTTGTTTTATCAGTGTTGTCATGTTATTTACCCATGTAGTGTTGTCATCTTATCATTATTACTTTTATCAGGCATCTTTTGCTTTTCAGATAAATCAGCAATGCTTTTTCAGTATGAATTATTACTGTCATCTTTATCAGTGTTGTAAGGATCACGTGAAGTATTGTCCCAACGTCATAATGACTCCTGCCTTTATCAGTATGAATTATTATTGTCATCTTATCAGTGTTGTCATCTTTTTTACCCCTGTAGTGTTGTCATCTTATCATTATTACTTTTAAGATGAATTGATATGGATAGAGGGTTGTTTTAGGGTTTCAATTTGAAAAAAAAGAGGTATTTTTTTATGAAGAACAGTTGTGGGAAATATGGAGGTATTTTAAAAGCTGAATTTGGTGTTTAGCTACTAATTTCTACTTTTGTAGGTCTGTAATTTCTGAATTTACTTTTTACCTGTTTATTTCTACTGTTTACTTCTGTAATTTAAAAAGTAGATTCTTTTGAAGACATAGATAAATGTTAAATAACATTGGTAGAATAAGATTTTCAATCAAACTTTGCACTTGTAAGGATCACGTGAAGAGTGTAGCAACCATTCATTATTGAGTCTTAAAATAAGGCTGAAACGTTTGTAAAAGGCTGAAACGTCTGTTATGATTTACGCTTATGCATAAGGCTGAAGGGTGTAGTACACTATTGCTTTTATCTTTGACCTGTATTTGCAATCAACCCATGTGACTACTTCTGAATTATTACTGTCATCTTATTAGTGTTGTCATATTTTTTTACCCATGTAGTGTTGTCATCTTATCATTATTACTTTTATCTTCATGTCAGATAAATTATTGTAAGGATCACGTGAAGAGTGTAGCAACCATTCAGTATTGGGTCTTAAAATAAGGCTGAAACGTCTGTAAAAGGCTGAAACGTCTACACTCTTGCTTTTATCTTTGACCTGTATTTGCAATCAACCCATGTGATTACTTCTGAATTATTACTGTCATCTTTTTTACCCCTGTAGTGTTGTCATCTTCAGAATTATTGTAAGGATCACGTGAAGAGTGTAGCAACCATCCAGTATTTGCAATCAACCCATGTGACTCCTTCTGAATTATTTTATCAACAATTAAGTCACATGGGTTACACTTGATGATTCATGGTCTGATATTTCTTATAAATAGGAAGTGTCTCATTAACCGAAACCACACAACTTGAGAAATCTGCAAAACATACATCCTACTTCAAACTGCAAATGGCTTCTTCGTCAACTAACCCCCTTTACTTCACAGTTCAGAATGAAAGAGACTGGACTGACATTGGCATTTTGGTAAGCTTATTCAACTGCTTCATAGTTCACCTTATTTGACATTACAGTTCAGTTTATTTCACATTTTTTAAATCGACCGTCTTTTTCAGCATATTCCTTTACCCTTTGTCAATATGTGGAATTTGAACAATCACAAGAAGTGTATAATAAGATTTGGAAGATGGGGCCATCCTATGGAACTGATTCTTATGCCAAGTGGATGTTTCTGCATGTGCGGCGAGTTTCGCCTCATGTTTATCCAACACAAGCTACAAGATGCCGCTTGGTTGAAGTTCAAGCTTGTTCAAGATCGACCTACTACTGGGATGGCTAGTTTGTACGATGTTATTTTTGAGGTGGAGGAGGTGTGATATGTTTGTACCAGTTTTATGGTATACTTGTGTAATTTCATGCTTTCAATTAAATGACCCCCCTAGCAGGGGTGTCATCTTAGTGTTGTATGGCTTGTAGCATGTTTTAAAAACAATGTTGATCGTTTGTTTTCGGTTCAAAAGGCTGAAGGGTGTAGCAACCATTCACTATTGCTTTTAATCTTGTAAGTAGTACACTATTGAGTTGGTAGAGTTATCTTTATTGAACATTAAGAATTACGGGAAAGTAACATAGCGGAAAACAAACATGACTGGAAACTAAGACAACGGGAAAATAACATAATTAAAGCATTTTTACGTCGAAAATAACATTGCAGCCATCCATAAGCTCATTTGTTTGTGGGTCTTGAACAAGAGTAAACACCAACCAACGATCGGGGTCCAGTTTGCCACACCAAGGCCACGACTTAAAATCACCCTTAACGATAACACGGTCAGAAGGAGATCCGGGTGATGCCTCAAAACCTACTTTCATGTCCATAGGAAACTTCATGTCTAAGACCCTCATCAGGCACTTATTATGATTGTTCAAAGCCATATTCTCACAAACTCGGTTGGAATTTGCTGAAAAAATTAAAAGACCGAACAAATTATGAAGTAATAAACTTACTATAGTAATAAAAGACTGGTACAAACATATCACACCTCCTCCAAAATTAAACTGCAATTTGCTATAGTAATAGTTATTAAAAGACTGGAATTTGCTATAGTAATAGTTATGAAACAGAAAAAATAAACTTACAAGTCGGCCAGTTTGGTATACAAAATTATCAACCCGAGCACAGAAGGATGTGCGGTCACCCGAACGTAAAAATCCTGCCATTTTGAAGAGAGGATTTACAGTTGCAATGTGATTATTTGAAGACATTTGGTATCCTATATATAGGTGTTCACGGGTCTTTATTAACAATTCAATCACATGATTAATTAAGGCTTTTTCAGACGACTATCTGAAAAGCAAATGATGTTTTCTAAAGCTATATTGAATTGTTGTCTTTTTATGCTTTATATTCACGTGAAAATGTTTCTAAAGCTATACTGAGTTGTCATCTTATACTTTTTCAGAATGGTCAGGAATCCAATAATGTAACATTTTCGTATTTACAATGGTCTATTTGATTTGAATGTCTTTAACTTTTTTCATGGAATGAGAATTCTGCACGAAAACCTTTGTCTTTTGGCAAATTAATAATGTAATTATATCTTTATTTGATGAACACATAATAGGGGGATGATTTCATTGAAAGCATGATAAGATTGTTGATACAGTAATTTAAAAGAAATAACAGTTATTAGATCAAACAACTACAACAGGAAACTACAAAGTGCTTGTTCATCAACCCCTTGATCAACAACATATCACATCTCCTCGATGTCAAACATATGTTCGAACTTCTTTAACGGCCCAAAAGTTGGTCGATCATGAACGAGTGTCAGCTTCAACCAGTCGGCCTTGTCGAGCTTGTACTCGCGCAACATTTGTCCTAACTTGCCAGAGATGATAACATGTCCGGGAGCAATGGGCATCATCGTCATATTGAAACACACATTCCCATTCCGGATTAGTATGTCACAATGTGTCGTTAAGTTCCACATGGTCACAAATGGAGCGGGGATGATCTGTAATATTTTTAACCGAAAAACAAATGTTCAACATTGTAAATAAAACATGCAAGATTTAGAAGAATGAAGATTCAGAAATGCTTACCAAAACACCATTGTCACTTATGTGTTTGTCATTTTTAACAGTGAAGTATACGGGGTTTGTAGAAGAAGAAGCCATTTCAGTTGCAGTTGGAAGTCTAAAGATGAAATGAAAGTAAACTAAAAATTATGAAACAAGTTTATGAGAGTTGTGATGTATTGGTTAATGACTTACCTCCTATTTATAACCAGTTGTAGCTACTCAACCACAATTACTACTTGCTTTTTACAGGCTGAAACGTCTGTAAAAGGCTGAAACTTCTGTAAAAGGCTGAAAGGATCACGTGAAAGGATGAAACAGTTACTGTTTCTTCACGGGTCTTTATTAACTATTCAATCACATGATTCATTAAGGCTTTTTCAGACGACTGATTAAAGCTATACTGAACTATCTGAAAGGCTTTTTCGATCACGTGAAAAATGTACGACATTACATTACATCCAAAGGAGGTACAATATGAATTATTACTGTCATCTTTATCAGTGTTGTAAGGATAAATGGCTGAAAGGATCACGTGAAGAGTCGTATTTATGTCGTTTTATGTATACAATTGATAACCTAACTACACAACATTTTTTAATGTCACTTCACAGTGAGATAAAAGAGCTAGAAGATGCACAAGCTCAACATCTGCAAACATAGGCAACCCGATAAATGATAATCCTACAAATGCCAACCATTAATTTTATAAGGTCTCGGTGCAACCATAACGACCGTATAAAAATGATGTTTGGCATTTGGCGGGTCTTATATCATGTTGCCTATCTTGCAGATGTTGAGCCTGTACACCTTCCGGTTCTCTTATCCCACTGTGAAGCGACTTTAAAAAATGTTGTGTCAAAAATGTTGTACAAATAGAGTCATCTACACATAATCATTCCCGAAGAAAACAATTCTATCCAAAGGAGGTACAGTGTCGTTGAATATATGCGTCCCGCTACAAGACCTTACACACGTCTGGTCGTAAATACATACACGTCATCGAGTTACAACAGTCCAAATATATTTTACATTATACCCTGGCCCTAGATCCGTTGCTACAAGTCTGAGTAAAGAAAGACAACCCGATAAATGATAATCCTACAAATGCCAACCATTAATTTTATATGGTTGAGACCATATAAAAATGATGTTTGGCATTTGGCGGGACTTATATCATGTTGTGTTTCTTTATTCGGACTTGGAACAACGTATCTAGGGCCAGCTTATAATGTAAAATGTATTTGGAACGGAGTAACTCGATGACGAGTATGTATTTAGGTCCAGACGTGTGTGATCTCGTAACGGGACGCTTATACCCGACCACACTGTACCTCCTAGGGATAAAATTGTTTTCTTAGGGAATGACTACCCCTAACTGTGGTACACTAAAAAATGACTAAAAATTGAAAGTCTAAAAAATGTCTAAAAAAAAAGTCGCCCTACTCGCCCTAGTCGAGTTTGTGTTGCAAGTCGGACACGTCCATGTCTATCCTCAGGGCAAAAAATTGCTCCGCCATATGTTTCCTCCACTGTCTAGCCGCAGCAGCAGGGTCATCCACCATCCTGGGAGCTATACCGCTTACCAAATCTGATAGGAAGCGACACAACCATACACCACAATCTCCGGCGACGCCAGATTGTTGTGGTATATGGGATGGAAAATACCATATCAAGTCCTCTGCTTGCTTGGCTCGGGTCGGTTGATTGAGTGCCGTAAACACTTCTTGAAGACCCCTCTTCAGTAACCGGAGGATCGCATTCACCTGCTCCTGTAAAGAAGGAGAGCGATAGCTATCGTACACAGCCATACGCATGGTCAACAAGTCAAGATCTACTAGGAACCAATGCTTTGGATTAATGCATACCGGAATGTAAACCTGAAAGGAAATACATGTTGAAAACGTCAAATTAATAAACGTAACCTATAGAAATGCCAAAGATAATACATATAACGCAAAAATATTTACCCTAATCAGCGTATCCCATGGTACACTTCCGGTAACCCCCGAGATGCAGAGCTTCGCCGATTCTTTGTCCTGTTCGTACGTCATCATTCCGACGAACCCTGATTTCATCACAGCCCACTCGGCGGATATGTCTCGTTTATCCATTATGCGGGTGACCCATGCGTCGATGTGCTGAAAGCATAATATGAACCGTTAATTACAAAATTAATTAATTATAATTGTATACACACATGATTAATTACTAACCATATCTGATAGATACCCATCATCTTCAATCCCTAGCAAACTGCCCCACCACGATCTGTCTACCGTCGCCACTAGGTAGCATGATAAAAGCATAGGCTCCAGTTCGCGGGTCCGGTATTTGGTATAAATCCGCGAAGCCGGGACGGAGACGGGATCATCATACGGACCTAAACGCGTACTAGTAGAAGGAGCAACGGTACTAGTAGAAGGAGCAACGGTACTAGTAGCGGCAGCCGCAGTATTCTTCTTCTAAGGAGGCCATACAGTCTTTAACTGTTGTTTTGCTCTTTCGACCGTGAACGGAGGCAGTCAACCCGACGCCGGCCTTTTCTCCCTTTGTGGACGGGGACTCTTTTTCCCATGCACCTCCGTCGAGACCACCAGCTGATTCTCCTGGGAGACATGATGTGTCTCCGGCTCGACATGCATAGGCTCCGGCTCGACATGAACTGGCTCTGGGTCGACATGCATAGGCTCCAACGAGACATGCTGAATATCCTGCTCGCCATATGATAACCGTTCAGGACGCACAGGAGTATACATATGCACCGCCTGACTGGCACTGTGAAGTCATGACTGCTCCTGTCGTAAAAAATTAATTTAACTCATAAAACATATTAACGTATGACGTATAACGTCAAAAAAACATATGACACGCATATAAAACTTACGCCATCCCGCTCCATGGTCCGTGCGGTAAAAGAAGAAGCAACAAATGATGTGTAGGGGTAGTTATGGGAAGGGGTAGGCGCGAATAACGAGCCCCAATTGCCCATCCATTCAGGTACTTGATGCGATGGTCTCGGTGGCTCCTGAAAAATTAAAAAAGATAACAGTTCATAATATTTGGCTAAACAGACTTTTTAAAATAAAGTATGTTTTTCTTAACGATAACTTACATATTGCTGTGAGTTATGCATAGGATCAGCGGGCGGCGTAAACAACGACTCGAAACCGCCCGTCCATGCGGGCACATGATGTGATAGTCTCGGTGGCTCCTGAATATTGAAAATAGATAACCAGTTTATAATTTTGGGTTGAACACACAGAAGTAAAATAACTTATGTTTTTCGTAAAGATAACTTACTTGTACGAATGGAGGAGGCGCCATACCACCTGAGTACGAATGTCGTCCACCCATCTAAAAAAATATATGCGTCAGTACATAACAAACAAATCTTATGTAGTTGAAAGCTATAACTTTGGTTCATAGTTTACCTGCATTCGTTCGATCTCTTTCGTAAGCTTATCAATGTCCTCCCTTTGTTTCTTCTGCTCTCGACTAACTTCCGTGTAGTTGGTTTCTAGGGTTTCCAGCCGCATCCATTTATCACTGTAGTCAACGGGGTCTTCGTGCACGTAACCATGACTGGGACCAGCCCCTGCATCGTCCGGCTGCGCCTGTCGACGGAACTCCGGTATTTGCTGATCACCATCATCACCACCACGACCATCATCACCACCACGACCATCATCACCACCACGACCATCATCACCACCACGACCATCATCACCACCACGACCATCATCACCACCACGACCATCACCATCACCATCACCATCACCATCACCATCATCCTCATCATCATCATCATCATCATCGGAAGGGTCCCCTCCAACGGGGCCACGTCTAGCCCTCTTTTGAGGCCGATGGCTACTAGGGTGCTGAAACCACTCGACGCTACTTATGTACCACTGCTGCTGCAACTCGAAAGCATCTGGTACAAGTGCCACGCGTGGGATCCTATGGCGCTATACTCGGAAAAACAATTCATCATAAACTTATCATATTAATTGTTAAAAATAACTCTATCTACGAATACATTGATAATTTACTATATATCAAAATAACATACCTAAGGAAAGCGAAAGAACGGGTCAACCTCTGTTTTTCCCAAAGCCTTGGGAATTCGTGTCCAACGAATTCCCCTAGGATATACACCTTCCTGATGAGTAAAACGCCTATGGGAGACAGGGAACATCTCTAAAATCCATATCTGTAATTAAAGAAACAACAACAACGAGTAACTATAGGGAGTAGTACGAATGGTGATTGTAATAAATATAAGAAATAATAATGCAACTTACGTTAAAGGCGAGCAAAAATCCAGATAATGACATTTTGCTGCTAACTTGGAACCGTCTGCTAAATGCACCTTTCATGTGCCTATATGTGGAGCTCCATATATATGATCCCCATGGATACTCAGAAAATGCATCAAGATCCTCGACAGCACTGATTACCTCATCGGAAGCATAGCTTTTTGGCTGTTTTCCTAGGAAAACAAGCTCCACCATCATGATAAGTGCTATCTTCACTTTATCCTCGTCATTTAACCTGAAAAAGGATTCGTCCCAGACTTTCACAACCTCCTTGACCCTTACACGGAAAGGCTGGCCTCGTATAGGTCGTGCTGGAACGGACCTTGGGAATAACCTTGTAATCAAGGTATCACCAATAGCATGCCTAATGTTGGGAGCCAGACCGAAAGTGAGTCCTGTAATAAGCATGAACTCCTGTCGGCCGAAAACCCGTTTGTGACCTTCGATATCGAAGGTTAACTGCTCAATTTCGGCATTCGGATCCGAAACCTCCCGCTGCAACATTCGGGTCACAAGAGAAGCGTCTCCAGTCTCCAAGGGTAGGTCGTGCCAAGGACCAAATGGAGTGGCCCTAAAAAGATTCACCGTCTGCTCGTTCACCTCATACAATCTTTGCCTGATGATTTTACAATACGATACCTTACTCCGAGCCGTCAAAGACGGTGGGTCATCCTAAACCATATTAACGTTGTTACTTTAAGGGGACAAAAGAATATGTATGTGGTTTACACTACACTAGTCACATATGTGTATACAATTATATATTGCTTTCATTAAACTATAATACAAATAAAGCAAACTTTATATAATCAAGTGTAATATTTAACTTACACTAAGTACGCCCCTATATTTATATTTAAACTTATATGTCACTATATACACTTGTTGTGAGGTCAAATGGCAAACATTCTAAAGTTCAGGGAGTAAAAGTGTCAACTTCTAAAGTTTAAGGACCAAAAGTGCATTTTTCTAAAGTTCAGGGACTAAAAGTGGGTTTTTCTAAAGTTTAAGGACCAAAAGTGCATTTTTCTAAAGTTCGGGGACCAAAAGTGCATTTAACTAAAGTTCAGGGACTAAAAGTGTGTTTTTCTAAAGTTCAGGGACTAAAAGTGTGTTTTTCTAAAGTTCAGGGAGTAAAAGTGTCAACTTCTAAAGTACAAGGACCAAAAGTGTATTTTTCTAAAGTTCAGGGACTAAAAGTGTGTTTTTCTAAAGTTCAGGGACTAAAAGTGTCAACTCCTAAACCCTTAAGGACCAAAAGTGCATTTTTCTAAAGTTCAGGGACTAAAAGTGCATTTTTCTAAAGTTCAAGGACTAAAAGTGCATTTTTCTAAAGTTTAGGGACTAAAAGTGTCAACTCCTAAAGTTTAAGGACCAAAAGTGCATTTTTCTAAAGTTCAGGGACTAAAAGTGCATTTTTCTAAAGTTCAAGGACTAAAAGTGCATTTTTCTAAAGTTCAGGGACTAAAAGTGGCAACTCCTAAAGTACAAGGACTAAAAGTGTCAACTACTTGTATAATTTCTCCTAACTCCATAAAATTTGTTGTCATAGATTCTATATATTGCATCATTTTTCTAAATATATATAGAAGAAGTCCTTATATACAATTAATTTTATAGAACGCTTAAAAATGTATATGAACTAATAACAAACCATAAAAATTTATGAACTAATATATTAAAAGTGTCAACCCTGTATATATATCAACTAATAACAAACCATAAAAATTTATGAACTAATTTATATGAACTAGTTTATATTATGGCACAACCATAAAAATCATAACATTCATCATCTAATTTATGAACTAATTTATATTAACAAACCATAAAAATTTCTATATACAAAAAACCATAAAAGATAAACAATTTATAGCATTCATCTAAAAAACCATAAAAATCCATATATATCATTCATCTAAAAAACTAACTTATAACATTCATCTAAAAAACTAACTTATAAAATTCATCTAAAAAACCACAAAAATCCATATATATCATTCATCTAAAAAACTAACTTATAACATTCATCTAAAAAACTAACTTATAAAATTCATCTAAAAAACCACAAAAACTAAAAAACGCAAAACTAATTGCATACAAACTTGACAAGATAAACAAAACTTAAAAACAAAACTTACTTGGTTTGCCATGAAGAACAACTTCACAAGATAAACCTTCACCACCAATAGCCGACAACTTCACGTGAAGTGCGTAGAATGTATACCCCTTTAATTAAACACAATTACAAAACACCTTGGTCCCCCCTTAATTAAAAACAATTACAAAACACCTTGGTCCCCCATAATTAAACACAATTATTTAATTAACAAGATAAAATTTGGTCCCCCCTTAATTTTTTAATACAGACGAGGAAGAAAGAAGAAAGAAGAAAGAAGAAAGAAGAAAAGGAGGAGGTGTGGTAAAATACCCCTTGTCGGTTGCCTTATAAAGAGAAACACTGATTTTAGGGTTAGGGTTTTACCATGTGTAGACACGTGGGCCAATGGGGAAGGGCCACGTGGAAGGAGCCGCTCCGCGGGGTCGAATGGGGAGCGGGCTGGGATGAGGTGGCGGTGAGGTGGCGCGGACGTGGCGATGAGGTGGCGCGTATGTTGTTCCTCCGTGGAGGTCACGTGGAAGGGTAGCGGCTGAGGTGGGAGCGGCTGAGGTGGCCGGTTCATGCAGGCGTGGACCAATGAGAGAACGCCACGTGGACTGGAGGAGCTGACGAGGCGTGGGCCACTCCGCGCGGCTGGGCCTGGAGCGGCCCAAACTCTTTACGCCGCTGGGCTTGTTTTTCCTCACCGGCGCCGCCGTGGAGCGGCCGGCCGGGAGCGGTGACTTGGGTATTTTGGTAACCGGTGGAAGAGTTTGGTTAAGAGGTTAAATGGGGTAATTTTTTAATTAGAAAAAATAAATTTTTAGTCATTTAAAAATATCTTTAACATATTTTAACCATTTTTAGTACGTTTTCAACCATTCTTCGTTAATGCTAGAGATTAATTTTAACAGAATTTTTTAAAAAATATTTTTAAATGGCTAAATTGATTAATCTCCTAAATAAATAGATACAACAAAGATAGCCGAAGGCGTATAAAAAGTTATGAATGAGACCGATAAACATAGATGAATTTCCAACATTCTTATCACTCACTTAAAATAAAATAAACTTAGTTCTCATCAAAATCCAACCCTCATATATAAAATTTTACAAATAATTTTACATCAAAGGTTCATAAAGGCTATGAAATGATGAAACATATGAAGCAATAGAAACAATAATATTTCTATGATACAAGAAAACTAACTCTAATATATAAATAAAACAACCAAAATTAACACTTATATCTACAAAAAGACCACCTAAAAACCATCCCAAAAATACAAATTCAACACACTTCCACCTTCTATATCCCAATAAGATTAACTTCAAAGGAGAGGGGAAGCTAAACAAAAAACAAAACAAAAAAATAATCAAAAATAAATAAATCTTTCTATTAACATTCAAAACCCTTCTACACTGGACCGTCGAGCCGAAGATGATGATCTTCGGCTCTCTTGACGGTCCACAACTCCCTCCAATATCGTCAGATTGGAGGCACAGTTTCTTGGCGGCAGTGACGACGGCAACACCGGTAGCCGCGGCGGTGGCGACGGCGAGTAGCTCAGTCTCGGGGCGGGATAAATGATCCCGTTCAGACTGAGCGATTTCGCCATGTGTTTCCGGTTGATCGTGCCCGGTTCCTGAAGCGGGAACCGGCACGAGAACTTCATTTCCTGTATGATTTTAAGGTGCTCAACGATCGTTCTCATCGTCGGCCTCTCTGACGGGTCGGTCTGGAGGCATCTTTGAGCTATGTCCGCCATCGTCCGGGCGGCCCGTGCCGGAAACCGCCCTTTTAGCTGAGGGTCCATGATTAGCGACAATCGGCTATCGTCCGCCAAGAAAGGCCGACTCCACTTGATTAGGTTCCTCTCCTCTTTCGGATGCCGGGAATCGAGATTCTTTCGGCCCGTAAGCAGCTCGAGAAGCACAATCCCGAAACTCCATACGTTGCTCTTCGGGGTCAACAATCCTCTCTCGAGCGTCTCTACCGAGAGATTCGCCATCGCCTGAACCATATTTCGGTAGCACGTCAAGCTCATATAATTATACAGTATGAAACCAAACACACCTAGTATATCCCACTAGAGAGTGATGTTGGCAGTTGAAAGAATTATAAAAGGTTTTAGGGTTTCAATTCGGCATGGGTAGTTTAGTAATTTACCAAACTTGTCACATCAAAAGTGTGGACAACAAGTTTTTGTACCGTCTTGCCCTAAGTACTAAACATGCCCTAAATGTTGTTTTCGTGACTAGAATTTGTAATACAATGAAGATATTAGAGAGGATCAAAGAACTTACGACTGGACTATTCGAAATGTCGGCCTCAGGAATGTGACTTATGCAGCCGTATCCTGACAGCTTCGCACTAAAATCTTTGTCGATTTGTATATTTGCAGTCGAAAATTCATGAAACATCGCCTGAGAAACAAAAAAAGAAACGAACACTCAGCAAACACTAATTGACGATATTTCGCGATTCAAATTTACGAAAAAGTCCTACCTGAAACGGGCCTTCTTCGTGCAAAAACGTGAGCCCTTGAGCAGCACAAAGGGCGACTTTCATTCTAGCATTCCAATCGATCGGTGGACCATCGGTGCGACCATATAAAAGCCGGTCTAAACTCCCGTGAAATAGCCTCTCGTAAACCAACATTCTCCTATCGGATCCCTCACGAGCATGGAAACCGATCAACTTACAAAGGTACGGGTGCTGCAACGAAGCTAGTGTGTTCACTTCGCTAACAAATTCCTTCAAACCCTGAAAAAATACGCAATAATCGTTAGACTTCCAAAAAACATTCACTACAACAAAATTGGAATTCTATTTGTAGTACCGAAACTGACATCTTATTTGAAAGCGTCGCAATAAATTGTTGGCAGAATATAGAAAGTAAATCGTCCTATTGGCCATTTTATATGACGTTTTTGAAAAATGTACTATTTATGTACCGGCAAAATCGCTAAGAAGACACTTTTTAAATGAGCCCGGCGGTTAATTCGACGATTTTACTTTTTGTGTCCTCAAAGTTGGGAAATCGACAGAAATAGCCAATTTGCCAAATCTGAGACGCTAGAAAATATTTACACTTCACATTGTTATAGTTAGTTATTACTTTATATCGGTTCAGTAACGGAGTACCTGAGACGAAGGGTGAAGACTCGTAACGGTGCCTTGGTGATTCTTGACGTTAGAAGTATCTTCTCCGAACGAAGCTCTATACATAACGGATGAAAGACCTTCCGACACGCATCGATCGGGTGAAAAGTTACGGCACGCGGCCGCAATCTCTTCGAACGAGAAGTTCTTAAGAGTTCCCGATGCGGGTAACGAGGACGGGACCGTGGGCGGGAGGAGGGCTCCCGACGGCGGCAGAGGCAGCGGGCCGGAAGTGTGGAGAGGTACCAGCGGCCCACTTCCGCTGCCGACTTTAAAGCTTCCCATGGATTTCAAGTTGGCAGCATGGGGTGCCGGAAGTGGCAACGGCTGCGGGACTGGTGGCAGCCCTCCACCGCGGGTTTTGGAGTCTTCGTGGTCGTCGAAATCGGCCGCCGATAGGGTGTCCTGCTCGGCTGTGTCCAGGGTCGAAGGGGCGGACCATGCCCGCATACGGCTCGTGTTTGCGGTCGGGGTCGGTTGGACCGGTCTGACCCGGGTTCGAAAGCTCGGGGGTGCGGACTGCAGGGCTCGGGCGTGGGTTAGTGGCTCAGGTAATGTGGTTGGGGTCGGGTCTTGTGGGTTGATTCGTTTTACGTGAATGCTCGGATTCGATTTCTTCTTCTTCCCTTTTAATACCGTTAAACACCCCATCGTTTTCAGAGTTATATCGCTACAAATTGGAAATCACAACAAAATGTATCAAAAAAACTTGAATTCATAGACATATAGATATAAAGAAAATCTTGAAATCATTTTTCTTGCTTTCAAAGAAAGTTAATCTCTTTTTACTTCAAATATTGACACAAATTGCTTCATTGTGAATCAAAACCCAATTATCAGATTGTAAATCTGAAAATTAAAAAAAATTAAAAAAAATTCAAGAACCCTAAAAACTGAATTTGTGATTCTTTTCATGAATTGGTTTAAAATTGAACAAAACCCCCAAATTATTTCCTAAAACTTATGCACAAATAATGCCCATGAGAATAACCCTAAACCCAGTTAAGAACAAATACTTATGCAATGACTTATATTAAAATATTAAAAACAAAACTACTTATGTATACAAGTACACACAGATATAAATATATATATATATATATACAGATACACACACACAAACACATACACAGAGATTTGTGTTTTGCTGTTTGTATTGTTAGATCAGCATCAAACTCAGCAAAAAAGTTCATCAAATTAGACCTAGATATGAATATATATATATATATATATATATATCTTTCAGAAATTAAGAAACATAATCTTTATGAAATAAATGGATAAATTCAATTCATGAGATGGTAAAGCTGTAATCTTTATCGAATCCCAGATTCAAAAACACCCCATTTCTATTAAAATCAAACAAAAATAAAAATAAACAAGAAATAAAAAATTCAAGAAATTGGTGAAAGAAGTTGAAAAATCAAGATCTAAAAGAGCTAATTAAGAAAAACAAGCTGACCTGGTAAAAGAATTGATCTTTTCTTGCTGTTTGATTATTCCAATTTCTTGATCTTGGTGGGTCTAATCTAAAACAACCCAAATTAGAAAACCCACAAATCTTTTTTCCAAGATATGTGAAACCTGTTGAGAATTTGTGAGATTTGTGCAGAAGAAACCCTAGAAATAATATTGAGAGAGAAAGAAGGATTTAAAGAGTAATAGTACTCTGTGCATTTAGGAAGCAGATGTCTAATTGTTTTTGTGTTTTTAAGAGAGAGAAAGAGAGAAAGAATTCAAGTAGTCAAACCAATCAAAAGGGAAGATGTCATTATTGTTATCACTTTGTATACAACATAAATGGATTTACTCACTTAACTTTGACTATTTTGTCCTCCACACTTTGATCACCACAAAAAAGGAAAAATCTTTTTTCTTTATCCAATTTCACATTTTTGACCTTCGTTTTCATCTCTTGAATTGCGTGTACGATTATGGTATTTGGCATTTTCTACGAAATTAATTATGAGCATTATTCACATGGCATGATTCCAGTAAATTTAGGCATTTTCATACACATTTGTTACTATTAAATGGAATGGTTTTACCAAAAACAAAAGAAATTGGTGGGTATTTATGGGTGGAAAGATTTAATTAATAATAAATTATAAGGATTCTTGATAATTTGTGGATAATTTATCAATAATCATCGACAAAAGAAACTGGTGGGTAATTATGGGCAGTTTCTTGGATCCCTACGAGCAGAGGATGATTAAATCCGCTACGTCCAGCCTTCGTCCTACTTTAGATCGTCCTAGAAATAACTACTTATTTCGAAATTTAAATTTCATATTTTAAGTCAAAGAAGAATCAAAAGCAACAAAATTAGTCAAATTTCTTAATTTCCGTACTTCAACAAATGTAAAAGAATTTTCTTTTTTTGGTTTGTATCTATTTTGTCAGTGACATGTATATCATTTATAAATTTATTTTATAATATTAGTCACATACAAAATTTACGTATCAAAATAAACTGTCATTAGTTTGAATTGAAAATCAATCTATTGCATAAAATAAATATGGAATTACAATACTAACAATAATAAAATTAATAAGTGCGATCTCAAAAAAGATGAATTTGTGTTATAAGTAATTAAGTATTAGAAATATAGGAGTTAGTGAGGGTTGGTAGATAAAGGGTAGTTTGGTCATTATAGGAGGGAATGAAGATAAAGAAAAATCAAAAAAGAGAAAGGGCAATATGGTAATTTAAACAAGGGAACAAGTAGTATCTCGATATTCAACGAAGAGGGGCCTCGATTGAAGTGACGCCTCAGTCAAACTTTGGACCATATAATAGCTGGTGGGCCATCTTCCATTCTATATTTATTCTCATTTTTTAATTAATATAATATAGTAAACAATTAAAATATTTTTGATCGAAAAGGAAATGTAATAGATTTTTACTTTTCTCCAGATCCTTTCTTTACCAGATTTAAACCAAATAAAATTTATTGGATTTAATGTTTAATAAATTAACTGTTTTGTCGAATATATTCAAATAATTTCTTTGAAATGGTAAAGGGAGGTAATCTACACAAGAAAAGTTTTAACCATCCACAACAAATTTATATTAATAGCCAATTATATCCTTTCTTATTTTAGTACACTTTTCATCTAACTCCTTTACTTTAAATTATGTTTTTTCAAGCACCTACACTATCCCCAATTTTAATGTTCATTTTTTTATTTTTTTTATTTTTAAACTTAAATATTTATGTTCAACGGATCTTTAATTTTTTTTTTCTAAACTTTTTTTTGTCTTTTTTATTTCTAAGTTTTAACCTTTTATATTTTTTACTTTTTATTCATTAATTTTCATGTTTCACTTTTTTATCTATTATTTTTATTTTGAGCTTTAAAACGTGCACGATCCACTTTTCTTCTTGAGTTAATTTTAGCAGAAAAACATTAAACTCAACTCATTGTATAATGTTGCTAGAAAGTTATAATGACACCAAAACAACTTAACTCCATTGCTTTCTAAATTAATTTGACACGTTTTTTTCTAAATTAATTTTCCAAAAAAACAATGAAGGGGATGAAGAAAGCAATTTAATCGATTAAAATGTATTTCCAAACTTTCAGATGACTATGCATCTTTTGAGTTGCATGATTAATTTTAGGTGAACTTTTAAATTTTTTCTCTTAGAACTAATGATTTATATTTGCAAACATATTTTTTTTTTCTATTTTTCATTTTGGAACGTTATTTCGTTTTTTATTTTTGTTTGTAATTTTCTGCATGAAATATAATTGGAATGGAGTTAAGTTGTTTTGGTGTCATTGTAACTTTCTAGCAACATTATACAATGAGTTGAGTTTAATTGTTTTTCTGCTAAAATTAACTCAAGAAGAAAAGTGGATCGTGCACGTTTTTAAAGCTCAAAATAAAAATAATAGATAAAAAAGTGAAACATGAAAATTAATGAATAAAAAATAAAAATAAAAAAACTTTAAATCTTAGAAATACAAAAAGACAAAAAAAAATAAGAAAAAAAAATTAAAGATCCGGTGACCTTAAATATTTAAAGTTTAAAAATAAAAAATATAAAAAATAAACATTAAAATTGGGGATAGTGTAGGGGCTTGAAAAAAACATAATTTAAAAGTAAAGAAGTTAAGTGAAAAGTGTACTAAAATAAGAAAGGGTATAATTGACTATTAATATAAATTTGTTGTGGATGGTTAAAATTTGTTGTGTAGGATCATCTCCCAATGGCAAAAGGTGATATTGTGAAATTTTTATAGGAAAATTTGTTACGATTTCTATAAAAACAGAGAAAATACGAAAGAGATTGAAAAATCCTATAATTGCATAAATAGAAAGGGTTTAAATTTTAGGTTATGTTTGACAAAAATAAACTAGTTTATAAGTTAGTATATATATATATATATATGGATTGAGCATAAGTTAATTTATTGAAACACTACTTGAAGAAGTAGTTTTCAAGAGTTTTTGTAGTATTTTTCAATTATACTCTTATTAATATTAAATTATATACTTCAAAATATTTTTTTGGTCGTTTTACATACTCATAAACAAATTTTTTCAAAAATAATTTAATCTTAAACTACCTTATCAGCTACTAGCTAGTTTTTCAACTAGTAGCTAGCTTATGAACAAGTTATGTTTAGCAAAAACTAGTTTATAAGTATGTAAAATGATTAAAAAATATATATATTAGGATATAATAATTAAATAACAGTATAATTGAAAAAAACTTATAAAAAGCTAGTTTTAAGTAGTTTATAAAAAAAACTAGCTTATAAACTGTTTTTTTTGTCCATCTAAATATGTACACAAAAAATAAGACAACTTGTATTTATTAAACAGCGTCAGTTAACAGTTAGCTTATCAGCTAAGTGTGTCAAATAATAGTTGTTATAAAAGCTAAATGTAAAAGCATGAACAAATTATATTATTAGAAAATTTAATAACACAATTAATATTGAAATTTTAAAATAGAGATATTATCAAAGTTGAATGTAACTTTTTTGAAATTTTGACCCATAGGCATTTTGAAAACTTATATAAAGTAGTTTTCCATAATCTCACGTATGTATAAAATAGTTTATGCTTTAAAAGATAGATTCAGGGGGTGTTTGGTTCATTTCAGGGAATGGGAATGAAAATGAAAATGGGAATGTAGGAGAATGGGAATAGGAATGAGCATTGCATTGATGTTGTTTGGTTAACCCACTATAATCAATGAAAAATTGCTTCATATTGAAAAAATATGTTTTTCCAACTTGGAAATACAAAAGATATTTCATTTAACATCCATAGATGGAACAATAGGTGGAAAAAAGAACCAAGTAGAAATAAAAATTTCATTCCCCCCAATTTGGTCAGGATTGGAAATTAATGGATCTGCAGGAATGATTCCATTATATAATATCAAACCAAACAGCAGTTTTCATTATCATTCTCATTCCTGACTGCTCAATACCCCCAACCAAACGCCCCCTCAATAAACTCCAAGGGTGTGATTGGCAAAAATAAGTTAGATTATAAGCTAGTTCATCCAAAAATGTATTAGAAGCTAGCTTATAAGTTAACTTTTTTAAACGCTACTTTGAGTAGCTTATGGGGAGCTTATTATAGTTTTTTTCAATTATACCCTTATTAATATTAATTATCAAATTCAAATATACAATTTTTTGGTCATTTTACATACTCATAAGCTAGTTTTTGCCAAACATAATTTGTTCATAAGCTAGCTTATCAGCTACTAGCAAGCTTATCAATCAACAGATAGCTTATCAGCTATCAGCTACCAGCTAGCTTATCAGCTACCAGCTAGCTTATCAGCTACCAGCTAGCTTATCAGCTAGTTTGTCAAACATAAAAAATAAGAATGTAAATGAGTCAAGTTATTTTAGCTATTTAAGCTCGGATCATTAAAAGTTTTAAATAAGCTCAAGCTAGATTAAAACTCATTTAATATGAGCCAACCTCGAGCTCCAAAAAGTGGGCTCGTTTACGCTCGTAAGGCTAAACAAGCTCAATATATAATATAATATATATTTTATATGTTTAATTTTTAGTATTTATTTATATATATATATATAGCATTTTAATAAAATATCAAAGTAATACATGAGGCTAAACAAGCTTAGCTTAAACAAACCTAAACAAACCGAGTCTGAGCTTCATAAATCTTAAAAGAGCCGAACTCGAGCTCAACATCGGGAACTTAAATGAACCGAACCCGAGCCCGAGGTTATAAAAAGCTTAAACGAGCCCGGCTTGATAAGTGTTTGGCTTGGCTCGGCTTTACTAGTTTACATCCCTAGAAAAAATTTAAGTTGTAGTTTTTTATTTAAGTTTTATATATGATATATTTACCCATATGTATATTTGTAAAAGAAAATGTGCTGTTATTTAAAAAATTAACGGGATTTCTATTAATTTAATTTATGTAGTTTACGATACATGTTAATTAACAACAAACAAACTATAATCCAACACAGACATTACCATTTAAAACGAAAGATATGTGAAAAATGACAATTAACTTTTGTTAAATAGACAAATTTGGTCACTAGAAATTTAAAATTTGTTACTAATAAATAGTTGAACTTTACAAAGCTTTTATTTAAAATTAATATGAACTAAGTTGTTTGTCGATTTATTAAAACATAATAAATTAGAAAAAACAACGACAACAAACTTTTTCTAATAGGTCACCAAAAGTTTGAAATTTATTAAACAAAATGGTTGAGCATTACAACTTATTTATTTAATCAATATGAATAAGTTGTTTCTCATTAACTATTCATATTAAATACAAATAATGATGATCAACTTGGTCATTGCTACACTAAATAAAACATTCAACAAAATTAGTGAATATAATTTAGTGATTTTTAAACTTCTATAACAAAATTAAAAATATAGATCACAGGCTATGTTATTTTCAATCTCAACTAAAAATTATGATTTTAAGTTTAAAGCAATAAGCAAAGAATTGATGTTCCTCTGGTTTTACATATAATCACTATTTGTCAATTTCCTTAAATTGATAACGTGTCGATTCAATATTCAATTCAACTTGTCTAGAAAGATTTTGAATTGTAGATTTATTTAGTTGTTGTTCATCATACATGTCTAGAAGGGATGTATTTTAAAAATCACAGTCTTTGCGGAGGTGGATTGTTTGAATGGTAAGGATTGTCTTTTTTATTTTCAATTGGCTAATTCGAATTCGATCATGGGTATTTTTGGTTTGTCATGGTTTATGATTATGATTTATAAAAAGCTCGTAGTTGGACTTTGGGTTGGGTCGGCCGGTCTGCCTTCAGGTGTGCACCGGTTTACTCGTCCCTTTTGTCGGCGATGCGCTCCTGGCCTTAATTGGTCGGGTCGTGCCTCCGGCGCTGTTACTTTGAAGAAATTAGAGTGCTCAAAGCAAGCCTACACTCTGATACCAATTGTGGGTGCCAAATCAATCAAATCAAGAACACTTAGATATTGTGATGTATATGCTAGGTACAAAGAGTTAGGATAAATTGCATTCCATTCAAGTGATTAGGAATCAAGAAGTACAAATGAAGAGATTAACACCTATTTATACTAAGGTTCTAATGGACTAGGCTTTAAAAATTGAATGGGCCTAAACACTTGGGCCTTTAATTGCAAATTACATAAATGACAACTAAGTTTAGGAAATTACAAAATTGACACAACTAACAAATATTTCTAACACATAGTAATGGATCTGATCGATTTGTCGTCACTTGGTTAATAAAATTTAAGTCGATGAAATATTGATTTAGAAAGATATTATTTACGTCTTAAAATAAATGCTTACAACATGTGTTAATCGTAGGGGCAGATGGCAATGAAGTTTAAACGAAAGATTCTCAATCAAAAATCTAAAAGCATTCGTTAAAGAAAAATGTAAACCAAAAACTTAGTGGCATTCATGTCCACATACAATTTGTTGATTTTGGCCAATGAAATCAACAATCAGCACCCCCTGTGCGCGCAGGTAGATGTTGGAGTAAAATCATGCATAGTAGCTTGTAGGCTTATCTCCACTCCATGGTTATAAACTAGGACTATCTTCACCAAAATGTATCCAACTATACCCGTATTCCTATTGTGTGTACCCAACTTCAAAATGGGTTATTGTGTGTACTAAACTTTCAATTTGGTTTATTGTATGTAGTAGTTTACCTGGTAACCTGTTTATGCTGATGTGTATCAGGTTATTGCATACGTGGCATTTGACTTTTACCTAAAAAATGTGTTGACCATAGGAAATTAAGTTCATCTTCTTCATTTGAGTAAAGATAGAACTTGCAAAAAACCCTAAAACCATTTCAAAAATGGTGATTGCAAGAATTTGCCCGAAATTCACCCAGATCTTCTTCTTCTTCTTCTTCATGCAGCTTGTTGTTGTTCTTCATGAATAGATTTCGATTTCCCTAATTAGATCTCGTTTTTTGTAATTTGGGTTTTATGTGGATTAGTGTATCGTTTTTCGTATATCATTTTTCGTAATCTGGGTTTTATATGGATTTCGATTTCGATTTATGTGATATGTGGGGATGACTTCGATTTCCAGATCTGTGGATTTTGATCAGGTTCAATTTTGGGTGTAAAATAAGAAGATGGAGATGAGTTTAGAAAGATTTGGGTTCAATTTAGGGTTCAATAAGAAGATGGAGATGAATTTAGGGTTCAATTTAGGGTTCTTGAGGGTTCAATAACAAGATGGACATGAATTTAGGGTTTAATTTAGGGTTCAATTTTGATCAGGTTCAATTTTGGGTTTTTCAAAATTAGGGTTCTTGTTTTCAAATTAGGGTGCTTGATTTTAGAAATGGAGAAGAAGATGACTAACCCACGTGGCACCCACATGGCATCCACATGGCACCCACATGGCATCCACATAAACAATTTTTGAAATAGGTGACTAGCTAAGGGTTTAGGAGGTAAAATGGATGACACAATAAACCAAATTGAAAGTTTAGTACACACAATAACCCATTTTGAAGTTGGGTACACACAATAAGAATACGGGTATAGTTGGATACATTTTGATGAAGATAGTCCTATAAACTACTCTCCAATTTATCCTTCCCACTTAGTTTTTTCCAATTTTTCATTCCAAGTACTCATTTTGAGTATCAATATTTCATTCACACATACTTCATTTTGGACACATAATATGTCGATTCGAAGCTCTCATATAAGAGAACATAAAACCTCTAAGTATTAATTATATATAACACATGCATATAATTAAATGTGTCCAAAGTTTACAAGAAAAACCATTATTTTTACTAAAATTTTCAATAGATCGAGCAGTACTTGGTGACATGTACACCGGTAAAATAGATATGTGATAAGTTCCTTCTTTGGTGGAGCATGAGCAATGATTTGGGAGACTTAATCAAGGAACTTTTGTGTTATCAAGGGGGTGAGGTATCTTCACCTTGGTTGAAATAGATTATCTAGGCTTACATTTGGGCCACCTGTTTCTAGATTTGGAGTCGTCGTAATAGCATAATCTTCAAATAATCATTGGTTCCGATTTAGATTCACTTCTCCGAGATGCAGGTCTGAGTTTTCAAGTGGATATCAAGACATCACAAAAAATGATCCATTTTGTGGGGATTGTGGATTGAAAAGCCAATTATACTATCTTCCAATGAGTGGAGTGATTCATAATTGTCATCATTGCTTGTTGTTTGGCTAATGGCTATTGGTTGCCATGTTTTCGATATTAAGGTTGAGTGGACTACTTGTTACTGGTTTTGTTTTTTAGAGGGGTTATTGTTAGCATTATGTGCATAAGTTGACAAACCGTTTGATCGCACATCCAACGTTATAAGTCACTTGAGGGTCACACCTGTGAGGACCTATAATTCGGATAGTAAATTAACCCCAGTTTGGAGAGTTTAGTTTTATAATAGTGGATTATAAAACTGTTGGGTGTTTTCTGTATAAACCCCAAAGTTAAAGGTTTCTGATAATTAATTACAGGTTATATATTTATTAGTTAAATAAATATATAAGTTAATTAATTAGTTTATAATTATCTAGAAATAATTATATGAAAATATAATTATGGTAAATATTCTATCTTGGAAAGAAAGAAAGAATAAGATAATTATGGAAATTATTCTTTCTTAGAGAGAAAGAAAGAATAAAGATAATTATGGAAATTATTCTTTCTTAGAGAGAAAGAAAGAATATGGAAGCAATCTAGTATATGGAATTTATTCATATAAATAGATGTGCTAGGCTATGATTATTCATACAACTAATTCAATCAACCAAGAAACCTTTCTCTCTCCTCTCTCTCTCTCTTCGTCGATCTCACCAAGAAAGAATCCAGATCCGGTTTCGTTTCTGATTGATCGTGTTCTTCGCGTACCGTTTGTTCGTGAAGCATTCCGGGGTTAGATCCAGCTAGAGGGAATTCCGTTTGGTCGTTTACGGGTGGATCTATCTCAAGCAATCCAGGTAATAACCCTAAACCTACATATTAACTGTAATAAGATAAACAAATAAGATCTGTGATGTTTTCGGGATTTTAATCGTTATTGCTTCCGCTTAATCAAACCAGTTAGGTTTGATTGTTAAACCTTTGGAACAGTTTGTTTCATGTGGTTTTGTCGTGTGTCTCGACCAGTTAGGTTTGAGATCACGGTTTTTCTCGTGTCAGTTTGATACGAGGATCGCACAAAATCCCAACAGTGGTATCAGAGCCACAGGTTTAATTGTTTATTTTATTTATTTGTTATTAGATCCGTTAAAATTGTTTCTTGTGAATAAAGTTTGGATTTAATCTTTATCAGTTTGGTAAAGATTTAATCAGTTTGATAATTATCAGTTTTAAATAAAACATGATCTTTATCAGTTTGGTAAAGATTTGATTTTATTTGGTTTAATCTTTATCAGTTTGGTAAAGATTTTGGGTAATTATCAGTTTTTTAATAAAAAACTAAAACTTTATCAGTTAGGTAAAGGTTTAATCTTTATCAGTTAGATGAAGGTTTAATCTTTATCAGTTGTGTAAAATTTATTTTTATCAGTTTTTGTTTATCGTTTATCTCGTTAAAAACTAAAAAGCACAAAATCACACACGGTAGCGTAATCGATATGCGGTGGCGGCGGTGGCGCCTTGGCGTTATCGTCACCGGTCGTTAGAATCAGCCGAAGCCGATCAATTCGTCGAGCGTCACCAGTGATGGTGGCGTCGATCGTCGCGGCGACAATGATTGTTTTGTAACCGTTGGTGACGGCGGTGGCATTTTCTTGGCTACCGTCGTCGCCGGTTTATAGTGGTGTGGTGATCGCGGTGGTGGTAGCAACCGTTTGTTGTTATCATCACCAAAGGCGATGATTACGTGATCAACGACGAGATGTCAATCGATCACGAGATCGTGTTTTTGGGTTTTTTCGTTTTATTGGGCCTAACCTATCCGAGGCCCAAGACCCAGAAATTTTGGACCCAGTTTGAGGCCCAAAAGGGTTTGATGGTTTTAGGCTTTTATCCAAATTAATTTTATTAAGATAATTTTATTTATTGTCTTATAAAATATTTTAAGGGATTTTATTAATAATTATCCCTGTGATTATCAAACCGAGTATTTGACCCGTTTTGGTCAAATGGGCCAGGTGTCATATTTGACCAGTTGGTCGAACCACGACACAGTTTTTAGGCCAGCACTTATTATTTCGATTAGTTGGTTCGGAATGTCCGGTTTGATATGTTTTGGATAAACGTAAATATATTTAGAAAATTGGTTTTATTTTACATATTAGATTTATAGTTTATAAATCTTAGGTAATTTTATAAAACCGATTTCAGATTAAAATATTAGTTTCGATTTGTAAAACAGTCTGTTTTATAAATCAGTTAAAACCACATTTTGCGATAAACCGAACGAGATATTATTTAACGGATCTAGGATTATTTTTTATGCTTTATATATGTTGCTTGTTTATTTGCTTTATATATGTGCATAAATTATATATTATACCTGTTTGTGTATATTGTTTGTATCTATTATAGTAATTGCCAACCTAGTACACTAAGGCCTGTATGCTACTTGCAACCCCTTCATAATAAAAATGACCTTAGGATATTTTTCAATATTTTCTTTTTCCCGGAGTTCCATCAGACATGCCAAGGCCAGTGGGAGCTACGAGAGAAAAATTTATAATAGGTCATTTAATTGGCAAATCTGTAATTGGATGTTTTAAATGCGTAGTTGTTAATCTTTAACTGCGTAGATGTGTTTAACTGCCTGCTCATGATTAGTTGATAATTATTGCATGTTTATTTTATCAAACGTTTTAAAATTTAGAGAGAGTTTTAAAACTTTACAATCATGAAATCTGTTAGGTTTTAAAAATTAAAATTGCCAGTTTTTCCAAACCTTTTTAAACGGTAGATTTTATTTTAAAACCTTATATTTATAAGATTGTTTTCTTATAAAGGAATGTTGACAAAACAGTTAGTTTTGGTCAGCAAGAAGGCTTTCAAAAACAGTTAGTTTTTGGTTAGCAGTCATGCTATTAAAACAGTTAGTTTTAATTAGCAGGTGCTTTTAAAACAGTTAGTTTTATTAGCAAGTAAGTTTTAGAACAGTTAGTTTTAAACATCGGTTGTTTCTTAAAACAGTTAGTTTTAGAACAACAAATGCCTTTAAAACAATCAGCTTTTAATAGCGATTTTAAAAATACTGGAAATTTAAAGTTTTTCAAAAACTTAGTTAAAACCCATAAAATCATAGATCAGTAGTGCAACCCATTTGTGGACACCTTTGGCGTAAGGTACGTAGGAGCTCGAAGGAGTCGAACCTTTAGCACCCACGTTCAAACCCCAAACTGAAGGGGATGAAAAGACTCTGCGATATCGGGTGGTACCGACCAGAGTACATCCAGTTCAAAATGGTGAGATCTATTTTGGTAATTGTTACAATTCACCGGGTGGTACCGGGCCAAAGAGCACTAAGAGGGACTAAAACATGTACGGTTTTATCCGATGTCCCGAAAAGATCTAGGAGTCATGTCAGTTAGATATGATTGGTAAAAGTCCTTACCTACCGAAATAGTACGGGCCTGGTGGGGCGTGAGCAAACCGCGCATCAGGACGTATGAAATAAGGATCCTAGTCCGATAATTATCATTTTAGGGTTTATTGATATTTATTCGGAACCGTTTATTCAAAGGTACTAAAACCAAGTTTTTAAATGTGTAGATGGCAAACACGGTTACCAACACCAATAACCTTTCTCTTCGCTCGATCCTAGAAAAGGACAAACTCACTGGTCCAAATTTTCTCGACTGGGAGCTGTTGGGAATCGAGGGATACAAGAACATGCACAGCGGATAACAAAAACCTGATTCCCAATCGAGGATCCAATCCTAAACCATACAGATACAATTAAGGGTGTTTCAGTGGATTACCTTTTGCGAACAATAACTCTGAAACGCAAGTAAGGGGTACACCGCTACTGGCACCGGTTGAGAGAGTTGCTAGACCACCACCGAGGATTACCCGAAAACAAAAACGCGAACCTTTCCTCTTACTGGTTTTAGCGCCGGTTTTGGGAGAGGGAGAGAGAGAGAGATTTTTCTGGGTTTTTGAACTGAATCAATCAATTAACTGATACCCCAAGCCCTTTATTTATATGGACAAAACAAGCAGTATCTGATTCCATATATAATTCTTGGTAATTATCTCTGAAATAATTTCCATAATTATCCAACTAATTAATCTAACTGATTAATTGATTATAAATAATTAAACTAATTATTTATTTCTTTTTCTCTCTTTAAATAATTAATTAACCAATTAATTATTTCCCATAATCCAAACATTCTCATTTTGGTGTGCAGCAGTGTGACCTACTAGTGTCTTATAACATTGGACATGATAACCCCGTTACTGTCTCGCACATAATCCTAACAGACTCCCACTTGTGCTAGACATGTAACTGAACTGTTATCATTTGCCTAAGGAGGTCCCTAGCCAGACGCTTAGGTTAACCAGGTTATAAGATCTCTTATATTCAGAGATACAATTCACGTTTGAATTTGTACACAGGTTCATTCCTTTTGCACACGATATTTCTAAAGTGATTTAAGACATGGAGTGGAGGATTCATTTCTTAAAATCAAGTATTTCTTGACTCTGATTTCGATTGCCTGCAGTAACGGATATTACTAAATAACCCCTGTTATTCTATCCGAGCGTGGCCACGCGTTTTCTGCCAATCTTAATCGTCAAGGGGCCCGGAAATATCTCTCTTTTGAAAGAGGTGCAAATCCCTTCTTGACTACTTGCATTTGGATCCACGGCTTCCGCTGCATCTAGTCACGTCCCGTATAGCCACCCAGTTACGGTGCAGCGTTAGTACGTGCTAAGAGTACAGTGGTCCTCGTGTTCCCAAACCAAGTATCTCAGGTCTGAGGACAACCTATCAAGTCAGTGCCTATGACTGAGGCTCCATGAAGCAGACTTGATTACTGGTCACTTCCAATACCCAAACACTCTGATGAGTATCTATAAATACTTGGTCACATCACTTGTGCTTTTATTCTCTACTTTGAATAAATCATCAAGTATTTATAATAGCGTTAAACTCCCTATTGAAATTCCCATTTCAATAAGTGGCTACGGAAATTTAGATTTCATACAAGACTTTGTAGAATCAAGGATACGTTAAATATGCGAAAAATAGTTAATTTAGAACAATCATGAAATTAAAACCTCCATTTATTTCCAACACACTGTGAAATAAAAACTTTACATGATTACATTGTTTCTAAATTAGACTATAGTAATAATTAATAAACTAAGTACTAGCTACTGGCTTCCAGGTACTGCATCCCAATGGAATTCGCATGTGCCTCATGCTTTGCCCTTGCTAGTGGCTTTGTCAGCGGATCTGCGACATTGTCTTCTGTTGGAATCTTGCATATTCTTACATCTCCTCTTCCAATGATCTCTCGGATGAGGTGATACTTTCTGAGCACGTGTCTCGACTTGTGATGCTCTCTAGGTTCCTTTGCTTGCGCCACGGCTCCTGAGTTATCACAGAATATATCTATCGGTCTCGAGATACTGGCAACCACTCTGAGATCCGATAGAAAATTCCTCAGCCAGACAGCTTCCTTTGCCGCATCACATGCTGCAATGTACTCTGCCTCTGTAGTTGAGTCTGCAATCGTGTCCTGCTTCGAGCTCTTCCACGAGATCGCACCTCCGTTTAGGGTAAAGACGTACCCTGACTGTGACCTGAAGTCATCTCTGTCGGTCTGGAAACTAGCGTCAGAGTATCCTGTGACACTAATTTCATCCTCAGAACCTCCAAAGACCAAGAACATTTCTTTCGTTCTTCTCAGATATTTGAGAATGTTCTTGACAGCTACCCAATGGGGCTCACCTGGATTCTGTTGGTATCTGCTCGTAACACTTACTGAGTAAGCAACATCGGGCCTAGTACATAGCATGGCATACATAATTGATCCAATTGCAGAAGCATATGGGACCAATTTCATCCTGTCCTGATCTTTACTAGAAACAGGACACTGTGTTTTGCTTAACACTATGCCATGTTGCATTGGAATGAATCCTTTCTTGGATTCATCCATCCTGAATCTCTTCAGTACTTTGTCTATGTATGTACTCTGACTAAGTCCGATAAGCCGCTTAGATCTGTTTCTGTAGATCTTTATACCTAGTATATAAGCGGCTTCTCCAAGGTCTTTCATCTGGAAACATTTACTTAACCATTCTTTAACACCCTGTAAAGTTGGTACACTGTTTCCTATGAGTAGTATGTCATCTACATACAAGACCAGGAAGGTTACTATGCTCCCACTGAACTTAGTGTAAACACATGGCTCGAACTCACTTTTAGCGAAGCCAAACTCTTTGATTCGCTCATCAAAGTGTAAGTTCCAGCTTCGAGATGCTTGCTTTAATCCATAAATAGATTTTAGCAGTTTACACACCTTATTAGGATTCTTAGGATCTTCAAACCCCTCTGGTTGTTCCATATAGACGTCTTCTGTTAACTTTCCATTCAGAAAGGCTATCTTGACGTCCATTTGCCAAATCTCGTAGTTAAAGTACGCTGAGATGGCCATTAGAATCCTAATTGACTTTAACATGGCCACTGGTGAAAAGGTTTCATCATAGTCGATACCATGAGTTTGTGTGAATCCTTTTGCGACCAGTCTGGCCTTGAAGGTGTGTACATTTCCATCCATGTCGGTTTTCTTCTTGAAAACCCATTTGCGTCCAACAGCCTTACAGTGTTGTGGCAAATCAGTTAACTCCCAGACTTGGTTGTCATACATGGATTGCATCTCGGCCTTCATGGCTTCCTGCCATTGTTCAGACTCACTGCCTGACACAGCTTCTCCATAGGATGTTGGTTCATTTAAGTCTCCGCTATCTTGAGAGACTAGAAACCCAAGATACCTATCTGGTTCTTGTCTTACCCTGCTGGATCTGCGAAGGTCTTGTGTTTGCACTTCCTCAATCGGCTCTGATTGAGGTTCAACATTGTTATGTTGAATTTCTGGCTCAACAACTGGTGTAGTGTTTTCTTCGTCTACTATCTGTAGATCTACATCCTTTCTGGTGTTCTCTAAACTGAGAAACTTTTCTTCCAGAAATTTTCCATTTCGAGCAACAAACACTTTGTTCTCTTCAGGGTTGTAGAAATAATATCCCACGGTGGTCTTGGGATATCCAACGAAGAAACACTTGTCGGATTTGGGTTTGAGTTTTTCTGAGGTAGGTCGTTTGACGTAAACCTCACAACCCCAAATTTTCAGAAAAGATATGTTGGGTTTCTTACCCTTCCATAACTCGTATGGAGTCTTTTCTACCGACTTTGTTGGCGCTCTGTTCAGTATGTGTGCTGCTGTTTCGAGCGCGTGTCCCCAGAATGATACCGGCAGCGAAGAATGACACATCATCGTTCGTACCATGTCAAGTAAGGTACGATTTCTCCTTTCTGATACACCGTTCATCTGAGGTGTATACGGAGGTGTAAGTTGGGATACAATCCCACACTCCATCAGATGATTGTCAAACTCATCACTGAGATATTCGCCACCACGATCTGACCGTAAGAACTTGATCCTCTTGTCAAGTAGATTCTGTACTTCATTCTGATATTCCTTGAATTTCTCAAAGGTTTCAGATTTATGTCTCATCAAGTAGACATATCCATACCTACTGAAGTCGTCAGTGAAGGTAATGAAGTACCGGTATCCTCCTCTTGCTACATGACTGAAAGGTCCACATACATCTGTGTGGATTATTTCAAGCAAGTCAGTAGCCCTTTCATTCTCACTGTTGAAAGGTTGCTTTGTCATTTTACCAGATAAACAAGATTCGCAATTATCAAAAGGTTTGTAGTCGAAATTTCCAAGAAAACCTCCTTTTAGGAGTAGTTCAACACGTTTCTTGTTTATATGGCCCAAACGACAATGCCAGAGGTAAGTCTGATCCTCAATATCCTTGGATCGCTTACTTATATGATAGATTTCACTATTGTTGTCTTTAAGATTTACAGTGTATAGACCATCTACAGGTGTAGCTTTAAAATAGAAAATATTATCTTTAAAAACCGAAATCATCTTATAAGAATATTTATAGTAAAAGCCTTGGTCTACCAACAAATCAAAAGACAATACATTCTTAATCATATTTGGAATATAATAACAATTATTCAGTTCCAAAACTAGACCCGAGGGTAAACTAAGACTATAAGATCCCACGGCTTCAGCAATCAACGGAGTGCCTTCGCCCACTCGTAGGTTCGAACGGTCCTTCCTCAGAGTCTTTCTTCTAGTGAATCCCTGTAAATGATTACAAATGTGGTTACCACTGCCTGTATCAATTACCCATGATTCATAAGAAGTGATTAAGCAATCTATCATAAAGATACCTGGAGTATCGGGTAAACCGATATCCATCTGGTCGAAGTTCATCGAGTGCTCGCAAATATCCTCGCTGCCGCACTCTGGGCAACTCAGATCTCCCAGCTCATCTATTATGTCAGTGTCCATGAGATTCGCAGGTTCGGGTACTGGCTCTAGACTGGCCAGGATATCTTCATGAACTTTATCCACGTCGCTCTTTGGTTCCTTCATGTAGGCACTAGCTGTGTCCTGAACTTCCTTTGTGAGGGAGAACCACATGAGATACACTAACTCTTCCTGAGTCATCTTGTACCCCAGACGTGATAAACATTTAAAAAGCCTTCTCATATCAACAAGATGGTTTTTAACTGACTGACCCTTCTGTAGCTTCAGGGAGAGAATCTCTTGCATGATCAATAGCTTTCCCGTGTGCTTGTAGAGACCTAGCTGGTTCTCCACATCTCTCACAACCTCGTGACATGATTTAACTCTTAAATCTCCCGTGAACTCGGGTGACATAGAGAAAATCAGAATGGACATTACATCCGATTCATCTGTCAAGTATCTAAAATACTCAGCAAATTCCTCTTCAGGGGCATTGCTTTTAGGTCGTGATACGGGTTTGTTGATCACATAAAGCTTATCCTGGGCACATAAAACGTTCCTCAAGTGTAACTTCCAAACTGGAAAGTTATGGCCCGTAAGCTTCCACTTGCCCGTAATAAGGCGAAGTGACTCTTCAGGTGAATAAAACGGAATACTAATTTGAGACATCTACAGAAGAATATAAAATTCCAGTTTTAGTTTATAATTATATAATTCTAATAAATTATTACCCTTAAAATAAATTTATTAGACTAGAATCCATATTTCACATGTGTCGGGAAGCATGTGATCATGTCATACCGACTCATGCGATCTATGGTAGGTAACACTATACCAATCGTATTCCTATCTGAAAATACGACTTCTAGATCGTCGGGACATCGGATATCAATAATCCGTGCATATTTAGTCCCTCTAGTGCATTTTGGCCTGGTACCACCCAGTGAATAAATAATTACCAAAATAGATTGCACCACCCGGGACCTGGACAAACTCTGGCCGGTACCACCCAGAGATAATTCGCAGAGTTTTATCTCCTTCCAGTTTCGGTTTGAACACGGGCGTTCATAGTGTGAGCACTTACAACGCCCTATGTACCTTACACCGGAAGTGCCCCTAAAGTGGGTTGCACTTACTAATCTATGATTTCTAACAAGGGTTTAAATTGCCAGTTTCCCTTTTTTTCAAAAACTTTGAAAAACTGGATCCAAATACTAACTGTATTTGTATCCTTTTGATTTTTAAACAATCCGTTCAAAAAGGGCAATTTATATTTAATGACAATTACATAGATTAAACAACCACGCAATTTAAATATAAAAGGCACAGTCATAGCTTAAACCCTTAAACTAATGTTGTTTTGTGAGCCAACACAAAACAACGGTCTCAATCCCTAAGTGACAAAAGTCTTCAACTTCTGGCACTCCCACTGGCTCCGAGATCCATGGTCGTCGTCTTGTCTCCGTCTCGATGCAATTAAAGTAATTATTACAAATGGGTTCAAATGGCACGCAGGCCTCCCAATTATTCTAATAAAACTTAAAAATTACAAAAGGGTTGTAAATGGCTCGCAGGCCTCCCAACTATTCTAATAAAACGGATAAATAAACACAACCACGGGTCTAAAGGGTTCAGCTATGACTTATCATATAATTAAATAAATTAAAACACATCTGAATTTTAATTTAATAATTATAACACTAATTAATTAAAATAATTAATTAAATCTTATCCTGAATCGTTTTAACCTTTATCTGGAAAAACGATCCTTTATTCGAAAAATTATCCGGATACCCGTTAATGATAATAACGAAAATTAAATACGCCACCACTGCCGCCCGTGCTTCCTGTGATCGCCGCCGGCAGCGGCGACTTTGATAGCTACCGCCACCGCAACAACCACCATTACCATCGGCGACGGCAGCAGCTAAAAAAACCACCACCGCCGCCGCTATGCTTCGACGGAAAACAACGAACGCCGCCACCACCGTAACTGGTGGTGCGGCTGCCCTTGATTCGACAGCGGTGGCTTAGCGCCACCACCATCTTGCGCGGCGTACAGCAACAATACCACCATCGTCGACCGTTAGTGGCAATCGGCCTCCACAGTCGATCGGTGGTCATCAATTGATCGAGGCAACAATCTGTCGCCGCCGCCACCACAAAACGGTGGTGCGGCGGTTCGTTTTGCTGAGACCGTCGTCGATTGCCACCACCACCACAAACGGTGGTGTGGTGGCTACAACCAGACAACGCCATCGCCACCATCATCTGCTGCCACCGGCGATTGGCAACGGCGACAGCCGCCACCATCGCTTGGTGGCCCTTTGATCGATCGCTACCACCACCACGTTCGGTGGTGTGGTGTGTGATTTCGACCACAGCCGCGGCCACGATCTGTGGCGTGGCGTGGTGGTGCGATGAGAGAACCGTCGCCGGTCACCACCAACTGTGGTGTCGCCGGCGATGGTGTACGGTGGTGCTGGTGGTTTGATCGGCTAACTGCCGTCGATTGCTACTGCAGTCTAGGTTTATACAAAATTCCAATTTTAACAATGAACAAATCAATAAAATTAAAATTTTTTAAACCTATTAAACTGATAAACCTGATCTGAAGGTTTTAGGAAGTGGCTCTGATACCACTGTTGGGAATCGAGGGATACAAGAACATGCACAGCGGATAACAAAAACCTGATTCCCAATCGAGGATCCAATCCTAAACCATACAGATACAATTAAGGGTGTTTCAGTGGATTACCTTTTGCGAACAATAACTCTGAAACGCAAGTAAGGGGTACACCGCTACTGGCACCGGTTGAGAGAGTTGCTAGACCACCACCGAGGATTACCCGAAAACAAAAACGCGAACCTTTCCTCTTACTGGTTTTAGCGCCGGTTTTGGGAGAGGGAGAGAGAGAGAGATTTTTCTGGGTTTTTGAACTGAATCAATCAATTAACTGATACCCCAAGCCCTTTATTTATATGGACAAAACAAGCAGTATCTGATTCCATATATAATTCTTGGTAATTATCTCTGAAATAATTTCCATAATTATCCAACTAATTAATCTAACTGATTAATTGATTATAAATAATTAAACTAATTATTTATTTCTTTTTCTCTCTTTAAATAATTAATTAACCAATTAATTATTTCCCATAATCCAAACATTCTCATTTTGGTGTGCAGCAGTGTGACCTACTAGTGTCTTATAACATTGGACATGATAACCCCGTTACTGTCTCGCACATAATCCTAACAGGAGCGCAATCTCCAGATTGTGCTCAGGCACGAGAGAAAGTGGTATGTCCTAGAAGAACCTCTAGGTGAGGCCCCACCAGCAAATGCCAGTACGGCAATCAGAAATGCTTATCAAAAGCGTTCGGATGATTTGCTGGATGTTGGCTGCTTGATGCTTGCGACTATGAGCCCAGAACTACAAACAGGGCTCATGAACACTAATGCTTACGACATGATCCGCCAGCTGAGGGACATGTTCCAAACGCAAGCTCGCACAGAGCGTTATGATGCCACGAGGGCTCTAAACGCGTGCAAAATGGCCAAGGGGACCTCAGTCAGTGCCCACGTTATGAAAATGAAGAGGCTACTTGACCACCTAGAGAGGTTAGGTCACCCAGTTCCGTTGCAGTTGGCAACGGATACCATACTCAATTCATTGTCCGATGATTACAAGCAGTTTATGATGAATTTTAATATGAACAACATGGAAAGGAGCATAGCTGAATTGCACTCCATGTTAAAAAACTGCTGAACAAAGTATGGGGACGGGGACCAAGACCAAAGATGTTCTGATGGTCAGGGATGGTGGAGTGAAGAAGAAAAGAGGGCAAAGGAACACCAGCAAGGGCAAGGACCAGGTTCAGGTCAGCCAGAGTGTACCAAAGGCCGTTGACAATAGAAAGGGCAAGGGCAAGGGCAAAAAGGTCAAAGTCAACAAAGCGAAGGCCGAGAATCGATGCTTTACGTGTCATGAGGTCGGACATTGGAGACACAATTGCCCGAAGCGTCATGAAACAGGTATAAACACCTAGGACGTTTTATGACCGCTTCAGTTTATCATTACTACTTGTTAGTTTACAAGTTAACTGACACCTAGAGCAAATGTATGATTGCAGGTGATCAGGAGAAATGAAGTGCCCGGGTCCTGAGGATCAGACAAGATTTCTTTTAGATATTATCAAGACATTTTAAACTTATTTTAAGACATTTTATTTTGGATATTTTGAAATGTTGGTTGATTTAAATTTATGGATTTTGGTATTTTAAATTTAAAATTATTGTCTTGATTTATATATCTAATTTTATTTTGAATCTAAGTCAAGGTAGACTTGATTCAGTTTGTTGATCCTAGATATTGTCTACCACACTAACAAATATACTTCAAAATTTAGTAATTCGAAGTAATATATGAAAACTGTCAAAAACACACGAAGTACTATTTTATAGGAATGTGTTTTTGGAATAAAACATTTACGAGTAATATGATTATAACAAGTATATTGTAGTCAAGTTCAAATTACTCATATGTTTCAAAAGGGAATTTAGGATATTATCACAGATGACGTTGATAATATCAGTATTTATAAAACTAGTAAATTCCAAGTTTTGGAATTAGGGATCTGATAAGATCCAGTTAAGTTTTATGAATAGTAAAATTCAAGTTTATAGTATCAAACTTATTACTTAAAATAAAATTGACTAAATAGTCAAGTCTTGACTGAGTCAATAAAGTGTCAAATTTAAGTAATAGTCAGTTTTCATATAGGTTAGTGGGAGCCCAATTTATTCTCTATCTATGCTTCCGATAAAGAATAAAAGTTATATTATTGATTTGTATTTCTAGGAATTCATAATCCAGAGAGGATAAGAATTCATGAGAAATATGATCTATTCTTTTAAGTCAAAAAGGTTAGATCAAGAGTTTCAAAGTCTCGAAACAATAAAGTCAAAGTTTTGACTTTAAGAAAATCAATAATTATATGTGTTGTAATAAAGATATTCAAGTATCCTTTTTAGACCATCAAACACTAGGATAAATTTCCTGGAATTTACCAGTTTGGTAAATGGAAATTTTGTCAGATTTCAGGTAGAAATCTTTATCTACACAGCAACTAAGGAAAGTTGCGGAGTTGACTTTACATATTCAAGAAACTTGGAGTTATTCCAGTATCTCCAAGATTTAGGCAATATGGTAAAGAAAAGTCTAGATTTTGTTTAAATGTGTTTGCAAAACAAAACTAGCAGAACCAAGTTAAAAATTATTATTTAATAACTTGCGTTGTTTTGGTTATTTCTTTGATTAGGATGGTAAACACTAATCGAAGGGTTTAAATTGAAGGAAGGTGATACTTCATTTAAACCAAGTATAAAGTACACATTGAATGGACACCATAAAAGTAACTTAGAAGTGCTATTAATTTTGTTATTATTACAGAGTGGAATATGGACTATACAAAATTAGTTTCTTGGTTTCTTTTATACTTAGCATGTTTTTGATCCGGGAATAAAACTAGTATAAGTTTTATTTGAAATTATCCGTGACAACTTATCAAGGTGGGAACCTGATAGGGTTTTAAAGTCATCGTGAGTTTTTGGGTAGTTATAAAACAGAGTGTTGAATAACAGCTACAAGCGATGTAGACCAAAAACTGCACGGATATTCGATAGAGCAGCGAATATCGGATGTGATCCGCCGGTTGAGATTACTCCATGGATTTAGTCATGAGTAAGACTCCCAGAGGTTGTCCTTAGCACCTGAGGTATTTGGTTTGGCATTACGAGGACTGCTGGATACTTAGTACGTTCTAACATCACGCCGTAACAGGGTGGTCATACGGGGCGTAACTAGATTCAGCGGAAGCCGTGGTGACAAATGCAGATATGCAAGATGGGATTTGCACCTCTTCTTCGAAGAGAGATATTTCCTGGGCCCCTTGACTGACTGAAAAGACTGATGAAGTGCATGGCCATGCCCAAACGAACTGATTTGTTCTTTGTCGTTTACCAATCAGTAGAGGTCGGATAGTCGAGAAACATAATTTTTGAGTATTCAGAGTTGACTGTATCCATGCTCATACTCAAAATTGAAATATCGTGATGCAAAAGGAAAAGCCTAGTTTATACCCGATTTGTGGACAGTTTGTTCATAAATGTTGTTTCCTTTTAGGAACGTTTTATCACCTACCTGGGTATAAGGGTGCTTATAACCTGGTTAGCCTAAGTGCCTGTCTAGGGGCCTCCTTAGGTCCGTGTCATCAATCTGGTATTGCCAACTTGCACAAGTGGGAGTCTGTTAGCATTATGTGCATAAGTTGACAAACCGTTTGATCGCACATCCAACGTTATAAGTCACTTGAGGGTCACACCTGTGAGGACCTATAATTCGGATAGTAAATTAACCCCAGTTTGGAGAGTTTAGTTTTATAATAGTGGATTATAAAACTGTTGGGTGTTTTCTGTATAAACCCCAAAGTTAAAGGTTTCTGATAATTAATTACAGGTTATATATTTATTAGTTAAATAAATATATAAGTTAATTAATTAGTTTATAATTATCTAGAAATAATTATATGAAAATATAATTATGGTAAATATTCTATCTTGGAAAGAAAGAAAGAATAAGATAATTATGGAAATTATTCTTTCTTAGAGAGAAAGAAAGAATAAAGATAATTATGGAAATTATTCTTTCTTAGAGAGAAAGAAAGAATATGGAAGCAATCTAGTATATGGAATTTATTCATATAAATAGATGTGCTAGGCTATGATTATTCATACAACTAATTCAATCAACCAAGAAACCTTTCTCTCTCCTCTCTCTCTCTCTCTTCGTCGATCTCACCAAGAAAGAATCCAGATCCGGTTTCGTTTCTGATTGATCGTGTTCTTCGCGTACCGTTTGTTCGTGAAGCATTCCGGGGTTAGATCCAGCTAGAGGGAATTCCGTTTGGTCGTTTACGGGTGGATCTATCTCAAGCAATCCAGGTAATAACCCTAAACCTACATATTAACTGTAATAAGATAAACAAATAAGATCTGTGATGTTTTCGGGATTTTAATCGTTATTGCTTCCGCTTAATCAAACCAGTTAGGTTTGATTGTTAAACCTTTGGAACAGTTTGTTTCATGTGGTTTTGTCGTGTGTCTCGACCAGTTAGGTTTGAGATCACGGTTTTTCTCGTGTCAGTTTGATACGAGGATCGCACAAAATCCCAACAGTTATGTCCCTTTTCTTGCATCTTTTAGGTTTCTTTCTCACTTGTTTGAACATTTTTGTCTAATAAAGTTGTTGCTTGTTGTTTATTTTTTTTCCTAACAATAACAAGACAACCAATATTAGGTTAAATGACATTTGCATAAGAGGAAGTAATGAATTTATACATTTTATATCTAAGAGTAAAGTCAATTTCAAAAAAGAATCAAGAGTAAAGTAATAAATAAATTTTCTACAGTTCTTCTGAATTAAGTAAATGAACTCTGAAAATTGATTTATTTTTATTTTATTTTGTAGTCAAAGAGACTAATTTAAATTGGTATTTATGTAAAATTATATCCGTATGATTATATGATGTGTCAACTTAATCTACGGTTATTAAAAACAAAACAAAACCGACTAAATGGGCCCGACTAAAATTAAAATTGATAATATTAAAAAAAAAATATTACAAAACATTAAAACATAATAAAAATTGAAATTTAAAAACTACAAAACACTAAAAATTAAAAATTACAAAGCTGGATCGAAAGGCCAAATATGTTCGACCAAATCCGATCGAAAGTTAGGATGAGTCTCTCTGTTTCTCAATTCGAGAACATTTACCAAGCGTTGAAAATACGGAGAGATTATTTACCTCTACCGTTGAACTGAAGTTAAAAATACGGATACCCTATTGTTAAATCATCAACTATTCATAGTAATAAGTCCTGCTCATCCTGAACCGTCGTTTAAACATCACATGTGGGTAAGTCAGGTTATCGCCAAAGTGATGTCTAAACTACATGTGATGTTTAAACGCCTTTTTTTAAAAGGATGTTTTTTTTTTAAACATAACCGTTGCCAAATGGCTTTTTTTTAAAAGGATGTTTTTTTTATTTATTTAAAACACAAGCCCACACACGATTTGCTCGGTTTGTGGAAACTGATTGTCAAGCCCGCCGCAAACCCATGACAACCCGCCTAGCCAAACCGCCTTGTGGTGCTACGCCTAGCCGTATAAATATTAGTAAATTTATTTCAGTTACTACTTAGAGTAAATCAATTATACAAAAGTTAACATTTATTTTAAAAGATCATATATTATTTAATATTTGAAAAATGGTTTTTTCTCATCTAAAACATATTTGAACGTAATAGAATTCAATTAAATTCGAAGTGTTGTTGTGTTGTGGATCAAACAATGCTTATTTGTTAATTGTGTTCATCATTTCAATTCTACTAAATCTAGTCATAATTAGTAACGCAGACATCTTTTATTTTCTTACATTAAAAATTATTCCGAATCCCTTCCAAAAATCGTTTTTGATGTTTCTTGAAATATGTCAAATTAATCATGTTTGAATAATGTAACTGTCAAACCTTTTATCCTATGATTAAAATTTTAAATATTTAAAAAGATAAGAAAATTAAACATGACATGGTGGATATATAGTATTATAACACAAGGGACGGATAAAATACGACAAATAAGAAACGTGATTATTTCAAGGTGTTGAAATAATCAAATCAATAAAACTATAATAGAAAATATGGTTGATGGTGGTTTATATAAAATTTCAGTAATAAACATTTTGAGAAAATATAAACTATTTTATATCAAGGTTTCGCTACATGCATCCATAAATATCAATATCAAGATGAATTATACATCAAAAATGATTATTATTGATTATTAATGATAACTCTTGTTGATATTGATTATTATTTATTATTTTTAAAGTATAAATATCTATTTAGAAAACATTACATATAGTTTTTTTATGGTTTATATTTTATACAAAATTATATTGTCCATCATAAATCAAAATAATTATGAAAATTGTTCTTATTGTTTACATTTTTATATGTTATTGGTCCCTTTGCCCTAACATCATTAAAGACGTATGTTAAATAAATTAAGTCAAAGAGTATTTTAATGTTTTTACGACTTTTTTATTTTAGTTTAAAAACTTATGAATTGATTTAAAAATCACAGTGACCAAGAATGTAATCCTATAAAAACCCCAAATTTCCTATAAATTTGTGAGAACCACAAATTTTAAGTTAATAATGTAACTTTAGGGATTAAATCATATGAGAATCACAAATTTTCTATAAAACGTGTGAGAAGCAACTAAATATTATTATTTCTACGATTTTTTCCATCAAATGTTATAATTTAATATATTGTTTCACATATGTTTTTATTTATGTGGTGATAGTTTCACATGAATTGGTTTCATATAATGATATTCTTTTTCCTATATATTTGATTCACCCTATGAATCAAAAATTCTTTTTTTTTTCACATGGATGTTGCTCAACATATGAACACAAATATATGTAAAATAATAGTTAAAACATAATGATTAATGAAACAAATCATGTAAAAAATATTTGTATGTTGGTTCTCACATGTTTGTAAGAAATTTGTGGTTTGTATTTGATTATCGTCCTCTATATATATATATATATATATATACACACACAAACGATTGATGAAAAAAAATATGTGGGTGCATGTAGATAACATACAAATTCCCCAGTATTTTGTGAAACATTTCTCGCCTCCTCTAAACGAACATCATCCCCCTAAAATGATCCAACAACATACCTATTATCCCATATTCAGCAAGAACAAGAGTGGAAATCATAGAAAGAACATCAAGGAATTAAAAGAATGCTTGTTTTATTAGAGAATATTTCTAGAGGTTACAAGCACAGACACATAATTCTTGTTAAACGACCTCCATAAAGAAAGGGCCTTCATGCTCCTATAGTCCTATTTATGGCTTCCATTTACATCCAATCCCAAGCCTAAAAGTCCATTTACAATAAATGAAAATTATAATAAAAGCCCAAATTTACTTTATAGAACTTTTAACAATTAGAACATTATAGTCCTACCAATACCAGAAGCCATATCTGGCCTCTCCATCACTAGCAACCATTGCCCTTCCTAGTTATTTTCTTAATTCTTGATCACTGATGTTCTTCTTGTTGTTAATTGTCTTTTAGGAATATAGGTTTCACGTTATGAAGGTAAGTGTTATGGTTTGATGCTATAAACGTATTTTATAAAGATTAGTAATTAAGGAAGAAAGAGAGAGGGGGGGGGGGGGGGGGGGGGAGAGCGAAGATGGTGGTCCACGATGGATGAGGAGAGTAGTGGGGAAGACTAGTGGTGGGTGGTGATGGCGGGTGTAAGTGGTAAGTAATGATTCGTGTTACATTCTTGATCCATGTAATTTTTAAAAACAAAAAAAATAAGTTTTTAGTAGAAAAATGAAAATGTATAAAATGACTAAAACACCATCCCAATTAATACACACAATACATTTTATTGATGATGTTAGGATATAGGAACTAAAGACCTAATGAAAATGTAAATCATATGTACGTTTTCCATAGTTATTTAGATTTATGGACGTTTAGAGTAATCTTTTGTAAACCACGTAATTTACTCTAAATATTAATTAAACTATATTGGAAATGGTGTCCAAATTATTAACTAGTAGTATTATTTTAATAATAGCAGAGTCAACAATCAGGAAATTAGAGGGGGGTGAAAGTGATTAATTTGTTTATCAGTTGATGATAAATATAATTAATTAGATAATATCTAAAAGATAATTAATTAGATTAATTATAGATAAATGATAATAGCTTGATAATAATTAAAAAAAGTTTTTAATTATGTTATTAAGATGTAAAAGGATTAGGATATCTATAATATATTAGAGATAATGAATTGATAATAATTAAAATAGTTTTTAATTGGTTTATCAGTTCAGGTAGGATTAAGAACCTTAAGTCAAAGAGGTTATAATAGATGTTTTGGGATCAAACCCAATTCATTAATTCATCATCTTTTCTCTTTGTGGTATCCTCTTTCTCCCTCCCTCTTAAAAATCGAAAATCCCATAAAAGGGTTCAGAGTTTGAGCGTTCTTGATTATTAGTATTTGACAAGGTTTTAAATGGCGTTAGGTGTGGCGTGGCGGCGAGGCCACGCCTCAAGCCTTACGAGTAAAGGCGAGGCCATGGCGTTTCTTAAGGCGTGGCTTAAGGCGACAAATTTTTATATAATATATATGTATATATGTGTGTTTGTGTTTATGTATATGTATAAAATGGTAAAATAAAATAATTTCTGAATTCTAATATATATTAACGGACAAATTCTAGCCAATACGAAGGGAAAAACTCTATCGAAGTTCGAGATACACAAATTTGAAAAAAATCAAAATTACACATTTTTAACGAGCTCGACGCCATACCTCGGCGCCATGAGGGTCAACGTGGCAGCAAGGTGACGCCCGGCGCCATGGCGTGCCATGGCGGCGCCAAGGCGTGCCTTTTAGAACATTGGTATTTGGTGATCTTAGGTGTGTACCACTAGAGGAATTCATACTTTTAGTCCTTGACATCCAAGAGGCAAGATCAAGGTTTGATTTTTCCATCGAATTCTTCAACAATCGCTATCATCAAGTAAGTTTCCTAATCATTCTTTTGTGGTTAAAATTTCTAGAACATGGGTATCTATAAAGATTATTAATTAGTTGTTACCATAGTTTTTTTAAATATACTTCCGTTGCTTGAATGTGGTAATAGATTTGATTAAAACCTAACAACAAATAACCTAGATATCGAGGGGAAGGGGTCTCAACGGGCATAAAACATGATTTAGATCCCATGGCGACGTCTTCATTGACTTTAATCATCATTTTAGGTTTTATTTTCCGTTTTAGGTTTTATATAATAATATATTATCATAATATGAAAAAATATAATGTAACTTATTTATAGTTGTTAATATAAAATAAAATAAAAACTTAAAAGTACCAAAAAACCACTCACATCGCATAAAAGAAATTAGTGACATAAATCCAAATTGTTATAAAAATAAATCATATGGACACACTTTGTTGAATTTTTAAAAAAGTGACAAGGAATGTTAAAACAGGAGCGTAGCCAGAATTCTAATATAAGGGGGGCTTGAAGATCTTAAATTTAGTTTGTCGATTACAATTATTCAAACATGATGTTAATATGATATATATGACTAATGGTAATTCTTTTATAAGATTTTGAGAAGAAGTTTGAGTTGTGATAAGTATGTAGATAAAAAAATCACTAATATTTTTATTTTTATTTTTAAAAGAGTAAATTTCAATTTTCGTCCCTGACGTTTGATCATTTCAACGGTTTTCGTCCCTCACCTTTATTTCAACATATTTGTCCCTCACGTTTGATATTTCACATCAAATTTCGTCCCTCCACTTAACAGTCGTTAACCTTTTCAGTTAAGTCCAGTTTAATGAAGGGCATTCAAGTCATTTTATCTATTTTCTTAAGTTTTTTGTTTTTATAAAAACAATCAAACATTAGGGACATGTTATGTAATTATATATAAGTTTGAAAAACAAATAATAACTAAATAACCCCATGGACCCCACCATCATCTTCTTCCCTGTGTCTTCATATCTACACCGGAGAAGAATAAGACGCTAGAGAAATGGGCTTTGGAGCAGCGGTCGTCGACCGATGACGAGAGGGTTTCCGATGGGTGTACGATGCGTAAATAAATGGACCACCTACCAGCGACCCACTGCCTCTCCCACCCGACGCGAACCACCACCCTGATCACAACCTCCCGCCACCACCATCTCTCCCTCCCTTCCTACCTCTTCTTCTCTGGTCACACCGTGGTTTGCCACCGCCTGTTAAAACAACCACCATCACTGCCACCTGCAAAAGCAACCGCCGCCATCGATAAACAACGCGATCCGGCTACCTCTCCCTGTCGTTCCCCCTTCTCCGGTCACACCACCACCGCCGCCTGCAAACGTGTCCCCCTTCCGCCAAACCCAGATCCAGCGACCTCTCTCTATCGTTCCCCCTTCTCCGGTCACACCATCGTCGTCGCCTACAAACGTTTCCCCCTTCCCCTTCCCCAAACCTAAATCCGGCGACCTCTCTCTCTCTCCCATTCCACTGCTAGATCCACTTTTTTGGGTTTTCAATTTTTTTGGGTTTGGGTTTTAGATTTATTGGGTTTTCGATATTTTGGTGGTGGTTGTGGCTGTGGTGGTGGTGATGGTTTGGAGAAGGTAGGTGTTGTAACACCCTAAAAATCAGGGCGAACAAAAACTTTCATTTGCACAAAAGTGGTATACAAAAGTAACGCCATGGCGTGAGCTCTTCCCAAAAAGGGGTATAAGTAATGTATAATTACAATGTTCGTAATTCAAATCGAGATATACAATAACCAATTAGTCTAATTCCTATTGAGAAAAGACTACAAAAGGGTTATTGATCTATGGTCAATCTCACGGCTGAGAAGGCCGGTCTCTCCACGTCCCCCGATGCTCACTCTACTCCCGGCACCTACTTGGGAGCGGCGTCCCTAGTACGTGAGAGACACATCGACACCAAACAAGTGTTAGGCTAAAGGAGCCTAGTGAGTTGTACAAATAAGACCATACATGAAGGATATATTAAGACATGCGAGATATACGAGTTTACACTAGCAACATAAATAGCATGTTAAACCGGTTTATTATTATCTTCGGAAACAATGGGAGCGACCCATTTCCACCAACCAATACCCCGACATTCGTTACTTCCAAACACCTCGATGTCCCGAATTTAGCATGGCAACATCATCCGAGGCCCGCGCCCAAGGAGCAACCCGAGGGCCGGCGACATAGGTACAAACCCCAAGACTGTTTGGTGTGGAAATATTGCGTTGGCTCGTCCATGTTATTATCACATAAGACCGTGACGCTGAATCTAGCATAGCATCACGTCCATTCATTCGCATACAAGACTTAGATACTGAATTTAGCATAGCATCTTGTCTATATCATATACATACAAAACCTCGACACTGGATTTAGCATAGCATCATCAACAGAGGTATGTATCGAGGGTCTCAAACCTCTCACATCATTCCAAGGCATATTTCAATACACATACTTAAAATGCATACATTCATCATATAGCCACAAGGATACAATTCATACGAGATAGCGCACAACAAACTATTTCATGCATACAATTATCCCATAAATGTACATAATTCCATCAAGGTGATGTGTTCTCAGTTTTAACAAAAAGGGTTTAGCAACTCACCTTGGTCTAATTCACAAATCAATGTGGATTAGATAGCTAGATACGTCACAAGATAGCACCTACACAATCATATCATGGCACACATAAGTGAAACTCTCAAAAGCGACTCTTACGGTTCACAACCGAAACGCTAGTCTAGAGCTAGGCTAGACTACCTCAATGGCTCTCAAAATCCACCAAACATTATCTAATATAACCCTTAAGGAAAGCCCAAAGCCAAAACCCAAAAAGAATCGGAAACGAAAAATGTTCGTCGCGCGAACAGAGAGTTGCGCGACCTAGCCGCGCGACCTCAGGTCGCGGGCTTAGGTCGCGGGGTTTGCCCAGACCTGCACAAAAGGTCCCGCGAGCTATTTTCCCAAAACCCACCAAAACTCATTTAAAACACGATTTTAACTCCTAAGATGCTACACGAATGTTTAGGAATGATACTACGATGACATAACACGATAATGTAACAACCAAACTCGACAAACACCGATGGATCATCAAGATCCACGGTTTTCCCCAAATACGAGCCCTAGTTTCCAAGACTCTACAACTCGACTAAACCACGAAATTAACACGAGATAAACCATACCTTTTGTTAGGAACTCGATTCTAGTAACACTTCACGGTTTGATTTCACTTCTTACGTTCGATTCCACCTCCGGATCTCGAAATCTCTTCAAAACTCCCCTTTTCTCTCTTTTCTCTCTTTCTCTCTTTTCCTCTCTTCAAAACATGAACACACACACAAATGAGATGGAAGGGATGGGGCTTCCAACTAGTTAGTGACTAGTTCCACTCAACCCCTCCACCTCTCGGGTAATTACTTTCTTGCCCCGAACTGATAAGTTGAATTCCCGACTCCACCTACAACTTAAACAAGAGCTAATAAAATACTTCGGGGAAAAAGCGATATATTTAATTAAATTCCTATCATTCATTTTTATCAGATAAGTTTGGGTTTACAAAATTCCGGGTGTTACAATCCTCTCCACCTAGATAAAATTTCGTCCCCGAAATTCGCCACTCCTACGGGAACAACCGTGGGTATCTACGTTTCATATCCTCTTCGGCTTCCCAAGTGACATTAGCACCTCGGTGGTGCTTCCATTGAACTGTGACCATCGTCACCTCTTTGTGGCGTAGCTTCTTTGTCTTCCTTTCCAAAATAGCTTCCGGCTCTTCCACGCAACGGTTACCGGAGTCCACTCGAATCTCCGACAAGGGAATGACGCTTTCCTCTTCGGCTAAACATTTTCGCAAGTAGCACACGTGAAAGGTGGGATGTATCCCATCCATTTCGGGTGGTAGTTCTAGCCGATAAGCTTGAAGTCCAACCTTTTCCAAAATGGTAAACGGTCCTATGAAACGTGGGCTAAGTTTCCCCCGCTTCCCAAACCGTATGATACCCTTCCAAGGGGACACTTTCAACATCACGCGCTCTCCCACTTGGAAATCTATGGGACGACGTTTCTTATCGGCATAGCTCTTTTGACGGTCTTGGGCGGCTTTCAAGCGTTCGCGAATACCCTTCACTTTATCCGCCGTCTCTTGTATGATCTCGGGTCCCGCGAATTGCTTTTCACCCGCTTCCAACCAACACGTCGGCATTCTACATTTCCGTCCGTACAATGCTTCGAACGGTGCCATTCCAATGCTAGAGTGAAAGCTATTGTTGTACGCAAACTCTACTAAAGGTAGGTGTGTATCCCAACTTCCACCAAAATCGATCACACACAATCGCAACATGTCCTCTAACGTCTGTATTGTCCGCTCGCTTTGCCCGTCGGTTTGAGGGTGGTAAGCGGTGCTCAACTTGAGTTTCGTACCCAAGCCTTCTTGCAATCCATGCCAAAACTGGGAAGTGAATCGGCTATCCCTATCCGAAACAATCGATAACGGTACTCCGTGCCTTCTCACGACCTCTTTTATATAGAGTTTAGCCAATTGGTCCATGGGTAGGGTCTCACGCATCTCGAGAAAGTGAGCACTCTTCGTGAGTCGGTCCACGATCACCCAAATGGTGTCGTGACCCCTTAAGGTTTTCGGTAATTTGGTCACGAAGTCCATGGTGATATGCTCCCATTTCCATTCCGGAATATCCAAAGGTTGCAAACTTCCATAGGGCTTTTGGTGTTCCGCCTTGACTTGGAGACATGTGACGCACTTCTCGACATAACTAGCCACGTCAAGCTTCATGACCGGCCACCAATAGTTCATCTTCAAGTCCCGGTACATTTTGGTGCTCCCGGGATGAATGGAATACTTGGATTTATGAGCCTCGTCCAAAAGTAATTCCCGATTACCGCCAACTTTTGGTATCCATATCCGACCTTGAAACAATTTAAGCCCGCGGCTATCTTCGGTCAACAACTCCTTTTGCTTCACCATCACTTCATCCTTGAGATTTTCTTCTCGAAGGGCTTCCGCTTGACTCGCCTTGATCCTTTCCATCAAACTCGACACCACGCTAATCCGGTTAAGGGTCACACCAACGCTATCACCATAGTTCTTACGGCTCAAGGCGTCGGCGACTACGTTCGCCTTACCGGGGTGATACAACAATTCGCAGTCATAGTCTTTTAGTAGCTCGAGCCATCTCCTTTGTCGCATGTTGAGCTCCTTTTGGTCGAAAATGTGTTGGAGACTCTTGTGGTCGGTGTATAGGGTACACTTGGTCCCGTAAAGGTAGTGTCGCCACAATTTTAACGCAAACACTACCGCCGCTAACTCCAAATCGTGCACCGGATAATTTCTCTCGTGATCCTTCAATTGGCGAGAGGCATAGGAAATCACCTTGCCTCTTTGCATAAGTACGCAACCTAGACCCATCTTCGACGCGTCGCTATATACCACAAAGTCCTCCGTCCCGTCCGGTAACGACAAAATTGGCGCTTGACATAACTTCTTCTTGAGTGTCTGAAAAGCCTCTTCTTGCTTGTCGGTCCATAGAAACTTGGCGTTCTTCTTTGTTAACGCCGTGAGCGACGAAGCAATCTTCGAGAAGTCTTGGATAAACCTCCGGTAGTAACCCGCTAAGCCTAAGAAGCTTCTAATTTCTGACGGGTTTGTTGGCGACTTCCAACTCATCATGGCCTCGATCTTCGCCGGATCCACCTTGATCCCATCTCGCGACACCACATGGCCTAGAAATTGTACCTCGTGGAGCCAAAACTCGCACTTTGAAAACTTGGCGTACAACTTCTCGCCTCTAAGCACGTTCAACACCTCCCGCAAATGTCGCTCATGTTCGGCCTCATCCTTCGAGTAGACTAAGATATCGTCGATAAAGACTATAACCGACTTATCTAAGAACGGTCTACACACTCGGTTCATCAAGTCCATGAATACCGCCGGTGCGTTGGTTAAACCGAACGGCATCACTAAGAACTCGTAGTGTCCGTATCTCGTTCGGAAAGCCGTCTTAGGCACGTCGTCCTCTGTAGAACCCAGGTGTTGAGAAGAGTCAGAATCATCTATCTTTAAACTGCTTTCTAGTTTAGTTTCCTTCCTTTGTAAACAATCTTGTTCTGTTTAGCCCTTGTTTGAGGTTTGGAACCTCGGGGGCCTTTGTTGACAATGTGTGTAACTTCCTTTTCCCTATAAAAGGAAAAGGATGTTTAGGGTTTTGTTGTTGGAATCCATATTTTACTTAATTGGGCAATTTATCACCATTGTTGAGTTTATCAAAGTTCTTCATTGATTTCTTCTCATTTTTATAGGATTTCCATCCATTTCTACTTGCATTTCATTGTTTCTAGGGACAACAATTGGTATCAGAGCCAAACTTGTTGATTCCTTGGCTTTTGGTTTGTTTTCTAAAAAGTTCTAAAGGTTTTTCAAGGTTTGAGTTTTTCAAAACTTTTGGATTTTCAATCCAAAAGGTGTTTTAAAGGGCTTAAATTAAGTGTTAAGTGATTCCCCATAGTTTTCTAAGCATTTTCCTACTTTTTGGGGGTCTTAACACTGATTTTTAAGAGGTTTTTAAGTGTTTTTAAGAAATTTTTCGAGCTTTCTGTGCAGGTTTTCCGAATCGGAAAACAAGAGCTGAAATATCAGCTCAAATTTTCCGAGTCGGAAATTGCTCATTCTCCGAATCGGAGAACTCTCCTTTTCCGAATCGGAAAACTCTGTTTTCCGAATCGGAAAACGAGTCTCTAACTCGGGTCTTGCTCTTGAGAAGTTTCTCTTTTCCTAGTCCCTTTTCCGCACCCACCTTTTCCGAATCGGAAAAGCTCATTTTCCGAATCGGAAAAGAGTGTTTTCCGCACCACACTGTTTTGAGCCAAATCCGAATCGGAAAACATCTGTTTCCAAGTCGGATTTCGCCTCTTTGAGCCGAAACTCTTGCCGTTTTGTTTCTCAAATTCGACACTAAGCTTGCTTTCAAAACCTTTTAATTTTCCAAGCTTTCTGTGTCCCGAGGCGCTCGAAACACCAGCTTTTTCAAAACCTTTTTGTGTTCAAGCCAAGTGAATCTTTCAAGGAGGTCTCATTCCTTTCTTAGAAATGTCGAAGGAAATCCTGGGGATTGGTTCCGAAACTCGCCCTCCCGTCCTGGTGATGGGCGAGTACCAGCAATGGAAGCGCCGGATGATACACTTCCTAGACATGCTCGACGGAAATCTCATGAAGTCAATCCGTGAAGGCCCAATCCGACCAACTGTCACGGTTGCCGCTGTTCCCAAAACAGACACGTGTCCCGAACTTCCATCGTATGTAGTCGAAAAGCCAGTTGAGATGTTCAATCCAGAACAAAGAGCCCGGCACCTCGTTGACAAGCGTGCACTGACCCTTCTGATTATGGCTCTTCCTAATGATATGTACGCAAGAGTGGATAGTCTGACAAACGCACGAGACGTTTGGTTAGAAATAGAGCAGCAGATGCAGGGAGGTGACACCGCTCTCGAGAGTCAAAAGGAAAGTGCCCTAAATGCTTACGAAGGCTTCAAAGCCAGGGAAACCGAATCCCTCACCGAGTCTTATCAAAGACTGAACGCCTTCGTGAATGATCTACGAAGACTCGGGATAGAGAAGTCAAAGTACGAGGTAAATGTTAAGTTCCTGAAGAACCTAACACCGGCATGGCAAAATCTGGCGATCAACTTGCAGCTGAGCCGAAATCTGGGGATTATGGGTCTACATGACCTTTTTAGCATGATGGTTCAGCATGAGGAATTCATCACTGGCGGCAAGTTCAAAAATGCTGTTGACCCTCTGGCACTCGCGGCAGTGCCATGTGCAGGATCAAACTCAACTCCCTTCCAGCATCAACAGTACAACAACTCATCTCCTCAGCAGTACAACCACTCACCACCTCAGCACTATCAGGAGAACTACAACCAGGAGTTCAACGGGAACTATGGTTCAAACTACCAAGAGTTCAACTCGAACTATGGTCCAAGCTATCAACATCCAGATGATCCACTAATCATCTCAATCTCTGATGATGAACTCTTCCATGTGAATGAGTCTCTTGCCCTCATCTCTAATAGCGTACAGAAGCTGAATTCCAAACGTGGATACAGCAGACCTAGGGGATCTGGATACCCCAGTGGAGGAAGGATGGGGCAAGGCCGAGGTGGACACTATCAGCAGGAACGAGTTCAGTTTGGGAATCAAGGAAGAGGAGGATATCAGCAAGGGGACAGATATCAGAATCAGCATCCAGGAAGATACCGTGGTGATCAAGGTCAGTACAGGGAAGCTCGAGGAAGCTACAGAGATAACACCTACCTGGACTATCAGGGAGGTCCTGGAGATCAGGGAGATTGGAGAGGACAAGTCTCTCATATCAACTATCGCCAAAACCAGAGAAACTACACTCCTGAGTCAGGATACATTGATCGTCAGGGATACAGCAGCGGGTACGAAGGTGGCCAAGATGGAAGACATGGAAGATTTGAAGGCGGTCAAGGTGGTCGGGGATATGGACAAGAACAAGAAAGGAACTACCGTGGATTTGAAGGACAAACTGATCACGGGAACAGAAACTATCCAGAAGGCAACCATCAGAGTGGTTCTTCCAGGCAAGCCCCGAGAGAAGGACATCATCAAGGTCCTGTTGAGATTGGTGATCAAAGGTTGAATGCTCCTCCAGCTCCGGTGAATAGTGGTGCTCCTACCCCAGCTCCTCAAAAGACCGCTAGTGCCACTACATCCTGCTTCAAATGTGGCAAGCTGGGTCACTATGCGAACAACTGCCCTGTCAGATACAAGGATGCAGCTTATTTTGAAAAGAAAGCAGCATTGATGAGGAAGAAAGAGAAGGGAGTCGCTCTGCTAGTCGATGAGGAAAACTGGGTGTGTGAGGAAGAAAGCTCAGACGAGGAAGATCATCTTGTTGGGGGTCCGTGTTTGATGGCAGACTTCGAAGGACCTGAAGCAGTTGGCCCCAACACATATCGAGACCTCGACGCTTCTGAGGTATCCACTATTCCTGACTTAACTGATGATGTGACAATGTTAGAATCTAGAATTTGTGAACTTGAGAGATGTCTCCAATCGGAACGATCCCTCGTCACGAAATTTAGAATCGACAGTGCCATATACAAAAGCTCTCTTGAGGACTTGACTATAGTGTACAATCGTGAGACTCTTGAGTCTAGCGTCAGAGAGTCCAATTTGTCCAACAAACTCAGTTGTCTTCAGAAAACCCATGAGGAACTTAACAGTGACCATGGAGAGCTCCAAATAAAATTTCAGTTGCTTTCAGAAGAAAGAACTAGACTGTTTTCCAAAATTCAAGAGCTTGAAGATAACAACTTTAAAAGAGGACAATCTGAACAGACCTTGAGCATTCTTACGCAGCATGCCAACAAAAATCCTTTCTATAAAGCCAGACCCGGACTAGGATTGTCAGAAAACCATGTTTTAGAAAAGGCACCTTCTAATCTGTACAATTTTGAGGACATGGCCGCCTCCAAACCCAAGCCTGCCATAGTGGGAGGACATGTGACCGAGGAATTTGTTAGGCAGACTGTCACATATACCGAAGTTATAAACGGTGAGACCATAACCACGACCATCAGTCCAACGAACAGCACCTCTAGCAGTCCACCCACTAGCCCTATCCTCAATAAACCAATATTTGTTCCAGCCAGTGATCCAACAAACACTAAGTCCACATGGGAAGGCATCAAAGCTAGGACCCCTAGGGTAGCTATGCCTCCCATCAACTACTCAGACCTTAACACTAGTTATGACACTAGGAAGATGGATTTTTCAGAAGAGACCTTAGTTATCCCACCAGAGGATGTTTCCGCAACTAAGAGTCCCGACCTAGTCGAACTAGAGAAGGAAATGTTTGGACTTAGACTAAAAGCCATGGATCTGGACGCATGTCAACATCAGATACTGAATCTGAAAGTGCTTATTTCTGAAAAAGACAACTTGGTTCACACTTTGAAGAAAGACTTGATCGAGGCAAATGCCGAGAGAATTAGAATGTCTTCAGAGTGTGAGACCGCAGCCTCAACCTTTACTAATTTTCAACTCAAGGTTGCGGATCTTAAGGCACGATATGTTCTCCTAAATGTTCATTCAGAAATTGCAAGAGAACTTGATCATGATGAAAAGATCAATTATCGTGTGGCCTTAACCAACCAACGTGTGTCAAATTCCATTTTGAAAAGAAAAGTCATGTACTTAGAAAACCTTTCAGACTCAGTTAATGATAGGACTACTCCACTCCTAAACCATCCGATAGTTGATTCCCAAACCAAATCTGTTACGGATCCAGAGGACTATTACATCTTACTGTCAGATGATGATGAACCCCTCAACTCACACCATAGGATAACTGAACCAAAGACTATCCATGATCCTAACGTTGAATACGATCTGAAGGTGTTCTTAGATGAAGGTGATGATCCTTCAGGCTTTATCCCAAAAGGGCCAAAATCTGTTTTTGTAAAACCTGAGAAGTCTGCTGAGTCACGAGTTCCTGTTTCTGAGAACAGTAACCCTAAGGGTGAAAAATGTGTTGGTACTGACAAGGGGAAGTCAGTTAAGCCTCACGCACCCAAAGGACTCCAGAAAAAGCATTCAAAGTCTAACGATGCTCGTAACTCAGCTAAACCCATTAAAAATCTTGACCTTAATTCAAGCAGCTTTGAAGTGGGTGAGACCTCTCAGTTAAAACCAAAGCAACCTTTCTCTTCCACAAAACCTAAATTTTCAAAAACATCTTCTGGAAAGGGTGGCAACTCTTCTCCTATTAAACCGTCATCTAACTCACACCATGCTCGTAATGCAGATGGGAGGAAGAAGGATGGTGGACAGGAAGTGAAGCCACCGAGGAAGAATCACCGAGGAAGACCCAACTCTTTTCAAGCTTTCCCTAAGCAGCATAGTCCTAACCGTGCGGGTCTTGGCTATGCTCCACCTAGTGTAGGAATTAATTCAAACATGTCTGTAAAACGTAATCGACATTTAACTCATGCTTTTGACTCTTTGCGTAATGACATGTGCTTTATGTTTGACAATTTTCTGCGCTATGGTGTTTATAATTCTTTTAATGCTGATGTGCCTAAAATCAAATCTCGAAAGAGAAGAGGGAGAAAAAGAGGAAAGGGGAAACCTTCCTCGTCAGTGCAGTCCCCTAAGCCTAAGGAGAAATCCGAAAAGGAGACTGCATCGACCAATTCAATTGTTTCTGACCCTAAGGAACCCATTTGGCAATGGGTCCCTAAACAAGCCTAATTGTTTTGCAGATCAGTCATGTGTGGTACTTTGACTCAGGGGCTCACACACACATGACTGGGCAGCGGTCCTTCATCTTCGACTACATTGAGAAGTTTGAGGGATACATAAAGACTGCCGACAGAACGCCGTTGCCGATATTAGGGTCGGGAAAAATCACCAATGGAAAGTACATCATCAAGGGTGTACGTTATGTGGAGGGATTGGGGTACAACATGTTTAGCTCCAGCCAGTTCTGTGATAACGGATACTGGGTGAAGACCTTTCAGTACGGAAGTGACGTGAACGATGAAGACAACAACGCTATTCTCTCCGCCAGGCGAAATGGCAATCTCTACACAACAGTCTTCCGTTCAATCCCTCAAACACACCCCCTGTTTGAAGCTAATCCGAAGAATGCAATCTGTCTGCTCTCAAAAGCATCAAAAGGGGACAGTTGGCTATGGCACCGCAGACTATGTCATCAGAACTTCAAAGATATGAACAAGCTGGTTTCTAAGGGGTTAGTCAGGGGACTACCTGAGCTTCGCCTTTCCAAGGACACTCTCTGTCCTGCGTGCGAACAAGGAAAGATGACCAGAAGCTCTCATCCACCAAGAATGGATACTAATTGCCAAAGTCCCCTCGACCTGATACACATGGATCTTTGTGGACCTATGAGAGTAGAAAGTCTTGCCAGAAAGAAGTATATGCTGGTTCTCGTAGACGAATTCTCTAGATTCACTTGGATTGAATTTCTTCGAGACAAATCAGAAGCTGCTGAACGAATCATAGCCTTCATCAAACGCACACAAGTTCTCTTGGGTCGTCGGGTGAGGAAAATACGTAGCGACAACGGTACTGAGTTCCGCAACGCAAAGCTGCAATCCTTTCTCGAAGAAGTGGGGATCACTCACAACTTTTCGGCAGTTCGCACACCTCAACAGAATGGGGTCGTAGAAAGGAAGAACAGGACGTTGGTCGAAGCAGCAAGATCCATGATGGCTCACTCTGGAGTTCCTCAACAGTTTTGGGCTGAAGCCGTCTCCACAGCATGCTACACGCAAAACCGGACTCTGATCGTAAAGCGGACTGGTAAAACCGCTTACGAGATGGTCGAACAGCGTAAGCCAAACATTGACTTCTTTAGAGTTTTTGGTTGTAAATGCTATGTTCTTAATGACCGGGATAATTTGGGTAAGTTTGACCCTAAGTCTGATGAGTCTATCTTCATCGGATACTCACATAACTCTAAGGCTTACCGGGTTTTCAACAAACGGACCCGAACTATCCTGGAAAGCTCAAATGTTGATTTCTCTGAATCTGAAACCTATCTGAATGCTAGTTCTAGTAGTGTGTCTGCATCTTTCCCTGAATTGTTCCCTTCCCCACCGAGCACAGATCCATCTTCTAACTTTTCTGCTTTAGATTTTTTAGATCTTGCAGAATACGATCTGCACACTCTAACGAGTCCAATCGTAGTTCCCGCTCCAACAGGTTCGACCACAACCACAGTGACATCTGATGCCTTCGTCACGGAGCCCTCCTCCAGCACTTCAACTCACTCCGTGACACCTGAGTCCACGGCTCCTCCATCTGAAGTTTCATCAGCAGCTTCACCGGCATCTGATCAAGAACAGACTCCGCACCCTGTTCTTACTCCAATTCCAGAAGAAGCTCCACTACCTTCCCCGAGCACGGCCCAACGATCATATGCTCAGGTAGTCAGAGAGCCCCGGTTAGAGGCTGCACCGCGGTTTAATCAGGCTGAAGGCTCTTCAAGTGGGAACCTAGAAGAGGTCTTTGTCGTGCAAGATGAGAACGACGCCACCAACAACCGACAGGCTTATATCACTCACCCTCACACTCGCAGGTGGACAAAAGACCATTCCCCCTCCCAGATCATCGGGAGTCCCTCTCAACCTGTAAACACTCGATCTGCAAAGCACACTGAAAATCTGATCCTTTTCGGTGGATTCTTGAGCGATTTTGAACCATCTGATGTTTGGCAAGCTCTCACCGATCCCGACTGGGTGATCGCCATGCAAGATGAGCTGGCCGAATTCGAGAGAAACAAGGTTTGGCGCTTGGTAGAACGACCATGGGGCAAGACAATCATTGGCCTCAAGTGGATACTCCGGAACAAAACCGACGAGAATAATCTCATCATCCGGAACAAAGCTCGCCTGGTCGCCAAGGGTTATCGCCAACAAGAAGGTATCGACTATGATGAGACGTACGCGCCAGTAGCCCGAATCGAAGCGATCCGAATCTTCCTTGCGTATGCTGCACACAAAAACATGACAGTCTATCAGATGGACGTCAAATGTGCCTTCCTGAATGGAGTCCTTCAAGAAGAAGTGTACGTTGAGCAACCGGAAGGATTCGTCGATTCTCGATTCCCGAATCACGTCTACATTTTGGACAAGGCGCTTTAAGGTCTAAAGCAAGCTCCGAGGGCATGGTACGAAACTCTCACTGACTACTTACTCGGAGTTGGCTACAAGAAAGGTACTATCGATCCCACCCTGTTTCTCAAGAAGTCAGGTAAAGATTTAATTATCGTTCAGATATACGTGGATGACATTATCTTTGCGTCTACAAAACCTGAGATGTGCCAAGAGTTTGAGAACACCATGAAATCCCAATTCCAAATGAGCATGATGGGCGAGTTGACGTTCTTTTTAGGACTTCAGGTTCGACAACGCCCTGATGGCATTTTTATAAATCAAGCCAAATATGTTCAAGATCTTTTAAAACGTTTTGATTTTGGTGGCTCAAACTCTGCGGCCACACCAATGCCCAGAAATTTTCAACTCTCTGCAGATACTTCTGGTAAACCGGTTGACCAGAAAACTTATCGGGCAATCATTGGTTCCCTTTTATATCTCACGTCTAGTAGACCAGATATCGTCTTTTCCACGGGTGTCTGCGCTCGTTTTCAGTGTGACCCACGGGAGTCACATCTGTCTGCAGTCAAGAGAATCCTTAGGTATCTGAAGGGCACACCGGATTTTGGCCTTTGGTACCCAAAGGATTCTGGCTTTGAACTAATTGCATATACAGACTCAGACCATGCAGGTTGTAAGCTAAACAGGAAAAGCACATCTGGTGCTTGTCAATTTCTCGGGGACAAATTGGTCAGTTGGTCATCCCGGAAGCAGACGTGCGTCTCTTTATCCACCGCGGAGGCAGAATATGTAGCCGCCGCCTGCTGCTGCTCGCAAGTTCTGTGGATGAAAACCCAACTAGCTGACTTTGGATACACCATGCATCGAATTCCCATCTACTGCGACTCCAAAAGTGCAATACAGATCACGGCAAATCCGGTTCAACATTCTCGGACGAAGCATATCGACATTCGATATCATTTCATCAAAGATCACGTCGAGAAAGGTAATATTGAACTATACTTTGTTGAGAGTGACTATCAGCTTGCTGATTTGTTCACCAAGCCGTTTGACGAGAAGCGTCACTTTTTCCTCCTAAGCAAGTTAGGAATGCTAGACCTCCCTGCCTGAGGTCTAGGGGGAGTCGGGAGTTCTTATTTTATATGCATGTGTGTAGGGGGAGTCTGTAGGAACTCTATAGATGTTGCATGAATCGAGGGGGAGTACTAAGTCCTGTATTTACTGTTTGGTGTGCTCACTAACGTTCTCGGATCCATATCACCTTGGATACCACTCTTATCTTCTATTTTGTAGGTGTGAATCCTCACAACGACTTCTGGTTACTTCAGACCAGGACTCGCTCTAAACCCAGTGAGACGAACCAGGTAAGTCTCCTTTCTCGGGAGTCGAGGGCTGAACTTGTAACTTTTTGTGAACTTGAAAGTTCAGGGGGCGGTAGAGTACATGTCTTGAACTTACAAGTTCGGGGACTAACTTTGCCACTTTCTGCTTCTTAAAGTTCAGGGACTCGTTTTGCAAATTTTGTGAAACTTGTAGTCCAGGGTCTGTTTTGAAATTTTCTAAAAATACAAGTTCAGGGACTTGTTTGTAAGTTTCATCAAACTTCAAGTCCAGGGGTGGTTTTTGCCAATAGGTGAAAGTCGGGTTAAGAGAGCCAAAAGGAGAGCCAAACACAGTGTTTTTGACCCAAACACAGTGTAATTCGGTAAAAATATAAATACCGGTTTTCAAGAATTACTTTTCACAAAATTCAAATATTCATCTTTTTCTCTCTGAATTCTCACCCGAACCCACTTCGCGCTCGATTTCGGTTTTCGCTCGTTATTGCTCCGATCGTCGATCTTTTTGCATATTCGGATTCCTGGTAAGTAAACGATCAACCCTTATATAGTTTTAACATCTAAATCATGTGTTTTAATGCCTGGATCGAAGCCTAAAAGTTTTAAAACTTACCCGAAACCCAAACTTCTTGGAATGGGATTTCGGGACGTTAAAACGATCCATTGTTGCTTATAATGTTGTTATAAACTGATTTAGGATGAATGTTGATAGTTTAGGGCCTTAGATCGACGGTTTTTGAGCGGTTTTTGATTCAGGAACTCGAACAGTCTCGGTTTTCCGACTCGGAAAACTTGAACATTCAAGTTTTCCGAATCGGAAAACTTGAATGTTCAAGTTTTCCGCATCGGAAAACGATGCTCATTCATGTATGTTTTCCGATTCGGAAAACTATGTTTTCCGAATCGGACTTGGTCTCGGTTTTCAAATGCTTCTTTTCCGACTCGGAAAACGTGGAACTACCCTTATGGGTTTCCAAGGTTTTCCGACTCGATCGAGAGACCAAGTCTTGCCAAATTTTACTAAGTGTTGTGACATTTTCCGACTCGGAAAACCATGTTTTCCGACTCGGAAAACCTACAAGTTTTTCTCTAAAGTGTGGGAGTTTCCCGATTCGGAAAACACCCTTTTCCGAATCGGAAAACTTGTCTGTTTATCCTTGTACTATCTTTCCAAGTGTTGAGTATTCCGACTCGGAAAACATCCTTTTCCGAATCGGAAAACTCCCCTCGTACTGTTTGCTCGTTCTCCGACTCGGAAAATACGAAACACCCTTTATTGGGTTTTCGAGGTTTTCCGACTCGCGCCTAGTCGAGGGTATAGTCTTTTCACGTCATATTATTTCTAACACTTAATATATTGCAGAAATGGCTGATCAACAACCGATTGCTCCTACTTCACCCGTCGCCAACGCTGCTGATCTCGCACTGATCAACCCGGCAGACATCGTCGAGATCCACCAGAACAACCAGTTCGTTGACTTGGCGAACTTCACCGTCCAAGATGACGTTGTTCTCGAGATCCTCCGAGCACATCCCCTTGCATACGCGATGCAAGCCACTGCTGCCATCCCAATGATATATCTGCAGCAGTTCTGGAACACTTCCCGTGTTGAGAACCGGGACGGAGTTCAAACCATCATCGGCCGAGTGGACCAGACTGATCTGGTCTTCACTATGGAGGATCTTCGCAGAATCCTTCATCTGCCAGCTGCAACTCCGGAGGCCCCATTTGACCCTCTCGTGTCTGGACCTGAGCTATTCAGCGAAGTGCTTGCTGTCGGAGTCCACTACACCGAGAACAACAGGCCGAGAGGAATCTCCCAGATCTCACAGGGAATGCTGCCCCCAATCTGGTACTCTTTCTTCAACATACTCAACCGCACGATCTCTTCGAAGACCCATGGCGTGGACAAGGCATCCACCCAGTTCTGGCACATTTTCCATGCAGTCGCCTACGGGAGGCGGATCGACTTTGCTCAACAAATTTGGGCGGACATCATCGGTGATGTCAGAGCTGGGCCAGGACGCACAAAACACACATCCATCCCTTGGATGCGCTTTTTCAGTCTGGTCATCCGAGATCACATGACTCAGAACCGGGCTGTCAGACTCAGATCACGCCATCTCCGCTTCGAAAGCCAGCAGATCGGCCGAGCCAACAAGAAGACTCTGCGGCCTGGTCAGGTAGAGATGCACATTCCGGCTAACGTGCTGAACATGGCAGACCGTAGGTCAATGAGCGTTAGGATGTACCGTATATCCGTAGGTTTAGAAGACACGTCTACGGACTCCTCAGAACCGGGGAGCCCTGCCCAAGACGTGCAACCCATCCTAACTAGAAGCGGTGCCTCTGGTACGGCGGGCCAGAGCTCCAGTGGGGGAGCTTCTGGCTCGGGAGTGATGAGAGTTGACGTCAGGGGAGGAGCGGGTAGAATAGTCGGTACGTCTGCCACTCCGCACACTTCTAGAGCCGGTGCATACCAGACCATGATTCAGAACCGTGCCACTCGTGCTCGCACTCCTACTGTTGTGGAGGAATCTTCTGAGGCCATCCGCACGCGCGAGTACACGAGTCACTTCAGGGTAAAGCAGTACATGGGCACCCTTCAGCAGTCACCGATCCACTCGTCATCGGAAGAGCGCCGATCGCCGACGCCGCCGCAACAACCTACTGGGGAGGACGTGGAAGCTTCCCCACAAGAACAAGCACATGTTCCTCCACCACCTCACTCGGCGGCCGTCACTTCTCAGGGAGGCGAACCCTCAGGCGAACCATCTGGCGATGACTCCGGCGGTCACGAATCTTCCGAGCACACTCCCAAGGACCGTCGTGAGCCTGATGACGAGGCGATAGAATCAGAACAAGTTGACTACGGATCTGACTCCGAGTTTCAACTATCAGATCCACCAAAGGGCGGGAAGGCCCAAGTGATAGATTTGGATGAAGCCACCTCTTCCTTCAACGACGACCGGATTTCAGGTGATCCCACTCTTATTGCGGATCTGGCGTCGGATGACCGAACTGTTGGTCAGGAGGAAGAAGGTGAGGCCGAGGTAGCTACCGGCTGGGGTCGAGAAGACAGCGAAGAAGAAGAAGAGAGAGAGAGGGGAGAAAAGGAGAGAGAGAGAGCAGAGAAAAAGAGACCGAAGACGTAGAGGTCCAGTTGAGCGAGCCTTGGGCTCAATTAGAGGAGGCGGATGTAGAAGAAGAGCCGCATAGGTTAGAATTGGATATCCCTTTAGCCCAGAGTCCAACCCCCACAGAGGCAACCCTCATACAGACCGGTCACTCGTTGACGTCAGGTCAAGTCGTTGGCAGCCAACCAACGCAATTGCACGCCCAAACCAGCCACTCGGCCATCTCTCAACAGATGGTCGTTTCACATTCTCACGGGGATTTAGCTCAACTTCCACCGGCCACTCAATCGGAGTCTGCCGGTGTTGAAATGAGAGAGGCTCTGCCCCACCTCTCGACGTCTTTCAGAGCACCAGTAGTCCTAGAGCCACTCACAGAGACCTTCAGGGTCGTTCATTTGACTAGGACACTCTTGGATGCATCATCTGCCCGCCCAAGTGGCGAGGCCGGAACGGGGAGAGTTGGTGCGTCAACGGACGCCCTTCGAGGATCCACCGGAAGCCCCGACACCGTCAGCATCATACCAGCGGTGACATCGGGCCGAGAGAGTACCTCTTTAGGACTCTACTCGTCAACTGGAGCCCAAGTGGCACCGGGTTTAGTTCTTCCGGGACAGGGTCCGACAGACTCGAGCAAAGTCTCTAAAGATGCTCACGCAACACCGGGGCTTTTGAGCCTGACGGATTCGGGCGGAATCCCTAAAACCGCCCCTGCACCAACGGGACTTATAGGTCCGACGGATTCGGACGACATCCTTAAAGTCGTCCAAAGCAGGTTATTAGCTGTGGAGCAAGCCAATCAGGCTCGGGACGCGCGGGTCGAGGCACTCGAGAAAGCCTTGGCCGAGACGGAGAGGAAGAGACTAGCCGATCTTGAGGCGTCGCGCAAGCTTCAAGAAGACCGGGATGCGGAGCTCTACGAGCTCAAACGGAGGATCAAGGGCAAACATTCTGAGGATGCCCCATCTACTGAAGCTCCCATTCCCAGGCCAACTGAAGACGTCCTCAGGCTCGCTCCTCCGACTTCGGGCGACCTTCCTCCGATCCCAGGCTACGTCACTGAGGTGGAGCACTTGATGATGGTCACCTCCTACACCACTCAGAATGACCGCCTGTCCGCCCAAGTCAGAGATCAAGCTGCCCAGATCGAGCTGCTACAACAAAGGATTAGAGAACTGGAGGCCGTGTGTCGGTCCCAGGCTCAGCCTTCGAAGAGGAGGCATGATGACCCTGATGACTCCGCACCAGGTCCTCATGAGGGGGAGGTACAAGCTGCAAAACGGCTTCGCACCGACCTCCAACCTGGTTCCGGCTCCGGTTCATCAGCTCCAGCTCCAGGTTCCTCAGCCGCTCCCACGAGCGCTCCCACAGACTTCGAGGCCGCCGAAGCTCCCTATGTCGACTCTGAGACAGAAGACATTCCGGACATGGGGAGTTGGAGATATGAGAGGATTCCGGAAGGGGAGTCAGTTCAGTTTCCTCAGATGACGGACACGGCTCAGATTGATGCCGTTCTCCCAGAAGCAGCGCCGACTGAACCCTCAGAGTTCCAGATTCCGGAAGCAGCCCGGAAGATCTTGCGGTCGCTCGCTCAGAGCCTTAGGGTCTATCAGAAGGGAGACGACCTCGTCAAGGATCCTGACTACGCCAACCTCCTCTCAGCGCTCAAGTTTCCAACTCCAGAAGCCCCACGGACCGTCCACTCTACTGATCCAGAAACCGATGCTCCTACTGTCATCCAGCTCAACTGGAACCACTCCATCATCTTCCGCCCGTTCCTAGAAGAAACGTTCACCCGCATCTACCAGCAAGAGAAGCTGCACGCCTGGTCCCGAAAAGTCTACTTCGGGATCTCTCACATCAAGAACAAGAGACGAAGGACAGCGTACGTGCATCAGCGAATGTGCAACTGGGCCACTCATGGACGCCAGAGGATCAGACGTCGCTTTATCAAGGTAACTGCTATGCGCCCCTACAGACATGGCCATCAGTTATTCCTTGAATATGATGTTCGCATGTACGGCACCGGTGTCCCTCGAGGTGAACTGCAGAACTGGACCTTCACGGAAGCTGACTTAGATCGGGTGCATCTAGAAGACCTTCTCACGATCATCAAGTACCTCCAAGGCCCGATCCTCCGACCAGAGCACTACAGAGATGGCACGGAGATACTGAAGAAATACGTCCGTCACGCAATCTCTCTCGCGAGAGTGACGGACTACCAGCTTGCCATAGAAAGCCGCCAGCCGAAGGTCAACCTGCTGAGACCAAACCTGCTCGTTCCTGGTATCGATGCCTACACGCCTTACATGCCAACCAGGATACCTGAGCATGGAGTCCTATACTTGACTCGGAAGAAGAAGGAGCGCAGGTTCATGAGGTTTGGAGAGCTTTCCAGGTTCTGCGACGGGACCCTCCTCTATGTCTATAATGGCATGCAGAGCAGACTGCTGGCGGATCAGGTTCCAAGTCGGAGAATCATAGACGGGAAAGGAAAGCTGCTGGAGGCAATGAGGTTGATCGAGAAGAAGCTTAAGGAGCGGATGATGTACAGACGGGCAGAGGCTGCGATGCAGATGAGAGCACGGATCATAGGCGAGTGGGAAGAGTACCTGCAGATGTCCAAGTGGGAGCCTGCACTGGAGCTTCCACCACCATTCTGACTTCTTCTCAAAGGGGGAGATTGTAGAACCCAGGTGTTGAGAAGAGTCAGAATCATCTATCTTTAAACTGCTTTCTAGTTTAGTTTCCTTCCTTTGTAAACAATCTTGTTCTGTTTAGCCCTTGTTTGAGGTTTGGAACCTCGGGGGCCTTTGTTGACAATGTGTGTAACTTCCTTTTCCCTATAAAAGGAAAAGGATGTTTAGGGTTTTGTTGTTGGAATCCATATTTTACTTAATTGGGCAATTTATCACCATTGTTGAGTTTATCAAAGTTCTTCATTGATTTCTTCTCATTTTTATAGGATTTCCATCCATTTCTACTTGCATTTCATTGTTTCTAGGGACAACATCCTCTTTCACCCTAACTTGGTGATACCCGGATCGTAGGTCGATCTTCGAGAAGCACCCGGCACCTTGAAGTTGATCGAAGAGGTCGTCGATCCGAGGTAAGGGGTATTTGTTCTTTACCGTCCTCTTGTTTAGTTCACGATAGTTGATACACATTCTCATGGAGCCGTCCTTCTTTTTGACGAAAAGAACCGGCGCTCCCCACGGTGACGAACTCGGTCGGATGAATCCCTTCTTGGAGAGTTCTTGCAATTGCGTCATCATCTCTTTCATTTCGGTCGGAGCCAATCGGTATGGAGCGCGCGCGATCGGAGCCGCTCCGGGTGTAAGGTCAATGTGGAACTCCACTTGGCGTTCTGGTGGTAATCCGGGCAATTCTTCCGGAAAGACGTCCGGAAACTCCCGCACTACGTCAACATCGGCGATCTCTTTCTTTTCTAACTTCGTATCAATAACGTAAGCCAAATAGGAGGTGCATCCCTTGGCTAGGCACTTTCTTGCCTTAACCATCGAGATGGTCGTGTAGGTGCCCTTCTTTTTATCCCCGTACACGGTAATCAATCTTCCGTTAGGCGCCGGTAACGTGACCATCTTCTTGCTGCAACCTATGTTGGCGTCGTGTGCGCGCAACCAACCGATCCCTAGCACTACGTCGAAACTACCGACATTCATGGGTATAAGAGTCGCGGAGAAAGGTTCTCCATCTAACTCTATCGTGCACCCCTCAAAGCAATCTCGAACGGTCACAAGAAATCCGCCCGCTACTTCTACTACTAACACATCAGATAATGGAGTGGTAGGCATAGTGAATTTCCTAGCTAAAGAATCATGCACAAAGGAGCGTTCGACGCCCGTATCAAACAAAACTAGTGCGGGTATGGAGTTAACGAGAAACGTACCCGATACAAGATCGGATGTCTCCCTCGCCTCCGCGGCCGTCATTTGAAAAGCACGGCTAGTCACCTTCGGCGGATTTCCTCCTTCGCGGCCGATCCGCTCGGACCCCCGGTGGCCGCCTTCTTGAACTTCGGGCAAGCGTCCCGATAATGACCCGGCTCCTTGCAATCATAACAAACCGGCACTCGGGCCGCACAATCTTGGGTCGCATGGCCCCTCCTTCCACATTTCCCACAATTATTGGGAGTTGAGGGAAAATCGCGGCGACACGGCCCAAAGTGCTTGCTTCGACATCCATTGCACCATTTCGCCTCGTTTCGGCTTCCACTTCGCCTCCCATCTTGGGAGGCCTTGTTCGGTCGAGCCGATGCGGCGGCTTCCTCAAACTTTCTCTTTTGCCCGGCTTGGTAACCTTCTACCCGGGCTTGGGTGATGTCATCCTCGATCCGCAATGACTCCTCAATCACCTCATGCAAGGTGGTGACCCTTGCGATCCTTACCGCCGATCTCATCTCGGCCGGTAGCCCACGGGAATAGGCTTTGATCTTTGCCTTCTCATCGGGAGCCAAGTGCTCCACCATCCCGAGTTTCTCCAAAAAGTCCTTTGCATAAAAGGAGATGGGATTGTTGCCTTTCTTCATCCCACGGAATTCATCCTCGATCTTGTCGAGGGCTCGCTCGCTACAGTATTTCTCGAGCATCTTCTTCTTGAAATCGGCCCAAGAGAGCCTAGCATACACCTCCGGCGTGAGGGAAGAGCGGGTCAAATTCCACCATGTGAGGGCCTCGCCCTTAAGAATGTGGGATGCAAACTTAACTCGTTGAGAAGAGTCGCACTCGCTAGCCTCAAAGGCCATCTCCATCTCACAGAGCCAATACAAGCACACGACCGGGTCGCTACACCCGCGGAACTCCGGTGGCTTACATCCCAAGAAGTTCTTGTACGAGCACCCCTTAGCGTTAGCCTTCTCTTTCTCTTTGTCCCCGGTGGTCCGGGTTTCCTCGGTGACCACCACTACCTCGGCATCCCCGGAACCATTCCTGGCATTTTCCCCCACCGCTTCATTTCGGCGTTGGCTAGCTTCGCGATCCTCCAACATCTTCATGAAGGATTCTTGTTGCTTGCTCATGGCCTCGTTCACGGCCTTCATCACATTATCTAGCATCCGCATCTCCGGTGTCACTTCGGTTAACACCGGATTCGGTTCCTCGAGGTTGACCCTTGGAACGTGTTCCGGTCCCCCACCTAGAATTAGGGGTCTCGGTGGGCTCTCGACGGCCTCGACTCGGTTACGTTGGTCGGCGGTCGAAGCGGTTTAGTCGGGTGGCCCTCTCGCGGCGCCCGTTTGACTACGGGTATTCGCCATACTGATCTGTCATAACAAATGCACGAGAATAGGATAAGAATAGACTACTTACGAACTTCAACATTTATCGTCATCATAATAACAGTTACTCAAACACTCGCGTACAACACATTCATAGATCAGTAGCTAGGTGATTTATGAACCAATCATACATAAGTATCCTCGTCACCATCACCACAATTTTGAATAAACGTGAATTCGTAATCCTATCACTCTCCCCACCTAAGGTTCTACCCAAGGTATGTGGCGCGTTTACTAGTTTGCTAAGTTTAAGTCTAGGCATACTACAGTGATTACCTAGTTCGCTTAAACTAAAGCTCTGATACCAACTTGTAACACCCTAAAAATCAGGGCGAACAAAAACTTTCATTTGCACAAAAGTGGTATACAAAAGTAACGCCATGGCGTGAGCTCTTCCCGAAAAGGGGTATAAGTAATGTATAATTACAATGTTCGTAATTCAAATCGAGATATACAATAACCAATTAGTCTAATTCCTATTGAGAAAAGACTACAAAAGGGTTATTGATCTATGGTCAATCTCACGGCTGAGAAGGCCGGTCTCTCCACGTCCCCCAATGCTTACCTAAGAGACACATCGACACCAAACAAGTGTTAGGCTAAAGGAGCCTAGTGAGTTGTACAAATAAGACCATACATGAAGGATATATTAAGACAAGCGAGATATACGAGTTTACACTAGCAACATAAATAGCATGTTAAACCGGTTTATTATTATCTTCGGAAACAATGGGAGCGACCCATTTCCACCAACCAATACCCCGACATTCGTTACTTCCAAACACCTCGATGTCCCGAATTTAGCATGGCAACATCATCCGAGGCCCGCGCCCAAGGAGCAACCCGAGGGCCGGCGACATAGGTACAAACCCCAAGATTGTTTGGTGTGGAAATATTGCGTTGGCTCGTCCATGTTATTATCACATAAGACCGTGACGCTGAATTTAGCATAGCATCACGTCCATTCATTCGCATACAAGACTTAGATACTGAATTTAGCATAGCATCTTGTCTATATCATATACATACAAAACCTCGACACTGGATTTAACATAGCATCATCAACAGAGGTATGTATCGAGGGTCTCAAACCTCTCGCATCATTCCAAGGCATATTTCAATACACATACTTAAAATGCATACATTCATCATATAGCCACAAGGATACAATTCATACGAGATAGCGCACAACAAACTATTTCATGCATACAATTATCCCATAAATGTACATAATTCCATCAAGGTGATGTGTTCTCAGTTTTAACAAAAAGGGTTTAGCAACTCACCTTGGTCTAATTCACAAATCAATGTGGATTAGATAGCTAGATACGTCACAAGATAGCACCTACACAATCATATCATGGCACACATAAGTGAAACTCTCAAAAGCGACTCTTACGGTTCACAACCGAAACGCTAGTCTAGAGCTAGGCTAGACTACCTCAATGGCTCTCAAAATCCACCAAACATTATCTAATATAACCCTTAAGGAAAGCCCAAAGCCAAAACCCAAAAAAAATCGGAAACGAAAAATGTTCGTCGCGCGAACAGAGAGTTGCACGACCTAGCCGCGCGACCTCATGTCGCGGGCTTAGGTCGCGGGGTTTGCCCAGACCTGCACAAAAGGTCCCGCGAGCTATTTTCCCAAAACCCACCAAAACTCATTCAAAACACGATTCTAACTCCTAAGATGCTACACGAATGTTTAGGAATGATACTACGTTGACATAACACGATAATGTAACAACCAAACTCGACAAACACCGATGGATCATCAAGATCCACGGTTTTCCCCAAATACGAGCCCTAGTTTCCAAGACTCTACAACTCGACTAAACCACGAAATTAACACGAGATAAACCATACCTTTTGTTAGGAACTCGATTCTAGTAACACTTCACGGTTTGATTTCACTTCTTACGTTCGATTCCACCTCCGGATCTCGAAATCTCTTCAAAACTCCCCTTTTCTCTCTTTTCTCTCTTTCTCTCTTTTCCTCTTCTCAAAACATGAACACACACACAAATGAGATGGAAGGGATGGGGCTTCCAACTAGTTAGTGACTAGTTCCACTCAACCCCTCCACCTCTCGGGTAATTACTTTCTTGCCCCGAACTGATAAGTTGAATTCCCGACTCCACCTACAACTTAAACATGAGCTAATAAAATACTTCGGGGAAAAAGAGATATATTTAATTAAATTCCTATCATTCATTTTTATCAGATAAGTTTGGGTTTACAAAATTCCGGGTGTTACAAGTGTGGTGGTGGATGTGGTGGTGGTGGTTTGATGTTGGGTTTGGTGGTGGTGGTAAACGTAATTACTAAGACATCCTTAAAATTTGATGGGTTTTGCAAAAACAAGAAAGCAAATAAAATGACTAAAATACCCCTCATTAAATTGAACTTAACAGAAAAAGTTAACAGTCATTAAGATGAGGGACGAAAAACATTGCAAGGTGTCAAACGTGAGGGATGAATCTGTTAAAACAAAGGTGAGGGACGAAAACCGTTGAAATGGTCAAACCTTAGGGACGAAAAATGAAATTTACTCTTTTTAAAATGTTAAGTAAAGTGAAAAACATATTTTATCGTTAAATGTAACCATTAGTTTACTACTTCATTAGTATATCATGGATTTAATATAAATATTTGTACAATATATTACATATTACATATTTAAGGTCGTAAAAAGGTTTGAACCGTTAACCTTTCACTGGCATACCAGCTTTTCACTTTCTGCCGTCATACTCATCTTACCCTCAAAAGTCAAATCATGTACCACTAACCTTTCATACCCTCTACCTTTTTTAAGTATTTTATATATTAAATAAGGAGAGATAAAGAGAGTGGCATCATTGAGTTCACAAACCCTCAACCGAGCCTGCTGCTCAAACCCGCAAACCCTGTATCACGAACTCGGTGAACCCGCTGTCGAATCCGCCCTCGAACCCGGGGATGGATGAAAGCCATGCTTTATAATACGGATGACCAAAACTAATATATACAATCTTAATTTTATATATTCTTGAAATTCATTTATTGATGTTAATTTTGATTTAAGTTATTATATTTTTATGCAATTATGTCCTTTTACAAAATATTGATAAAGGAGAAATAATAGAAAAAGAGTTGTTAATAACAATATAAAAGATAATTATTATTTAAAAAGCAAAAGAATCCAACTAATAAAACAAATAAATAAACGTTGAAAAAAATTTGCACAAAAAAGGAATTTGATAAACAAATATTTAAGGGAAAAAAAATAAAACTGAACTAGGGAATTGATAGAGAGAAAGTCAAACATTTAAAGCAAAAAAGAAAACCAAACTTGCAAAATATGGGGGTTTGAGATTCGAACCTGGGTTAATCATGTGTAACAAAATAGTAAGACCACTACGCCAACCAAATGACATGTTATATGTCTCTACTAAATAATATTTGAAAGAACTATTAGGGGGGGCTCAGCACCAGTCAGCCCCCCTACTAGCTACGCCTAAAACCATCTTTCTATAAAAACAAAACATGTAATTTACTCCATGTGTTATGCTATTTTATTTTCTACAATCAAGAACAATTTGAAGATCTTATACTTTGAAAAGTACGAAATTCTATATATAGTCTAGGTCTTGCATTTACTTTGCTTTGTCTCAATGGATAAGGAAGAAAATGGATGTTCCTTGTTAGAAAATAAAAAACTACAAGCACATTCCCTGTACTATTGTTAATATACAGTTTTGACCCAACAACGTTCTCAAATAACAATTGTGTTTCAAAGCAAGGTTCGTAACTTAATTTTCACGACCTTAATTCAATTCCTTTTAATGCAACAAACACATCAAAATACCACCTTTGTGGATCTTAAACCTCTCCGTGCCTAAAATCAAATTAGAAACGAAACCTTAAATTTGCTTATATGGATCTTTTAGTATCTTAGTATCATCTAACACAATACTGATCCAATATATTGATTTCTAAAGGGGAAAAAACAATGTTTGTGTCATTTCAGACAATGATTAGTTGATATTGTTAGCATTAAGAAAGTAAATATTGTTGTTATTTTGACTAATGCAACATGTAAATTTGATAGTACAATCTGTAAATTGATTAATAGTTTAAAAAAGATTATTTTAATTATAATGGAAAAAGACCTTGAGTTCCATCAAAATGCACAAGTCATGTTGGCCGGTGGTCATGGACCAATTCAATTGAATGTCAACATGGACCTATAAGTGTTATTTTCAAGTTTGAACTATACGACTATTTTGTAACAAAAATTATAACAATTTATCATTTGTCTCTTTTTGAAAAATTCTTTAGATAATATGCTGTTTAGGTCGATTTAGTTCATTAGGTCAAATTTAGGTTTGTTTAAGTAAAAGAAAATTCAAATCAAAGAGCACTTTTAATTTACCAACAAGACAAACACAATAGTTAGCAAGCAAGAATCATTTAAAGATTTGGAAATCATTGGGTCAATCCAAACGCGACATCAAGACTTTTTGTATTGGCTAAGTTTAAATGCACATATATAAGCTGCTAATTAACGGCTTTATTGGAATTTCTAATCATTTATAACGATACTCGAAGTTTGGTCATTGTCCAAGGACTAGTTTGTAATTTACTCTAAATAATTCAATTATTCAGCTGATGTCCATTCACTCATTAAGTCAAAGTCTTCCACCCATGTACTACATTATTCAGATCTTATGTTCATGATTTCTCTCAGTTAACCGTCTTCCCAGATAGCTCAAATTAAGGTACTCAATTTCCTTTGAAATACACATTCTGTTCTCATGATTTCTTGATCTCATTGTAAATTTTCTTTCACATATTCAAACTCTTCTCCCTTTAATTCACCCATATTTAAAAAAGAAAAGGAGATAATGATTGGGTTATTGGCCCTTTTAGATCCTTTAGTTGCTGTTACTTTAAAGATTGGAGGATGGTTGGTTGGTCCCATCAAAAACCAATATAAGTATGTCTTTAACCATGAAACAATCATCAAGAAACTCAGAGATGGAGTCAAGAATCTTGAAAATAGTAGATCTAGTATTCAACAATCAGTTGATGCTGCCTTGAGAAATTTACATGTTATTAAGCCAGATGTTTTGGCCTGGATGAATGGAGTAGATGAGTTGAAAAAAGAAGCACATGAAGTTTTAGAGGCCACTAGTGTTAGAGATCATAAATGGGTTTGGTGTTTCCGCGGGCGATTTCAGAATATGAAATCGCGTTATTCACGGAGTAGGAAGGCTGTGAAGATGATGGAATATGTTCTAAAACTCCAGGAGAAGTACAAGTTTAACAAGGTTTCCGATCCTCCAATGCCCGTGGAAATCACGGATTTCATTTATTTTGGTAATTCTGAAGGTTTTGAATCTAGGGTCTCGGTTAGAACCGACATCATGGAGTCTCTAAAAGATGATGCCCTGTGTGTGGTTGGGGTATGTGGAATGGGTGGTGTGGGGAAGACAACAATGGCGAAAGAAGTTGCGGCAAGAGCGAAGGTGGAACATCTATTTGAGGTAGTTGTCATGGTAGATGTCACTCAAACACCCAACAAAATGACGATTCAAAGTGGTATTGCGGAACTTTTGGGCTTGAAACTACAAGAAGAGAGTTTGTTGGTAAGAGCTGCTCGGATAAGTGCAAGGCTAAAAGCGCTTACGAGGGTGTTGGTTATATTGGACGATATATGGACAAGACTCGACTTGGAAGAACTAGGGATTCCTTTTGGATCAAATGGACAACACCATGGTTGCAAAATCTTGTTGACTTCAAGAAGCGTTAGTGCTTGTAACCAGATGAACGCCGATAAAATCTTCAAAATAAGAGAAATGCCAAAGAATGAAGCTTGGCTTCTTTTCGAAAGAACAACAAAGAACTCATTTCACTTAGATCTCAATTTGCGCCAAGTGGCTAGAGATATCGTAGAGGAGTGTGGTGGTTTACCCCTTGCCATCGTGACCATTGCGAGAGCTCTTGAAAGAGAAAAAGACAAGTCTATGTGGGATGATGCACTTCAGAGACTAAGAAGCTATGACCTTGAAGGAGAGTATGCATATGTGTACTCAAGTCTTGAAGTGACTTACGATTTTCTAGAAAGCGATGAAATGAAACATGTGTTTCTGCTATGTTGCTTGTTTCCTGAAAGTCATGATATTTCCATAGAGGATTTGTTAAGACTCGGGATGGGATTAAGTTTGTTTAAGAAAACAAATGGGGTTGGCGAAGCTAGGATCCGAGCAAAGGCTTTTGTTCAGAAACTAAAGAATTTGAATCTATTGTTGGATGGAGGGGATGAACTGTCTGTAAAGCTGCACGATCTAGTGCGTGATTCTGGTCTTAAGATAGCATCCAAGAACAAACATGTTTTTGTTGTCAAACATGGTGATGAATTGAATTTTTGGCCATTTGAGTTTACCGATGAAAGTTGTACTTCCATATCTCTAAGATGTGACGAAATGTCTGAGCTCCCAAATAACCTCAACTGCCCAAGGCTCGAGCTTTTGCATTTGGTTGGGGGGAATCAACCGCTAGAGTTTCCTACAGGTTTTTATGATAGTATGGTCGAACTCAAAGTAGTACTTCTAAAGGGAATGTTAATTCGATCCACTTCTTTATCACTTGAAGTCTCGACCAAACTCCGAAACTTGTCATTAGAATATTGCACTTTTGACAAAACTAGTGATATATCAATTATAGGCAGTCTAGTGAAACTAGAAACTCTAAGCTTCGTACACTCCGATGTTAAAGAATTACCCATAGAAATTGGAAACTTAAGTCAACTGAAAGTACTCGATCTCACTGGATGTGGAGATCTCTTGGATATAGCTCCTGGACTCCTGCAACAATTGATCCACTTAGAAGAATTGTACATGAGAGGAACCCTTGTCAGTTGGCCAGATGAACAAATCACAACATGCATTAGAGAGCTCAATTCATTATCTTCTTTGACTGCCTTAGAAATCGAGTTATCTATTTACGATCTTCTACCACATGATTTCGTCTTCAAAAGGCTTAAAAGGTTCACGGTATGTATAGGGTTTTCTATTGAGAGCAAGATGTTTCAGAACACTCTGAAAGTACGGTTTCCAGCTAGTTGGGAAGCTAGTGGATTGGAAATTTTGTTCAACAGAACTGAAATCTTGCATTTGCATGGTTGGCGGTTGTTAACAAATTCTATTCTTAACAAGACTGAAAGTACGAGTTTCTTAATGTTGAGAAGCTTAAAGCTAGAATCTTGCGATTTATGCCATTTGACAGAAATATGTCATGGCAAATACCATGAAACGGTTGTGGGAGAAATTACAATGTATGAACCAGATATATCTTGGGAACCTTTGTTTGGGAACCTACATGATCTTGAAGTCGTGCGTTGTGTTAATTTAACAAGTATTTTCTCGTTCTATGCCCCAACAGATTTCTTAAGCTTGAAAGCCTCAAGATTATTGGGTGTGAAATGATCGAAGAAATTTTCTTAAAAAAGAAAAGAGAACAAGATGAAACAACATCTATCGTTGAGATTGAGCTCCCAAATCTAAAATGTTTGATTCTCGAAGATCTCCCACATCTCACTGGTTTTTGCAAAGTTGGTACTTCTCTTGTGCTTCCTCAACTACTGGAATTTCGGCTTCGTAACCTTCCCAAGTTTCAGGCATTGAATATTGTAGAGGAAAATCGGTCTTTTGCCAATCACAGTTTGTTTAATCAAAAGGTTTGACTCTTATTATAACTATTATTCTTACTTGATTTTGGTTCAATTTTTGACACAGTGTTTTATATATTTTCTAGAGATGTAAGAAAAACATGATTGATGTTGGATATCGGATTTTGCAGATTCTTGCAGCTACACAACTAAAGGTTTTATCAATTTCCAAGATGAAAATGAAGGAGATACAGAAACATCTGCTTCCATTCTCATGTTTCATTAATTTGAGGGTCATGTCATTTTGCTATTGTGATGATCTATCAAGTGTTAATCTTTCTGATCTGTTAAGAAAGCCAAAGGGTCTCAAAGTACTTCATCTTGAGGTTTGTCATTCGATAGAAGTGGTCTTTGAGACACAAAAGTTGCTTACGGAAGATCATCCGGTGCTTAACAATTTGAGCGATCTGGAGCTTGAAAGTTTGCCAAAAATGACAGATATCTGGAAGCATGGCGTTGAAACTTTTGTAGGGTTTCAGAACCTAACTAAATTATCGGTAGCTAGCTGCCACCAGTTAACTTACATACTTTTGCCTTCAATAGCCACCATTCTAGCACATCTCCAAGAACTTTCCATAACTGAATGCCGAAGGGTAACAGTAATTCTCAATGAAGGAAATCAGCATGAGGCCATCCAAGCAACAAATCGAAGTGATCAACTTGTGTTCCATCGTTTAAAGTTGTTAGAACTCATCGATCTACCGAGCCTAAAGTGTTTCTGCATGGCAATGAATGACTTTATATGGCCGTTACTTGAGTCGGTATGGATAGATTGCTGCAAGGAGATGATGGTTTTCACTGCTGGAACTTCAACCGCACCGAGGCTTAGAGAAATTTCAATTAATGGAACAAGTCATACGATCGAAGGAGACTTAAACACCGAACTGCAAGGGTTGCAACAACAGGTTTGTCTACATTTTCTATGAGTTATTTTTTATAAAGAACAAGGTTTTTCATTGTAATGTAGATTATATTCATTACTAGATTCTTTTATATGGCATGGGGAGAAATGAAAATAGTACTTTTGATCCTATTTACTCGGTACTAGGAATATATATTTAGAAATTAAAGTTGCATCTTGTCTCATTCTTCTCTTCCAATTTAAAACATTTGAGGATAAGTAGTGAGTCAATATCAATCTCATGAATTCACTATCCTCTAATGAAATGAAATTACTTTTTTGCTCATTTGTAGTTGAATGATGGTGATACCAGCGATTCTACCTTCAGAAGCTCGGTCATAGAATGATTATATATCTTTACAAGTTGGACATGAAAATCAAAATAACCATCGTGACTACACCCTAGACCTACAAGATCTGGTACATAGCACAGCTTACTTATGGAAGAAATTTTTCGTAAATATTGGTTTTTTTTAATAAATGATGTAAATTACTAATACTTTCATGCATATTTGTGACTCCAAAAAGGCCGTCCTCATCGTCAAATGTGCCAACCTGGCTCGATCAACCTCCACCTCAACTACATGTGCGTCTTATGCGGCTTGGATGTAGATTGGTAAGAAATCTAAATCTCCGGTTAGAGTTATTTGTCTCCGTAGTTGAGTTTTTAGTAATGATCTTTAATTTTATATTAAATGATCTTTGTTGGATCATTAGCTAGTAAATGTTTTATTTATTTTTGTGGTTAAAGTTATTCTTCCATCGTTGTAATTTGAGGTAAATTTTGGGAAGATTGTATTATTCGATCTTTTTTGGATTATAGGTTGGTCGGTTTATGATTACTTTAGTTGTTCTTAAACGGGTCGTTAAAAATGGTATTAGTTCTTTAGTTTAAATGACCTAGGTTGATGATAGCTTAGACTTATGTTGAGAGGTGGTATTTGATGATTTTATAGGTAATGTAATAAGAATTTGATATTTGTATATTTTTGTTGGTTTAGAAAAGTGGGTTAAGGGAGTTGGGTGTCTACCTAGTACTTCCCTTTGATTTGAGAATCTAAGGCATGAAATGGATTTATATTATTAGCGTTGTAATTATTTGGAGAGTTTGTCAGTCTCCTAAAGAGAGACCAATGTTGATGACTATCCTCTATGGAGCGTTGTAAGGACATCCTTAATGGTACCGGTAGGAGACCGGTACCACCCCTTTACCGAAGGGAACACCATTGAGGATGAATGGTACGGAAAGGGTATGAAGGAGCATCGGCAAGGTGGTACCGATTGCCCACCCCATCCCACCCACCTTTCTCTATATCTCTCTCTTCTTTCTCTCTCTTCTTTTCTCTTTCTTTTATTTTTTTAATTAATTATTTAGAGGGGTATGGAATTGGTACGGTTGAGGATGGTATGGTATGGTATGGTGTTGGTAAGGTGTTGGTAAGTTGATGTGGCGCTGAGGTGGCAGCAGGTATGAGGGGTATGAGGGGTACGGTTAAGGATGACGTGAAGTAAATATTTAAGACCGTGTTTAGCATTTTATGCTAAGTCAAAGGTGTAAGAAATTGATGTGATAACATATTTTCCATTATGCTTAGTAAAGGTTTTATGTTCAAGGAATTAAGTTGCAACAAGACTTTATTGAAGTTGATGTTGATGTATTGTTTAAAGCCGCGAAAGCATTATCATTTATCTAAGAAGTGTCATGACAATTTTGCGGCGTGATATTGTGGTGTGATTGAGTAAATGGTGTCATAAGTAGGCTATGTTGGGAAATTGGTCTCAATTCCAACAACCCAATACACTAAACAAATATATAAAGAAAAAAGAATAAGCAAAGAACAATTATAGAGTAAAAGAAGACAAGAACTTACGTGGAAACTTTAAAATCGAAATAAAACCACGGCCTCCGGAGAGAAAATCCACTATGTGAAAATTTATTACAATCACACAACTCTAATCTCTCAAGCCTCACCCAATAGTACTCTAATCTCTCAAGCCTCACCCAATAGTACCCACACTCTCAGAGATTTAAGTACAAGAGACCAAGAAAGAAAGAATAAATACTTAAAGTGTATTGTTGGACGATTTGAAGCCTAAGCCTTAGACCCCTTTTTATAGGCTTGGAGTCTCTTTCACCTTTCATTGCTCTATCAATGTGGGGCAACATCCCAAGATTTTCTTTTATTATAGCTAAAAAATTCCCAACAAACTCCACCTTGGTGAAATAAAAGAAAGTATTTACTGCAAAACCAACAATCATAATTCTCAAATCAGAGAAGTGTCATACTACTCTATAAAAGAATCCATTCTAAGAATTTTTACCTCGACAAATGTCGCAAAACTTTCTGAAATTCATTAGTCATTGACATTATTCACACCATATAACTTGCATCCATGCCAAAACAATGCAAATGTGTAAATACGTGGAACCGTTAACCTAAACACATGTTCATTTCTTGCAAAGTTATGATGCAACTTTTAATGTATAAAACATGTTTTATGTTTTTTCGCTGCTAGACTTCGAGACACAATTATTCTTCTTTTGGTTATTTTTTGTATATATACTTGTGGCCGTTGTGGATGATTTACTTAAAATGCAAGTATTATTAGTTTTGGGTTGTCATAAGGACAAAGAAAGAAATCTAGCTTAAAACATAAGGCCAAAAATTAATTATAAACCATTGGGGTAAAAATTATAATTCCATAATCACAAGGTCGAAAACAGAAATTTTCAACAGACCATGGGGACAAAAAATGTAATTATAAATACTATACATTTACCAGGCAAACCGACCCGGCCCACACCCTCCAACCCACACCTGCCCCGACCCGCACCAACCCACTTTAACTTTTTATTAATTTCAATTTTACGTTTTAGCCCCCTAAACTTATAATATTTATTCACTTTATATCTTTTACGTTTCGATATTTCATTTTACGTTTTAGTTATATATCGTATATTGGCTAAAATATGTTTAAAAAATACCTTTTCACTTTAACAAATTACGCCATTATAATCGTATCGTCGATACGATCGAAATGAGCCTAATATTGAATATTTTTTGATGTAATTATTTTATTATATAATATATATATTACGATTATATGAAACTATCACATTTGTAGAAATTACATTCTAACCTCTAAACTTATAATATTTATTCACTTTATTCTTTTAGTTTTCTATATTTTATTCTACGTTTTAGTCATATATCGTATATTAGCTGAAATATGTTAAAAAAGTACGTTTTAATTTTAACAAATTACAACCATTATAATTGTACCATCGATACGTTCAAAATGAACCTAATATTGAATATTTTTTTGATATAATTATTTTATTATATACTATATATAGTACGATTATATGAAACCATATAATTCTATACCCATTTTCAAATTTACATATTAGCTTCTTAAACTTATAATATTTATTCACTTTATACCTTTTACTTTTCAACATTTCATTTTATGTTTTAGTCATATATCGTATATTTGCTAAAATATGTTAAAAAAATACTTTTTAATTTTAACAAATTACATCATTATAATCGTATCGTCAATACGATCGAAATGAGCCTAATATTGAATACTTTTTGATGTAATTACTATATATATAGTGCGATTATATGAAGCCAAAACACTGTTCATGAACAACAACTACCGACATTTAGAGAAATTACATTTTACCCCCTTAAACTTATAATATTTATTCACTTTATACTTTTAGTTTTCTATATTTCATTTTGCGTTTTAGTCATATATTGTATATTGACTGAAATATGTTAAAATGTCGGTATCTACTATTCATGAACAACCTTTTGGCTTCCTGGTAATTGATAGTATTATCAAAATCTCTTCAAATTAAATTTTTTGATTTTTTTCTTAAATCTTTTCATTTATTTTATTAAACATTTCGTATGACAACATTTGTACAAACTTTATGTTTCATATAAATTCATGTTACTACTTACAATCAAATCTACCATAGTTTATAACCCGGCGTGAATCCCGAGCACTTAATAGGTAACTTCCTCTAAAATATTAACATAAAATTCATGTTACTACTTACGATCAAATACCACAGTTTATAACCCGACGTGAAGCCCGGGCACTTAATAGGTAACTTCCTCTTAAATATTGTTCACAACAACGGTCCTTTACAATATCAACAAAACTCCCCGCAGCAAAGCGCGGGTAAATCCCCTCGTTTACTCTAAACATTACATTACTTTCTTAAAATTATAGTCAAATTTTCATATATAACACTATATATTTGGCCAAAACTCTTAATAGATATAATTAACTATCCGATATTCATCAAGGCTATGAGATATTATAGCATGTGTGTACGTTGTTGAACTTGTTGATCCAAACTCTCATGGTGACTCGTGAAGTGATGTTGATCCTTTTATACTTAGTTTATATTTGTTCAGCTTTAGCAATTATCACTGATTTTATTCAATGATCGTCGAAACATGCATTGTAATCTGAAGAAACTGAGTATTACCTAAAGATAAATATTCATGTCAAAGAACCTTCAAGGATGTCAAAAAAGAGTAGCAAAAGAAAGAGTCAAGGTTGATTGTGACTTAAAGTGACATTCAATAATATCTACCTAATTGCACATAAGTGAAGATCTGAACAAGACTCAGCTATCTCTGAAGACCCGTTTAGTGTTTTTTATAGTTGATCAGAATCTTGTTGAAGAAGATTTAAGTCTTGTTTTATCCTCTTGCACAAAAGACTCCTCGACTGTTTCAACCTAACACAAGTACATGTATGGTGTTCTTTGTTGTCCTTGGTGTGTTAGTCAACCTAAAGCTATTGTTAATCAATGATTAAACCATGTGGTGCCCAGGCCCGGCCCTGGGGCCGTGCAGCCTGTGCGACCGCACAGGGCATCAAAGCTCAAGGGGCATCAAATTTCTATATAATGTTATTATTATAGGTAATTAGTTTTAATAATTTATGAGTTGAGCTCTATAAAATTCTCAAGTATGGTATTACATTACATTATTAATTTAGTTGATTTTGATTTAGTGGAATTCTTCATTATTCCATCAATTTCTATATTTCTTTTGTCAGATTACATATTTGCATCACAACATCAGTTAAATTACCATGCAGCATATGCTGCATAATAATTTAGGATTTTGTCATTTGTTGTTTTTTTGTACCATTGCACCCATTGGTACTTTTTTTAATCAATTTTAATGGCCTTACTATTTGTATTAGTCTTGACATTTATATATTTGCTGAGTTGCAGTTTTTTTTATAACTTTAATCTAATTATTTACTATTTTAGTTAAAGCTAATTATAGTTTTTTTTTGTCTTTTATCCTTCTATGCATGGCCTTATGTCCCCCTCCCTTTGTACTCTTTGTTTATTTAATAAAATCGGCATGGGATGAGCAACGTATCTTGGCTAGGTTCCAAACCTTATAAAAAATCGTATCGTTCATTGTTTCATTTACTTAAAAATAGACATAAGGGCATAATTTTGCATTTTTGCACAGGGCATCCGAAACTTTAGGAACGGCCCTGGTGGTGCCAAAGCATGTCTTGACAAATCTGATTAACGGATGGCATGCAAACCAATCTCCATGTGACATGCAGAAAGCTTATTTGATTTGTATTGAATGCATTGAGTATAAATATCATATATGCCTTTCTTTGCCGGTACATATACGCACTCGTAAGTGTTTTCTCTTCTTCTTCAAACTTATTTGTACAAAGTAAAAGTTCCATGTATTCTTAAGATTGTTTAAGGTTAAGTTTTAACCTCATATTATTTTCGTAACAGTTTGTAATTTTGTATTAGTTTTCTTTATCAATAAACAAATAATTTAAAAAGTACAAATATAGTTGTGTTTGTATTCACCCCTCTATTTATAAACTATTATTAACCTTATAGAATCCTTCGAGGATCAATAAAACTCTATAAAATTAATAAATAACCAAATGATCATAAAGTAGTTCAAATAATGAATAATCACCGAGCTATATCAGTTTATTAATACTCTATAATTCATTTGTTGCTTTTGCTTAACGAATCTTCAAAATAATAATTCATGTTTAGCCAATTCTAACTTTTTATTCAAACATATGTTTGAGATTTTATTTTTAACTAGTGTCAGAACCGCGCGTTGCGCGGTAGCGCAACTAACTTTTTAATAATATGTAGATTGTAATCGTCGTTCGTTGCATTTGCTCAAAACCATTGTTACAAAATCGAAATGTTTTCATATAATATTGGTTTATATAAAACGAAAAAACTAAAATGTTTAAAAATTGCATGAAATATTTCTTTAAATAAATAAAACTTCCTATCCAACCCAAATGTTTAAGATGCATACAGAACTGCTATAGTATCGTATTTTTTTAATAACTAACATTCTCATTTTTCCTCAATCCAATCCAATCAAGATCAACTTTCCTCCCTTCAAAAAATAGACAGAACAAAAGTCATGAAATTAGATGGTTATATATAAATATGATATAAAAAAGTAATTAAAATTAACATCATATACCATTTATTATCTAGCAAAGGTTTCGGCTTTGACTTTGTAATTTGGATTGGTTTAATTTTTCGCATGTTCACGAAAGATAAAATATACGAAGACACTATAATCATAAATAACGATAGCTACCTTAGTATGACAACAACAACAACAACTCAATTTTAGTAATTCTACAACTTTTTTAACCACATAACAGGAAACATTTCTATGTATAAAAAACTCAAATAATTAAGCCAATATTTGATAAAAAAAAATATTTGATAAAAAACTCAAACAATTCTATGTATAGGAAACAACTCAATTTTACCTCTTCCATGTCTATTCCTCAAGTACCCTCTTTTAAGAAGGTTTTGGAGGAATGAGCAAATAAATAGTCAGATTAAACCCATAAATGAAATTACAAAAAAAAAAAAAAAAAACTCACTCTTATATATATATCTTTCTTTTAGAGGTGCATAAGTCATTTACATATTAAACCTTTTAGAAGATCAAAATTTTGAGAAAATTCATACTCAAAGTTTTTAATACACTATAGTACACATTATTGGATGTGGTTGTTCCTCTCAATATATATATACAGATATATATATATATATATGTGTGTGTGTATATATAATAGATAAAAAATATATTAATATGTATTCTTAAAAAATTGAGGAAAACACAAATAACTCATCTACTGAACAGGTCATATAAAGCATACTCAAAATTTGATTGTCGTAATCAATAAACAATTATTTTAAGAAACTATAATATTATAAGCAAAATGTAGTCGAACATAAGAAAAAAAATATTAGAGACATAATAAACAATACAAAAAAACTTTATAATCTCAACAAAAGGTAAAAAAGATGCATACCTAAATTAATTTTTCCAAAGTTTTCTTGAAACAATACCTCAATCCATCATCAAAAAAAAACAAAGAAGAAAAATATTAGAGACATAATAAACAAAAAAAACGTTATAATTACAACAAAAGGTAAAAAAGATGCATACTTGAATTAGTTTTTCCAATCTTTTCTTGAAAAATGATAAAATGATAACCATGAAGAAAGAACATTGTGAATTGGTGATATTTATAGTGTGAGATGATTAGAAGGTGAAAAGTAGGTAGAGAAAATGAATAGATGGTTTTAAATACAAACATAAATAGCAATTAATTAATATTGATGAATAATTAGTGCTTGAAATTAAATTAGTGTTTGATTTAAAAAAAATGAAAAAAAGAGAGAATGAATGAGAAGAAAAAAAAGATAAATATGTTTTTTAGCTTTAGGAGGTGCCACCTAGGTGAATAACAATTATTTTTGTAGATGTATTTATTTTATTTAAAAATAATTTAATGCTGATTGGTTAAATGAAAAGATAAACTTATTTAGTGAAAAAAAACACTAGTACAAAAAGTTACATTTGCCACGGTTAAAAACCGTGGCCATAGGCCTTTGGCCACAGTTTTTTATTTCATATAAAACGTAGCCTATTCTTGCGTGACCATTGATATCCTTTTTGCCACGTTTAAAAAGTGTCACCATATGAAATAAAAAACCGTAGCCATATCACAGAAAACGTGGCTATAAATCTATCTTATATTAATGGAATTAGAGCATTTTTACTATAATCGTGGCAATAAACTGCTTATAGCCACATAAACTCGCGTTAAATGTGGCTATTAGGTAACTTTTGGTCACATATAATTAAAAAACCATGGCAATAAACTAGTTAGGGCCACAAAATTTGTTTTTTAGGTGGCCAATGATTACCCTATAATCACATATATTTGTTTTAACGTGGCCATAAGTTACTTATCGTCACACAATTTTTTTATTTATCGTGACTAATTCGTGACAAATGGTTGCCATAGATTTGGAACCGTGGCTATTGGTTACCTTCTGGTCATACAAAATAACTAAATGTGTTGCCATAAACTTATAGTCATGCAGTTTTTGACGTATGGTCATACTAAATTGGTTGAATTGTGGCTATTAATTATATTTTAGTGACATGAACTAATTAAAATTGTGGCGATAAACTTGTTATCGCCACACAAATTTCATGTTAACCATTACCAATTCATAACATTTGGTCATACCAAATTGTTAGAAATGTGGCTATTGATTAACTTATAGTCACATTAGTTTACTAAAACCATGACCATAAATTTCTTAGTCATGAAAATTTTACATAATCGTGGCCATTGCATGACATATGGCTACGTTAATTTGTTAAAAACCATGGTTATTGGTAGCCTTCTGGTCACACAAAATAGCTAAAACCGTAACCATACACTATTTATAGTCACACAAACTTTATATTAATTGTAGCCAAATCATATGATACGCCTACGTAAAATTGTTAAAACTGTGACCATTAATAATCTTTTGGTCACACAAAGTAACTAGAACAGTGGTCATATGCTACTTATAGCCACACAAATTTCATATTAACTATAGCTAATTCATGAATCATGATATACAAATATGTTAAATTGTTAAAACTGACTATTGACTATTTTGCAGTCACAAAAAACAACTAAATCATGACCATAAATTGTTTATAGTCATCTTATTTTACATTCACTGTGACCAATCCATGACATGATTACATTGAATTATTAAAATCATGGCTATTGTAACAATTAATCATTTATAAAATTCACTTCAGCAATTATTGTAATATCGATCTAACAAATGATTTAAGAAAATCAAATTATGATATAATTAGAAAATAAATATTGAACTAATATTGATGATCATATGAATTTATGAATCATGTACAAAAATAATAAACCTACAACTGCTAACTCTACGATAGATAAGACTTTTCTTTTATAGAAGCTAATTCTTGTATGCTCCTGTGGCTTGGGTAACTAGTTGATGGTTGTTGTTCGGTTCTTTCTCTTCTACCTCTTGCTTTGTGTTATATTTAGATAAGAAGTTGGTTGTGATACCTGCAGAAGAAATAATTAATTTATAGATTTTACATGAAGATTCATACCTTCATGTTCAATTCTTGATTTGGCAAAGATGAAAACTTGGATTTCTGCCTCCAGGTCATATAACGCTGCATATATATCTCTCAATTATCCAACCGAAGAAAATAAGGTTCAATCCCAAACACACTTCCACCTTGCACAATATCGACATTGAATCTCCTCTCCATTTACATCATTGGCAACCAGTAATTATTGCTAAACAACAAAAACAAACTAAAAATAAGATGGACATTTAACAACACTATTATAAATTATGATTGCAACTTAGGTAACCACATCATTTATTCAAAACAAGAAAGCACATAATTAAAATGAATTATGGAAATTGAAATAACACACACGTGTGTGTATATATATATAATAACTAACCCTTACAACCATAGTAATTAGGTTTTGTTGCATGTAAACAACATTCAAATTTCCATAAAGGTGCAATCTTTTTGCATTTTAGCAAAGAACTTACAATGATGTTTGCACCTAAAAGCAAACTTACCATGGATAAAAAAAACTAATGAATTAGACATTAAAACATAATTGCTATAAAAAATTAGTGGCAGATTTGTTAAACCGACAATTAATAGATAAAAATGGAAAATGATCTCTTGTAATGTTAAAAACAAAGATATGTACCTGTTTTGAATAACCTGGTTTTCAAACATAAACAGAATTTATGAAAACCTGCTTGAGAATATCTGGAAACAACAAAGGTGTAGGTGAACTCAAAATTCAACAAACCGGATTAGGTGGTTGTTTAGCAAATGCTTACCGGGTAAACACTTACTAGCAAGTCATGACCATCCTAATTTACCTTATCGGGTAGCATTCTCGGACATCAAAAATGCATCATAACCAGGTAAGAGTCTCTATCCATACCGTGACTTTTACCGAGAAAAAATCTTGCTATGCTTGCCTGACACAATAAGTGGCCCGATAAGCGTTTGGTTAATAGACCTGAACATAAAAAGAATGAAATTTTTCATTGAATAAGTGAATTGTACTACAATCACTTGTGTGTGAAGATGCAGAAAATACACCAACATCAATGATGATATCTAGAGTTGCAACGATAATTCTTCGAATTATAAACCCAATACATACCCCTTCTGAATATACAAACTAATGATAAACAATCACTTATAAATTTATTCATGTAGATCCATAGGTTCCAAGAAAATCCAAGAACCAAAGTGCATAAATAACATTTTTACATCATGCAAAATACATAGAAGATAAGAATTAAGAAGACATCAAGAACACTAACCTTCCCTCTGATTTGGAAAACCTTTTTAAGATTGTGAAATTTCCCACAAACATCCCTACAAATTGTCATAAGGCTTTAGTCAGAAACTTGTTGAGCTTAATCAACTAAAGTTCATCCTTGTTCAAGAGAAATGACATTTTATGCATCAAATAATAGATGTTTAAGATTAAGGCTGGATTGCTAATCAAACCAACTTGCTTCAGAATAGATGTTTGGGATGCAATAGATGCTCAGACAACTTAAGTGGTCGCAAGCCTTAAACTTTCAGATATATCTTTCAAAACTACTTTGATAATCATTGATTTGTAAGAACCAATCTTTGACAAGTGATCAGGTCACTACAAACTTCAGAACCAAATGAAACACAACTCATATTTTAAACAGAAAGAGCCTTAAACAACTTAGCTTATATAAATGTAACCAGTTATATAGATGCAAATAAAACCATTTGTACTCGGACAGTTTTTGTTCAAAATTGATCATCCTCACCAAGTGCACTATCGTTTTGCATTTTCCATGAGAATGATTCATTTCTTTGTGACAAAAACCAAGCCTGATAATTGGCATATGCCACCAAGTGTTTTCACACTTTTAAAAAGGTTAAGACATGGGACTGGAAGATATGGTTCTAACCATGAAACCAAAAATACCTGAATTATTTGGGCCTTAATACACTATAAAAGGCTAGAACCCACAAAATGAGTCTGAAATCCAGAAACAGAAAATCAAACATAGAGAATGGATGAGAAATTGACAAACAGTAGGAACCGAACAAGATAAATCAGTAGCGCAGAAGAAATCAATGTAAACAAATAAGAAATCGATGCCGATCGAAAACAAATCCATACAAACTTAACAAGCAATAGGAATCGAACAAGCCGGACATAAATCAACAAGGAAGGAAATCCTTACCTTTGGTCTTCGGAGAAATCGTTGCCTAGGGTTTGGAGAAATCGTTGTAAACTTTTTGAAATAATGAAATATGTCATATGTGATTAGAAAATGGGAAGAAGATAGTGGGAATTGAAAGTCCCAAAATTTTGAATCCGCGCCCAAAGATAATTACCGCTTTTATTTTTGAATATTTTTTAGTTGCATAAAACCTAAAACAAAAAACTAAATAAGTTTTGTTATTTTCTTAAACCAACAACAATAATAAACATAAATCTGTATGTTTTAAAAACCTTTTTAACTTTTATTTTAATTGAAAGCATTGTTAGTTTAATTAGTAGTGAAGTAAAATCCATAAATTATATATTAGATCAAATATTATTTTTATAGATTTATATATCGTAGTGAAAGAAATATTAAATAAACTATATGATTTTTTGTATGAAATTTGACTAAGTTATACGAATTAGACCACAAATTAAATAAGTGATATTGTGCAACACTAATTACTCTTTTAATCAGTCACATGGTATCTAACCATATACATCGTACAACTTATTTATAGTGTTTAGGGGGTTAAAAGGCAAATAAATAAATAATATAAATAAAAAACAATTACATTTGAAAAACGATTATATCTAACGACTATGAAATGGCTATGTTTTTTTTTTAAATTACCGATTATGATTTTAACCGGTTAAGGATCAATTAAACTAGTTCCCGACTCAAAAAAAAAACCAAAAAAAAAAAGAGTAACCAATTAAGGATTTTGGTTAAGTAATTGGTTAAGGGACTGCCAGTCATAACCTGTTAAGGAACCGGTCAAATATCACTTAACCAACCGGGTCGGCCCCAAATGGCCATCGGCAGTTCCAACGGGTTTATGTTGAGCCATTTAGGTCTGTAATTGGTTAGAACAGGTTATATTTGTTAGAGACATGTTATAATACGTCATATTTGGTCATTGTTCAGTTATATGCATGGGTTCTTGAAGGTTATATCATTTATATGCTTATACAAGTTGTAACGAGTTATACTATGTGATATTACATTGTTATATGTATATTACGGTGTCAAGCGTCATACTAGATTGTAAGGCCATGCATATCGGTGAATGAGGTTGGCCGAGTTGAGGCCAGTGGGCTCAGCTTGCTTCCTTTATAGATAGTCAGGCAAGTGTAATCAGATAGCTATCACTGAATCCATCTTCAGATCACAATCGGAGTTGACTCTATCATCAACTACTTCTTTGACATAGTTAACGGTTCTTGTTGTTTGACTTATTTGTCTTCAAGATTGGTACTTCATTTCTTGATCTCATATCAGGGACACCGAATAGGCTCACCTACGTCCCTGATGTTGATACATCAGTTACATAGTGAAACTTAAGAAATAGAAGGATTAGCAAATAACATTCTCAATGACAATTTCTCAAGCTTAAGTTAAAAAAAAGTATGTAGACTAAGAAGGATCAAGGTCATCATTATTTCATCAGTCTTAAAAGAGCTGGATCAATAGGATACTAACATAGAGGGATCCAAAGGGCCATATGAGCTTATTTTAACCATGACATCAATGCTACTTGTTGCCACATAAATTTGATATACACCGTGACCAAAATTTTGATATATGGTTATGTTTAGTTTCTACAACATTGGGCATTGTTTACTTTTTTTGTCACCCAAAGTGATAAAAAAAACCCATGTCTCTAATTCACAACCTATGGTTACTCTTAAGTTTTAAAATTGATCCCCATATTAATACTAATACTAATTTTCGCCATAAACTATTCATTAGCCACACAAGTTAAATTGTTAAAAGCATGGCTACAAGTTGCCTTTTAGTCACATGTCTTTTTTAACCGTAGTAATAGATGTGCTTTTAGCCACCCAAATTTGATATTATTCGTGATCAAATCATAACATATAGTTACACTTAAATTTAAGAACTGTAGCTAATAGTTGCCTTTTAGCCACAACAAGTAATAAAGACCGTGACCAATTCATTACGTATAGTTACCCTTATTTTAGACTTTGGCTATTGTTTAACTTTTGGTCACACGTAGTAATAAAAACCATGACAAGTTACTTATTAATCACATGAACCGAACTTTTAGAAAAATTGGCTATTGGTTTCCTTTTAGCCACAAACTTTATTTTAAATGTGGCCTTAACTACACTTTTAGATTACAAAAATTATATAGTAATTGTTATCAATTCATAACCTATAGTTATGCTTAATTTGTAAAGTTGTGGCTATTGGTTATATTTTGGTGACACAGGATAACTAAAACTGTGGCCATAAACACTTTCACTTTTGTCCACATTTACAAAGTTTATGTGGCTATATATATTTTCCTTTTAGCCACAGACAACTCGCTTTACGTAGCCATATGTCTGTCTATGGCCACACATTAATAACCGTCACAACATAAAGTTACGCTTTAGACAAAAATCATGACTATATGTCTATATATGGCCACGGTTTTGAGTCGCAATTTGCCACAGAAAAAAAATTGTGGCCATAAATAACCATTTAGTTACGGTTTTGTCTAAACCATGGCATTATGTTTAAACATGATTTCTAATGGCCACAATAATTGAGTTAAATCGTGGCTAATCTAATACTCAAATTTGATTTATAACTTTTGGCCACGGTTTTAAACCCAACCGTGACTAACTAATTTTTTAGAACCGTGGCAAAAAAGCATTTTTGTACTAGTGAAAAATATATTTTAAAAAATTCAAAATTATGAGAAAAAGAAAAAAAAATATGAATGAAGCATTCTCATTGTGTCACCTAAGTAATCTTAGACTTTTTAGTAAAATTTTGTTATTGATATTATTTAATAAACTTTGGGTTATGGGAAAAATAAAGTTTTATTTAATAAAAACTATTAGATTAACAAAATAATCAAAATAATATAAAAAATGATAAATATACTCCTTTGATGCAACATTTTATTTAGAAAAATGCAAAATTTTTAGATGAAAAATGAAAGGTTTATAGAATAAAAATAAATTGAAATACTTATGTCTTAACCTCAATAAAAAAATAAAAAATTAAAATACTTATGTCTTAATAATGACCTCAATAACGTTAGTAAGATGAAGAGTTTTGAGTTTATTGTAAAATAAGTTTTAATATTGATTAACATTAAATTAAAAATTAAAAAATTAAAAAAAAGGAGAAAATGCCACGTGGCATTGCCATGATTCGGCTTTATATATATATATAGATGGGATGTTTTATAAGTTTTCAAATTTGATCTACATTAAAACTTGTTACTGAAAAGTTACAGAATGGTCATCGACTTATGTTATAATTGTAACACCCCAAAAATTGGAGCTAACAAAAACCTTCAAAAGAAAGGTTGGTACAATTAAAACGCCAAGGCGTGAGCTTAAGCCAATAATTAAACAATAAAGCTGTATAAATACATGAACGTGATCCAACGGGAGAGGAATAGCAATTAGCTAAACCGTCTCCTAACTAGGAGAGGGATCCTATAAAGAGTTGTCATCTCAAGGTCGGTGAATGGTCCGAAGGTCCTTTCCTCGTAAGCATCCCCTGATGCTCACCTCGCACACTTATACCTGCTTGCTATCAGCACCTAAGATACACATCGACACCACACAAGTGTTAGGCCAAAAGAGCCTAGTGAGTTGTACCAAGCACATAACGATGTACATATAAAAGCATGTTAAAGCGTGTGATATATTTATAAGCATGTAATTGTACATAAGATAAGTATACTTATACATTTTATCTTTTATCTTTGGAAACAGTGGGAGCGACCCACTTCCACCAACCAATATCTCTACACTCGTTACTTCCAAACACCTCGATGCCGAATTTAGCCTGACATCATCCACTGGGGCCCGCACACCTCGGAGCCACCCGAGATGTCGGCGACATAGGTGCGTACCTATTTCAGTACCTCCCAAGACTGTTTGGTGTGGACATATTGCGTTGGATCGTCCATCTTTATTTATTTACCCGCGTATCCGCCACCAGTCCCATCACTCTTTACTTCCAAACACCTCGATGCCATCAACATGGCACCATCAACTGAGGCCCGTACACCTCGGAGTACCCGAGAGTCGGCGACATAGGTGCGTACCTATTTCAGTACCTCCCAAGACTGTTTGGTGTGGAAACATGGTATTGGATTTGCTTAATTATACATACACTTTTTGTATTTTCACCCAGTCTAAGAGACCATGCTATACCATACGATATCCAAGTTACATATTATCGAAGGTCTCGTGACCCTTACTGTTCTCATAACAAGTCAACGTTATTGGGGATTCAATCCCTCCACATCATTCCATGGCATGCATATTAACTCATGTATTTCCCATATAACGTTCATCATATAAATACGTGGAATCAGTTCATACATCATGAGCATACGTCATTCTATTCAAAGCATCCATGTAACACCATAAATTTGTACAAGCATGATTGAACTCAAACCTAACAATTTAGGTATTTCATCCATAATAACAATTAATTACAACAATCAAGCATAGCATGTTAAATCAAGCAAGATGATGTGTACTCAGTTTTAACAAAAGGTTTAGAACTCACCTTGAGGCTTGTAAAGCCAAAAGCCCCAAATCTATGAAACCCTAGTTGGGTGATTTGGATGAACACCTAAACTGATAAGAAATCAAACCCTAGATTAGTTCTTAACTTTCATCATGTATACGAGATCTATACTCAAAGCTTGAATAAAACTTACCCACTCGGATCTTGAACAAAACCCTAGAAAATGGAGAGACTCTTCAACAATGGTGGATGAAAGCTTGAGGTGAAGGAGATGAAGACTTAGCCACTAAATCTTGTTAGCTTGGTGATGATTTAACCTTGAAATCACATGGTAATAGAACATTCATGGCTCTAAAATCGCCTCCAAAGAAGAGAGATGAAGAGAATGAGAAGAAAAGGCTGAAAATCGGAATTTAAGACCTGCACCCCGTATGCTATAGTGACAGGCAATAGTGACAGTGTCACAATCGCTGTCACAAACACAAAGGCAAAACCACTTGTGCGATAGTGCCATGCTATTGTGCCATATGGCACAATCGCGGGCACAATCGCGGCGGTAGCCCCCATGCTATTGTGCCATATGGCACAATAGCGGGCACAATCACAAAACTCGTACCGAGCCCAAAATCTAACTTTTCACATTTTTGAAGTTTCTTTGCCTAAAAGGAATCCAACTATAAGTTAAAACTAGCCCTTTAGATAAATTTTCCTTATAAAAAGAGTGGGATTACTTCGGGTTTAATCTATCAAAATTTACGGGTGTTACAATAATAATCTAATAGATTTGATTATTCAAACATTTTGAAATAGCCAGACATATTTACTTGTAGTATTTTATCCGGCTCTTTAGTTATAAATATCGATGAATAAGACGTGTATGTTTGATTTTCAAAAACAAAATTAGATATTCAAAATTAACAACAAAAAAGTTTGACGTTGCTCAATGGGGTTTGGCCTAGATGACCCTAATTAAAACTTTATAACTTTCTTTAAAAAAAAAAGTTTTAAAACTTTCTTGAGATAACCATGCGTATTTAGACAAGGAAAAGTATTTAAGAACAAAAAAAAGTTACATTTGACTAATTTAGGAGTTGTTGGTCGAAATCAATACCAAATTCATGTACAGATTAAACGATGCACTTTGTTTATGAGTTTACTCTCTGGACTTAAGGGTGAGCAAAACCCGACCGACCCGAATAACCCCGACCGAATCCGAACTAAAGAAAACTAAAAAACCCAAACCCGAAAAAATCCAAGAACCGAAATCCAATACCCGAACTTTTGGTCAGATAAATCGGTTCGGTTTGGGTATCAATATCAAAACCTGATGCGACCTGAAAATCCGAGAAGTTTGTGAGGTATAGCATTCAATCCTTCTCTATCTTATATAGTTGTGGAATGCCCTTCTTTTCTATCTTCAAATTTGATGTGGGATAAATTTAAGAGAGAAACTTTATCTAAAATCTGATGTATGCGTCCAAGGTGGAAGGGAAGGGAGTGGGAGAAGATCCCACATCGACACCATATACCTTTTTTCCCCTCTTATCACTAGTGTATATATGTATAGAAGGCTACCCTCTTCTTTCATTAAGCTGATGTTTTAGCCTTTGTAAGTCCAATATATTTGTCAAAGGGTTTAAACTAGTTGCTTAAGCCTCTTTAAATCCAATATTTTTTGGCAAGAGGTTGAAGTTAGCTAATTAAGCTTCTTAAAGTCATGTTTTATTTGGCAAAGAGGTTTGAGATAGCAAGAGTTTTAGTTAGGGATGCCCTATTAAAATGGGATAACCCTTGTATATTTGTTTTTCATAGTATAGGTCGGGTGTGGGTAACCCAAACCGAACTAACCGAACTCTACGGGTATCCAAAATTCTTGGATGGAGGTCGGGGCTATCATCTCCAACCCGTAATCCGATCGAGTTTTGGGTTTCAGGGCCCGAACCGCCCGAACCCGACCGATGCACAGCCCTACGTGGACTCCATATCAAAACCCAAATTCACCAAGAAACAGGTCCTGGACACGTGTAGCACGTGCGGTCGTACAGGGCATCAAGTTTTCATCTGTTATGGTTAGTTTATGTTTAATAAGTTGGGAGTTGGACTTTAATTAAAAACCTAGCTAGGCTCAAGGTCCAAGCACCTAGCTAAGGCTAGGTAGTATTGTTGACGCATCTTGAAAATGTTTTCGAATTGCAATTCGTGAACGCCAAAACCCTAAAATTCCATTTATTGACTTGGTAGGCTATATTACTCAAATACTTGTCTTGATTACTTTCTCAGTTGAGTCAATATTACTTGTCATACCTTGATAACTTACTATTTTACATTAGACGTATAACTTTGATGTAGTTTACAATATTAGTTTAAACAAATTATAGTTTTCGCGTCTTTAAGTTCAAGATATTGAAGTAAACGTTAGAAATTTTGAAGATTGAAAGTAAAATTTTAGCATAGTTGAATATAAAAATTAGTTGATATTATAGCTTCAAGAAATCCTCGTTTTAGGTGATGTGTGTTTATATTTTGTAATTTGGGGTTTTGATTTTTATGTCCCACACTCCCACGCTGTAGTTTTATTATAATTAATAAAAATCGGCGCAGGTAATTATTACACAATACGTTCTTTGTCGTTGAAATAAATAACTCCAACTAAAAAGAAACAGAGTGTAAATAATTCCAAGAGAGTGGAAATTATAACTTACGAACGGCGTGATTTCTCACGTATCGGAATGAGTGGCTCAGAATGAAACAACAACTAACTAGCATTTTGTGGCTAAAAAGGGAACAAGTAAGCAACTTTTGAGTGGCTAATATTGAAACAAGTGGTTGGATCGCATCCAAGGAATTCTTGTAAATATCTAGAGGGTTAGGAAAAGAAGTGTTATAGGTAACGACCCAATAAATTGAAATTTCGATATGCGATTTAAAAGTAAAGATGTGCGAGATACAATCAAACCATACTTTCTCATAGCTCTATGGTTGCAAACACAACCTTTCTAGAGAACTCGAAAGTGAACGAAAGAAGTAACTTGGAAAAGTAAATGGGAGCTTTGATGAGCTATTTAAACTATGAGATTGAAAACGATAAAAAAACTAGAGGTGTCTTTTCAACCTACTAGTGAACTAAACTACTAATGATTGAACTTTTGAAAACGGATCTAACTCCCACACCTAAGAAGTATCGGTAAACTAAGTTAGCTAGCTTTCAAGAGTGCTTAATCGGTTAAGCCCTAAATCTAAAAGGCTAGAGGTCTTTTTGTAAAATGAAGCCAAGCTAGCTTATTTATAGCCAAATATTGGGCCAAAAGCTTTCTTGAGGTGGGCCTTCGTGTTGGGTTTGGCCCAACCAATTGTAAGGGTGAGATGGGCTTCGGCCCAATCGGCTTCAAATGCTAGTCCAACAAGGAATTAAATACGAGGCCCAACGATAAATCCATCCATGGTTGTTTGAAATCCGGACGACCCAACTGAGATGATGGAATGGCCGATCCATGTTGTGGCTTCGATCCAACAATTTGCGGCCCATGCAGCTACGGCCCATGGTCTTCGAGTCTCGAGCTTTGGTAAATCTTTCGTTGCAAGCGTCGATAAAATAAATATTACATAATATAAAGTTAACTATAATTACTTAAAACAACCAAGTAATTAACTAGCTAACCGACCGGCCAAATAAACAAAAGTGGCCGATCCATATGATGTTACGAGTTCAATTGTTTTGATCGTTATAAAAACGATCCATCCAAAGGAAGTGTTAAACATCTTTGTTAATGTATCATCACAAATAAGATTAGGCCTAAAATGATGAAGAGCTCATGAAGTGTGGAAAGAGTCCGGCTCATGTGGAAAGTAACTAGTTGGTCCAATTGTAAACTTCGGCTCCAATTATCATCACCTCAGCCCATCTGCTCCAAAAACGACTATCTGCACGTCGTGTGATCTCCAAAAATTGTCCACGACCGTCTTCCATAAACTATGTACACGACCCATTTACCAACTTTGGGCCCAAAACACCATGATCTGCAAAAGAGATTATTATTGCGTTAATTTTATACAGATTTTATAGATTTTTAGCGTAAATGTACATAAGTTTTGGATGTTACTAAAGACTACTAAATATAACTAAAATAGATTAAAAACTAATATAATTTATATAAAAATTACTCTAAAAATAGCCAAAAATGGTGCAAATAAGGATATATAAAATACCATTATCAGTATTTGACGATAAAACTCCATTGTATATACCTAGGAACTGAATTTGCTGTCTAACAAGTAACAACGCTCCGTGTACTTATACAATCAACGACATGGAACATGGATAGGTTTAGTTTGTCGACCACTAATTACGGTCTTTTGAATTCTCTAATTCCGAATTTCATGTTTTTGTAATATTTTATCTCTATCACGGGCATTATATACTTTTTGTATCATGCCTACTCTAAAAAACTTTGTGGAATTCATGTTTTACTTCATGGGTTATTATCCTAGCTTTTTTACATTGCTGTTGATTGTGTGTTGGGTGGGGGTACTTAGTCTTATATCCCATTTTTATAAAAAATAATAATAATAATAATAAGTGCATGTCCAGTTTTACTAAGAAAAAATAAGGGAAAGTTTGGTTCATTTCAGGAGAATAAAAATGAAAATGAGAATCCAGTAGAATGAGAATTGGGATGAGCATTGCATTAATGTTGTTTGGTTAACCCAATATAATCGAGGAGATACTTCTTCAAAAATGTTTTTTATGTATCAAACTTTACTTTTTTTTTTTGTTATTGTGTGTATTGTGACCTGCACAACCGGTCATCAACCGGTTACCGGCAGTTAGTGACGACGGCGAGAAGTTCTTGGTGGTGGGGATGGTGGTTCTGGGTGGTTGTTGGTTGATGGTGATGGTGGCGGTTGGATGGCGATGGTGATGGCGGCGGTTGGATGGGGATGGTGGCGGTTGGACGATGATGGTGGTGGTTCAATGGTGACGGTGGTCGTGATGGGCGGCGGTTCGACGGTAATGGTGATGGCGACGGTGGCGGTGACGGGGACAGTGATGGTGCTGGTGGTGGTGATGGAGACGGTGGAGGTGGGTGGAGGTGGGTGATGATGGAGGTGGGTGTGGCGGTGGTTCTTGGTGGCGACGGTGGTTTTCGGCGGCGACGATGGTTACCAGCGGCGGCAGCGGTGGAGGTGACCTGCTCAACAGGTTACAAATCATTTTGTAACACAATAGAAAAAAAATAAAGTTTAATATATCAAAAAACATTTTTGATAGGTGGATACACACGATAACTTTTTGGGTATAGTTTGATACATCAAAATTTTAAGGACTACTTATATTTTGGTCATTGACGGGAATGTTAGTGATGATGTCAAAAATTTTCTTTAATTTTTTTATGACTTATCAGGGACTACTTAATATTAATGTGTATGCTAATTTTCAGTTAATTAGGTTCATCATAGGTTTTAATTGGTAATGAAAACCTAACTGTTGATTGGGAGTTCCCAATTGTTTCAACTTGGTTTTCCCAATTCTAATGTTTGCTAATTGCTCTACCAGGCAATCAAGTTCCATCAACGGGATTCTAGATCTTTTCTAATGATGCTTATGTGGAATGGAAAGATGGCAAACTTTGTGGTAAGTGTTATGAGAAGCTTTTTATATAAATTATATAACCCGATAGCAAAATTGGTTATGACAGGAGTGTAATCGGCCGACATTTTAATCAAGTTAGGTGAAATTGATGTTATGTGATCTTTGGGCAGTTGTATGAGTCGTTGGTTAGAGGATATTATAACAAGTTTGGCCATCAATTCACAGCAGAAATGGTAAATGTCGTCGGAAAAAGAAAATTATGTTTTTGTTTATCCAATTTTCAAACTATTTAGGAGCTTTTGTGTTGGCCGTATATTTGACAGTGTTATTATTTTCTTGCAGTAGTCAATCAGGGATCTCTATCACATCTTGGAACATGTAATGCATATTATGTGGCAAAGCTAGATCGATTCATGGCACTTGCAGGTCCTAATTTTTTTGCTTTTTTTAGTAACATTTGAAGTTAGAACCTTTTCCTTATACCCAACTTATTTGATTAGTTTATTTTAGAAACAAATCATTTTTAATTGACAACCGAAGTAATAAATAAAAAGCTGGTTGCGTTACTTTTCTTTTATTTTGTGTCAAATTCTGATAACGTAACGTCATTATTAAAGAACTATATTTTGTTGTAATGAACTTTTGTTTTGATAATACATGTGAAGAAATTAGACAGTGAAATATTGTATGGTACTCCACATTGTACAAATTTGTCCTTCATGGCATGTGTAAAATTCCTCATATAACTAACCCGAGGCTTATCAGAAGTTGGAAAAGTTAATTATTAAATTAAACTTTTAATATGAACCAGCTCCTAAATATTAGAATTTAGCTGCTGTCAAGCCATTTAAAGTCTGCTATTCGAGGCACATAATTGGAAACAACAGCCCCAAGTGTGCTATTTTCGGGTGGCAACTTCAGGGCTGTTTTGGTGTTGGATTTAGAGATCTTTTAGAGTTGTTTATAGGGGATTGCTAGATCCGTTTTGAGACCACGTCGGGTAAACTTTAGACCGCTTGCGTTCTAAATGCCATCGATCACTTTATTAATATTTGTAACAAAGATGAATAATTGGAGGTTATTTTTATGATTGTAATCATTTGGTTCAATCCCCTGCTATATTCTTTTTTATCTGATGTGATTCCTTCTTCAAATTGTTTACTAATTGGCTGGCTATTTTATAACATGAAATATGTCATTTGCATTTTGTACTTTTGTTATCATTATTCTATGTTATTTCTTTGGTCTCTATATATATGCAGATACGTTTTGAAAGTGAGTAACCGGTTCATTATAATAACAACAGAGTGTTGTGAAATTGAATATTAAGTCATACTGATTTTTTTTTGAACAGCATTAAGTCATACTGATAGATATTTAACTTTTGTAGCGTTACATAATTTTTTGTCAATCGTTATACTTGGAAGCATACATCTTATGGACAGGTGGTGGTGTTATTTGACCAACAAAGGACCTTCCAATATAAGTTATATTCGGCTATTTATTGATTAAACCTCACGATCTTTATGTCTTATATACAAATGAGATCTCATTAGTCCATTCCTTCGTTGTCATATTTCTAACCTTCCCCTTCAGTAAATACAAAGGCTATTGCTAACTAAAGTTATGACTTTTTTTTACAGATAAACAAATGTAGCAAATATCAGTAGAGAGGTGCAGGTAGCTGTCGGTTGGTGAAAAAAAAGCCATTACTAGCAAAGTTATGAAGTTATGGTATCGACCGTCTAAAGTTTTATTGGGTTCAACGGATCACAGAGCTTCTGTGGATCTATGGAGCATTGGCCGTGTGTATGTAGAGCTTCTTCTTGGTTCACCTATTCTTCAGGGAAGAACTAAGGTATTCTTTTTCACTCCCTTTGACTTTTGGAAGTCAAATCAACCACTTTTCAACCTCAAAATTAAACCTTTTTATTTCAGAGAAAAAAAAAGTAATAGATGCTTAGATAGAGTGTAATATATAACCATGGGTCATGTATTTTTTTTTAAACATTGAAGATTTGCGACATTTTTTAGTTTAAGAAGTCTTATATTTGACTCTTAAGAAAGTTAAATGTATGAAACTGCACAAAATCTTTTTGCTTTGTGGTTCTCTGTCAGAGGATTACCGGAAAAGTCAAAACTTCCCCATGCCACATTGTTTAAACCATAACATGTGAAAGTTGTCTATGGGAAACTTTGCTGTCCGTGGAACCATATAATTAAAGTGGGACTATAAAGTTGTCCTGGGAAGCACATGGCCGTTTGAGTGATCAGTTTGGTGTTGCGCTCCCCTATTCATTGCTTAGACTAGGAAGCAGTTAGTGAGAAGATGGTTGACTCGACCAAAGAAACCGAACTTACCTTGCTCAAAGGACAATCATTGATGGTGGTGTATCGATGACGTTCGACAATGGTGAATCTACTTTATAAAGTTTGAGCATGTTTTTGGTCAGAATAACAATTTCAAGAAGTATGTTTGTTAGCTTTAGTTTTATTTTTTAATAAGGGATTGTATTTGATAAAACCACGTTAGCTAAAGGATGGCATGTATATATCATCTTGACATTTAGCTCACTTATGAATGCATTGTATGGTGACCTAAATGTTGTTTTTTAAGAATGAAGTCCTATAATCATAACCAACAAATCTTTGATGGATTTATTGGAGACCCTAAATTTGCTGATAATCTGTTACTTATCCAAGACAAATTGGCCACGAGTTTTTCTATCATGAATCAGGACAATCCATTTTTGGGTTAGGAAAGAGTTAACCCAAAACACTTGAATGACCAACACATAAAAGACTTGAACAAAATAATAGTCTAAAGAAAAGCTTAAAACCACAACGTACTAAGAAACGTTGAGCCATATAAACTTTGCAAAACATCTTTTGTTTTGCCCATGAGTTCGTAGCACTATAAAGTTGTCATTGTTCACGACACAAGTGATGTCTCATGGTTATAGCGTTGTAAATTGTGGTCGATTTTTTCTACCCATGCTCTTGTAGAATTAATCTAGATTAAAATCATATCATGTATCCGACTAAGTGACATATATAACACTATGTTGAATGGTCCCAATTTGATATCCCAATTTGTTTTTAGAGGGAAAAAGGTTTCCACCCAACTATGGTCGGATGGTCGGATACAACTACACGACTTTAACCTAGGTTAAGATTTAAATTTATAGACTTGATGGTTGATTTTATAAGTTGTAACCATGGATTTAGATTAAAGTCATGCCGTACTCGGCCTACGGACGGGTACAGAGCTAGTTGGTGAAGAAAAAATTTGGTGGCTACTAAGCTGAATATGTTCTATCAAAGAATAGCATCAGTGATTTGTATTCGTTTGTTGAACTGCGGTGAGTTGGAGGAGTTATTAGGCCATCCACTGTGGCCATCGGGTACCCCATCGGGTACGCTCTACCCGTCGGGTAGAGGATGGCACACCGCCGCGCCTCAAAAACGGGTTGAAGCAATCGGTTTCATGTAGCTGTTGAAAATGAGACATTACCCCCACCCCCCAACGGTAACCCACCAACGACTACTTTTACTTATATTTTTTTTTTCCTTTTCAATTTTAAATACTATATATATCATCCTATTTTCACACATTTCCTACACAACTATTCACAAAATTTCTACACATTCCTATTCTTCAACACATTCTTTTACACATTCCTTCTACACATTTCTTCCAAATGGATAAACAAAAGACACCGAAACAAACGAAACGTTCGAGCCGACAAACCTAAACCCAAGTCCCGCCGACAACTTTGAGTTCCGCCGGTTTATATATACCACAAATGTCGAGTCCCACATATCTCGCCCGCAATACGGATTGAGTCATCCCGCCATCCGCCGCCGTATATGATCCAAATTTTTTTAACACCAACGTTCAGCAATATGGAATGAGCCATGGCAATCTTTTAACGTTGATGGCTCAATCGTTTACGGGAATGCTCACTCATTCGAGTCCCATGGCGTCTCAATCAACTCCGACTACGATGTCAAATATAAACGAGCCCCGAGAAAGGGAAGAAAGCTCGCCCGACGTTGATGAGGTACTCGAAACGCAACCAACGACACCGCCATCCCCACCACCACCATCGGGTACGAGCAAAGGCAAAGGCAAAGGCAAAGGCAAAGGCAAAGCCAACGAGCCGAAAGACGTGAAAAGAAAATTCCCCGACCGGGCGCCGCCGAAAGCGTGGACACCCGTGGAGGAGGTTGAGTTGGCGAAGGCATGGGTGGCGACGTTGGAGGATTCCGTAGTAGGTAACAATCGTTCGCAAGGTATCTTTATATATTGATTGGGTCATTTTGTGTATATAACGCAACTTACGAACTTTTAATTTTTTTCATGTAGATGATTTTTGGGATACGGTTTGAATATCTTTCGAGCAACGCACGGGATGCCCACCAAAACACCGCACCATGCATCAAATAAGGAGCAAATGTGTATCGTTGGGCAAATTTGTCCTAAGATTTTCCAACATCTACAACAACATAAAATCGAATCGAAAAAGCGGCAAGGGTGACTCCGACTGGTTAGCAAAGGCTCGCTTCCGTTACAAAGAAGAGCACAAGAAGCCTTTTCATCACGAACATGTTTGGGAGGTGCTCAAGGATTGCGAGAAATACATGCGCACACCTCTCATAGGTGCCACCGCTCGTCCCAAACCATCAAAGACTTCCGAATCCGGGACGTCCACCGATGCTTCCGACGCACACGGTCCTTTCAATGTCGATGACGAGGACGAAAACGAAGACAAAGACGAAGAGGAGCGTCCACGACCCATCGGTAGAAACGCGGCGAGGGCTTCGGCATCGGGTTCTACGGGAGGCGCCTCGAGCGAAAGCGTCTCCGGGTTGTTGAGCGAGTTAACCACGCTCAACACGACATCTCAAGAATTACTCGATCAAAAACGAAGGGACTTGGACTTGCGCGAAAGAGATTTGATGTTTCGTGAATCGGGGGCGGAGGAGAAAAGGAAACGGCGAGACTGTAGGTTTTACATATCGCCGCATGCGCATCTTTCGGGCGGTACGTTATATACAACGTTGGAAATGAAAGAGAAGCTACGACAAAAATACGGATGGGCGCCTCTCGATTGATTTTTAGTTTTTAATTTTTTAGATTTAACGCAATTTTTAGTTTTTAATTTTAAGTATCGCAATTTTAATTTTAATTTTATTGTAGCGTTTTTATTTTTATTTTTAATGTTAGTATTATTTTTATTAAAATTTTTAAATGTAATTTTTTAATTTTAATTTTTAATATTATAATTGTTTTTTAAAATTAATTAAAATGAATTTTGATGGAGTGGGTTACAGTGGGTCGACAGTGGATGAATTGGGTAATTTTGGGTAAAATAGTTGAAAGCTGATGTGGCAGTTGAAACCATTGGGTTGTAGTGGGTCGACAGTGGATGGCCTTAACCAAAAAAATAGTGTATATTAAATTGCAAGTATTAGTTGCAAAAAAATAGTATTCATTAATCATATTCACAGAGTTGGAATGTGTTAAAAACTGAAAAATAGTGTTCACTAAATTGAATGCGTTGATAACCAAAAAACAATGGTTACTTTTTTTTTTTGAATTCTAAGCAGTAATGACTAGAAAATAATAGTCACTAAATGTATTCAATAGTACTTAATTGATGTTTGAGATTGCTTAGGCCATCCGTAGTGGACGGCGGCTTGCAAACGGTTTGCCTTCGGCTTAGGCCAAGCCGACGGGTTTGGAGGTGAACACCGCCGCGGCCTCCTTCGGGTAGGAGGATTTCGGTTCTCCAAAGCCGAAGCTTTTTTTGACCGTTGCCACTCCAACGGCTATTTTATATATATTTTTTTTCAATTTAATTTCCTATATATATATATATATCATCTTCCAACACCAATTTACAAACAAACTCTCAATTTTTCAAACACAACCTTCATCTCTTCCACTTTTCTCTCCAAAAAATGTCTTCATCATCATCATCACGATCATCATCGGCATCATCCTCATCAATTTACCACCCGAATTACGATGACGACGCTAACGATTTGTTGGAGCTCAACCACTTGGCGGCCATAGCCGCCGTGAACGAAGCGGTCAAACTAATTGTCGGTGACGAAGCAACTTCAAGTCGACAAACGAGGAGGACGCCAAAAAGTCGAAATCGTATAGTGGCACACGAGAAACTTGTTAACGACTACTTTTCAGATAATCCGGTGTATGACGATAACGATTTCGAACGGCGGTTTCGTATGACACGACAACTATTCCTTAAAATAGTTGAGGATCTTGAGAGGGAGTACGAATTTTTTAGGTGGACTCACGATGCAAGAGGAGTTAAGGGGTTCTCTCCGCTTCAAAAATGTACGTCTGCGATCCGACAATTGGCGTACGGTACTGCTGCTGATGCCACGGACGAGTACTTGCAAATGTCCGAAACGACATCAAGGGAATGTTTTACTAATTTTTGTGAAGGTATTATACATCTTTATATGCGAAGATATTTACGGAAGCCTACCGCAAATGATGTTCAATTGTTGTTCGCATTGCATGAGCAACAACACGGCCTCCCCGGCATGCTTGGTAGCATAGATTGTATGCATTGGGATTGGAAAAATTGTCCCGTAGCATGGAGGGGTCAATACCATCGAGGTGATCATCAAGGACCGACAACTGTTTTAGAGGCGGTAGCATCGTACGATGGTTGGATTTGGCACGCATATTACGGAACCCCGGGTGCCGTAAACGACATAGTCGTTGTAAACCAATCACCGATATTCAACGATTTGTTCGAAGGCAAAGCACCCGATAGCTCGTTTTCAGTGAATGGCAGACAATACAAACACGGATACTATCTCGCGGACGGGATTTATCCGAAGTGGACGACTTTTGTCAAGGCGTATAGATATCCAACGGAACCCGAACGGATAGCGTTTACGGAGCGTCAAGAATCGGCTAGGAAGGATATCGAACGTGCATTCGCGATGCTTAAATCAAAATGGCACATTGTTAAGTATCCGGCACGGGCGTGGACAAAGAAAAAATTAAGGTATACAATGTACACGTGCATAATTTTGCACAACATGATTCGTGAAGACGAAGGCTTTGCAAATTATCCTTTTGATGAAAGTTGGGTTACAACTGATGATATCGAAGTAGATATATCCGAAGAAGAACGAGCGCAAAACGTCAACGAAGTCAAAAATAGTGATAAACACCTCCAACTACGAGCCGATTTAACGGAACACTATTGGGCATCCCGAAATTAATTTTTTAATTTTTATAATGTAATTTTTTATTTTTATTTCTAATATTAGAATTATTTTTATTAAAATTTTATAATGTAATTTTTAATTTTTATATAATATTAGAATTGTTTTAAATTAAAATGAATTTTGATGAAGTGGGTTGCAGTGGGTCGACAGTGGATGAAATGAGTTGTTTTGGGTAGTTTTGTGGAAAGCTGATGTGACGCTGATGTGGCAGCTGAAACCATTGGGTTGCAGTGGGTCGACAGTGGATGGCCTTATTTAAAAGGGATTATGACTTGTGAGGATAATTAATTATTCGATTTATACAAATATTATTATGAAATTATTTTTTGTACTTAATAGACTATTGAACTCTATTTTTTTGTACATACAATACCATTATGCCCGGCAACAACATGTTTTTTCTTACATGGAAATTAAAATTATCAAATAATGCTTATGTGGATATGACGTGGCAATGACTAAACATTCTCAATGGTATATTAAGTACAAAAATAGTTCAATGGTAATATATGTACAAACCACTACCACTACAACCACCACCAAACCACCATCACTACAGCCACCACCACTTCACCCACCACCATGAAACCACCACCACCATAGCTGCTGCCACCACCACACCCACCACCACCACACCCACCACCATAGCTGTAGTGGTGGTGGTTTAGTGGTGGTGGTTTGTACACATATTACCATTGAACTATTTTTTTACTTAATATACCATTGAGAATGTCTAGTCATTGCCATGTCATATCCACATAAGCATTATTTGATAATTTTAATTGCCATGTAAGAAAAAACAGGCTGTTACCGGTCATAATGATATTATATGTACAAAAAAATAGAGTTCAATGGTCTATTGAGTACAAAAAATAGTTTCATGGTAACATTTGTACAAACCGGATAGTTAGTTACCTTCACAAGTCACAAACCCTATTTAAAATAACTTAGGCTTGGTTTGGCAAGCATAAGCTAGCTTATAAGCTAGCTGATAAGCTAGCTGATAAGCTAGCTGATAAGCTAGCTGATAAGCTAGCTTATAAGCTAGTCCATCCAAACATGTACCAGGAAGCTAGCTTATCAGCTAGCTTATAAGCTAGCTTTTTGAAACGCTACTTTGAGTAGCTTATGAGAAGCTTATTGTAGCTTTTTCCAATTATACCCTTATTAATATTAATTATTAAATTCAAAGGTACCCTTTTTGGTCATTTTACATACTCATAAGCTAGTTTTTGCCAAACATAATTTGTTCAACAGCTAGCTTATCAGCTACTAGCAAGCTTATCAATCAACAGCTAGCTTATCAGCTATCCGCTAGCTTATCAGCCAGCAGCTAGCTTATAAGCTACGCTTGCCAAACATAGCCTTATTCTTTTTCTAAAAGCACAATTAACTTATGTGGTATCAAATAAAGGTGTTACAAAAAGTTTTTGGATTAACCTATAACAATACCAAAGCGTAATAAACTAAATATTTTGTTTTCAGTGCTTGACAAGTAGACAAGTAAGTTAGCCGTAAAATTGTAGCCTTCATGAATATAACAAACAGAAGTTTAGGGGCTAAAAATGCCAATACCGCAAACATATTTTAGAAACACGCGGATCCGTTTTTTTATCCGACTGACCCCGTGAACCAGGTATATAAAGTTCCATGCCCACCCGGTTAACGACATTTGGGTCATTTATTTGGTTGCTCTTCACCCAATCGTAAAAACCCTAGCCTTCTCCAACAATGGCTGCTATATTTTGGCTTTGGTTTAAGAAGATTGAGATGAGTTGTGAGCAAGTGAATGATGTTAAGGATTTCATGTACGACTATGTGGAACGCAATAAGGTTTTTATTTTTATTTTTCCTTTCACGATCTTTCTAAATTTATAGTTTTAAAAGTTAAATTGCAACCATAATTTGGTGTATCTGGAAGACAGTCAACCGAGCGAATTCATTGAAGATAGATCTGATCATCTGAATGTAGTACATGGGAGACTTTGACTTAATTATCCAGTACATGAGTGAAGGAATAGATAGATGTCAGAAAAATGATTGAAGTACTTAGAATAAATTACAAACATAGTCCCTGGACTATGACCAAACTTCGAGTATGACCATCAACGCTTGGAGATTCCAAAGAAGGTCATCAAGTATGGTTCCAAGTTTTTGTGGTTGTTAGCTGCGACTGTTAATTGCGTATTATTTAGGGGTGTTTGGTTCATTTTCAGGAATGAGAATGAGAATGAAAATAAAATAACATTAATTGTATTGATATCGTTTGATTAACCCAATATAATTAATGAAAAGTTGTTTCATTTAACAACAACAGATAACACCACATATGTGAAAAAAATTAAATAGAAATAAAATTCCAATTCCTCCCAATTTGGTCTGCAGACTGCTGGAATGATTCCATTTTGTAATATCAAACCAAGCAACATTTTTCATTATCATCTCATATTGTATTTGAAAAATTAAGTGTACGTATTCATTACGAGAAAAACTTAGGTAGTGACAAAAATTTTAGAGACTACTTATATTTTAGCTATAACTATTAGTGACGACGACAAAGGGTTTTCATTAAATTTTTGCTGACTAATTGAATTTTAGTGATACGGAATACATTTAATTACTAAATAGTCACTAATTCTTAAGGAATATCTTTTACGACTTTGTGTTTCATCACAACAAAGTATTGGTTATTATATTGAAAGGATTAGTGATCAAAAAATGGTGATCACCAAACTGAATATGTTAGTGACCAACGAATAGTGTCATTGAGTTATATTCATTGTGAATTGGATGAGTCCTTAACAAAAAGATAGTGTTTGTTTGAGAAGGTTCATATACGTTTTGCCAAAAGCCTAAAACTACATCCTTGACAATTTTGTAATTAAGTTATGGTTGTCTAAGACTAAGTATGGCCACATAATGCTAGCTCTTGGACTCGAACTTGGATTGTTGGGATATTCCACCAGATTCTCTAAGGGGGCGTTTGTTTTTTAAGAGGTGCTGAAGTCTGAAGTCTATAACCAGTTCTGAATTTTAAGTGGTAGTACTGAAGTCTGAAATCTGAATCTTATAGACTGTTTGTTTTTTGTAAACTATCAAACATCTGAATCTAATTTTTAATTTACCATTTTACAAAAATCAACTTTCATAACAACTATAGAACTATGGGCAGCATGAAGAAGACAAAAGAAGGCTAATAAAGCGCCTACAAATAACTCATAAACAACTATAAGCACCCCCATCCAAACTGATTTCATTGAGCACTTTATAAAGGTTTATTGCCATTGTGATCTTAGCAAACAAATATGACACGATCTCTTAAAAAATATAACATCTTTAGTACAACATAAGCATAACCCGATAATGAGTCTACACTCAGTTTTTATCCAAAAAATCAGATGACACCCAAACTAATTACAAAGGTAACCAATGACTTCCAATGAAATCAAACTACAAACAAACTATGATATAAAGGCTAATGCAACCTAAGTATGTAATTCCAAGCCACAAGCTTTTTATCATAGTTATTTCTATGTCAACATGTACATTTAAAACTCCCCATTTGCAAACAAATAAACTCATTAAGTTCTGTAAACAAACAAATAAAGGAGATTGGTATTAAGCTAGGAGCATTAATAGCACCACAATTGATGTTGGATTTATTTTTTTCTTTTGAACGGCAAATGCAACGAGACCTACTATCGACTACAACAAACCAAGTACAAAACAATTATACAACACTAGAACAACCAAAGATCGACCAAAACGAGGACACAACACCAACTGAATGAGACCTATTCTCGACTACAAAACACCCTTTGCGAACAGAGATGCAATAACTCAAGGAATTGGTTGGGTTATAAGGCGTAAAACCACCCCTACCACTGCCGAAACTAGACTTAAACAACCCCTAGAGTGCGCAGATCGGAGGCACTGCTGCTGCAGTAGCTTGGAAATGCAACAGCTCCACTTCTGCGCAGCGAAAGAGCAATCTTGATGCCGAGACTGCCCAAGCGCTGTAGTTATAAAGCACAGCTGATTTAACTTCAATTCTGGATTGCAGACCTTCGCTTTTCTGGCCTCTCGAACTCCAAACAGATTATTCACTTCCTATACTTCCTTATCCTTCCTTCTCCGATGTATGCCCGGATATCCACTCGAACCAATATAAGTGAAATGTTTTTGATCTTCGACTGAGCCATTTGTACATGATTTGTTGCCACGTAAAAGTGAATATGTGAAGGCAATTTCAATGAAGAACCCAAAAATCTCCATAACCCACCTAATCGACATAAACAAAAACATAGACCACTCTTTCGTATCTCACAAACATGTTCCAACAAGATTCAAACAGGTTTTGCAGTGAGCAATTGGAAGAATAGGAGTTCTTCAATGGCGATGGTGGAATCTGATTTTAGGTCTAAGAAAGAGGCCAATAGATATAGAATACAGAGAAGTCGATTATCTGTGTTTGTGTTTGTTGAAATTGAACATGAAATCGAAGAATTTCTTCAATCGATCAAGAAATCAAACTAAAATTGAAGATGGAATCGAAGAATTGCTTCAATCGATCAAGAAATCGAATTAAAATAGAACCTGGTTGAGAACTAAAAATCAAACAAAATCGAACAAGAAATTGAAATCAAACCTGATGAAAATGCTGGATGTTAGGCGTGAAGGATGGATGCAAGTCTGACCGATAAAGTGGTAAGCTTCTCACTTTTTGTTCCAGACAAAATTAAGTGAAAAACACCTCTGAAAGCTTAAAAGAAACAAACACCCTGAATACTCCAATGTCTGACCGATACAGACAAAGGAGGCAATTCAGCTCTGAAAAAGAAAAAACAAACACAACCTAAGCCTTTGGTAATATGCCACCACCCTTGAGGTTACCAAAATATATTGCTCATTAATTAAGTGTTAGCGGAGTCTAGTTCGCATAATGATTTTTAAATGATTGGAATATGTCAAATGAATTGGAATCTAAAAGGAAGGAAATTAAATGTTATCAGGTTTGACCAAATGTTTGGTTGACATAAAATGAAATGTAATATGTAAAATGAATTGGAATAATGAAAATTGACAACATAAAGAAGTATTCATTAATCATAGAGTTGAAATGTGTTAATGACGAGAAAATAGTGTTGACTAAATTGAATGATTAATGACCAAGAAATAGTGGTTAGTGTAAGTATTAATGATCAAAAAATAATAGTCACTAAATGATATTCAATTCTAAGGGATATTTGGGATAACTTATTTAAAATAATTTATGTTTTCTTAAATGTTTATCAACTTATGTGGTAAATAAAAGGCATCGAATCATGTTATGGAAACACCAAAACATAATAAACTTTGTTTTTAACGACATGTTGGTGCAATCGAGTATCATCGTACCACTATGACACCAGGTCACGATAACCGAGTTCGAAACCACTCTAAGAAGAATAACCATCCCAATCTAGCCATCTAGTTTCCATTTAAATACATAACAAACTAATAAAATGTATTTTTAGTGTTTGACAAATAAACAAATAAGTTAGCCGTAAAATCGTAACCTTAATGAATATAATAATCAGAAGTTTAGGGGCTAAAAGTGCCAATTCCGCAAACATTTCACGCGGATCCATTTTTATCCGACCCACCCCATGACCCAGGTATATAAAGTTCCATCCCCACCCGGTTTACATTTGGGTCATTTATTTGGTTACCCAATCGTTAAAACCCAATCGTTAAAACCCTAGCCTAAGCAAGTGAATGATGTTAAGGTTTTTTCGGACGAATATGTGGAACGAAATCAGGTTTTTTTAATTTTATTTTGCCTTTCAGGGTTTTATAACATTTTGAGGTCTTGCTCTCTCTGCAAACCTAAATTTATAGTTTATAAAGTTAAAATTGTATGAATTAAGTATGTCCTCTGCTATCAGATACTCATTAGTGTTTTTTCTTGACTGGCTGTATGGTTTTCTTAAGTTGTTAAGCTTTCTAAAATTGTTAATGGTGCTTAACCAATTGAAATTGGTGTTTGACCTTTTGTTTTCTGCATTATTTTTGTCTGAATTGTTAACCAATTATTTTTGTCTAAATGGGTTGCATTTTGTATTGAGGTCCTACATGTGCATTAGTCATATCAAAGATCTTTGTTATATTTTGCTTCAATTCTATCATTTATGAGAGTGCCAATAATCGCTAACGGAAAGAGAAGGAAAGCTTGATTTATATATCTATAAATTTTGTTCTCCAACTTTGCAGCTTTGAACTTTCGATTGGACCGAAAGCAATGTAACACGAATTGGAGAGGATTCAAGCGAGATATACCCGTATCTTAAAAGATAACTTTTGGTCACTTGAGTCTAAAATGATTTTGTTCAAGTAAGTGATCTTGTTTATTGCGACTAGTGACTGAATTGGTATTAATTTTTGTGGCTTGGATTGCCATTGTATCGATTGAATTTACATGGGTTTATACTCTACCTTTATTTAAGAGTATTTGATACTGGATTTGAGTCTCGAAAGTGCTCGGAAAAAGTGGAGAATTTGGCAAGGTGCTGAACTGCTATACGGCACCGTGTTTGTATGTCTTCTTCTCTCCGTTTATTTTGAAATAAAAGCCTTGTTACGAAATTGAAAACACGACAATCAACCAATCAAACACGACAATCAACCAATCCAACCCCTTAGGTTAACCAACATACAATATATTTGTTTTTTATGTTGGAGGGCAAATTGCAAATTTTGTCATTGTCCATGGGTTGTTGTTTTTCTTGGTTTTGGTCCTTAAAAAGTTCTTATCGCAAGAAAACCCATATGGTATGCAAAAATGTTTGGTTTTGGTCCTTAAAAAGTTCTTATCGCAAGAAAACCCATATGGTATGCAAAAATGTTTGGTTTTGGGCCCTCACACTAATATAAGTTAAATTCCATCTGTTAATGTCCCCATGTGCCTTGCACATTAGGACAACAAAATAGTCATTTTATCTTTGAAATATGAGATGACAACGACATATATTGGAAGATCTTTTTAGTTTATACACATATTTCATAGATAAAATGAGTACTTTACCTTCATGTCTTGACGGATGGACTTTAACTTCCATTAATGAGAGGGACAAAAACCAAGCATTTTATTTCATACCACAAGGATTTTCTTGCAATAAGAGCTTTATAAGGGCCAAAACTAACTAAGAAAAACAACAAACCACATAGAGCAAAATAGCAATTTACTTGATGTTGGATAACCACTATTTTAAGGTCCTTGAAGAGAACAACCAATTATCAAATTGTCAAACTATAAACATCGAAATTCTCCTTAGAGGTCACTTGTTTGAGCCCTACAAGGCCACTGGGGATTTTCCTGGCTGGGATTAGTCGAGGTCTGCGCAAGCTAACGTTGAATTTGCTACTTATCAAGATACATACACGTTTATAGATGATGGTCGTATCTTCACTATTAGCAAGATACCTACATGCTTATTCTTATCAAGATAATGTAGGTCTTATTAGAGGTCATTTCAATTGGCAGATTTGAGGCTGATGATCCCTATATATATGTATTCTTTTTACTGCTTGTTAACTATTAGCTGAATTTTTGGTAGAAGAAGGTGATGAAGATTTTGTTGTTAAATTTCGTTTATATTAGATCGTATGATAAGAAATGGGTAGTGACAAAGGAAATTTAATCGGATATACATATATTTATATATAGTTTGCATAAAGAAAGCGGGTGTTTGAAAGATCGAACACTACGAACAATTAGCTAATTGGATACTAGCTTAGAGCATGGATCATGATCTCCATGGTTATTCATATTCTCAACCTCAAACTTCACTTTCCTTTCATATCCTTCTCATTGTACACTGCAACACAAGTTTAAAATATGTTAATCACTATGTATGTATAGTTTACTGTGTCACACAATAAGTCAATGAAGTTGTGACTTCTGAGAATAAGTGAAACCCCATTTGGTTTAGTAAAGAGGGTTCCAACATATATCGAGTACAAGTTGTTAAAAGTCATGGGAATTTGACATGCCCTCTCCAATTAAGGCTAGATAGGCATGAATTTGACCATGGTGTCGAGTCAATATGACTAATATGACTGTAGACCATAGTGTCTTTATCAATATGACTATTATGATTGTAGACCTTGGTTCTAGTACCATGTGTATGTGAAATTCCATTGGGTTACTCCCTGAAAGCACCCCTATGGGAGAACTCATAACGAAGGTTCCAATATGCATTGACAAGCAACGAGTCAAACCTAGCTCACGTGGAACTCAAACATGCTCCATAGAAGGTTAGACGGACATATATTGTTCTATAGTGATAGTTCGTAAAGTGGTAGCTCACTACAACAAAATTGACTTTATATAGGATGTCTAAAATATCTAAGTGCTTTAATAGAACAATTTATTGAACTTAAGTTTATTGGACCAAACTATAAAATGTTATATCTAAGGGGTTGTTTACCAAATACTTATCTGGGTAAGCGCTTACTAAGGGGCCATTTTCCAAACGCTTACACGGTCAAGCACTTACCGGTAAAACTCAACCCTTATCACTTACATGGTAAGATTTTGTCCACCAAAACAATGTTGTATGCTCCAATTTTCCTAGTAAGTGCTAACAATATAAGAGTCTTTGTTATCACTTACTGGGTAAAACTCATGGTCCTTGACTTAGCTCTTATCGGGCAAGATTCTAATCATCGTCATATTCATCCAATAAGATGATTTGACTTGGTAAGCACTTACTTGGGTATGGTTAATGGCCCCTAAGAATGTTAGAATAGGTTTATAAGACACTTATGAGTGTTTTGACAAGTTTTTTAGAACGTTTTTAAAGAAGTGTCGTATTAGTAGTTTTATAGGGCATCCATCCTTAAAACTTGTTAATACACCTAAAACCGTCCTGAAATCTGTCATAAAGTTTTAGATACGACATTTTCTAATTTGGTCCTATAAACTTTAATCCTATACAACATTTTAGTATGATGTTTAAACATTTTAGGTTTGCTGTAAAACTTCAAAAATGTATAATAGAGTTGATGCATAAAATACGTGGAGCAGTTGAAGACGGGGCTGATCTTGTAAGGGATCGAAACGTCGCATTTTGCAGGGAGGTTCACAGCGTTGTCAACGTTAATTCCAGGGACCAACGTGGCGGCTTGTTCCAAGCATCGACAAGCAGTCTGGCGGTCGTTGGTGGTTTTTGCGTCCTTGTATAACGACTGTACACCGTTGCAGCATGATTTAGGCACCGGACCTCCTCTAATCAGGTAGCTGGCGCATGGAGTTAGGCTACTCACCACCAATTGGCAAGTCACTGCACTCTCGGTTGTGTGGGGGGTTGTGTGGGGTACGTTTGCCGCCCCCGCCATCACGATGAGCACCGCCACCATCACCGTCGTTGCTCCGCCTGCTGCCATTGATGGTGTTCTGCTGTGTGTAGCTAATTAGAGAAAGAATTTCAAAGGGTTTGTGTGGGTTGTTGGGATATTGGGTGGGGGTTGTTCATTATATAGTGTGTGAAAACTGAGAAAAAGGTGGGTGTTATTAGTGTGTGTGAAGAGAAAATTTGACAAGAAACATGTAGTTGTACGTCTACGCTTCTAATAACTAAAGATGTAAAAGAAATTTATACTTGCAATATTTAAGAAAAAGAAGATTGTTAATTTTGAAATATTATGGAACTGGTTGGTGTTTGATCAACTATAATGTAGCTATATAAACCATGATTTTTTAAAGTTATTACCGTTTCTGTTGTTTGATGTATAGTTTAATTGTCATGTTTTGTGCTATTTTGTGTTGTCTCGATACACCAAACGAAGTCTTGAGGATGAAAATGTATGTGAAACGTCTGAGGTGTGATTGCTAAATAATTCAATTAGAGATAAATATCAAAATTATGTAATTATCATGACACTACTTTCTATAACAAAATGTGTTTTACATGTGTGTAAGCGTTCTAATAAAATACCAGATAGGACCAAACCAATGTATAAGAAAAATGTTCCAATAGGTGTATGGGACATTTTTAGGCATTTCCGCGGATTTTTAGAGGCTTTTAAAATAAAATGTTGTATAAGTTATTATATACAACAATATTCAACTATAACACCAAATTTAACATCAAAAGCACCATATTTGGTGGCCCATCAACAACAAAAAAACATTCAACTCCAACCATCCTCTAAAAAAACATCAAATTTTTAAATCCTTCATTAAAATAATATTTTTTGTCTTTTTTGGAAGGATGTCTGGGCCAAAGCCCGACTAATCCCTGACAATTTTAAATAAAGATTTGTCAAAATAAAAAGAATAAAATTTTAATTAATATTACATATAAATAAAATAAATAAATAATTAAATGTATATAATTAATAATATAATTTAATATATATTACAATAATATAATAAATTAATATATTTATAATTATTAAAACTAAAATTTATATTATAAATGAATAAAATATGTTGGAGTGGTAGGCCTCTTTGCATTTGGCGTGAGAGATCAACACACTAAATTTAGAGGTAGGTTTTGTTGGCGGTCAAAGAAAAATGGTGTATCACGGTTGATTGGAGCACCTCAAACGGTAAAAATAAAGAAATAGAGGTTGGTTGGAGATGCTCTTATAGACATAAATGTCTTATAAAATTTGAGTTTATATGTCATTTTTGAAAAACATTCTACAAAATGGCTAATTATACGACACTTTATTTTAACATTCTTCTAGAATATTTGTTAAAACATCTAAAAACGTAATATAAATATATAATAATGTCTTATAAAGTGTTATATTAATATGCATGTACATGCATTTTAAATTTCTTATAAAATCAACTTTACTATTATAATTTATCTATCTAGTAATTTAATTTTTATTAGTGCACCTATAATAATGTCTCTTGAAACACATGTTCAAAAATCTGGTGAAAATTCATACCATCATTTAGTTAGACATTGTTTAACTGATTTTTTTTATAATGAAGTCTTTGAGATAAATGAAATCGTGTAATAACAAAATTCGCATCACACCTTTTGGATTTGTAACAAAATGTTGCATATTTTTATGCAAAATAGACGGGCACATAAATCGTCTCTACCTATGTTGCAATTGAATCCGGTTTTGTTTTGTATATAACTCTGATAGTAGTTTGTAACGATAACTTATTTTTAAATAGTATTAGATTGAGTTAAGATGACATGTAAAACTGTATCTAAACCTTGGTTACAAAACAATTAGGTTAAAAAAATAAATTATTTTATCCGATGATAACAGATAATTGGGTAATATAATATGTAGTTTTAATTGTTTTGGATCCCAATTGGATGTATGGATAACATAGTATATGATATCATCTGGGGTAGTAAGTACATGCTTGAACCTACGTATTTTGGTAAGCACAAAAGTAATTTATAAGCTAGCTTTTTAAAAAGCTACTTGGAAGGTAGTTTTTAGCTTTTCAAAAAGCTACTTGAAAGGTAGTTTTTGGAGTTTTTTGTAGCATTTCCCAGTTATACCCTTATTAATATTAATTATTATACTTTAATAAATCCTTTTTGATCATTTTACATACCCATAAGTTAGTTTTTGCCAATAATAATTTGTTCATAAGTTAATTTGCCAAACATAGCCACAAAAAGTAAGTAATTTTACCTAGTTGTACGCAGGGGTGTTTGTGATCTAGTTTGAAAGGTTTGACCTTAAAACATAAAGAAAACCGTAGGGGCGGTTCATTAGTTTCTCGAACTATAATTAAGGATGACTTAGGATTATGATGATCATGAGGTAAAAGTTGTATTAAAGAACCACAAACATACATTCTAAAGTGGTCGTCTCTAGGGGAGGGTGGATAGGGTGTAGCCCCACCGCCCTCAAGAAATAGGACCAAAATTGTTTAGTATATAGCAGTAGTAGTTAAATAAATCAATAAATAAAAAAGAGACAAACTTTTAGTGCCTAACAAGACCCACATATAATTTATATAGGCTCAAACATGTATTATTTAATTGGTCATTTATTTTAGGGTTATGTTTACCAGAGTGTATCCAACTTGTCATCAAAAGTTATTGTATGTATTGAACTTGAAAAATTACGTTTTGACGTATCAAACTTTTAAAATACCTTTATTGTGTGTATCCAACCTGTTATAGCAGGTTACATGTTGACGTGACACCGGGATTCCGGCGACCACCCCTCCCACCGGCGACCCTTTTCCAGCGCACCTCTCTCTCTCTTTATGCGCTATCCTCTGACCACACCTCCATCTTCCAACTCTTCTCCTTTGACCCATCTCCTCTTGATGGAAGTGGGTCTTGAGGATGGTGGTGGTGGCCATAAACGTTTTCGCCGAAGATTGTTGCTCGGTGAAGACGGCACCGGAGACGGAAGCTTCTAGATTGCCGGCGACTAAGATGGTGGGTTACAGGGGTGGTCGGAGATGGTGGGTTACACGGGTGGCCGGAGATGATGGTGTTGCAGGGGTGGCCAGAGATGGTGGGTTACACGGGTGGCCGAAGATGGTTGTGTTGCAGGGGTGGCTGGAGATGGTGGGTTACACGGGTGGCCGGAGATGGTGGTGATGGAGGCTTGGTGGCCGGAAACGTCTTGGAGATAGTGATGGAAGTGGGTCTTGAAGATGGTGGTGGTGGCCGGAAACGTTTTCGCCGGAGATTGTTGCTCGGTGAAGACGAAGATTGTTGCCGGAAATTGTCGCCGGAGATGGTGGGTTACAGGTTACCTGCTTAGCAGGTAACCGGATACACACAATAGAGTGTTTTCAAAAGTTTGATACGTCAAAAGGTAATTTTTCAAGTTCGGTACATACAATAACTTTTGGTGACAAGTTGGATACACTCTAGTGAATGATAACACCAAAATTATACATGTTTTGGTTATGCTTAATTGAATGATTTAACCCCATTTCTCACCCATTTCTGGTCTAAATACTTACACTTTGGACTTATTCTTACTTTTATAGGTTTTGGAGGCCGTGGAACGGAAAAGTACGGAAAAAGGCGAGAAAACGTGAAAATTGCATAAAGTCAATCCAGTAGTTGTTTCGCGTCCGCGAGGTTTCAAGTCTGGCGCCGCCAAGTTCGACAAAGTTGAAATCCAGGGTTTAACCTAAGTGTTTCGCGCCGCGAAGTTGCCGTCTGTCGATCGCGAAACGGGCTCCGAGTCTCTCCTTTTAAATACTGGCCTCCTCCTTCAGTTGACATAGAGCCAAATTTGTGTGTAGTTCTGAATAGTAGAGTCCTCTGGTGTTAGAGAGTATTGTGCCGATAAGCTACGGGGTTTGATTCTCGATCATTCGTCGTTGTACTGTCGGTATAATGTCTGTTTCTACTCTCTTGTTTTCTGACTCTATTATGTTTAGTGAGTAGTTTTCTGTAGTGGTATTTATTATGGTTGATGAACCTTGTGGATGATGATTTTATGATTTAATGTTTATTGGTTTGTTTTTGGTTCATTGAATGTATGTCATGGTTCCGATTTGATTCGTATTGTATGGTTATTTGAACTCGTTGGTTGGGTGTATCTGTTAGACCAAGATAAATAGACTCCAATAGGTTAATCAACCTTTCTTGACCTTCCCTTCGTAACCCGGAGAGTTGTGTTAGGTGGTTACTCGGACCAAGAGCGACCTGGTAGTAGAATACCGTGCAATAGAGATAGGATTGGGTGACTGGTACTAGATTACCTGACAAATAGTCTATGTATTGGGACTAGGAGGACCAATAACCTAGTTGACAGCCATAATAATCACATGCTAGGGTGTCCCAGACTTAAATTCCTACAATAACCAAAACAACCAAACCTTTGTCCAGTTTAAATCATCCACTTGGGGATTCACTATACCATGATAAGTGCTACTGTTTTCATTCTTATAGTTTTAAATAATCTTTTATTGCTTTATTAGTCTCTTAGTTAATTTAGTTGTCTTTTAATTAATTAAACTTTTTTTCATAAAAATCCCCCAAAGCTTTAGGTTAATTAAACTAGTCAAGATTAATAGTCTACAAAACTTGACCGTTCCCAGTGGTAGATACGATACCTGGACTTTCCTACACTATATTACGCCATGGTTGCAAAACTCGCTACTCGTTCCCATATCGGCCGACCCCTTAGAGTGAGTACTCGGAGTACTCCGGGAGTACTCGGGGAGTAATCGGATTGGAAATTTCTATATATAAATTAAAAAATTATACATATATCCATAGTTAGTAAGGGTAGATTTTGAAAATATGGGTAAATTTTAAAATGATAAGATAAAGTAAGGGTAGATTTTGAAAAGTTTAGGTAAAATAAAGGTAACTTTGAAAACTTAAAAAAAACCCTAATTATAATTTCTCAACCCTCCAGCCGCATATCGTCTCCATCTTTCTCTCTGTTTACAAACTCCATCTCTCAATCTGTAACGCCTTTTGTTTTTGTTATTTTATTATTTTATTATTTTAAGGAATTCTTTTTCCTAAATTCTTTTGTATTGATTTGGGTTTTCTGTTGGAGTTTTTTTTGGGCTAATTAATTTAGTTTTGACTATCTAAAGGAAGCCCAGTAGATAATTAATAAATTCTCTTTTAACCTTCTCCTTATTCAAAAAAAAAAGAGAAAACCTAGCTACACTCCTTTCTCTCCCATCGTCCTTTCTCTCCCATCGATCTCCAGCAAGCAAACCCCTTGTCGACCACCTGCTGCTTTCAGCCACCTGCCGTTACCGATTACCACCACCCTCGCTACCCTAGCTTGGATATCCGGCAACCGTTGTTGTTTTTTTCAGTCTAGTTTCGATAGCCGTTGTTGCTTTTCGGTAGAACTCTGGCAACCGCCGTTGTTTCTTTTATGTTCGACTGTCGGCGGTTTTTGTCTCAGCGATTGTCCGACCATGGAGAACAGAGATGGCTGTCTGAGTTGTTTGTCGTTTGCGCCGTGACCCAACCAACACCGGTGTGAACTTCTGGTTAGATTCTCGGTTAGAGTTTCACAAGTTTTCAGGAGGTACAACCATCATCGCTATTCTTTAGTTTAAGTCGATAGTAATTTAGTCATTGCAGAATTTCGATAAGCTTTCTATTGCATTAAATTGAGTCACTAAGCAACTTTCCAGGCATATAGTTGCAGGCTGTTATATTCGAGAAACCTTAATTCCGTAGCATGGATAGGTAGCTATTTAATTATAAGGGGTTGTTTCTTTTGAAATTAGCTTGTGAGATTTAATAATAATTTATGTATATAACTTAAGGGTGCTTGATTCGAATGAAGAAAAAAAAAAGAAGTCAGATTATGGATGGGTGCAATTAAATTACATTTTAAGGCACTTGAAGGTAAATTGTCGCTAAAGATAAAAACATGTGAGTGCATGGTAGTTATTAGTGACAATGAGGTATAATAGTGGATGGTAATTGCGACAAATAGAAGTGTGTGCATAACCTTGTTGTCGCAAAAGTAGATTAGTGGACAAACTTTAAGTGACACTCTCGGTTAATGTGAGAGTCGAATCGGCATGTGAATTATTTATCGTTCAAGTGTATAATTAGTCGAAACCATTTTTGTAGGTTGATCTATAGTTCGTTCGGTTATCAGTTTTGGTTTTTCAATTTTCGGTTACCCTTCGACTATCAGGTGAGTTACACTATTCTTGTTTTATATTGTTATGTGCGTATGTATGCATGATTGCGTGTGAAAGGGAACCACATGCCCTTGATGAGTTGTGGGGGCGGACTCGCGTCCTAAGCAGGCGAGAAAAAGGGAACCACATGCCCTTGGTGAGTTGTGGGGGCCGACCCGTGTCCTAATTGACGGGAGAGAGGGAACCACATGCCCTTGGTGAGTTGTGGGGGCCGACCCGTGTCCAAACTGACGGGAGATTTATATCGATCTCATGAGAGTCGCGTGTACGTTTGAGTCTGTTGATTTGCTGACTTGTTATGATGTGATTTGTATGTGTGATTGTGATGTCACCGGTTATGGTATATACTCGCGTGGCGGTATGAGATAGGCATAGTGCTAGCTCACTAAGCTTTAAGCTTACCCTTTTCGTTGTTTCCCCTTTTCCACAGGTTCTGGTTCGGGAGTAGATAAGGGCAAGACCCCAGCTTGATTTCCTGCTGACGGCGGTTCCGGCGACTCCTTGACTTCTATTTTTGACTTATTTCACATTAATAATTGGGATTTAAATTGTTATTTTATTAGTTGACATCTAATTGAGCCGGTTGGCTATTGGTTACATTTTTTTTCTCTTGAAATAAATTCATTAAATTATTTTACTTTATTTAAAAATTTTATAAAATCCCATTTTTGGAAATGAGATGTTACAACTTGGTATCAGAGTCTTCAGTTTGGGTATTGATAAAGGGTTAAGGCTTTCGTTTGAGATTTCGATTATATTCATTTATAAAGAATATTTTTAAACTTCTATTTAAAAACTTATTGTTCAATTGATTTGGTTTTGAGTTAAATTCGTGTTTTTCTTAATTATTTGGACATAATTGAGTAAATTCCTTTTTATAGAATTTGGGATGTTACAACTTGGTATCAGAGCCTAGGTTTAAGAGAATCAACACACATACTTGCGAGTGTGTGTGTGGTTGGACTTAAACCAGGAGATTTTGGGAAAAAGGAAATGGTCAAGGATCGGAACTGTCAGCGGGAACTCCAAGACGGGGGTGAGCGCACTAGACTCAGTAATTTGTACATCACATGTGTGTTCAGTGTTCAGTATGTTACAATGCTATGGATTGTGTGTATATGTGGACATGTACGTGTTGAAATTTGATGTGACAGCTATGCTAGGAGCTAGTTTGCCTTAGCATAAAAGTAGAATTTTCATGATTTATATTATGTGCAAATTACATGTTTTGAGAATTGTCATGACGATATGAATATGTTGCATGCGCATAGACAATAAAGCTAGTTTGACTAATTGGTAAACCAGGATGCCTAATGATGAAGTTAAAATCAAGTCTGTATCGTATGGGTGGGAATTTTTGTGGAAAACTCTCGGGCATGTTCTCGTTTGATTGTTGCCTTGGGGTTCGAAACACGAATCTCCCACCTAGCTGAGTTATAATAGTATAGGGCCCGTGCTATTATAAACGCTGGTACAAATTTGATTTAGACAAACTCATAAGGAATCGTGGGATACTGATTAAGGTTAGAGGGTTGTATAGGCGCACTATAGAGTAACATTGGCCTATATAGACATTACTCTAGGTAGGCAAGTGTAGAGACATTCCAGTAATGATTGTATGCACACTTTAAAACTAGCTGCTTATGTAATCAGGTGTTAAGACATTTCAGAATTTGCTTGAGTGCTAAAATAGAGTTTCTTGCACACTCTATAGTTAGTTGCCTATATAGACAGATTTACTGCAAGCATATTTTAAGAAGGTATGTTGGTAACTATTACCTAATTAGTGATGATCATGAACTTCAGAAATGGTGGTGCTTAGAAACCGAAACCACCCGAATGAGACTGAAACCCCTAATTAGACGGGGATGGTTGCATTAGTGATTGGAGAGATACTCCATTAGTTGGTGCGAGGATAATTCATCTAGTCGAGGATGCAGTTAGCAGATGATTGGGGTATCGTTAGCAGCTAGGAACCATGGAGTCGGTGGTCCGCATTGGAGTTAGCATCGGGGATGAGTTAGAAGCGGTGACTGGAGGTTAGTTTAAGGAGATGTTTAGGGAATAGTACATGCCATAGTAGAGGTGGAAATGATCACGGGAGAATTCGTGAACATGGTACAGACGATCGGGTCGGTTAAATTAGACTACCGACATATTCTAAAAGAAATCATTATTTAGTTTTGAATAGGTGATTAAGACAAGATGAAGATGTACCTATACGTTGATGTACCTACGATTGATATTAGGGAAATTGTGACGATAAAGAGGTGTCAAAATCTCAACCAAACAATGGAAGTACCTCTGGTCAGAGAACTGCATGTAGAGGAGTTGCAAGTTAAGAAGAGAAAATGGGATTAGACACAGGAACCAGTAAAGAAACAAAAAAAAGTTTCAAGCTAGCATATCGGAGAGATATTCCGAAGGGTACCGAGTGTGGTCGGCATCATCCTGGAGAATGTCGAGTTAGAGGGATGGTCCATTCTTAATTGTGGCAAGCCTGGCCACATAAGTAGGGATTGTGGGTTAGCTCTGAAGTTAAAATTCCAATGTTATCTGTTGGGATGTTCCAAGTCTTAAGTATGCGGGCACAAGAACTTAGGCGCCACTTCCAACTACTTTGTAGATTGCTAATGCGAGCTCGGGGAAGAAGAATAGGGCTCAGACGAGCTGAGGGTCTTTTAACTTATTGCGAAAGAGGCCAAATAAGCATCAGATGTATATGCATGTAAGTTTTTAGTTTAAGGCATAGTTTTCATAGTTGTTGTGCCTTTTGCTTTATCTATATAAGATGATCTTATGCTTTAGAGAATTAGATAGTTCCCTAACTATAGAGTTAGCGAATGATAAGTTCTGATTATAACTAGTGTTTATAAGGATTGATTAATAAAGACTAGTGGAGTGGAATTTCGATAGACTTTACTCCCTTAAGATGTAAGTATTTGATGTGATTGTTGGGATGGACTGGCTAGGGGGACATTAGGCTAAGTTGGAATGTGATCGGAACCAGATACAGGTTCGAATCCTAGTGGGGGAGAATTAAGCATTAGGGATAAAAGAAGTTTTTTTTAGTAGATGCACTTAGTACTTAGCGTACATAATTGGTGATCAATAAGATGAAAAAGGGATTTGATAGTTGTAGAGGTGCTAGATGTTAGTGAAATTTGAATGTAATCCCAGAGGATTTGACTGGCATTCCTCCTGTCAGACAAGTAGGATTTAGAGGTTACTTTGAACCGTAGGACTAGTTGTGAATCTTTCCAGATTGCACTATCGAAGATGGCAGTGAGTACGTCATTGACTATGATCGGGTAAGCGCTTCATGAAGTAGTTAAGGAAGAGAATTAGAGATAGCTAAGGGTTTTTTTTTTCTAGGTATGGCTATACACATGTTCCAACGACAAATGAGATCAGGCGGATGTAAATGCGAGAAGCGCATGAGTTGAAGTATCAATACATCTTGGAGCCATCAGAATGTATAGAGATCCAACGTAGATTGAATAGTAACTAGGGATAAAAAGGGAGGTCGCCAGGTATGTAGAGAAATGTTGACTTGTCTGAAGGTCAAGGCCGAGCACCAGAAGCCGCACGACAGCTTCAAACCTTTAGAGATTCTAGTTTGGAAGTGGGAGCACATCACCATGGACTTGATCACGAAACTACCCAAGACTTCGAGAAATTTCGACACGATATGGATTATAGTAGACAGATTGACTAGAGTGCGCATTTTATAGCGATCTCGGGAAATCTTCCTCAGAACAGCTGGCAGATATTTACGTCAGAGAGGTGGTATCCAGGCACGGAATGGCAGTGATAGTTTTTTTTAGACAGGGAAAATTTCACGAGGATCTAGGCACCATACTTCAGTTCAATACAACTTACGATCCTTAGACGGATGAGCAGAGTGAGAGAACGAGTCAAACTTTAAAGGACATGTTGAGAGCATGTGTCTTAGACTTCGGGGGTAGCTAGGATACGTACCTTCCTTTAGACGAGTTTTCATATAATAACAGTTACCATGCTAGTTTTGGCATGCCTCCGTACGAGATGTTGTATGGGAGGAGATGCAAAACCCCTAATTGTTGGGGATGAGGTTGGTCAGAGAGTTTTGGGAAGCACTGAAAAAGTTCAGAAGACGACAGAGAATATTCAAAGGATTAGAGAACGTTTGCAGACAGCTCAGAGTCGGAAAAAAAAGCTATGCAGATAGACGACGTTCAGAGTTAGAACTTCAGGTTGGTGATTATGTGTTGCTTAAAGTAGCACCAAGGAAAGGGGTGATTTGATTCCGAAAGACAGGCAAGTTAGGGCCTAGATTCATTGGCCCATTCAAGGTTATATCTCGGATCGGAACGGTGGCTTATCGATTGGAGTTACCTAAAGACCTGCAACAAATTCATAACATGTTTCACGTGTCTCAATTGTGTAAGTGTTTGGCAAGTGAGACTGCAGCAGTGCCTTTGGATAATATCCAGGTTGATGAGAGCTTAAATTATGTAGAAAAACCAATAGCCATTTTAGAGGGAAAATTTAAGAAGTTGTGAAATAAAGAGTTTGGAATTGTGAAAGTGCAGTGGCAGCATCGACGGGTATCGGAGTGGACTTGGGAACCAGAAGCCGAGATAAGAGAGAACTATCCAGAATTATTTCCGAATTGAATTTCGAGGACGAAATTTTCTTAGTGGGGGAGAGTTGTAACGCCTTTTGTTTTTGTTATTTTATTATTTTATTATTTTAAGGAATTCTTTTTCCTAAATTCTTTTGTATTGATTTGGGTTTTCTGTTGGAGTTTTTTTTGGGCTAACTAATTTAGTTTTGACTATCTAAAGGAAGCCCAGTAGATAATTAATAAATTCTCTTTTAACCTTCTCCTTATTCAAAAAAAAGAGAGAAAACCTAGCTACACTCCTTTCTCTCCCATCGTCCTTTCTCTCCCATCGATCTCCAGCAAGCAAACCCCTTGTCGACCACCTGCTGCTTTCAGCCACCTGCCGTTACCGATTACCACCACCCTCGCTACCCTAGCTTGGATATCCGGCAACCGTTGTTGTTTTTTTCAGTCTAGTTTCGATAGCCGTTGTTGCTTTTCGGTAGAACTCTGGCAACCGCCGTTGTTTCTTTTATGTTCGACTGTCGGCGGTTTTTGTCTCAGCGATTGTCCGACCATGGAGAACAGAGATGGCTGTCTGAGTTGTTTGTCGTTTGCGCCGTGACCCAACCAACACCGGTGTGAACTTCTGGTTAGATTCTCGGTTAGAGTTTCACAAGTTTTCAGGAGGTACAACCATCATCGCTATTCTTTAGTTTAAGTCGATAGTAATTTAGTCATTGCAGAATTTCGATAAGCTTTCTATTGCATTAAATTGAGTCACTAAGCAACTTTCCAGGCATATAGTTGCAGGCTGTTATATTCGAGAAACCTTAATTCCGTAGCATGGATAGGTAGCTATTTAATTATAAGGGGTTGTTTCTTTTGAAATTAGCTTGTGAGATTTAATAATAATTTATGTATATAACTTAAGGGTGCTTGATTCGAATGAAGAAAAAAAAAGAAGTCAGATTATGGATGGGTGCAATTAAATTACATTTTAAGGCACTTGAAGGTAAATTGTCGCTAAAGATAAAAACATGTGAGTGCATGGTAGTTATTAGTGACAATGAGGTATAATAGTGGATGGTAATTGCGACAAATAGAAGTGTGTGCATAACCTTGTTGTCGCAAAGTAGATTAGTGGACAAACTTTAAGTGACACTCTCGGTTAATGTGAGAGTCGAATCGGCATGTGAATTATTTATCGTTCAAGTGTATAATTAGTCGAAACCATTTTTGTAGGTTGATCTATAGTTCGTTCGGTTATCAGTTTTGGTTTTTCAATTTTCGGTTACCCTTCGACTATCAGGTGAGTTACACTATTCTTGTTTTATATTGTTATGTGCGTATGTATGCATGATTGCGTGTGAAAGGGAACCACATGCCCTTGATGAGTTGTGGGGGCGGACTCGCGTCCTAAGCAGGCGAGAAAAAGGGAACCACATGCCCTTGGTGAGTTGTGGGGGCCGACCCGTGTCCTAATTGACGGGAGAGAGGGAACCACATGCCCTTGGTGAGTTGTGGGGGCCGACCCGTGTCCAAACTGACGGGAGATTTATATCGATCTCATGAGAGTCGCGTGTACGTTTGAGTCTGTTGATTTGCTGACTTGTTATGATGTGATTTGTATGTGTGATTGTGATGTCACCGGTTATGGTATATACTCGCGTGGCGGTATGAGATAGGCATAGTGCTAGCTCACTAAGCTTTAAGCTTACCCTTTTCGTTGTTTCCCCTTTTCCACAGGTTCTGGTTCGGGAGTGGATAAGGGCAAGACCCCAGCTTGATTTCCTGCTGACGGCGGTTCCGGCGACTCCTTGACTTCTATTTTTGACTTATTTCACATTAATAATTGGGATTTAAATTGTTATTTTATTAGTTGACATCTAATTGAGCCGGTTGGCTATTGGTTACATTTTTTTTCTCTTGAAATAAATTCATTAAATTATTTTACTTTATTTAAAAATTTTATAAAATCCCATTTTTGGAAATGAGATGTTACAACTTGGTATCAGAGTCTTCAGTTTGGGTATTGATAAAGGGTTAAGGCTTTCGTTTGAGATTTCGATTATATTCATTTATAAAGAATATTTTTAAACTTCTATTTAAAAACTTATTGTTCAATTGATTTGGTTTTGAGTTAAATTCGTGTTTTTCTTAATTATTTGGACATAATTGAGTAAATTCCTTTTTATAGAATTTGGGATGTTACACAATCTCTTCAATCTCTTTTATCTCTTCTATCTCTTTACTCATTACTCATTACTCAGATGGTAGAAATCCAAAACCAAAACCAAAATCGAAATTACAAGTCAGAAATCGAACCAGATGCGTCTTCAATCAGATGGGAAGAAATCGAAATATCAAAAATTGAAGTTCAATCGGTTACAAGAAGGCTGAGGACGAGTAGGAAGGCCGATTAATTCTCGGATTTTGACCGATTACTCCCCGATTTTCCCCGATTTTGACCGGAACCGAGTAGGAAGGCCGATTAGTCACTAATCGCCAAGGTGAGTGGCCGAGTAGCGATTACTCGCCGAGTAATCGGCCGAGTATTCCGATTTTTACAACCATGTATTACGCACGATCAGGTACGCTTGCCTGTGAATATGGTAAGACAGTGGCTAGGCATTAGAGGTTAAAACTTGTTCCGCTTTTTATATACATTAATTACCGCATCAAGTTTTTGGCGCCGCTGCCGGGGAACGGTAGTTGTTAGATTTTAGTCTTTATTAGTTTTGTTAATCAATACTTGTGAGGGATTCTTTCCCTTGCATGTTTTTCGATTTCTAGTTCTAGTTTTTATTTATTTCATTTTTATTTCTTTGTTTCCCGCAAGTTGCCCGTAATCGTTTGTTAAGTTGTCAGGATGGCAGACGATCAACCCATGTGGGATAAGCGATCTGAAGTACAGTTCACCTCGAGATCCGCAATCAAAAAGACAGATGGTAAAATGCTGGAAATCAACAAAGGACTGATCAAAATGATCAACACCATATCATTTGACGGAGAACCTAGCGGAAATCCTTATCAACACCTTGAAGCGTTCGAGGACATCTGTGATCTATTCAATACTAGGGAGGATGAGGTAAAACTTCGAATATTTTCCTTTACTTTGACAAATAAGGCAAAAGACTGGTTTAAAAAATTACCCCCAGGATCCATCACGACGTGGGACGATTTAAAATCCGCCTTTTTGTCAAGGTACTTTCCCATTTCCAGGGTTAACAAAATAAAAGATGAAATACAAAACTTTAAACAAGGAAAAGACAACCTTGTGAAAGCTTGGGAAAGGTACAAGGATTTATTCTTAATATTTCCAAACCATGACATTGATGATAATGAGATGATGAATATTTTTTATGCTGGATTGACTAACGATTCTCGATTAAGGTTAGACTCATCTTATGGAGGTATTTTTTCGTATAAGTCAGTGAAAGAAGCACGTAAACTCTTGGACGACTTGGAAGCACATTATCTGGATTGGTCCACTGACGAGGAACAAGAGGAGAACCAACCAGCGCATCTAAATGAAATTTCATCATCCGATAAACACGCCCATCCAACGGAGGACTGCACTTGGAAGCCAACTCCTCTTTCGCAACCGGAGCCACATAGCGGAATAATCGAGCAATTATTCCGTCAAATCTCAGCGAAACAAGGAAAGATGGGTACGGGCGTTGAACAGCAAATCCACGAGTTCGTAAATTTTGTTGCAGGGATTCATAAGGGCACAGATCAGTTCCTCCGAGATGTCAAGGAGGCATTTCCTCATGTGGAGATAGACGCACAGGCTGAAGTGTTTACCACCACGAGAGGAGGTAAGGTAGTTTTAGGACCACCTATGCCCCAAACTAACCAAATTCCTAATTTGCAGGTTGTTGAACCGGAGGTCGAATTACCATCACGCCCGACAAAAGAAGTCAGGGAGGAAACAGTCAGGCCAAAGGAGGCTTCGACGCCACATGTGCCTGCACGAGTGCCATATCCTGCACGACTGCGAAAAGAGAAGAAAGAGGCCCAGTATCGTAAGTTTATTGATCTAATAAAGCGAGTAGATATTAATGTGCCTCTTGTGGACTTGATTGCAGGTGTACCGAGTTACGCAAGATTTCTCAAGGAGTTGGTGGCTAAAAAAGCAAGGATGATAGCAGAAGAAGTAGCATTCTTGAATGCCGAATGATCAGCCACTCTTTCCGACACCCTCAAAAAAGGTGATCCAGGGAGTTTCATTATCCCTTGCTATTTTGGTAAAAGTGTTTCATGTAGGGCCCTAGCAGACCTAGGAGCCAGTATAAACCTAATGCCGTTATCCTTTTACCAAAAACTGGGATTAAAAGATCTAAAAAGCACACGAATGACTATACAACTAGCTGATAGATCCATAAAATACCCTGTAGGAATAGCTGAGGATGTCACGGTACGGGTAGACAAGTTTGTTTTCCCCGCCGACTTTGTAATCTTGGACATAAAGGACGAGGTTAAAGTCCCTCTAATCCTTGGTCGTCTGTTTCTCAACACGGCCAGTGCCGTTATCCATGTTGCCAAAAGAGAACTTAGTCTAGGAATTGGCGAAGACCGAATCACTCTTTCCATTGACGGGACCCTAGACTGTGATGAATCTATAATAATCTAGACAGCTTAGATGACATCACTGAACCGTTTGAATTAGAACTTAATGATCATCTTTGTGAATCAGGTGAATTGGAAGAAAGCTTCTCCATTGAGAAAAGATGGGATGAAACCATGGGGAGAGAAGAAGAGGAATTCGAGGAGTTAAAGCAGGAAGATAAAGTTAGGGTGAGAACCTCTTTGGAGGAACCACCGAATTTGGAGTTAAAGGACCTTCCCGAGCACCTCGAGTACCAATTTCTTGAAGGTAACAATTCTCTCCCAGTAATTATTTCTGCCTTGCTAACATCCAATGAAAAAGAAAAGCTTATTGCGGTTTTGAAAAAACACAAATAGGCTTTAGCTTGGAAAATCTCGGACATTCCTGGAATAAGCCCTTCTTTTTGTACGCATAAAATTTTAATGGAAGACAATTTTAAACCGTGCGTGCAAAAACAAAGAAGGCTTAATCCGAAAATGCAAGAGGTTGTAAAAAAGGAGGTTATCAAACTACTTGATACCGGGATTATCTACCCTATTTCTGATAGTCCGTGGGTGAGCCCCGTTTAAGTGGTTCCCAAAAAGGGAGGACTCACGGTTGTCACAAATGACAACAATGAGTTAGTGCCCACCCGTACTGTCACCGGGTGGAGAGTTTGCATAGATTATAGGAAGCTGAATGATGCTACTAGAAAGGACCATTTCCCCTTACCCTTCATAGACCAAATGCTTGAACGATTGGCGGGAAATGAGTACTATTGCTTCCTGGATGGATTTTCAGGATATTTCCAAATCCCCATTGATACCGAGGACCAAGAGAAAACGACCTTTACCTGTCCCTTTGGAACATTTGCCTATAGGCGTATGCCTTTTGGGTTATGCAATGTACCCGCTACTTTTCAGCGATGCATGACGACCATTTTTTAGGACATGATAGAGGATTGTATGGAGGTCTTTATGGATGATTTCTCTGTTTTCGGTAACTCTTTTGATGGTTGTTTAAACAGCTTAGACAAGGTCTTAGCTCGATGCGAGGAATCTCATTTGGTTCTCAACTGGGAGAAATGCCACTTTATGGTAAGAGAAGGTATAGTTCTTGGACACAAAATCTCAAAAGATGGTTTGGAAGTGGATAAAGCTAAGATAGAAACCATATCAAAGCTTCCCCCACCTACAAACATAAAAGGGGTTCGAAGTTTCTTAGGTCATGCCGGGTTTTATAGGAGATTTATTAAGGATTTTTCAAAAATAACCCGACCTCTAACTAAACTTCTTGAAAAAGATGCACCTTTCATTTTTGATGAGAAGTGCATTTCTGCGTTTGAAACTTTGAAACATCATTTGACTAATGCCCCTATTATGGTCCCGCCTGATTGGGATCAACCCTTTGAGATTATGTGCGATGCGAGCGATTATGCCGTTGGTGCAGTTCTTGGGCAGCGTATAAACAATCAATTTCAACCGATTTGCTATGCGAGTCGAACTCTGAATGATGCCCAAGAAAACTATACCACGACTGAAAAGGAGCTTCTAGCGGTCGTTTTTGCCATTGAGAAGTTCCGATCCTATCTTGTGTTGTCCAAAATCATAGTGTATACGGATCACTCTGCCCTTAAATACCTCTTTGCTAAGCCAGATGCTAAGCCCAGACTCATACGATGGATACTTATGTTGCAAGAGTTTGATATAGAGGTAAGAGATAAGAGAGGCGCTGAAAATTTAGCTGCTGATCATCTGTCCCGCTTGGAGAATCCAGACATGGATTCCGGGGGCATAGAAGTCATCAGGGATAAGTTCCCCGATGAGGACCTCAATATGATTAAAACCATAGGAGAGGACCCTATACCTTGGTATGCAGATTTTGTAAACTATCTTGCCGCCGGTGTTCTCGTTAAAGGTATGACTCATCAACAAAAGGGTAAGTTTTTCTCAGACCTAAAGCATTACTTTTAGTTCAAACCCCATTTGTTTAGAATAGGACCTGATAGGATGCCCCGTCGATGTGTCTCAGGCCCTGCTGCTTGGGACATTCTCAATAACTGTCACAAAGGCCCCACGGGAGGCCATTTTGGAGCTAATCTCACTGCCAGAAAAGTCCTCGAATCAGGATTTTATTGGCCTACGATTTTCAAGGATGCTCACACTTTAATAAAATCTTGTGATGCCTATCAGAGGGCGGGTAATATCACAAAGAAAGATGAGATGCCTCAACATAGCATTTCCGTTAACGAAGTGTTTGATGTTTGGGGAATCGATTACATGGGACCCTTCCCCGATTCCAAAGGCAACAAATACATCCTTGTGGCAGTTGACTATGTCTCCAAATGGGCCGAAGCAAAGGCTTCACCCACAAATGATGCTAAGGTAGTTGTTGACTTCGTGAAATCTCTTGTGTGTAGGTACGGATGTCCGAAGGCGATCATCAGCGATAGAGGAACTCACTTTGCAAATTACCTCTTGGAGAAGACCCTAAAAAGGTACGGGGTACACCATCGGTTTTCGACCGCCTATCATCCGCAAGCAAATGGACAAGCGGAAAACACCAATCGGGAATTGAAACGGATCTTGGAAAAGACAGTCGATAACAACCCGAAGATATGGTCGCAAAAGCTTGAAGATGCACTATGGGCATATCGTACGGCCTATAAGACGCCAATTGGAAGCACTCCTTATCGAATGCTTTACGGGAAAGCGTGTCACCTACCATTCGAGTTTGAGTATAAAGCATTGTGGGCGCTAAAGAAAGTTCACTTGGACGATATTACAAGTGGAAAGGAGCGATCGATAAACTTGCATGAATTGAAGGAGCTTAGATCTCTTGCATATGAGAACTCGAAAATCTATAAGGAACAACGAAAGAAATGGCACGACGCGCATCTAAAGGAAGTAAAGGTGTTCAAGGAGGGAGACAAGGTACTAATGTATCAAACTCGCTTCAAAATTTCCCCCGGTAAGTTAAAGTCACGGTGGATAGGTCCATACGTTGTTTTAAAAGCTTATCCCTCCGGATATGTGGACCTAATGACCGAAAGAGGAGAATTCAAGGTAAATGGCCATAGACTAAAACTTTATAATGAAAACGACCCTGTCAAAAATGGTGAGGTCTGTCTTCTTTCTGAAGAGCCAATTACCTAGTTGATCTCCCGAGTCAGGCTCGCGACTCGTTACAAAAACAAGCGCTTCTCGGGAGGCAACCTGTGTTTTTCTTAGTTATTTATATTTTTGTGTGTTTTCTAATCAATTTTGCAGTGTTAGTCAAAGGAAATCACAACCCGATCAAAATTTGACAAAAGCCAAACAGAAGCCTCTTCACGTTCGCGAAGTTTTAACTTTCGCGACGCGAAGTGAGGAGGAAAGGTAAGTTCTCGTTCTAAGGTAATTTCGCGATCGCCAACTTTCTAGTTTCGCGATCGTGAAGGAGAAAAAAATTCTGAAAATAGTGCGTCAGTTGCGACTTCGCGACGCGAGGACCTTTACTTCGCGACGCGAAGTTCGGAACGAGGGGTTTAAATTTGGTTTCTAAAACCCTATTATCAGTTTTTCTCTCCTTCCCTTTGGTTTTTCTCTGCAATCCTCGTCCCATCCTAAAATTCCATGGCGTCAAAGGTATGTAATTCCTCTCTAATTGCTTTAATTTGAAGATCCTTGAAAGCCCTAGTTGGTTAATCTTGTGAATGTACCCAAAAGGGGGGTTTCTCTGGTTAGAATTTATTTAATGTTTATGAGGGGAATGTCTCTTACCTTGATTTGTTTGAATGCACACACTTGAGTTTAGTTTTATAATGTTATGATATGTTTCAACTCAAGTGTGGGGAAGGAAGGTTATTAGCGTTGTGGTTAATGATATACATGATTTTTGCTTGTGTAGAGAGCTGCATCTTCTCGCAATGTTCAAGACCACCCATGCTTGTCTTTTGATTCCGATAACATCTTGCGTAGCGAAAAGATGCCTTTGATGATTGAGCTTGATCGCTTAAAAAAGCGAGACATTGAGATTGGATCAATAGTCGACTTACACTTTGTTGAGGAGATTGGATTTGGGGATCGACTTTCAAGCCTCTTGAGGAGAGAATACCGCGATCAATTTGCTGTACTTCGTTTTGTAAGCAACGATTGGGAAAAAGCACATAAAACTCATGAGCCGATCTACTATGAGCATGTACTAGAGTTTTTGACCACGTTTAGCTTCGATTTGGAGGCATATGATGAAAATAGATTCGATGGTCTGTGTATAAGATTCCGTTTGCTTGGAGAATGGTATGGAATTACACTACCTCGTTTGGGAGTGTTGCTCGGACTCTTCACGGCGGCTCAGTCGAGGTCCGAATACTTTTGTCATTACTTCCTAACCGGTGCTTGTGAGCCTAGTGCCGAATTCTCTGGTGCGGAATTTTGGGCAACCATTGGATCGGGACCGTACCTACAGTCCATTACCAAGGAAAGTTCTATCATTCTATCCGAGCATCGCCTTCTTCATCGGATGCTAGTTCATTCATTTGCTTACTGGAAAGCTATCAAGGAGAAGGTACCGGAAGGCGATCTTTGGCTTCTTTCGCGATTGGTCGATTGGAATGCGATAACCAATCTTTCTTTTGTGATGGCAAAAATGTTCCAAAGTACCGTCAAGGTGCATGATAAGGCCAGAATGGGTCTTTGTGGAGGACATTTCATTACGGTTATAGCGGAGAAGTTGGGAACCCTTACGCCGGAAGTTTGTGAGACTCTCACCAAGTTATCTCCTTTGGGATTTCTCGATAAGGTTTTTTTCGTTCTATGAAGCTACTTGCACCGGGGCCGCGAAGGGGTACTTTTGTTTGGATTGAGGATGCCACATCCCATGAAGGGCCGATCGGTATGGCTACTTCACCGCCTCAACCAACTTTTCCGGGGCAATCAAGCAATCCTCCGCCGGTAAATCAACAAAGTGGGTCTAGCAATTAACAAGGATCAGGATCTATTCATGAAGTTATTCAGGGATTATCGGAACAGTTGGGAAGCGAGCATCACGATATCATGGAGCGACTATCGGATCTCGTATGACATGTATGGTGTTCGTCGAGAATTGTTGTGGGTGACCGCGTCGATGAGCGCATACTTTGAAAGCGTGGGACATGCTCCCTCGGCTCCTCTTGAACCTCATCCCGTATGGCGTGATGGTGATGACGCTCCCGCTGTCTACACAACCTATGATGAATGGGCTTTTGAAAACCGTAACTGATCGGTTTTATTTGATTCGATTGGGTTGTACTTTACTTTGAACTTTAAACTGCGTGGTTTGGTGTGTTTGGTTTGGTTGGACATCTTTTTATTTTTCGTTTGGTTTGTTTAGGATTTTAAAATTTTTAATTGCTTGCTTAGTTTGATTTATTTTTCTTTTATTAGTTTTTACTTTTTCTTTTTCTTTTTGGTAATAGATACAGCGATCTATGATCTTGAACCGAGCACGATTTTGGAATACTCTCTCTTAGATCAGATCAGATTTCGTCACATAACCCGGGAAGTTTCTCTTTTTCCCAATTACTCTTTAATTGTTTTAAATGTTGCATTGAGGACACTGCAAATTTTAAGTGTGGGGAGGGGGTTATGTAGACTTATCTGTTTAAATGGGTTCACTTTTTGCTTTTGGTTTGTCGTTTTTCAAATTTTTGAAAGCTTTGAGATTTGACCCCAATTTTTTTCGAAATCTGAGATTGTTTTTGGAACTTAGTTGCTTGCGTAGGAGAACACTGAATGAGATTATTTGAGTAGGAGGATGCCTTGGAATACCAATTACCATGAGTGCCTTACCCAATTCTTTCGAGAGTTTGAAACTGATTGTTTATTATTTCGTGAGTAATACCGACTTTGACCCAAGGTAGAACTTGTCATTTGAATGCTTGTCGAGACCACATAAGAGAAGTATTTATCACCATTGCACTGATAGAGGCCTTCGTTTCTAACCCTTTTAGCCTTCGTTAGATAACCTCATCTTAAGGTTATTTAATTTGCCTAGCCGAATTTTTGAAAGTACTCATTTTTAGTACTTTATCCCTTGAAACCAATTTTGAGCCTTAGCCTTTCATTTCTTTACCCATATTATATATCCCTTAGCCTATCTTTTTATCTATCTTTTGGCCGTGACTTAAATTTGAGAACTTGAGATGTTGTGATCCATAGTTTTCATATCTGACAAATAAAGAGGGATTGTTTTTTAGCAGAAAAGAAAAGAAAAGAAAAGAATGACTCAAAGAAAAGAAAGAAAAGAAACATTAAAAGAAAAGAGTCAAAGTTAAAGAAAAGAAAAATGAGCAAATATGCAAAAGGAAAGAAAAGAATTCGAGCCACAGATAAGCAATATGCTTAGGCCGATGCTAAAAGAAAAGCTCATCCCGGAAAAGAAAAGTGCATAATTCCAAAAGTCAGATTTATTCTCAAAAGTATTTGGATCACTACTGATTAAGTTTCTTGAGTTTTTGTTGCAAAACCTTAGTCACTTATATATCCTTTATCCTACCCTTAACCCTTAGCCTAACATTACAACCCTAAAGTCCTCTTGACGGTTGACAACTTCTCAGTGGTGGAGATTAGATTTGATAACAAGCTTATGCATACGGGAATTGGTCGAGTATTGGTGTGATCACTTATCATATATACACTTTTACCCCCGAGAGATACACTTTAAATCATTCATACTATGTGAGGGTAAAAGGTTGATCTTGGTATCCAATTTCTTGATGTATCTTGTTCTGGTGTTCGATTATGTGAGTATGCTTTGTTCTCTTGGATGATCTTGGGTGGAGATAATTTTGGCGTTATCTTTCTTATCTTTCAGTCTTTTGATTGAGGACAATCAAAGCTTAAGTGTGGGGATTTTGATAACACCAAAATTATACATGTTTTGGTTATGCTTAATTGAATGATTTAACCCCATTTCTGGTCTAAATACTTACACTTTGGACTTATTCTTACTTTTATAGGTTTTTGAGGTCGTGGAACGGAAAAGTACGGAAAAAGGCGAGAAAACGTGAAAATTGCATAAAGTCAATCCAGTAGTTGTTTCGCGTCCGCGAGGTTTCAAGTCTGGCGCCGCCAAGTTCGACAAAGTTGAAATCCAGGGTTTAACCTAAGTGTTTCGCGTCGCGAAGTTGCCGTCTGGCAATCGCGAAACGGGCTCCGAGTCTCTCCTTTTAAATACTGGCCTCCTCCTTCAGTTGACATAGAGCCAAATTTGTGTGCAGTTCTGAATAGTAGAGTCCTCTGGTGTTAGAGAGTATTGTGCCGATACGCTACGGGGTTTGATTCTCGATCATTCGTTGTTGTACTGTCGGTATAATGTCTGTTTCTACTCTCTTGTTTTCTGACCCTATTATGTTTAGTGAGTAGTTTTCTGTAGTGGTACTTATTATGGTTGATGAACCTTGTGGATGATGATTTTATGATTTAATGTTTATTGGTTTGTTTTTGGTTCATTGAATGTATGTCATGGTTCCGATTTGATTCGTATTGTATGGTTATTTGAACTCGTTGGTTGGGTGTATCTGTTGGACCAAGATAGATAGACTCCGATAGGTTAATCAACCTTTCTTGACCTTCCCTTCGTAACCCGGAGAGTTGTGTTAGGTGGTTACTCGGACCGAGAGCGACCTGGTAGTAGAATACCGTGCAATAGAGATAGGATTGGGTGACTGGTACTAGATTACCTGACAAATAGTCTATGTATTGGGACTAGGAGGACCAATAACCTAGTTGACAGCCATAATAATCACATGCTAGGGTGTCGCAGACTTAAATTCCTACAATAACCAAAACAACCAAACCTTTGTCCAGTTTAAATCATCCACTTGGGGATTCACTATACCATGATAAGTGCTACTGTTTTCATTCTTGTAGTTTTAAATAATCTTTTATTGCTTTATTAGTCTCTTAGTTAATTTAGTTGTCTTTTAATTAATTAAACCTTTTTCATAAAAACCCCACAAAGCTTTAGGTTAATTAAACTAGTCAAGATTAATAATCTACAAAACTTGACCGTTCCCAGTGGTAGATACGATACCTGGACTTTCCTACACTGTATTACGCACGATCAGGTACGCTTGCCTGTGAATGTGGTAAGACAGTGGCTAGGCATTAGAGGTTAAAACTTGTTCCGCTTTTTATATACATTAATTACCGCATCAGTGAACATAACCTTTTATTTTATAGTATTGTTTAATTATTATTTCTAAGTTTTATACATTCCACCAATTTTTCTAAAGGGTTCTGTCCCTCAACCCAAGGAAACCGATTCTACCTATTCAGCTTGGGATATACATAACTCGATGGTCATGACATGGCTTATCAACTCAATGGAAGATTCCGTTGCTGAAATTTACCATTTTGTTTGCTATATGCAAAGCTGGATGCAATAAAACAAGCTTACTCTGACTTGGAAGACTCATCCAAATGTTCTATCTCAAGAGTCAAGCCCTTTAGATTCGACATGAAGAGGGATCAATTATAACCAATTTTACATCTTTAGATAGAGTTTGGCAAGAACTTTATCTATTTGTTGGTCCTCTTTTGATGGCCAATAAGGTAAATATTATTGTAGAGGGGGGGGGGGTTGAATACAATGAACACAATTTCTTCTGTATATTTAATCTATGACTCCTATGGAGTCTTTGTATAGATTATATATGGATTGTTTGAAGATAAAGATCAAGACGATGTCAAGATCTCAAACAATCCTATAGAGTTTGACACTTAGCCTTTGCTTATGCACAAAGCACGTAGATAATAAGTAAGAAAGAACTTAGAAGATAATAGAGGGAGAGAAAGGATTAGGGTATAGAAGATGGACCAAGGTGTGTTTGGAAAACAACACTACGCTCATATTTATACCCCATGCATTAAATGCATGCCATCCCCAACTTTACACGTGTCGTGTAAAGGTTGGGTATGGTGTACTATTGTACCATAAAGTAATGCCCATGCGTGGTAGGGTCATGGCCTATGGTAAACAGTTGCCGTATGGGTGATAAGTACGGAGGGAACAATAAAGAGACATCCCCTTTGTACTATTGTCAGAAAGGCAAATCAAATCCTTTTTGTGCATATAGGTCAAGAAGACAAATATAATATTCTTTAAGTACAAGTCACTGACCAAGCCTTAGAGTCGCTGATCCTTGGGAAGGATCAGGGAGGCACTGTGACTTGTTCTCTATGGAACGTCATGTTTAGAGTAGTCAACTAGCTGTCACTGATATCAACATCAGATCATTAGCATCGCTGACTCTATCATTAGCTTACATCAATAGATGGTGCTGATGGTTTCAAAGTGACATGACTATTTGCCTTCAAAGGATACATAGCGGATGTCAGCTTTCACTAATACTAAACGGAGTCAGTGATCAGCGATCGCGAGATAAGCTCCCTGAAGTATTAAACTTCATCACACAGAGCTAACTATTTTTCAGTTATTAGATAAGGATCATTGGTATTTCATCAAGTCATAGAGGAGCTAGATCAACAATCTCCCCCTAAATATCAATGATAAGACAACATAGAGGTTGCCTTGATTCTAGTAACTTAAAAAAAAAATTCTAAGTCTAGATTCAACAGTTAGGAAATAAAACATGTGAAGGGTAGTTGAATTATTTAACTGTCGGTAATGATCTTTTTCAGTGAGAAGAAACAGGGATAGATAAACACTTGTATTCATTTCATTTCAAGGTAAGGATTACAATACAGAAAGAAATAAATTACAAGTCACTGAAAGAAAAAGAACATATCACTCAAAAGTTTATTCCTTTACATATATAGTGTCTATGTTCTCTCCAGCGAGCTTTCTCTTCCTTAGCTCATCTCGTATAGCATGAGCGAACTCCAGTGAGTCTCTTTGATCATTTGTGAAGGCAAGCACATTTATCAGGTGCATAGAAGGAGAGATTTGTATCTCGCTGAACCGCTGAAACTTGAGCTGTCTATATCTATCAAGGAAGCATAGCCCAAACTCAGGTTCTCTAATTACTTGCTTTTCATACAGAGTCAGGCCTTCAGGGAGCGACAGGTTCAGAAAAGATGTGTCGGCATAAGTATACGGAAGGCCGAGTGTAGGACCAGCTGGTACAAACCAAGGGCCAGAGGCACCACACCTTGAGGTAGATGGCTGAGAAGTAGAAGGAGTGGACGCATTGATATTAGCTTGTTGGACCTCAGGGAGTTGGTTGAATTTGATGTCTTGAACTCTTTTGACAAGATTGCCAAGTAGTTCCTCCACCTAAGGTCTGGCCTGAGATCTTGATTTCTTCAGACATCTAAGCAGTTCATACCACTCCATCAGTCCGTAATCCTCTAAGGTTCTTAGAGAGTGAGTGATATCTCTATCATTCTCTCTAGAAACAGTGATTCTGACGTATGAGGGGGCATTCTGCTTAGACCTGGTTTTGTTCAACTTTACTGTGGTAATCGTCACTGGCCTTCTTCTTCTGTTGATCTTTTCCAGGCACCAGCTGGATTTCGCTTCTTCAGAGGTAGTTCTCTCTGATCCCTTATATTCTCAAAGGCTCTAAGGGCAACTTGCTGAGCTCGGATAGAGTCAGCATTTATCTCGGGATCCTCTCTGACAAACTCTTCATCGAGTTGTTGAGCTGTCAGAGCATCCGTCTTTGCGTCCTCTAGTTGCTTCAGAGCCAGCTCATGCTCCCTGAGATCTTCTTTAGAAATCCCTGGAGGGATTTTTATTCTCGTACTCTCGAGATGAGAGACGACTTCCTTCAACTTCAATTTCCTGTAAGTTTGATCATCATTGAGGTTAGGAGGGGAGTTGTAGGAATCTTCATCAGAGGAGGTTTCAAAGGATTCCTTGGATGAAGAGATGGTAATGGTATTTATGGGAAGGGTTGCAGGGTTGAGAGGAGTGACAGCAAAAGTCATTTTGTTGACTTCAGCTCTTGTCCTTGCTGACGCACTATTCTCCATTAGGTGAATAATGTCACCAGTGACAGAGCCATAATTAACATCTTGGGTATGGGGTTCAGGAGATAGGTTTTGAGGAGGTTGGTAGACAACCATTTGAAGGTTGTTTTTAGGGGAAGGGGTAGAGGTTTTAGAGGTTGAACTAGAAGATAAAATAAGTTGAACCTCAGGGAGAGAATGTAGAGAAGAGGTACCTTGGATTTCTCCCCCTGAGATACAGGCATCTTCAGCGTTGATGATTAGATAATGTTCTTCATGCACGATAGCTTGTATGCAATCTATTATCTGTTAAACAACTCACAACCACAATCCAATGCGTAGGCCTGTAAATGAACCGAACGTTCATGAACCGTTCGTGAATTTGTTCGGCGGGAAGTTCGTTTATGTTCGTTCGTTTAATAAATGAACGAACATGAACAAGATTTTACGTTCGTTTAAATAAACGAACGAACATGAACAACGTCCTCGTTCGTTCAATTATGTTCGTGAACGTTCGATTATGTTCGTTCGTTTATGTTCGTGAACCGTTCGTTCGTTTACGTTCGTGAACTGTTCGTTTATGTTCGTTTATTTATATTAGTATATATAATTATTTATAAACTATATATTTTTTATTAAGTGATTTAATTATTCAACTATGTTATAAGTAAAGTTAAAATAAATACCACACAACCTCTTCTCGACTACAACCCTAGCTGCTACCCCCATTTTCCAACTTTAGTGTCTACAACTTAACTCTCTCCTCTCACGTTCATAGCCTCTTCCTCTCGCGTTCACAGCCTCTGTCTCCCGACTCGACGACTGCAACTCTCCTCTCACGTTCACTAAAAATCACTAGAAACATTTCCTTCGTTTATGTTTGTTTGTGTTCGTTTACGTTCGTGAACCGTTCGTTTAAAAGTTTAATGAACGAACACAAACGAACACGAACATCCTCATGTGCTAAACGAACGAACACGAACACGATTTTTCGTTCGGTTAAGCATTCGTGTTCGTGTTCATGTTCGTTTGAACTTAAACAAACGAACATGAACAAGCTCCATTCGTGTTCGTTCGGTTCGTTTACAGGCCTACCAATGCGAAACCATATTTGACGCATCTATTTGATTGTTTTAGGACTCAACTTCGGGTCAGATGATTAGACGTGTTAAGGAATACTCGGGTCTCTATTACTACCAACAACCTCCTCTAAATACATGCTGCCATGTAGATAATAACACCAGACAATATAAAGTTACCACCTAGATTTAATGAGAAAAGTAAAGAAGGAAAGGTGTATCGACTCAAGAAGTCCTATATAGCCTGAAGCAGTCCATAAGAGCACGGTTTGATCGGTCACCAAAGCTATTGTCCCTATACTCAAATTGAAGCTGATCGTACTTTATTTCATCCTCGATAAGGTGACAAGGTAGCCATACTAATTATCTATGTCGATGACATTATAATAACATGTAACAACAAAGATGAGATCGATTGTATAAAGCAAATCTTCGCCAAAGAATTTGAAATGATGGATCTTGTCAGCTACGTTACTTCTTAGGTATGGTGTGTTGGGTTTTATTAAAAAATAATTTAAAACACATAGATGGCAACAGAAGCTATAAAATTTGAACAACATAAAACTAGTTTATACCCACCAAGGATCATTTTGCATGTATAGAAAGATTATAGCATCTCCAACCGTCCGTCAAATTTTCATTTTTGCAGTTTAGCTCACTCCAACCGACCTCCATATCACCAAAAATTTTAGCAGTCAAGAAAAACATTTGGTTTTGATTGCCATATTTGCCGGGCTGATTTTCACACGCCATTTACATATGGCCCACCACTTCCCAATTCTTTATTGGTTTTTTAATATAGATTTTAGTAATAAATATTTTTTCTGAATATCATATATATTATATAATCCATATATATTTAATTATTTGTTTGCGTATTTTATATAATAAAATTAGTATTTAAAAATTAAAAATTAAAGATTATCTTTTTTATTTTAATAAATCTTTATTCAATAAATTAATTACCGACTTTTTATTATTATAATAAATATTTATAAATTACAATTATTGTTATAAAAATGTTTAATAGTAAATAAAATATGTTATTTTTATGTGGGGTCCATATATTTGGTGTTTTTTATGGCAAATTGCCGAAAAGGGTAATATAAATGTCCAAAAAATCCAATCAAGGGAACGTACATTTTTTTTGCCAAGAAAGGATTATGCAGTTGATTTTGTCAAAAAAGGGGAAGAGTAACTGGTAACTTGTATAACCGGTTACCCCTGCCTTTTCTCTCTCTCACTCTCTCTCAACCTCTCCCTCTAAGAATTCAACCACCCCTCTTTCTCTCTATCTCCACCACCAGTCCACCACCACCACCACCACCACCACCCCCACCACCTCCACCACCACCATAACACCATCACCACCACCGATCATCTTTAGATCTACAGATCTACAACCCAACCACTGCCCCCACCCCCACCGCCACCGTAACACGATCACTACTACCACCATCACCACGCCCACCACCACCGTAACACCATCACCACCACCGATCATCTTCAGATCTACAGATCTGCAACCGCCACCACCACCGTAACACCATCACCACCACTACCACACCCACCACCACCATAACACCATCACCACCACTGATCATCTTTAGATCTACAGATCTGCAACCGCTACCACCACCGTTACACCATCACCACCACCACTATAACACCATCACCACCACCGATCATCTTCAGATCTGCAACCCTACCACCACTGATCATCTTCATCTTCAAATCGATGGTGGTTCGATTTAGGGTATGGTGCTTGTTGATGATAGTGGTGGCGGTGGGTGGTGGCGGTGGGTGGTGGTGATGGTGGTGGCAGTGGGTGGCCGTGAGTGGTGGTGGTGGAAGTAGTTGGTGGTGAATGGTGGTTGTAGTGGGTGGTGGTGGTGGACGTAGTTGGTGGTGAATGGTGATGGTGACTGTTGGTGATAGTGTTGGTAGTGGGTGGTGGCGAATGGTGGTGGCAGTGGCGAAATGGTGGTGGCAGTGGCAATGGGTGGTGGTGGTGGTGAATCTGGTGGGTGTGGGTGGTGGTGGTGAATCGTGGTGGGTGTGGGTGGTGGTGGTGAGTGTTGGTGGCAGTGGGTGGTGGTGAGTGTTGGTGGCAGTAGGTGGTGGCAGTGGGTGGTGGTCAACACCGGTCAACGACGGTCAATGCTGGTCAAAGGTAAAACGGTGTTGACTAGACTGCCACTTGGACAGACACGTCAACATGTAATGCTGACTAGACTGTCACTTGGACAGATACGTCAGCATCTTACGTGTTGACTAGGCGGGTATCAAGTTAATCAGGTCAGCTTCCCCTTTTTTTTACAAAATCGAATGCATAATCCTTTCTTGGCAAAAAATCGAATGCATAATCCTTTCTTGGCAAAATATCGAATGCATAATCCTTTCTTGGCAAAAAAATGTACGTTCCCTTGATTGAATTTTTTGGACATTTATATTACATTTTTTTGGCAATTTGTCCTTTTTTTAAAGTGTGGTTGGAGTTGACTTTTTTTTAGGTGTTGATGGACCCACTAAAATTGGTGTTTTTGGTGTTAAAAATGGTGTCAAGGTATGCTTTAAGGAAACCATAGGAAGAAAATGAGTTGTAGCGTTTGGTCCCTCTTGGGAGGCTAGATTGTTGAAGAAGATGGCAAGAGTGCAAGAGCAAAACTTCTCCAAAGATGTTCACCAACAATCACCAACTTGAATGGATGCTAGTCCTAAACTCTTAAGCTTTAAGACAAAACCAAGTTTTGACTTAAAGAGAACATGCCAGTATCAAATCTTTTGAGACATAACAAGTTAGAGAAAAAGGAATAAGTGCGTTGAAAAGGAGCCAAATGAAAGCCTTTTAAACTCTTTCCTTTTAGCTATTAGGTCTTAACACTTTAACACCTTCATACCTCTAATACCTATGTTTAATCATTTTGTCAAGACATGCTTCTAAAGCATGGGGTTCAAAGTATGACTTTTCTATGTAATAATCATTTCCCCGTCCCTATAGAAAGTCATGGTTATTGACATAAAAAAGGACAAGATTTTTATAAAATCTTTCTCATCTTTATTACTTATAAAGCATTTATCCATTTAGCTAAAAGAAAAAAAAATCTTTCTAGTTCAAAAAGATAACATGACTTAATCAATCATAACTTATGATATATTTAGTACTTGACATTGAAAAATGTCATTTTTCTTAAATTAAATTTTTCTAATTAATTATAAGAGTTATGAATGTTTATCAAAATTAAATTCTTATAAATAATCTATTTGTATCAATTTGTTAATGGTGTAACCCTTTAAGATCATATATTATTAGTAATATTATTGTAATAAGAGCATCCACAATAGAGGTTCTTTCTTAGGTTCTTCTTGGGGTTTTTACAAGAATCTCCATTGTGGGACATAAGTTCTTGCCCAAAACAAGTTTTTATTGGAACCCAGGTGCTTAAACAAGAATCCAGGTTCTTGTAATAGTTTCCTTTTATGTTATATAATAATTTACATAAATAAAAATTATATTATAAATAAGAAAAGGAAGTGAGGTTTTTGTAAGAATCTCCATTGTAGAGTTTTAAAGAGGTTCTTAGTTTATTTAGATGACAATGATGTGGCACGAAAAAATATGGTAAGTGAGGTTCTTGAAGGTTCCACCACTGTAGATGCTCTAATGACTCTTGAGCATATAGATCTTTCATATTATTGTTCCTTCTTGAGTGGCTATATGGTTTTGTTAAGTTGTTAAGCTTTCTAAAATTATTTGTGCTTAACCAATTGAAATTGATGTTTGATCTTTCTTAATCCCCATTTTCTGCACTATTTTGTCTGAATTGATTGACCTCTTTTTGGATAATCCTCTCTTGTTGCAATGCAATATTTTTTTTTTTCCAGTGGAGAAGTTTCATCTCAAACGTTTTGAGTTTTCATGTCGACAGTTTTGGATTCAAGGTCAGTCATCTTAACGAGTTCAATGTTGATGTAAGAGAATCTAGTATATTAACACAATTAACTATTATGATGTACATAAATTTTAAGGATCAAAACATTCGAATGTCATTACAACAAAATTGGGTTTATACAACATCACTAACTTCTAAGCGTTGTTCTAATAGACTACTTTACAAAACTTAATTTATAAGACCAAAATTTTCAACATCTTATATAAAGGCATTGTAACAAGTTTATAGGAAGCTTACATGTTTGGGATTGCTTTTCGAACTTCAATTTCCAAAGATGCTTTAGGCCAAAAGTGCTTATTTATATTTGGTGGTAGGAAAAGGAATTGTAAAAATTGTATTTAGATTAGTTTTTGTGGTAGTAAAAGTCTATAAGCCAAAAAGAAAGTGTCTAGGTTAAAAAGTGAGGTCATGTGAGAGCTAAAAGTCAAATCAAAAAGCACACTTTCCTTACTGTTCAAAAATAACTTTTTTTATTGTATCAAAAAGCTATCTTGAAAAGTTATTTTCAAGTTTTCAAACACTATTTTTAACTTATTGGCTTTTTGAAAACCCAATAAGTCAATAAGCACTTTTGAAACACTTTCCCAAACACCCTCTTAACAAGTTCTCTTTAGAATACTTCTAATACAAAGTGCCGCATAGCTATGTGTTTACAGGACAAATTAGAGAAACAGTTCTATAAACCCATCTTGTTATAGGACGTTTATTTTTATAAAGACACTTTTCGAAATAGTGTCTTATAAAATAGGTAATGTTGATTGGTTTTTTTTTTCTTGATATAAATGTCCTAAAAAACTTTTTATGACTTACTACGTCTAAAAGTGCCCTATAAACCTATTATAACATCTTTAGATCGATATGCCACTTTATCTTTTGATCCATAAGTTAAGTATTATAAACTAGAGTTTAGTTCCCCAAAATGTATCCAAGTTGTCACCTTTTGCTATTGTATATACTGTACTTAAAAAATTATCAATTAATACATCATACTACTAAAAACCTACCATTTAGTGTATTGGAGAACTTGTTGAAGAGATAGCCGTTCATTCCAGCCATCTGGTCAACTTCTCCGGCGAGACTTTTTCCAGCGAGACTTTTTCCGGCAAAAACCTATCTTCTCCAACAACCTTCATCTCCGGCAAGAAGCCATCTTTTTACGGCGATACTTTTAGCACGAATAACAACCTCCATCTCCGAGACCCACCATCTTCACCGACAACCTCCATCTCTGTCACCCACCATCTTCTTCGGCAACGTAAATCTCCACCACCACCATCTTCTCCGGCGACCTTCATCAACCCTTTCGCAAACCCACCAGCTTACTCCACTTCGAAAACAGTTGTTCATTGTTCGAAATACCCCCACCGGCCACCACCGCCACATTCAAGAATGTTATCGCCATCGACGGAATCATCGGCATCGTTGCCGGAGAAAATGGTGGTCATTGGGAAATCGCCGGAAAATATGGTGGTTGTTGGGAAGTCGTATGAGAATATGGTGGTCGCCAGAAAAGTTGTCGAAGAAGACGGTGGTGGTTGGAAAAGTCGCCGGAGAAGATGGTGGTGGTGGCCGGAAAAATGGTGGTTGCTAGAATGTCACCGGAGAAGATGACCGAATGGCCGGAAAAGTCGCCGGATGGGAGGTGACCGACTGGTAACCTTTGATAGCAGGTCAGATACATCAAATGGTAGGTTTTTAATAATATGATGTATTAATTGGTAATTTTTGAAGTACAATACATACAATAGCAAAATGTGACAACTTGAATACATTTTGAGAAACTAAACAACGCCTTTTAAATTCGAACACATAAAAGTTACAAAGTAGTCCTGCCCATAACTGACCCAAACCGGCTGCTACAAAAATTAGTTTTAATTTAGACATTGAAAATGTAAGTAAATATATTGTCAGTACTAAATGCTATATACATATTGGATGATCAAATACAAATGTGTTTGTGTAGGTTCCAAATCAACACCAAGTATGAACACAAAATATCTCTCAAATGATTAGAAAAGTTGGAAGTTGAATCAACTACAAATGAAGTAAAAGACAACTATTTATACTACTCTAGAAAGGCTTAAAGGGCTTTAAATGGATGAGCCCTAAACAATGGGCCTAATCCACAATTTACATAAATGGAAAGTAACTTTAAGGAAATTACAAATTGACACAACTAACAAATATTCCTAACAATTTCCCCCTTTGTGTCAATTTCTTCATTTCCAACGATGATGGCTCGATGACTTCCTTCTTGAAGCATTTGTCTCCTTGAGCTTCTTAGATAGTCATTCACGTCTCCGAGGCGGTGATGGTAGCGGTCTCTCTTAATGTCTCTCGGCCAATTGTCCTTCGATCATCTTCAACCCGTAGTAAGCGGTCTATGTCGGGGAGATGTTCGTGATTGGAGACGGTGTTCGAGTCAACTCACTTGAAGATTCCCAAGGTGTAGGAGACGGCGTGCGCAGGAGATGTGATCTATGAGGTGAAGATATGTCGAATGATGGTGGAGGAGATTGGAAACTACATGTACTCATCATCATCATCATCTGAGGAGATGTCATCAAGATTGATAATCTCCTTGAGCTCATCATCAGTAGCGGGGACGCATGTGATATGAATCGAGGAAATCACAATAAATCACAATCTCTCGACTCATTTCATCAACGTCAGCCGTCGATTTTCCAACTAGGCTATGAGTGGTGATCATCGACGCCGATATGAGTGTTGGACGCGGCGCCGGAAGATGTGCATGTTGGAACTATGGAGTCGTGCCGAGCCTTCTTTCAGATTTCCCCCTCACGGCGATCGAGGTAATCTCGGTCGTCGTGTTGTCTTTTCGGTGGCTCGGCCGTTGCACATCAGGAGGTCGCAAGGACTCTATGAATGTCTGAAAGAGAGTCCTTGAACTCAACAAACTTTGATCTCACCTCCGTCTTGAGATCATCAAACTTCCCTTCGAGCCTCTGGATGGAAGGGCCTACCGCATAAGAGGGTGCGGTAGCCGGCTCGGGACGGTGCTCAGGAAGGTCTGGATATGATAACCGCTAAAAGTACCCAAGTATGTTGACTTCATCCTCAAGGAGATTCCCTTTTGGAGAGCAACTTCACTGATAAAGGATTCCTCAACTCATTAGTCGGGTAGTTGGTGTAGTCGGTGCTGGAAGTGGTGAAGTACAAGATCCTCGTGGACAGCCTTTAGGGCGCCGTCCATCATTTCCCTGACAAAGGATGTCGGGTAAGTAACACCGGTGTCACATAGACGTTCCGTTTGCACAACCGCTGAATCAACGGTGTGGCCTACGTTCATGGCTGGCGTGATATTGACCATGGTAGGACTTCCGGTCGGTCATCGTGAAACGCCCGTCATGGACGCCACTCTCGAGGTTCTGATCACGTCACTCAGAATCGTGATGGGTGGAGTAGAGACTGCGTCACGTAGACTGACAGTATGTGTACCTAAAAGTGTATAAGGCTCTAGACTTTGGTGCACATGAAGGAAGTGTGGGGATCGGGGCAGGGATCCTCCTGTTTCAATACCACTACCCTCCAAGTGAGGGCGCGATAGCCGTTGTGCTAAGTCCCCATGGAATGAAACATCCACCTTTTGAGAGATGAATGAGTGGCTAGGTGGGGCTTGCAGTTGCACCTCTGGGTGCGTGCGGGTAGCGGATGTGGCTGCCCAGCTACTATCTAAGTGTAGGGGAGGACCGGTTAAAACCTCTGGTCCTATCTCACACTCATCAATTCTTTACTCCCCCACTCTGCTCACTATCTTCAACTGTTTTGTCTCCCTCAATCCTTATGTCGTCCTCACCCTCATATGGGTGGTCATCACCGGAGTCATTGAATCATAGTCTACCAAATAGAAAAAGTGAAGGGCTTTGGTGACTGTCGTAAGTATGTAAGGTACTAGGTTCGGAGCGATCATCATCACCGCCTAATCTACCCCCGTCATGTCCCCCCGACACCTCATCCTCAACCCCGTGGTCGTCATCCCCAAATGAATGACCTCGCTTGATACCCTCACTCTCTCGACTAAGGGGTACCTCCTAGGTGCCAGCCTCCGGCTCTAGAGGGCCTGGTAGAGGTAGAGAAGCTAAGTATGCTCTCACAATCGGTGAATGATGATCAACGGGATCAAGTGATGCAAGTGGCATCACCATCGGGACATCATGAGTCTTTGGGGTTGACATAAGGTGTTTGGGGTATGTCATAGGGAGTGTGGGGGTATGGCATGAGATGCTTTGAGTATGCATATGTATGAGGACCTTGAGGTAGGAGGTACTTCATGCATGTAGTTGTTCCCCCTCGAAACATGCGTAGCTATGCATTGTTCCCCCTCTGAACAAGCATAGGTAGGCATCTTGGAGTACGTCATAATAGGACTTTTTTTCGTGTTTTTTTTCTCTTTTAATTTTGGTGATGGTGTGGTGTTGGTGTAGGTGTAGGTGAGGGTGTTGGTGATGGTGTTGGTAAGGGTGATGGTGTGGGTGAAGGTGTTGGGGTGTAGGTGTGGGTGTAGGGGTGTTGGGGTGTAGTGTAGGTGTAGGGGTGTAAGGGTGTAGTGGAGGTGTAGGAGTGTAGGGGTGTAGTGGAGGTGTATGAGTGTATGTGTGTAGTGGAGGTGTATGAGTGTATGTGTGTAGTGGAGGTGTAGGAGTGTATGTGTGTAGTGGAGGTGTAGGAGTGTAGGGGTGTAGTGGAGGTGAAGGGGTGTAGTGTTGGTTCTTTTTTCTTTTTTTTTCTTCTCCTTTCTTCTCCCTTTTATTTCTTTTATTTCTTTTTTTTGTTTTTTTTTTCTCTCCTTTTTTTAAATCCGCTATGTCATTCGATTGTGATCATCAGAATGAGGATTTGGGATCTTCGTGTTCGCCATTTTTCCTGAAAATGATAAGCAATTAGTATGTAGGTGTAGGCACAATTTATTGAGAAGACCCTCACAGCATTGACCTGCACTCCTATATATCCAGACCAAGGTGTTGGTATAAGGAAGTGCAACTCATTGGGTGAGGGACATGAGTCAATAAGAGTATCCCAAGGTAACCTTACCAGCAAGAGATTGTTAGTAATTATGTGCAGAGTTGACAAACCAAGTAATTACACATCCAATGTTGCAAGACACTTGAGGGTCACACCTGTGAGGACCTATAAATCGAATAAGTTATATGAAACCCAGAAATGGAGAGTTAGGATTTATAATAGTCAATTATAAATCAGTTGGGTAATTTCAGTCAGAAATTCCAAAGTTGGAGGGTTATTAATTAATTAAGTATATTGTATATTTATTTGATAAAATAAATATATAATAGTTAATTAATAGTTTTATATATATTAGATAAATATATATATAGAGATAATTATCATAAGCAAATTCTTTTCCAGTAAAATAAGGAAAAGATTGAGATAATTATAATAAGGAAACTGGATCCTATTCAAACTGCATTTTTCCTCCATATAAATAAGGCTTATGGGTTTAAGGAAAAATTAAGTTTTTCATAACACCAACTCATAAATCAGTTTCCAGTTTCCTCCCTCTCTCTCCCAATCGGCGCCGCCCCCCTCTCTCTCGGATTCCAGTTCGGTTTCTCAGATCTCGGGTTCCAGTTCTGCTAGAAGAACAATTCGTAGGTCGTTTACGGGTGGATCAATTCTCAAGCAATCCAGGTAAATCATCGAAACTGTTAGAATTAATTAAACTAAATTGATTAAAGATCTGTAAGCTAGTTTAGGGTTTTTAGCTTAAACGCTTCCGCATAAGAGATCAAATCAGTGTGTTTTTGATCGCATAGGCTTTTATCAGTTTGGATATTAAACCCATGGGATTTATCGAACCAGCGAGGTTTCGAGATCCATGATGATCCTCGAGTCAGATTGACCCGAGGAAACCCACAAAAACCCAACAGTGGTATCAGAGCCACAGGTCCAATCGTTTTAGTTTTATTTATTCTCATTAGATCCGTATAAAATTAATTCTTGCAAATCAAGTTACAAAAATCTGAATTTTATGGTTTATAAAATTTTGAATTTTAAGTTTGATTATCGCACGAAAAACCTATCTCAAACAACCATCGCCGGAGGCACACCACCAGCTTGATGGTCGCACCACCAGATTCGGTGATGGTTGTGATTGAACCACCGCAGCAAAGCCACCAGATTGGTGGTGGCGGTGGTAATCGCCTGAGAAACACGAAGAGGATAATCGCCGACCGGAAACCTACACGGCGGTGGAACGACGGTAGATAGCCGATCGAACCACCGCCTGGCAATCAAACACCCGTCGCACCATAGGTGGTGGTGGCGACAGTGACGGCATAACAATTAAACACCAACCACACCGCGCATAGCGGTGGCGGCGTCCGGCTACCGAATTTTTCAGACCACCGAACCGCACCACTATGGTGGATGCGGCGAGAGGTGGTGGCCGTAGGTGTAGTATCCGGCCAAGGCCGCATCGCCAGCAGGCGATGGCCACACCGCAACCACCAGAAAACCGCAGAAGCGATGGTGGATGACGGTGTTCACGGCAACGTGAAACGGCGATAGCCGCCGCACCAAGCGGTGGCGAACGCCCGGCCAAACCACCATAGAGGTGGTGGCGGCGTTCTCGTAGCTGCCAAGCCAGACCACCAGTCACGGTGGTGGCGACGGCTATTCGATCGCCAGCCGCAAAGCAATACGACGTCCGGGTGCCACGCCTCGATCGACCACACCACAGGCTAGTGGTGGTGGCGTCACCGCCGATTACAGCTGTGAAAACGGCGGTGGAGTTTTTCCATCGTCGCCGGGTGAACACGATAGGGGCAACGGCGGTGGTATGCGTGGAGGCAACGGCGTTCAAAGCACCGAGAAACCACGGCCAAACCACCAGATCGGTGGTGGCCGGCGGTTTCAAAGCCGCAATCGTGACGATGGCGATGGCTGCTGTTGGTCCCGCTGATGGCGGTGGTAGTGACGGTTGTTGATTGCGATCGTCGGTGGGTGGTGATCATCGGCGAAAATAACGGTGTTCGGTGGCGTTGGCTGACGGTGGCGAAAGCAGCGACGAAACGGCGGCAGCCGATTGCTGTCGTCGTGGTCATCGTCACCAGATGGCGATGATGATGGCCTTGCGGCGCGATCCATGTCTTCGCGGCGGGAGTAGAGCTGCCAAACCATCTAGGGTTTTTCGTTCGGGCCAAGTTTGTGTCAGGCCCAAAGCCCAGTTCTTTGGACCAAGTCTTGGCCCAGAAAGGGGCTCGTTAGGTTTTAAGCTAATCTTATCCAAAATTATTTTTGTTTAAAATAGGTTTATTTGGAAAACTTTTATCGAATAAAATTTGTCTCTGGATTTCCCGATCTGATAAGCTTTCATAAAAGGAAATTAAGTTTTTCAAATAGGCCTAATATCGTGTTTTTACTAATTGATTAAAACACAAAGGCAGTATTTTTTAAAATTTGATATAAATTTGGATAAAAGACAAATATTTTAGCCAATCGGTTTTATTTATAAAAGGGTAATTTTAGATAAAACTAATTTTAGACTAAAATATTAGTTTCGATTTATAAAATTGTTTATAAATCAGTTAAAGCCTAGTTTTTGCGACGAGATAATTTTAACGGATCTAGGTTTATTTCTTACTTTTATTATATTGTCGATTTATGCTTGCGTGATTGCTTGAATTCCATATATGCATCTCGTTTTGAGTATATAAATATATATATATATATATACATGGCTATTATAGATTTTGCCAACTTAGACCCTTGACATATTTACGGGGAGGCCTGCGTGCCATATACAACCCCTTATGTAATAATGACCTTAGGATAGAAAGTTCTACTTTTCCCACTTATTCTTACGAGAAGGCGAGGCCAGTCGGAGATATGCGAGAAAAACCTCTTTTTTTTCTTTTCCCGAAGTTCTAACAAGGATGTCGGAGCCAGTGGGAGCTACGCAAGGTGTTAGAATCATTCTAGGAGTCCAGACAAAGATGACAAGGCCAGTGGGAGCTACGCAAGTCTTGAAATCTTTAAGAATAGGTCATTATTGGTCCCCAGGAAACAAACGTTGGCAAAAACTATAATTGGCTATTATGTGATTAATTGTTGTTTAATTGCATGGTTGAATATTTGTTTGCGATATCTTGCATGTTAGTAGTTTTAAAGGTTATTTTAAAACTAGGTTATATCACAAATATATATAGGTTTTTATATCTAAAATTACCAGTTTTTCAAATGTTTTCAAAAACGGTAGATTTTGTTTTCAAACCTATAAATGATTGTTTCATAGAGAAGGCAAGTTGACAAAAACAGTTAGTTTTAAATCAACTAGTGTACTGTTAAACAGTTAGTTTTAATTAGCAAGTGATTTTAAAACAGTTAGTTTTAAAACAGTATGTATGTTTGAAACAGTTAGTTTAAAACATCAGCTGCCTTTATAACAATCAGTTTTTCAGAATTATGTTTTTTCAAAACCTGGAAGTAAAATTTTTCAAAACCCCGAAAATCATAGATCAGTAGTGCAACCCATCTAGGGGCACCTTCGGCATAAGGTACACGGGTGTTATGAGTGATCACACCTTCAACGTCCGTGTTCAAACTGAAACTGGAGGGGTTACATAACTCTGCGAATTATCTCCGGGTGGTACCGGCCAGAGTATAGTGATCAGGTCCCCAAAATGGTGAGATCTATTTTGGTACAGTTAAGTTCACTGGGAGGTACCGGGTCAAAATGCACTTAGAGGGACTGAAACATGCACAGGTAATTACCGTGGTCCCGAAAAGATCTAGGAGTCATATCAGGTAGATATGATTGGTAAAAGTCCTTACCTACCGAAATAAATACGGGCCTAGTGGAGCAAGAACATACCGCACATCAGGACGTATGAAATAAGGATCCTAGTCCAATAAAATGATCATTTAAGGGTTTATTGATATTTATTGGAATTTAATCTATTTACAGTTGCTAAAGACCAAAAGTTTTAATTTGTGTAGATGGCAAGCACTGTTACCAGCACTAACAATCTTTCCCTCCGCTCTATCCTAGAAAAGGACAAGTTGACCGGCTCCAATTTCCTTGACTGGGAGCGCAATCTGATGATTGTGCTCAGACATGAAAGGAAATGGTATGTCCTAGAAGAGCCTCTTGGGGAGGCTCCTCCGGCAACCGCTCCGGCTGCTGCTAGGAATGCCCACAAGAAGCATACAGATGACCTGCTGGATGTTGCCTGTCTCATGCTTGCAACTATGAGCCCAGATCTGCAAGCAGGGCTCATAAATACAAATGCTTATGACATGATCCACCAGCTGAGGGACATGTTCCAGACCCAGGCTCGTACAGAACGTTACGATGCCACAAAAGCATTTAATGAGTGCAAGGTGATAAAAGGGACATCAGTAAGTGACCATGTCATGAAAATGAAACGGCACTTGGATCATCTGGAGAGGCTTGGTCACCCGGTTCCATTGCAGTTGGCAACGGATACCATACTCAACTCACTGTCAGAAGACTACAGGCCTTTTGTAGTCAATTACAACATGAATAACATGGAGAAGTCAATAGCAGAATTACACTCCATGCTTAAGACAGCTGAATTGAACATGGGAAACAAGAACAAGACCAAGGATGTCTTGATGGTAAGAGACGGAGGGGTGAAAAAGAAAAATGGGCATGCTAGCACCAGCAAAGAAAAAGGACCAGTTCAGGCCGTCCAGAGTGCACCCAAGAAAGGCAAAGGCAAGGGCAAGGGCAAGAAGGTTAAGCCAAATAAAGCTAGGACCGAGAACCGCTGCTTCACATGCAATGAGGTCGGTCACTGGAGGCAAAACTGCCCGAAGCGTCATGAAGCAGGTATGTAAACCTAAGATATTTATGATTGCTTTAGTTTGTCACTTCTTACTTGTTAGTTTACAAGTATATAAATACCTAGTGCAAATGACTATTGCAGGAGGTCAGAAGTGAAGTGCCCAGAAGTTGCTGAGGATCTTAAGTACCAGTTCATTTCAATTCTAGTCAAGACATTTTCATTTTGGATTTATGTTTTTTAAAACAGTTATTTTGGGATGATTTTATGGTTTTAATTTTAAGTTTAAAAGTTATTGTCTTGACATCGAAATATCTGATAGTACTTAGTTTTCTTGAATCCATATGATCCTAGATATTGCCTATTATAGTTACTTCAATATTTTTGGTCTAAACTGAAGTAATTCATATGAAAACTATCAAAACACACGAGATTCTATAAGAATGTGTTTTGGAATAAAACATTTATGAATAATATTTTTGTAATCAAGTTTAATTATTCAAATGTTTTAGAAGAGAATCTGGGATATTAACTTAGACAAGATTAATAACAGTATTTATAAAACTAGGAAAATTCCAAGTTTTGGAATTAGGATTTAATAAAATCCAGTTAAGTTTTGTAAATAAAATTCTCAAGTGTATTACTTAAAATAGAATTGACTAATTAAAGCTTTGACTAAGGTCAATAGTGAATTTTGAGTAATAATCAGTTTTCATATAGGTTAGTGGGAGCCCAATTTATTCTCTATCTAGTCTGAGATGGAGAATGAAAGATATGATTATTGATTCAATATATCTCGGAAATCATAATCCAGGCAGGATGAGAATTTAGAAGATATATTTTACCTTATAGTCAAAAGGACAAAAGTTTCAAGATCCCTGAAACAAAATAAAGTCATGATTGACTTTTAAATCAATAATTAAAGTGTTGGATTAGTTATAGAATTCCAGTAAAATTGCCAGCATAGTAAATGGAATCTGATTTCAGGTAGAAATCATTCATCTACACAGCAACTGAGGAAAGTTGCAGTTTAATTTTACATATTCAGGAACTGGTAGTTATTCCAGGTCTCCAAGTTCATGGAATATGATAAAAGTCTAATTATTGTTTATAAAAGTGTTTGCAAAACAATGATTAGCAGATACAAGTAGACAATATCAATAAATACAGACTTGTATTATTTGGTCATCACTTTGATTAAAATGGTAAACTTTGATCAAAGGATTTAAACTGAAGATAGGTGGTACTTCATTTTAGACCAATATTTAACAAACGTTAAATAGATATCATAAAAGTTATTAAAGAAAAAGACATTTAAATTTGTTATTATTACAGCGTGTAGTATGGACTATACAAAATTAATTTCTTTATCACTTTTATATTTTGCATGTTTTATAATCCAGGAATGAAACTAGTTTTCAGTTTTTCATTCAAAATTTGTCCGTGATGACTTGTCATGGTGGGAACCTGATAAGGTGTTAAAATCATTGTGAACTTTTAGGTAGTTATGATCAGTTACTAAATAACAGCTACAAGCGTTGTAGACTAAAAGTTGCACAGATATTTGATAGAGTAGCAAATATCGGACGTGATCCGCAGTTGAGATTACTTCTTGGAATCAGTCATAAGTAAATCTCACAGTGGTTGTCCCTATCACCTGAGGTATCTGATTTGATATCATGAGGACTGCTGAACACTTAGTGCACTCAACCGCTACGCCGTAACAGGGTGGCTATAAAGGGCGTAACTAGATTCAGCGGAAGCCGTGGTGTTAAAGGCAGATATGCAAGATGGGATTGGAACCTCTTCTCTGAAGAGAGATATTTCTGAGCCCATCTTGACTGACTGAATATATTGATGAAGTGCATGGCCATGCCCAAACAAACTGATTAGTTCTTTGTCGTTTACCTATCAGTAAAAGTCGGATAGTCAAGAAAACAGAATCTTGAGTATTTAGAGTTGACACTTTCCAAGCTCATACTCACAGATGAAATATCGTGATGCAAAGGGAAAAGCCAAGATATACCCAATCAATGAACAGTAGTTTCATAGATGCTATTTCCTTACAGAATGTTTATATCACCAGTCTGGGTATAAGAGTTCTTGTAACCTGGTTAGCCTAAGTGCCTGTCTAGGGGCCTCCTTAGGTCCGTGTGATCAAGGCGGTATTGTCAACTTGCACAAGTGGGAGTCTGTTAGTAATTATGTGCAGAGTTGACAAACCAAGTAATTACACATCCAATGTTGCAAGACACTTGAGGGTCACACCTGTGAGGACCTATAAATCGAATAAGTTATATGAAACCCAGAAATGGAGAGTTAGGATTTATAATAGTCAATTATAAATCAGTTGGGTAATTTCAGTCAGAAATCCCAAAGTTGGAGGGTTATTAATTAATTAAGTATATTGTATATTTATTTGATAAAATAAATATATAATAGTTAATTAATAGTTTTATATATATTAGATAAATATATATATATATATATATATATATAGAGATAATTATCATAAGCAAATTCTTTTCCAGTAAAATAAGGAAAAGATTGAGATAATTATAATAAGGAAACTGGATCCTATTCAAACTGCATTTTTCCTCCATATAAATAAGGCTTATGGGTTTAAGGAAAAATTAAGTTTTTCATAACACCAGCTCATAAATCAGTTTCCAGTTTCCTCCCTCTCTCTCCCAATCGGCGCCGCCCCCTCTCTCTCTCGGATTCCAGTTCGGTTTCTCAGATCTCGGGTTCTAGTTCTGCTAGAAGAACAATTCGTAGGTCGTTTACGGGTGGATCAATTCTCAAGCAATCCAGGTAAATCATCGAAACTGTTAGAATTAATTAAACTAAATTGATTAAAGATCTGTAAGCTAGTTTAGGGTTTTTAGCTTAAACGCTTCCGCATAAGAGATCAAATCATGTGTTTTTGATCGCATAGGCTTTTATCAGTTTGGATATTAAACCTATGGGATTTATCGAACCTGCGAGGTTTCGAGATCCATGATGATCCTCGAGTCAGATTGACCCGAGGAAACCCACAAAAACCCAACAGAGATGCCATCCATGAAGTAAGTTGATATTAAGAGAACATGGTGCACAAGTGTGGTGTAAGGTGTACATACATACAGACACGACTCAAGGAACAACATGCACCCGAGCTCAAGGAGAAAAATCATCCCAAGCTCAAGGGTGATGTAACACATATAGCCAAAATACCTTACAAGATACTCAACATACGACACACATATTCGACATGCATGCAAGCATTCAACCACACATGCACTCAACAAGAAGATGACACCACGAGCAATCAAGTATAGGTAGACACACCACACATTACATGTCATACACAAGTTCCAATTCATACACCATATATGTACACGAGAATGTATCATACATGCACACACATCAATTTGGTGACAACACAAGTACTCAAGGTATAGAACAAGCATGACACACGACATGTATAGGAAGGACAACAAAGCCACAAGGGCTGAACACACTCGCGGTGCGAGGGTAATTGCTTGTGGCACGAGGGTAGTGCGCAGGGCCGAAGCGAGTGTGATGCGGACTACACAAGGCCGAATAGTGTGTAGGGTTGGAGGTTAAGAACCTTCGCGGCGCGAGGGTTGAGCTGAAGGCCGAAGTGGGTGCGATGAACACAAACAAGGCCGAAGTGGGTGCTGGGTGCAGATACCCTTCGCGGCGCGAGGGTTAATGCTCGCGGCACGAAGGTTGTGTTGAGGTCCGAAATGAGTGTGGTCAAGCAGGGCCGAAGTGTGCGGACAACATAGTTCGCGGCTCGAGCTGGAACAGAGGGAGGGCAGAACAGCTTTTAGAAGGCTGAAATGACTTGGTCTCGAGGTTCGAACATGTATATGTATATATATTTAAGGATAGGAAACTTACCTTGGAGATGTACCTACGTCTTACCCGGTAGTGTTCCCCCTCGAAACATGCACGTGTATACACCGTTTCCCCCAGAACGTGCATAGGTGGGCAATGTTCCCCCTTGACACATGCACCACAGGGTGACATGCACCACAGGGTGACATGCACCACAGGGTGACATGCACCACAGGGTGACATGCACCACAGGGTGACATGCACCACAGGGTGACATGCACCACAGGGTGATGTTCCCCCTTGCGACATGCATGGGTAGGTGACGTTCTCCCTTGATTTATTACCACTCATAAAACGAACTTCTCACCAAGTACAACTCTTGAAGGGAGTGAGAAGGTCCCTTCGCCCGGTCATGTGTTTGGGACAACCTTAACCATAACTTACACATGACCGGCTTGCAAAATCAAGTGGAAACATTGTTAGGTACCCATTTGGGAATGGGTCCTTTCGGGTTAGTATCAGCAGGTTTAGAGTTATATTTCTTAGCATGATGAGTGTAATGATGATAAGCATGATTGTAGAATCCATAAAAGTTAGGAGCACAATATCGATCATTCACAAAGGCATTCGCACAAAAGCCAAAATGAAAACAGTTTTGACATCGATAATCACTCCGATATCCATAAGAAACATGTTCACAGTCATGAAAATTAAAAAGAGTATGAGATACATGACTGTAAGCTCTATGAAATTTATCGTTGGAAAATCTATTTTTCGCAAATCTGGGCTTATGTGCACGTGACTTTGAATGACTGCCTTTTATAGTTTCATTCTCCTTTGAGTTACGCCTACCCTGTCTTACATTTTGATTTGTCTCATTTGAAGAAGTGTGATTGGCATTAGAATGATGATTTGAAGATTTTTTCTCGGGTGGAAGTTCTGTTCTTTAGATTTAGACGACTTCGTGTTCTTACGAGAGCGTCTACGTATCTTAGGAGCAGTCACATTTGAACGAGACGTACTCACAACTTCAGACTTGGGGGTAACTACAGTAGCCTTCCCTTTATCTTTTCGAGTAAGTTTGACAGGAGTACTAGTTGCAGGTTTAGAGGTACTATTTGATCTACCACCCTCACCAGCCATGTTGGAACAATCATCTAATACAATCTCAGTGATTTGTACCGTTGATTTTGGTGCCATGTTAGTTAGAGTGTCCATGTATGAGATAGTTGTGCAAATTGGAGACCTTAGTACAATTGATTTTGAGTTTTAAAAATTTGTACTTGAAGGTCTGAAATCGGGTGCATCAACATTCCACACATGGTGATGATGAGGTGTTTTACCACAAGTTCCACATGAGGATTGATTGTCTCTTGGTGGACTCTTGGATTTGAGGGCAGTTCCAAGTTCATTGATTTTACTCAAGAACAAGTCCTTCTCCCTAAGGCTCATGCGCCTCTCATCGTCGAGTTCCTCCTCAAGTTTGGCAATCCTTTTCTCATAAAACATGTTGTTTTCTTTGTAAATCTTTTCGAGAATTGGAACTTCTTGGTTCATCTCAGCCTCAGTGTAGCTAGGCGTGTAATCCTTAGACAAAGGGATCTCACGCGTTGCGTAACTAGTATTGAGAGATGAATAGTTGAAGAGAATGGAGTGTTTGTTTTTTCTATCTTTTTCTTTCTTCTCAATCTCGTTCAACTGTTCAGGATCATCGTACTCTTTCATAAAAACTATTTTGTATCCAAGACTCATGTACCGAAGGTCATACATGGTAGGAGTCTTGGATATGGCACGCTTAAGGTAGCAAGGACTTTTGTATCCAATGCCTTCTTTAGGGTTATAGTAATTGAACTCTTTAGGTTGGTTCATATGAATGGTTTGATCGGTTTTGCCTTTCTTTAGGAACTTGTCCTCCATATCTTTTATTTTTGCAAAGAGATTTGTTCGTTGGGCAAAAATTGTTTCATACTTTTGAACACTTTCCCTACTCAAGACTTCAGCCTCATGAAGTTTCTTTTGTAGGTTAGTGATACTATCATACATGCATGTTACTTTATCTTCAAGAGTTTTATTTGCAAGAGTGAGCATGTTAATTATATCCTTGGAGTGAGCTAACTCAATGTTAAATTTCACGACTAAGGCATGTTCACTAGCTAGTTTGGATTCAGCAATGGTTGTTAAGTTGTTTGCTTGTTTAATTTTCTTATCATACTCAGAAACTTTAAGTGCAAGACTTTTTACTTGATTTTCAAGTAAATGTATGGGTCAGGAAGTATCTCAGAAGAAGATGACCAAGAATGGTCTGAGTCAAGGTCGTTGAAATCACGATCTCCGTCTTCTGAGTACATTTCCTCCTCACCATGATTTTGTTGGGTTTTTTTTGTGATCCCCGAATCAAACTGATCCGACGAACACTAAAAGATTGCGGAAGCGATTGTGGATAAAAACCTAAACCACGATCTTTCCGTTTCAATCAATTAACAGTTTGATAATGAGTGTTTACCTGGATGCTTGAGTAATAATCCACCTATAAACGATCAGACAAACCACCCTCTAGCTGGCGAAATCCCGTGATCACAAAACTAGCTGTTTTGTGAGATAGCAGTCGAAAAACCGAAAACCCGTGTTCCTTGGGTTATGCGCCGGTTTTTAGAGGGAGAGAGGAGAGAGAGAGATTTTCTTGAGGCTTTGAATGATTGAATTAGATCCATCTAAACTGATAACCCTCAACCCTTTATATATAGTTAAGGTTTCCTGGTTACCATATATTATTGATAATTATCTATGGCAATTATCCTTTTCTTTCTTCCCAAGAAAGACAATTTCCATTTACCAGATAATTATCCTTAACTAATTAATTATCTATTATGCATTTATTCTTTTAAATACATAATCTATTAATTAATAAATCTATATACATTTATTTATCTAATAAATATATATGTACCATTTCAATCCTCTAACTTTGGGTTTTCTTACATTAAATACCCAACTGGTTTATAATTAACTATTATAAACCTAATATCTCCAAACTGGGATTTATCTTGTTTGATTTACAGATCCTCATAGGTGTGACCCTCAAGTGTCTTATAACATTGGATGTGAGATCACTGGTTTGTCAACTTCTGCACATAATTACTAACAGACTCCCACTTGTGCAAGTTGGCAATACCTGTCTTGATCACACGGACCTAAGGAGGCCCCTAGACAGGCACTTAGGCTAACCAGGTTACAAGAACTCTTATACCCAGATAGGTGATTTAAACTTTTCCATAAGGAAATAATTTTTATGAAACAACTGTTCATAAAATTGGGTATATCTTGGCTTTTCCCTTTGCAACATGATATTTTATCTATGAGTATGAGCTTGGATTAAGTCAATTCTTAATACTCATGATTCTGTTTCTTGACTATCCGACCTTTACTGATAGGTAAACGACAAAGAAGTAATCAGTTCGTTTGGGCATAGCCATGCACTTCATCAGTATATTTAGTCAGTCAAGGGGCCCAGAAATATCTCTCTTCGGAGAAGAGGTGCAAATCCCATCTTGCATATCTGCATTTAACACCACGGCTTCCGCTGAATCTAGTTACGCCCTTTATAGCCACCCTATTACGGCGTAGCGGTTAAACGTACTAAGTATCCAGTAGTCCTCATGATGTCAAACCAGATATCTCAGGTAATGAGGACAACCACTGTGAGATTCTACTTATGACAAAATCCAAGAAGTAGTCTCAACCGCGGATCACGTCCGATATTTGCTACTCTATCAAATATCTGTGCAACTTCTGGTCTACAACACTTGTAGTTGTTATTCAACTGCTGATCATAACTACCTAGAAGTCCACAATGACTTTAATACCCTATTGGGTTCCCACCACAATAAGTTGTCACGGACAATTTTGAATAAAAACTTACTAGTTTTATTCCTGGATGACGAAACATGCAAAACTAAAAGGTAATAAAGAAATTAATCTTGTATAGTCCACATTACACTCTGTAATAATAACAAAATTAATGGCATTTCTTTTATTTACTTTTTCTGCGTCTATTCAACGTTTGTTAAATACTGGTCTAAGTAAAGTATCACCTTAACTTTGATTTAGACCCTTTGATTAATGTTTACCGTCTTAATCAAAGTGACAACCAAAAACGTTACAAGTTTAATACCTTACTGATATTTCATACTTGTTACGGCTAACTTTGTTTTACTAACACAATAAAACAAAATTTAGACTTCTTTTACCATATTCCATGTTCTTGGAGATCTGGACAAACTCCGAGTTACCCTGAATATGTAAAAGCTATACTGCAGCTTTCCTTGGCTGCTGTGTAGATGAGTGATTTCTACCTGAAATCAGATAGAATTTCCATTTACCTAGCTGGTAAATTGCAGGAAATTCAATTTGGCATTTTGTACTACTTTATAGTTAAAAGATAACTTAATACCCTTTTACTAAATTAATCCAACATACTTGATTATTGATTCTTTTTAAAGTTATTTCTGGCTTTTAAAACTTTAAACTACTGATCTATCCTTTAGACTAAAAAGGACAGATCTTATATCTTGTGAATTTATATCCTATCTGGATTATAATTCCTAGATACACTGAATCAGTAATCACATTTTCTATTCTTTATCCCAAACTGGATAGAGAATAAGCTGGGCTCCCACTAACCTATATGAAAACTAACTATTACTTAAAAATTTACTATTGACTTTGGTCAAACTTAGTCAATTCTATTTTAAGTAATGAATTCTTTAGAATTTCACTATTTATAAAACTTGACTGGACTTTATTCAAATCCTAATTCCAAAACTTGGAATTTTTCTAGTTTCATAAATACTGATATTATCAACAACAACTGAGATAATATCCTAAATTCTATAAAAACACATGAGCAATTATTCTTTGATTACAAATTACTTTATGTAATCTAACAAAAACACATTGCTTGAGTTTTTAGTATATTGTGTGTTTTTGACAGTTTTCATATACAAGACTTTGTTAGTGCATACATCAATGTCTAGGATCTAAACTTGAATCAAGTCAACGCTTGACTTTATTCACAACAAGCTCAACTGATATTTCAAGACAATAAATTTTAAAATTTTAAAACTTTAAAACATTCAAAGTATTCCAAGAATGAAAAAATAACCATAAAGTGTAACCATAAAAGGTACATAACTGTTTTAAATAAAATAAATTTAAAAATGAATGTCTTGATAATTATCCTAACGAGACTTGAGCTTCTGATCCTTCTGCAACTCCTGGGCACTCACTTTTGATCACCTGCAATATACATTTGCACTAGGTATCAGTATAAGTGATAAACTAAAGCGATCATAAATACCTGAGGTTTTACATACCTGCTTTATGACGCTTCGGGCAGTTCTGCCTCCAATGACCTACTTCATTGCATGTAAAGCAACGGTTTTCGGTTCTCGCTTTGTTAGGCTTAACTTTCTTACCCTTGCCCTTGCCCTTGACGTTTTCACGAACTTTGGGTGCACTCTGGATGGCCTGAACTGGACCCTTTCCTTTGCTAGTGCCTCCATGCCCATGCTTTTTCTTTACTCCTCCGTCCCTCACTATTAGTACGTCCTTGGTCCTGTTCTTGGCCCCCATATTCAACTCGGCAGTCTTAAGCATGGAGTGCAACTCGGCTATTGACTTCTCCATGTTATTCATGTTGTAGTTGATCACAAAAGGCTTGTAATCTTCCGACAGCGAGTTGAGTATTGTATCCGTTGCTAGCTGCAATGGAACTAGGTGCCCGAGCCTTTCCAGGTGATCCATGTGACGTTTCATCTTCATGACATGGTCACTTACTGAGGTCCCTCTAATCATCTTGCACTCGTTAAATGCCTTCGTGGCATCATAACGTTCTGTGCGGGCTTGCGTTTGGAACATGTCCCTCAACTGGCGGATCATGTCGTAAGCATTTGTGTTCATGAGCCCCGCTTGAAGATCTGGGCCCATGGTTGCAAGCATAAGACAAGCAACGTCCAGCAAGTCATCTGAATGCTTCTTGTGAGCATTCCTAGATACAGCTGGAGCGTTAGCTGGAGGGGCCTCTCCTAAAGGCTCTTCTAAGACGTACCATTTCCTTTCATGCCTGAGCACAATCATCAGATTGCGCTCCCAATCGAGGAAATTTGGACCGGTGAGTTTATCCTTCTCTAGGATGGAACGGAGAGAAAGATTGTTTGTGTTGGTAACAGTGTTAGCCATCTACACATAAAATAAAATTGGTTTTAACAACTTGTGAATAGACTAACTTTCCAATAAATATCAATAAACCCTTAAATGATCATTTTATTGGACTAGGATCCTTAATTCATACGCCCTGATGTGCGTAATGTTCTTGCTCCACCAGGCACACGTATTTATTTCGGTAGGTAAGGACTTTTACCAATCACATCTAACTGACATGACTCCTAGATCTTTTTGGGACAACGGTGATTATCCGTACATGTTTCAGTCCCTCTAAGTGCTTTTTGGCCCGGTACCACCCGGTGAACTTAACAGAACCAAAACAGATCTCACCATTTTGGGACCTGATCACTTTACTCTGGCCGGTACCACCCGGAGATAATCCGCAGAGTTATGTAACCCCTTTAGCTTCGGTTTGAACGTGGATGCTCAAGGTGTGTTCACTTACAACACCCACGTACCTTACGCCGGAGGTGTCCCTAGATGGGTTGCACTACTGATCTATGATTTTTCCGGGGTTTTTCTTTTACAGTCCAGTTTTAAAGAAAATTGTAATTTTTGTGAAAAACTGATTGTTTTAATCTGATGTTTTAAACTAACTGTTTTTAAACATGCGATTGTTTTAAAACTAACTGTTTCAAAGATTCTTGCTAATTTAAAACTAACTGTTTTAAAAGCATTTTGTTTGATCAAAACTATCTGTTTTGATGGGATTCTAGTTGATAAAACTAACTGTTTTGTCAACTTGTCTTTAAACAATCTATTTACAATTTTCCTGGTTTTAAATAAAATCTACCGTTCAAAATCCTTTTAGAAAAACCGGTGATTTTCAAAATTTAAAACCATTTCCTTTTGTGATATAATCTAGTTTTAAAAACTTACAATTCTAAAACTACTAGTCATCCAATATATCACAAATAAACAACCACGCAGTTAAAAATTATAACTACACAATAACTAATTATAGGCTTGCCAACTTTTGTTCCTAAGGACCGATAATGATTTATTTCCTAGACAATTCTAACACCTTGCGTAGCTCCCACTGGCTCCGATATCCTTGTTAGAACTCCGGGAAAAGGAAAAAGGTTCTTCTTGCATAGCTCCGACTGGCCTCGCCTTCTTCGTTGGTAAAAAGTAAAGAACTACTATCCTATGGTCATTATTACAAGAAAAAGGGTTGTAAACGGCACGCAGGCCTCCCCGAAAAATTCCAAAGGGTCTAAGTTGGCAAATCCTATAATAGGCAGACATATACAAAACATGTATATTCAAACAAACACGCATTTAATTACAAAGCCAGAACTTAAGCAATATAATATAAGCGATAACCTTAGATCCGTTAAAATATCTTGTCTCAATTTTCCGGAAAAACCAATTCCAACTGATTTATAAAAACAAACTGTTTTATAAATCTTAATTCAATATTTTAAATCGAAAAATCAAAATAAATTAGTTTTATAAAAGATTTTTCCTTTTAAAATTAATTTGGTTTTATACGAAAAACTTTGACCGCGTGGGTTAAAATTGGATAATAAATTTTCTTAAAAAAACTAGGTCCAAAATTGGGCCTTTGAGCCCATTACCAAACTGGCAATAACTGGGCCTTGGGCCCATTACCAAACTGGCAATAACTGGGCCTTACCCGTTTTTCGAAAAATATCGTAAGTCGAAACCCTAGGCTTGTCTGATTAGTCCGTACTTTTCTCGACGCTAGACCATCACCTGGCACGACAGCCCTGGTTACGGCAACCACTTGCGGCGCGTGTCTAGTACTGCTCGCGTTGCGAAGGTTCTGGTGACGACCACCGTTCGTGGTGCGAGCTGAGTATTGCCCACGGCGCGACGGATGTGGCTACGGCCACCACTTGCGACGCGAGTCATCATCAAGCCTTATCGAAAAACCCTAGATCTGACCTTTCACCGCTGCTAGCTTCTTGTCACCGCATACCACCGCCACCGTGGTGGCTTCTGGTGGTTTCGGTTCTAGACTGGCTTACTACCACCACCGCTTGGCGTGGCCGTGAGGCAGCCAGCGGTGGTCGGTTTATGGTGGTGGCGGCCAACGCCACCCATAGGTGGTCATCGACCACCACCTCTTCTGCCGCTCGGTCTCAACAGACAACCAACGCCACCACCACAAACGGTGGTGTGGCCGTCGGCCGGCGATTGAAAAACAAAACAACGACCATCGCTTCTCCGCCGATGATAGCAACCGGCCACCATCGCTTTTGAGCGATTTGATTATGAACAATCGCCACCGCAATCACAATACGGTGGTGCGGTGGTTGTTTTGTGATGCCGCCTCGTACGGTGGTGTTGTCACCACCATCACGTCGATTGACAAAATAACCCCGCCGCCGCAGCCACCACGTGTGGTGCGGCCCATGGTCGAGAGCAATAACCGATCGCCGTCGTAACCATCGCCTTGGCGTGACCCACTACGGCAGCTGGCAATGGCTTGATTCGGCCACCACCGCTGCCCACAATCTCCACCAGCCGCCGCCGCAACCACCAACTGTGGTGCGGCCGGCGATTTCAATTGTTAACCACGGTTGTCGATCGCCACCGATCTGGTTGCGATCGAACAACGCTGCTACCACCCATCACTATCAACCGGCGTCGATTGGTGACGTCAAAACGCCTCCTGCCGCCGATGTTTGTTCGATCAAGAACACCCGCCACCACCTATCTGGTGGCGCGGCTGTGGTTGTGTGGCTATCTCGGCCACCACCAACCTGGTGGTTGGGCCGCGGTAGTCTCTTGGCTTTGAAGATATTCGGTCACCACCACCTAGCTGGTGGCGTGGCCTGGTGGTTTCACGGAAAGCTTCTGGTCGCCGCTACCACAAGCTGTGGTGCGGTCAGCGATAGTTATCACGCGGCTAGGTTTCGCCGGTGATTGGTCTGGTGGTCCAGTTGGCTAGCTGCCGCCGTTCCACCGCCGATCGTCGATAAATACGAAAAAGATAACGAGCTTAAAACGATAATGAAATAAAAATTGAATTTTTTATGAATTTAACGGATCTAATGCAAAACCATAATTAAAAACGGAAAAACCTGTGGCTCTGATACCACTGTTGGGTTTTTTTGTGATCCCCGAATCAAACTGATCCGACGAACACTAAAAGATTGCGGAAGCGATTGTGGATAAAAACCTAAACCACGATCTTTCCGTTTCAATCAATTAACAGTTTGATAATGAGTGTTTACCTGGATGCTTGAGTAATAATCCACCTATAAACGATCAGACAAACCACCCTCTAGCTGGCGAAATCCCGTGATCACAAAACTAGCTGTTTTGTGAGATAGCATTCGAAAAACCGAAAACCCGTGTTCCTTGGGTTATGCGCCGGTTTTTAGAGGGAGAGAGGAGAGAGAGAGATTTTCTTGAGGCTTTGAATGATTGAATTAGATCCATCTAAACTGATAACCCTCAACCCTTGATATATAGTTAAGGTTTCCTGGTTACCATATATTATTGATAATTATCTATGGCAATTATCCTTTTCTTTCTTCCCAAGAAAGACAATTTCCATTTACCAGATAATTATCCTTAACTAATTAATTATCTATTATGCATTTATTCTTTTAAATACATAATCTATTAATTAATAAATCTATATACATTTATTTATCTAATAAATATATATGTACCATTTCAATCCTCTAACTTTGGGTTTTCTTACATTAAATACCCAACTGGTTTATAATTAACTATTATAAACCTAATCTCTCCAAACTGGGATTTATCTTGTTTGATTTACAGATCCTCATAGGCGTGACCCTCAAGTGTCTTATAACATTGGATGTGAGATCACTGGTTTGTCAACTTCTGCACATAATTACTAACAGATTTGCCATCAGGCACAGTTGATCTTCTCTTCCTTCATCACTAGTCAGATCCTCAGCAAGCATACATATGGTATCTCCCTCCTCATCATCACTTGACATTCTGAGCCAAGCTTCATCATCAGCAAGAAGTGTTGTTCCCTCATCTTGCATCTTGAAGCATTTTTTCTTTGGTTCTTTGCCCTTGTCATCAGGCTTGGTGTTATCCTCGGGCATTTGGTAGTCAGCTCTACCACCCTGTTCAACTCTCTTCAGCTCAGGTTGTCTTTCATGCTTCCTTCCACTTGAGTACCGATGTTTGTTAGAAGACATGAGCTTTCTTATATTTCTCTTGGACATAGATTTGGTGATCAATGTCAGGGCCTTCTTTATAGCATTCATCTCTTCATCAGATTCCTCTTCATGTACATGGAGAACCGATGGTCGGGTATCCGACCCTTTGGCAAGCGCGTCACGTGAGTTCATCATGTTGTTGATTGTGGATCTTAAACCACTAGTATGATCCAATTGTGATGACACCGCAGGTGAGGTGCTATGTACCTTTGGAGACTAAGCAGGTGAGGTGCAATGTCAAGGTCCAGTGACTATGCAGGTGTTTCGGTATAACAGGATTATATGTAGGTGTTCCGGTATAACAGGAGTATATGCAGGTGTTCCAGTATAACAGGAGTATATGCGGGTGACCTGGTATATGCGGGTGTCCTGGTATATGCGGGTGTCCTGGTATATGCAGGTGTTCCGGTATAACAGGAGTATATGCGGGTGTCCTGGTATATGCGGGTGTCCTGGTATATGCGGGTGTCCTGGTATATACGGGTGTCCTGGTATATGCAGGTGTTCCGGTATAACAGGAGTATATGCGGGTGACATGATATATGCGGGTGTCCTGGTATATGCGGGTGTCCTGGTATATGCAGGTGACCTGCTATATCAAGAGTATGTGCGGGTGACCTGCTATGTCAAGTGATACCACACAACGGATCAAGAGCAGTGGTATGCTCTGATACCAATTGTAGGTTCCAAATCAACACCAAGTATGAACACAAAATATCTCTCAAATGATTAGAAAAGTTGGAAGTTGAATCAACTACAAATGAAGTAAAAGACAACTATTTATACTACTCTAGAAAGGTTTAAAGGGCTTTAAATGGATGGGCCCTAAACAATGGGCCTAATCCACAGTTTACATAAATGGAAAGTAACTTGAAGGAAATTACAAATTGACACAACTAACAAATATTCCTAACAGTTTGGAATGTAGAAATATAACTGGTTCTAACATGTAGATATTCTGGTTTTTAATTTTTTTTCTTGCTTAATTTTGTGCATTAGTCACATAGCTTTATTCTATTTTGTATCAGTTATGCGAATGCCACTAATCGTTAACGGAAAGCGAAGGATAGCCTGATTTACATATCTAAAAATTTTTGGGTCTCGAACTTTGCAGCTTTTGAACGCTCGATTGGACAGAGTAATGTTAAGTTTCTGATGGAGACACTTTGCATGGAACTATGCAAATATCTGCATCGTTCCTTGCGGATTTACATTTGTTTATTTTGATTTGTAAACGCAACACCATTGAGGTTCTGGAGAACTAAAACGAACCACAAATTCGAGAGGATTCAAGCATGAAATACCCATCTCCAAATCCCTAATTTTGGTTCACTCGAGTCTACAAGTGATTTTGTTCAAGTCATCTTATTTATTGCGTGCCTGATCCAATTGGTATTAATCTTGTGACTTGTGCACTGCTCCTCTGCCAGCGGAATGGATGTCCTGATTTACCTCCCCATGATGATCGACCGTGAGACCCGTGTGAGAGGGTACCTTTTTTTATACATATTGCCATTGTATCAATTGAATTTACAAGGGTTTATACTCTCCTTTACTTATAAGAGTATTTGGTAGGGGATTTTGAGCCTCAACAGTGCTCGGAAAAAGTGGAGTTGGCAAGACCCGTTGAACTGCTATACACCATCGAGTTGGTGTCTCTTCTCTCTCGTTTATTTTGAAACTAAAGTTTTGTTACAAATATTGGAACCATGAAAATTTATCGATCCAACCCGTCTAGGTTGACCAACATATTATAGTTTCTATCGTTGGATATAACCACTATTTTTTGGTCTTTCATGTTAAACAACAAACTATAACATTGTCAGCTATAGACCTCAAATATGTTACTCACAGTGACAGCAACACAATTAGTTTTATAAGATGCCTAAAATGTTTAAGTGTTCTAATTAAACATTTTAATTAGGACTTACGTTTTAGGACCAAAACAAAAGGCGTCCTATCTAAAATTGTTACATTAGGTTTATAAGACGTTTTAACAAGTTTTGTAGGACATTTTTGAAATTATGTGGCGTATTAGCTATTTTATAGTGACACTATTTTAAAAAATGTTCTAAAAAGCATCTAAAAAGGTTGCTAAAACGCATTAATGCGTCCAGTAAACCAATTGTAACACTTTTAGATATTATGCTTGCCCATAATCTTTTGTTCTATATGGTATTGTATTAGGAAGCTTACATTCTATGCATCCCATAAAGCCAATTCTAGTTTTGTTGTAGTGACTCCCGGAGCTTGTGCTTGCCAAGTTATATGGCTTCGGGATTCTTGGAAAGGTTTTAGACTTCCATGCATGTCAACCAAGTAAGATCTACTACAATTTTACCGAATACAAATGTAGAACTATAAACAATGATCGTATCTTCGTTCTTATCAAGATGCGTCCAAGTTTATTCTTAACAAGATAATTTCGTTCTTAGTAATCTGAGGTCATTTGAATTGGCAGATTTGAGACTGATGATCCCTATATATTCTTTTTACTACTTGTTAACTATCAGCTACATTTTTGGGAGAAGGAGGTAATGAGGTTTTGCTTGTTAAATTTCGTTTACATGAGATCGTATAATATGAGTTAAAGACGGATTTCTAGAAATGGGTAGCAAGACAGGAAAGTTAACTGAACCGCGTATATATATCTATGTTATTGTATATATTTTGCGTAGAGAAAGCGAGTGTTAATTTAAAAGAGTAACGAACACTACTAACAAGTAACAATTGGCTAATTGGATACTAGCTTAGAGCATGGAGCATCATCTCCATGATTATTCATCTTCTTTAACATCCTGCTTCACTTTCCTTTCATATCCTTCTCATTGTATACTGCAAGTACACAAGTTCAAAATATGTTCATCACTATGAATGTGTATATAGTTTACTGTATCATACAATAAGTCAATGAAGTTGCGAATTGTGAGAATAAGTGAAACCCCCTTTGATTATTAAGGAAGGTTTCAATATATATTGAGTAAAATTTGTTACAAGTCTAGCTAGCGTGGGAATCTATCATGCCCCCCTCCAACTAAGGCCAGATAGGCACGAATTTGACCAAAAGAGTCGATATAATTGTAGACCTGTGCTTTGATACCATGTGAAATATGTGAAGTTTCATTAGATTACTTTTCAAAAGGGCGCTAATGGGAGTATAGAGGTTCAACTATATATTGAGAAACAATATTATGATCCAACTATTCAAGGCTAGCTAACGTGGGACAAGAACTTGCCCTAATGGAAGCTAGACGGGCACATATTGTCCGATAGTGTCAAGTCAAAGTGGTACCTCACTACAACAAAGTTGACTTTATAGGACATCTAAAATATCAAGTGTCTTAATAGAATAATTTATAGAACTTAAAATGTTGGGACCAAACTATAAAGTGTCATATCCAAGAATGTTACAAACATACACTAGATTTATAAGATGTTTTTGAGTGTTTTAAGAAGTTTTTTGGAACGTTCTTGAATGAAGTGTTGTATTACCAGTTTTATAACACACTTTTGAAAGGGTGTCTCATAAAACCATCTTTCTAAAAACCTTGTTAGTACGCTTAAAAACGTCCTCAGAACCTGTCGTAATAGTTTTAGATAGGACGTTTTTTCATTTGGTCCTATAGACTTGAGTTCTATAAAACATTTTATTATTAATTTTAAACATTTTAGATGTGCTATAATGGTAAAACTTCAAAAATGTATAATAGGATTGATGCGTAAAATACGTGGAGCAGTTAAAGACAGGGCTGATCTTGTAAGGAATCGAAACGTCGCATTTTGCAGGGAGGTTCACAGCGTTGTCAACGTTAATTCCGGGGACCAACGTGGCGGCTTGTTCCAAGCATCGACAGGTGTTCTGGCGGTCGATGGTGGTGTCTGCGTCCTTGTACAACGACTGTACACCGTTGCAGCATGATTTAGGCACCGGACCTCCTTTAATCAGGTAGCCGGCGCACGGAGTTAGGCTACTCACCACCAATTGGCAAGTCACTGCACTCTCGGTTGTATGGGGTACGTTTGCTGCCATCACGACGAGCACGGCCACCATCACCGCCGTTGCTCCGCCGGCAGCCATTGGTTGTGGTTTGCTGTGGGATGTGGGGGATAGAGAGTTGCAAAGGGTTTATGTGGGTTGTGGGGATGGATGGTGGGGTTAATTTGTTCATTATATAGTGTGTGAAAACTGAGAGAAAGATTGGTGTTTTTGGTGTGTGGAGAAAATTTGACAAGATATATGTATTACGTCTACGTTTCTAATAACTAAAGCTGTAATAGAAATTTATACTTGCAATATTTAAGAAAAGAAAGATTGTTAATTTTGAAGAATTGTGGGACTGGTGGGTGTTTGATCAACTGTAACGTAACCATATAAAAAACTTGGTGTTTGAAAACTAATTTTTTGATTATTTGGTTAAATAAAAACTCGTTATGGATAAATTTGGTCATGTTACCGTTTCTGTTTTGTCCAGTGTTATCTAATCAAATGTTTAAACTGTCATGTCTTATGCTATTTTTTCTTGTCCTGTGTTGCTTAGTATTGTGTCAATACACCAAACGCACTCTTAAAGATGAAAATGTTGTGTATGGCGTGATTGCTAAAAAGAATTCAATCGAAGATACATATAAAAATTACGTAATTATGATGAGACAATGTTCTATAACAAAGTCAGCTTTAAATGTGGTATAAAATGTGTAAGCATTCTAATAAATAGGATCAAACCAAAGTATCCTATGAAAATGTGTTTCAACACGTTTATTGGACCATTTAGAACATTAAAATAAATTTTGTATTAGTTGTTGAATATTAAAGTATTTGAAAGTGTTTTATAGACATAAATGTCCTATAAAATAAGTTTATGTGACATTTTTTAAAAGCATTCTACAAAATGGTTAATTTTACAACAATTTATTATAATATTATTTTAAAATATTTGTTAAAACATTAATTTAAAACGTTATGTAAATCTATAGTAACGTTTTTAGAGGACTTTTTATTTGGTCTTTTAATGTCATGTTTAATAAAATATTCTATTAAGATTTTTAAATATTTTAGGTGTATTATAAAATTAAATTTTGCTATAATAACTTATCATCTAATAATTTATTTTTTATTACCACAACTGCAATAATGTCTTTGAAAACACATGTTCAAAAATCTCGTGAAAATTCATATTGTCATTTAGTTAGATATTATTTAATTGATTTACTTTTCAAAATAGGTGTCGTCAAATATCACATTTAACTTTAAATGATTAAATATATCAATCTTTTAGAATAAACATTTGTAAATTAACTAAAATATGTCACCAAGTGAAATCGTGTAATAACGAAATTGGCATCACACGTTTTGGATTTGCAACAAAATGTTGCATATTTTATGCAAATTAAACGGGCACATAATTCGTCTCTACCAATGTTGCAATTGAATCCGGTTCTGGTTGGTATATAACTAGCGTCACGTTGTGTTTGCCAAAAATTAGTCAGCTTATAAGCTAGTATATTCAAACATATATCACAAACTAACTTTGTGAAACGATACTTTGAGTAGCTTTTTAGGAGTTTTTTGTAACTTTTTCCAATTATACTCCTATTAATATTAATTATTAAATTTAAATATACCCTTTTTAATCATTTTACATACTCATAAGCTAGTTTTTGCCAAATATAGTTGTTCAAAAGCTAGCTTATCCGCTATTGGTTAACTTATCAATCAACAACTAACTTATAAGCTAGCAGCTAGCTTTTTTTTTTTTGAACGGCAATTTATTGAAACGAGACCCCCGCCTAGCAAGACGCTAGACTAAAAGAGGAACTGATAAAGAGTTCAACGGATTACAACACCACGCGGGCCAGCTCAAAGGCTTCCCTTTTTTAAATCTACTACCAAACCAATGGAAAGAGGTCACCTGGATATCGTTCGCGATGCGAAGAGGGTTAGCCGGAACCCCGTTAAAAACCTTATAAGCTAGCAGCTAGCTTATAAGCTAGTTTGCCAAACATACCCTTAGTAGTGTGTAATGATAAATTATTTTAATATTACACTGGTTTAAGATAACATATAATTCCTTAATTAACAAATAATGAAAACAATTTAAATTAATAATGTATCTAGCCTAAAGGCATACATAGATACTATATTTGTTCTTATAAATAAGTTAAACCATGCAAAAGAACCGAAGACATCCTATCCAATAATAAAAATAACGGGATAACAAAATATGTAGTTTTAACTGTATGGGTAAACATAGTATATAACATCATCTCGGGTAGCAAGTGGTAAATACATACTTGGACCCGGGCAAAAAAAGTAAGTAATTTTACCTAGTTGTAGGTAAGGGCGTCATATAGTTTGGAAGGTTTGAGCTTATACCATAAACAAACCCGTAAGGGCAGTTCATGAGTTCTCGAAGGACAACTTGGGATTGTGATGATCCAGAGATAAAAAGTTGTATAAAAGAATCAGAAACATATATGCATTGTAAAGGGTGGTCTCCACTCTCCGTGGAGGGTGGAAAATGGAAATGGCGTACACCCACGACCTATAAGAAATAGGGGCCAAAATTGTTTAGTATATAACGCTATAACAGTAGTAGTTAAAATAATTAATAAATAAAAAAGATACAGACTTTTAGTCCTAACAGGACCCGAGTATATATAATTGGTATATGAAACCCAGACATGTAATATGGAACCATTCACTAATTACACCGGAGAGAAAAATATATATAAATTTAATTCGGCATTCATTTTGTAGTATTGCTTAATTTTTTTTCTCTTAAGTTTTATACCTTGTATTGAAGTCAATTCACCTAGTAAGAGGGTGTTTGAGAGTGTTCTTTTTTTAACTCCAAAAATGTGTATTTGAGTTATGGTAGACTGGTAGTGGCAAAAATGAGTTCTTAAAAAGGTATTTGGATTGGATTTTGTGGTGCTAAAAGCTAATAAGCCAATAAGTGTTTTTTTAGAAAGAAGTGAGAAGAAACCCTACTAGTTCTCGTGAGTCGTAACCAAAGTCAATTAGATGAATCCGCTATTTGAAATCGATTAACGATTGTGCTTAGATCCAAGCTCTAATACCATGAAGCTTATAGTTTGGGAATAAATATCTATATCTTTATTGAAGAGAATTATACACATTTATATACAAGAGGATGAAGACCTTACCAGATAAATTGTCAAAGAAAAACAGATACTATACCACACTACAACTAAACAGACATTAGTGACGGAAAAAAAGCGTCAGTAAAAGTATAAAAACTGTCACTAATCCAGCCAGACCATTTCCCACCAAAATAAAAAGTGTCACTAGTAAAGGGGTAGCTAAATGTTTTTCCCTACATAGAATTTCCGTCACTATACCTACACTTAATTTCTGTAGCGAAAGGGCAGTTGAAGCCTACCATTACAAAATCTTTTAGTGACGGAAATTTTTTCTGTCACTAAAAGTGTGAAAAATAAATTCTGGATTTTTACATTTTTAATTTAATTACATTAGCATCCTAAATGCTAGAAGTACCTAAAAGACAATTTTAAACTAACAAATCAAAATGTAATAACTCAATCATCATCACTATTAATAGAATCAAACATTAATACAAAATATATTAATATCTAATGATTCTAACATAATCCCTTAGTTTAGCAACCATTACCATTAATAGCATCGAGCGTTAAAGACAAAAATTATTAATCTCCAATAATTCGATCTTAATCCTTAGTTTAGCAATCGTAACGAAACAAACAATCACGTAACTTGTCTTGATAGCATCCTCCTGAGATATGAACAAAATAAAAGTAGTTAGCAACCATAACAAAGAGAAAACGATAAATAAAATCACATGTATGTTGTATGTGCTCGTTGTTTTATGTGCTCAAACGGGTACATAGAATTAGTCAATATATATTCAGACAACCCACCCATGAGCACCAATCTAAGCAGCAAACTGTGATGTATGTGAAGCTACCACTTGACAACCTACAATACTATCCTAAATAAAAAAATCATGTCAAGGCTCTAGGCAACATACACATAGACAACCAATACCATAAATCATTTGCATGCATAGAGACTGCAAATGCAAATAATCAGAACACAAGTGCAAATAGCTTTTAGTGCATGTAAAGCCACTGCCAAACAAGTATAAATCCAAAAATGTTCATTAAGCCACTAAACAAACATATTTTATCACATATAAACATCTACCAAGTAGCTATAAGTCCTATTAAGCTCATTAAGCCACTGCCAAACAACTTTTAGTGCATATAAAGCCACTGCCAAACAGCTATAACTCCAAAAAGGCTCATTAAGCCACTAAACAAACAGATTTTACCACATATAAATATCTACCAAATAGCTATAATTCCTATTAAACTCATTAAGCTACTGCCAAACAGCTTCTAGTGCATATAAAGCCACTGCCATATAGCTATAAATCAAAAAAAGCACATTAAGCCACTGGCAAACTGCTTTTACTGCATATAAAGCCATTGCCAAACAACCTTAAGTCCAAAAAAGCTCATTAAGCCACTAAACAAACAGATTTTACCGCATATAACATCTACCAAGGCTATGTTTGGAAAAAATAAGCTAGCTTATAAGCTAGTCCATCCAAACATGTACCAGAAGCTAGCTTCTTGAAACGCTACTTTGAGTAGCTTATGAGGAGCTTTTTGTAGCTTTTGCCAATTATACTCTTATCAATATTAATTATTAAATTTAAATGTACCCTTTTTGGTCATTTTACGTACTCATAAGCTAGTTTTTGCCAAACATAATTTGTTCATAAGCTATACTTGACAAAAAAAACTATGATTTTATAGAAGTGATGACTCACATTTTATAGAAAAAATGCTTCTCGGTTAAATTTCAATCAAAAGCTAAAACACGTGTTCCACATGGCAAAGTTTGCAAAATTGCAACTATGAAGTATGTGCCTGTGTATGCAAACATTTAATATGGTTAGTTGAAGCTTGAAAATTCGATTTACCTAGAGTGGAATCGGATGTGGAAACAAAGCCTGGAAGCAGGACTGCTGGATGAAAAAAAAAACAGAAATCAAGATAAATTCTTATCCCATTAGGGAAACATCAGAAAAAAACAACATATTGCAGCAGCGATATCATAGCCAAATCGTGTGAAATACCTAACCCAAAATTAGGATAACATCAAACCTAATCATTAAACAGAGTTTTTTGAGGAAACCAGTGTGTTACCTGTTTAAATCGACGAATACAAAGGGCTCGGAGGTGACTGATGCGGCGAGCACTGCTGCGAAGAGTTATGAACTAATCAAAATCGGGAGTGAGGATGCCTCGATTTTCATAGAGCACTGCTGCTATATGTTTGATGAAATGTCTTTACCAAAACTCACTTAGCAAGGTGTTACACCTAGAGAAAAAACAACAAGATTTTCAAAAATGTATTTCCCCCTTGATGTATAATATCTAACATGTATATCTATTGGAGTGGCTTAATTCAGTGGATGTGTTGACTGAGTTGTGAGACATTCGGCTGTTTACGTAGATAATTGATTTTGATACGTTTTACGTTCACACAAATATGTACCATATTCATAAAGGACACCTATAAGTTCCCTTTAAAGGGTATGTAAATTTCATGTTATTATTAACAATTATAATAAAACTAAAAGTCAAATATACAGTAAAAATGCATTGAGTGCACCTAATAAAGATCATTGACTAGAATCTACTATATAACTCGAGATTTAATCAAAAGCTGCAAACCAAATTGCATTATGGTCAATCCAAAAGTCCATAAAGAAGATTGAAATACAAAGAAAACATGGAATCAAGTAATCAACAATTCAATTACATTTTTCGGTAATTCGATCACAAAATTGAAAGAGGAGAACAAGATAAGCACATTGAGATCTAATCTAGTTTGGAGTCGCTAATTATGGCTTGCTCGGTAGCAGCGTAATGAGCTTAATGAGACTCATAGTTGTTAAAGGCGCGCCTCAAGTGCGCCTGAGGCGCAGAAGCGCAAGCCTTGGGGCTTTTCTCAAGGCGAAGCGCAGAGTGTTAGTCAATCGCAGTGAAGCGCATCAAAACGCAAAAATCCCATCAGAGCGCAAAAAGCCCATCAGAGCGCGCCTTGAATATTTTTAGGGTTTTTTAATTTTTTTTAAATGAAAGCCCATATTAATATAATTATATAGTATATACGCATGCTTCGACCCCAGCCAGGGGCGCTGCCCCTTGGACCCCGCCAGGGGCTGCCGCCCCTTGGACCCCGCCAGGGGCTGCCGCCCCTTGGACCCCGCTACCAGGGGCGCTGCCCCTGGACCCCCGTTCCTGTTTCTTCATTCTTCACTTCGATTTTCTATCAATCTTTAATTTATGATTCTGTTCTAATCTGTTCTATACTTCGATTTCTTCTCATTAGTGAATAGTGATGGAATCTGAACATCCAAGTGGTTCAAAATAGGGATTTAGCTTGGAAGTATTGTACATCATTAGATAAGAAGAAAATCGAAAGTACAATGCAATTTCTGTGGCAAACTTACATCTGGAGGAATTCATAGGGTAAAGCAACATATTGTGGGTGGGTTTCGGAATAGTAAAAAATGTCAAAAATGTCCAGCTCATGTTGCTGAAGAAATTAAAAGTTATATGATAAAGAAAGCTGAAGAGAAAGCAGGATATGAAATTTTACCTGATTTTGAAGATGTAGACAGATTTGGGAATGGGGAAGAATCGAAAGATGAGCTTGAACTTGAAGGTGGTGGAAGTGGAAGTCGCCCCCCGGCTCCTCGTCAAGGGAGTACCAGTCAGGCTTTAAATATGGGCCAAATATGGTTGTGAACGTGAGGACAGTTCAAATATGGGCCAAATATGGTTGTTTTAGAAGAACCAAAACACCAAATCAAAAGATAGAACTCAAAAATGAATTAAATCTATTTGAAGAATCAGAACACAAATCCTAGAGGTAGAACTCAAAATCGAATCAGGTCTGTTTGAAGAGACACAACAGATCTGTGTTCGCTTTCCGGCAAGAAGATGGAATCGAATCTGAAGTTTGTAAAGGCGGAGCTAAAATGTAAATCCAATCCGGAATGTAAGTTCGATCCACACAACGGATCTGGATCTGGAATTTGGCGCACCCAACAGATCTGGATCTAAAACATAAACTCCATCTACACAAAGTCGTTTTACTGGTGAGGGTGGAGACGGCGGCATCTACATTGGTGAAAATAAATGCAGGTCGTCGGAGTTATGACGGGAAGTGAGCGCACGTCGCTGCATACACCAAGATGCGACCGGGAGAGAGGCAGCGATGTCACTGGTGGATTGGTGGCGGAGGTGATCGGTCGCCGGAGAAGGGAGGCGGTGATATTGAGTCCCGGCAAAGGAGGACGTCCGGGGAGATGAAGGTTGGAGTCGCCGGAAAAAATGGTGGCTTAGAGGGACAATGATTTACGACTTTGATTTAGAGACATCAAGATGCGACCGGTGGACTGGTGGCGGAGATGATTGGTCGCCGGAGAAGGGAGGCGGCGGTGACGTCAAAGACCGGCAAGAGAGGTCGTCTGGGAAGATCTTGGATCACCGGAAAAAATGGTGGTTGAGAGGGTGGTTTAAGGCTTTGATTTAGAGGCATGTGAATGAAGCTTCCAGAACTTTTTTTTTTTGTTGAAATGAAGTGAAATTTGGTTTTGGGTGAGCGAAGAGTAAAGGTCTAAAATACCCTTTTGATTTATAATCATGTCTGGTATTATAAAGAATTAAAGAAATGTTATTATGTTTCTCCTTGTGTTCATAGCCATTGATTAAAATTTTTTAATGGTTAAGATTGGTACTCAAGTTTACATAAATAATTTGGTTTTCATTTGATTATTTCTTTATATATATTTATATATATATATACATGAATGTATGGTATTATAAAGAATTAAAGAAATGTTATTACGTTTCTCCTTGTGTTGATAGCCATTGATTAAAATTTTTTAATGGTTAAGATTGGTACTCAAGTTTACATAAATAATTTGATTTTCATTTGATTATTTCTTTATATATATATATATATATATATATGAATTATAAGATAGAGACAAAGGTAGGAGATATCATATTAAAGGAAAATATAACAAGAACATCTTATAAAGTTAAATACAATACATTAGCAAAACAATAGGCATATACATATCACATATGTCCCTTTTCCATTTTTATTCTAATACTTGTTCATCTTTTATCTTCATAGATCTCCCACACCCAAATTGTCTCTTCCACTTCCATACATTCCATCACTTCACCCTGCAAAAACCAACAATAATGAATTGATTTTTAACTATAACATTAATCTTATATCTTCAAATTAATCATCTTAATTAATTTTATTTTGAGTATACATACTTGGAGCAGTCGGTCTTAGGGCTGATCTTATATGGGATGCTAACACCACACTTGCCGGGAAGGACACGAGCATTGTCAACATTGATTTCCGGGTGTGATTTGTAAGTAGTCTTCATGCAACCGCAGGCCGTCTGGCGGTCGGGGGTTGTTTTTGCGGCGGCTTTTAGACCCTTAACGCCAGCGCAACATGGCTTTGGAACCTTACCCCCGGCCTTTAGGTATTGTAGGCACGGCTTCAACTTCTCCACCACATCATCACAAGTAATGGCCGCGGTAGATGGCCCCAACAACACCATGAACGCCACCACAACACATAAAACCTTCATCGTCATGCCTGCCATTGTTCTAGTGTGACTCAAATAACTCTGAAAACTACTAAATGTGTAAAAGAACTTGTGTATTTGATTTTGGTGTGAGAAATGCTATGGAGGGTACCATGTATTTATACGAATGGCTATGCATGTGCATGAGTGTATCGGTGTGATAGAGATAGTAAAATTTCAACATTTATGGATATATCAAATAAAATAAGGGATAAAACCCATACATGGAAATGCAACAAAGTTCGGATTAGTTCTTATTTAATGTAATAAATGTTTAATTTTACATTATCGACAACAATAATGTTTAAATTCCACTCATATATACTTAAGGAACAAGGTTTTAAATGGCGTAAAACTACGGCGGCAAGGCTAAACCTCAAGCCTTAGAAGCTGGCGAAGCCATGTCGTTTTCAAGGCGTGACATATGACGTCAAATTTCTAATTCGGATACAATATTATATATGAGATCATATGTTTTGTACTGTTATTCAATGAGTCAATAGTAATAAACAAGTTATATATTAAAAACTAGCAAATAAAACATCAAATACATACAAAAAAATCAAATATCGCATTAGGAGAACTGTGCAGTAGGCCATGATGTGCCGCAGACTTAACATGGTTTGTGACACAAGCCTTGAAGTCATGACGCGCCATGACGGCTGCGCGACGAGTTTCTTAGAACATTGCTAAGGAATAAAGAAATAGTATATTTGAGAAACTAACTGATAAACTAATTTTGAATTCATAATTTAATTAAAAAAACTAGACAGTGGATAATAAACTTGGTGACAAACTAGTTAGTTTTGGTAAAAGAATTACTGGTTAATAAACCACATAATAATTTATGTTGAACTAAATATATGTAAAGCGAATTTATAAAAATATATAAAGCGCAAGGAAAAAGTTCAAAAAAAGCCCCAATAGACTCTGACTTACTGTACCAAATAGACATTTTTATATAAACTTCAAAATTAAACTAGATAATAGTTAGTCAAATATTGGGTTTAATTATACGTTCTAAATGGTGTTAGGCGTACTATAGCAACCAGGTTAAGAATCATGGGGAGGCCATGAAGTTTTTAGGGGAATTATAAATGTACCCCTTGCTAAGTCAATGGGTTATTTGTGTGAGTACACAGGTGGGACCCAGTACAAGAGGGTCTACATTTATGTGAGAGGAGGAAGGGTCAAAGGGGGTCTACTTAACAACACCCTTCTAAAATTGGACTTACGGACGCCTAATATCTATATATATATATTATATAATATTGTATATAAATATATGTGTTTTCTATTATTATTACTTAATGATTTAATAATAATAAATAATTTAAAGCTGGTTATATTATTAAAACTAACAAATAAGATAATAAAAAATATAGAAAAAAAATCAAATATGCCTTTAAAAAGACATTAAACAGTTTATTAAGTGTATCATTTTATGAACTATATTTGTTCATGCTTTCAGCCATGCTCTCTCTATTCTTGTTGCTGCAGACATGCAGAATATGTGTTGCTACATGGAAGACCCTCTTACGTCAAAAACATTACCAATTGGTTTCGTAACTACAACTAACTAACATTATTACAAATTAATAGAGGCATAATTTTGTAAGAATAATACCACTAAGTTAACGAACATTGTCGACTGGATAATCAAACATTAGCGACGACATGGCCGTCAGAATGCAACGGTAAACCACGACAACGTACACTTTAAAAAGTAAACCCGTCATTTGCATGGAATATTGAAAAAAACACCAATGGTTTAACTTTCCAGACGGTTGTCCCAAAGGATTTTCGACAAACAACTGCAACGTTAATTTGCGTAGAAGATGATTCCAACGATTCAAGTTTTATTGGACAATAATTGATCAAAATCGATTTAAGTGTGTCATAATGGCTCTTAGTTTAATTAATTTAACAATGCAATCCAGATTTACTAATTAAAGTGATAGAAATTTGTGGGATTCACGCTACTATAAATCACATTTTTTAGGACCGGCATATCCGCTATAAACACACCGAAAAAAGGGTTTCTGGATGGAGGATTTGCCAATCGGAAAGTAGGTGTCGGAGAACCCAGTTTCTAACTGATTCTGATGTAGCGTATACAAGGATCGAACAAAAATTGAACATGTTGATTTTATGAATATCCGTGTTCAATTTTTTCTAAGGCTTGTTGATTCATGGAATGCCAAACCTTATGCTTCAAAATTTTGAATTCTGTCAAGAACCCAAAAGTTTAGAAGGAAAAACGAAAGTTTTTGATTCAATGATATGACCATCCATATTACACGAATGAAACATAAATAAGAGATCTCAAACGAGATGGGCTTAACAAAAGCAATGGGCCAAATAGAAAACGCCCCAAAATAAAAGCTTAAAAAGACAAAAAACATGAAAATGTCAAAAAAACTAGCTTAAACGACATTTTTTGGAGTTTAAAAGTTCGTTAGGCTCCTATGGACACAAACCACGGCGTGCTCCCCGTTCTAGGCTTTGATTCGATAGGTGGACCGTCCAAAACAAACAGCCGGAACGAAAGTTATGCTCGTTCAAAGCCGGCCCTGTTTGGTACCCCGATTATAAGCCTCTAAAAACTTCAAAGCCATTTCTTCCAGGTCTCGACCCGCATCAAATTCCAATAGTTTAATTTGGATTTTTGTATTTCTTTAACTTAATAAGATAAATTTCTGGCGGTTTTTTATTTTTTAATTTCCTAGAAAACAAATTCGACTTTTTAAGGAGATCTGAAGGTGATCATGCATGTATTTAGTAGGCTGGTTGATTTTCTGACAATGTTGAAAAATTTAATTAACTTTTATTTAAAGCAGTTAAGGTTGTGTCTTAAATAGTCCGTAATAGATTGTATTTACCGATAGAATTCTAAGGGGTTTTGGGAGGGAAAAAAAGGTGTTTTTATCTGTATCCCAATCCTAGCTTCTTTCCATCCATATCATACACGGTTTATATTGAATTCTACTTGTACACTCGTATACATATATTCATACATCTTTTATATGTACATGTTTGTATATTACTGAGAAACTTCTGACTCATTTGTTATAGAAAAAAATAATTATTTTAATCATTTTTATATACTACTAACATCTCCTAATCATTTTTTTTAAATTGTTAAAATAATCATATTTTCAGCTAAAATTAGAACATCCGCTAATAACCCTCTGCTTTCAATAAAAGTTAATTAATTTGTGAAGTTTAGAAATTATACTTTTGGTCCCTAAATAGCATAAACCTTAGGCCTCAAAAACTAAATTTTTTTATATTTTATATCCTTATGCACTTCTGCTTGTTTGAATCATATGTATAATTTGTGATAATTTGTTTCGGTCTAAACTCAATTAGAAGGGATGTGTTCACTACCAAAAAAAACACCATTTCCGACGGCCAAAATCCGTCGGAAATCCATCGGAAAAATGAAAATCCGTCGGAAAACCGTCAGAAATGCTCGGTCGGACAATCGATGGTCGAAAATTAAATTACCGACGGATTACCGACGGCTTCAATTTCCGACGGATTTCCGATGGATTTCTGACGAAAATTAAATTTAATAAATATTTAATTATTTATTAATTTTCCGATGGATTTCCGACGGAATTAATTTTTTTTAATTAATATAGTTTAATTAATTAATTAATTATTAATTAAGTTTCCGACGGAATTAATTTTTTTAATTAATATAGTTTAATTAATTAATTAATTATTAATTAAGTTTCCGACGAATTTCCAACGGAATTTATTTATTTATTTAAAACAATTTAATAATTAATTATGTTACGCGACGGATTACAGACGGCCAAAAAGAATTAAAAGATATTTAATTACCGACAGATTGCCCATCGGTAATATGTACTCGCACGATACATGGATGTAAAAGTTTAGAATGATATCTCGTACATTGTAATTAGACTAGTTATATACCCGCATAATGCGGCGAGATGAAAAAAATCAAAGATAACACAACGAACATATATAACATGAAAAACTAAATTTACATATATAACAACATGAAAACGAAGATAGTTGTATGTTGGTCCCAAATAATCAAACAAAGAGAAGATTCAACAAGAAATAAAGAAGATGAAGATCAAAAGTCTTGCATTTTATTAGGAGAGCTCTCAAAATACAAGAACACACACACAAACACACTTACACCTTTCTAGACTCTCATTGAAAATGAACTCCCACCTTCTCTCAACCAACCTAAACCCCTTTATATATGGGGGGCCTAAATACAAGGCCCAAGCCCAAGCCCAATAGCTAAATTAACTAGCTATATATAAAATAAACCTTCTCAAAGCTTACTTTATAAAACTTTCTCTAATTAGGACAATTTGGTCCTAACAATCTCCCCCTAAAGTTTTATAAAGGAAGCATCTCTGATCTTCTCCCCTTTGCTTTCTTCAGAAAACTTTAGTGGCATTCGGCTACATTTTGATCTCCAAGCTCCCCCTCGATTGTAGCTCTTCATCTTCAGTTTCAACTGAAAGACCAGATCCGATTTGCAATAACCGCAACTGATTGCACAAACTACAGCTCAACCTGTAAATAACTCGACACGTCTGATAACCGCAGAATACAACAGCTTGCACCAGAGCATGTTGATTCATCCAACTATGTTGATCTCCCGCCAAGAAAAACAAAGGGATAGATGCATGTGTGAGTTACCGTGCGGATCAGCAAGAAAAATAACGAATCTGTCTTTGACCGCGTGTTGAATAGGAATTTAGCATTAGAGCTCTAAATATGATAAGCTCACAACAGGGAAACACTGAAGCTTGGATCACCGAAACACCATATGGAGTGAAACACTGGAGTAGATGTTGAACGAGATACTCTGCTTTGATCTCTCTTCTGCTCAGAGAATAGTCGATTTCCTGAAATCTTCCAAAATGTCAAGTAATCAAATCCAGATCTAGTCTTCTTAGTCAGATGGATGACGACCGTCACTCAAAATTCTAGATCGCAACCGAGCCTCCACAACGGTAAAACTCAACTCTCACGCCTAAGAGGAATAATTCACCAAAGGTGGCATCCAAAGAAAAAACTCAACTCTCACACCTAAGAGGAATAATTCCATCTAATAAAACTCTAGAATAATGGTTGCAGAGCGTCAGCCTTCTGAGTAATCTAACCAAATGCAGAATCCGATCACCGTCGTTTTGAAATCGATACAAATCTGACATGACTTCAAATAATCTGGAGCAGTTGGGAAACGAGAGAAATTCAATTTTCATGATTGAAAACTGAATTTGGGCTAAAATCTGGGTTGATGAGATCTTTACGAACCAATTGGGAAAGAAAGGTGGCTAATTAAGCGCGTGGATTTTGAAGCGTCACATGTATTTGAATCTGGGTGGATCTAGAGTGCAGCGGAAAGTGATCAATCGTAAGCCCGATTGACCGTATAATCTTGAAAGTATATCTGAAGATGATTCCCGAACTTAATTTGAGCAATTTTGCGTCATCGGGAAGAAATTCCGTCAAATAGTCCCAAACCCCGAATCCTGAAAGTCCCAAATCAGAAAAAATAAATTTTCCTGAAAGATGTGAAAATCTTAAACTCCAGGGGCTGAATTTGTAAAAATTCAGAACTTTGAACTCAAGGGGTTAATCTTGCAAATATTCAAAACTTAAACTTGAGGGACCAAAAGTGACAGAAGCTGGAAACATGAAGTGCAGGGACTGGCAGCGTCGAAGCTTCAAACTTTATAATTGAACATGTAATGAACTTCATAGTTTAGGGACCAAATGTGACAAATCCATCAAACTTTAAATTAAATTCAATGGAAGGCACGTGAGTCGGGAAACCTGATTCCATACAATTCGAGTTTGGAGCACGTGATTAGGAAACAAATTGAATTCCCATTTTCTTGAGAGCAGCAGGTGATGAGTCGGGAAACTTGATTTCCTTTTTTTTTAAATTGACGCAAGTCCGATTCCAACGCAAAATATCAGTCCAAAAATCTAACTCCATTACCAAATTGATTTCCAAATTCGATTCCAAACTTGAGGTCCGGAAACTTGAAAAATCAAAGGTTCCACTCAAGAACGAGTCGGGAAACTCGAATACCCGAGTCGGGTTATTCATGTTTCCCGAGTCGGGATATGAAAGATCAAAGGTTCCCCTTAAGAACGAGTCGGGAAACCTCGAATACCCGAGTCGGGTTATTCATGTTTCCCGAGTCGGAATATAATCACAACCCAAACATCAATCTTCATCATCTCCATCAAGATCCAAACCCCAAAACTCATATTCAAACTTTTCTTCAAGAACAATGCTTCAAAACCCCAAAAAAAATTCCTCTTTGAATGATTCAATAGGAACAAACAAATCTAATGATTTGTTTGGCTCTGATACCATTTGTTGGTCCCAAATAATCAAACAAAGAGAAGATTCAACAAGAAATAAAGAAGATGAAGATCAAAAGTCTTGCATTTTATTAGGAGAGCTCTCAGAATACAAGAACACACACACAAACGCACTTACACCTTTCTAGACTCTCATTGAAAATGAACTCCCACCTTCTCTCAACCAACCTAAACCCCTTTATATATGGGGGGCCTAAATACAAGGCCCAAGCCCAAGCCCAATAGCTAAATTAACTAGCTATATATAAAATAAACCTTCTCAAAGCTTACTTTATAAAACTTTCTCTAATTAGGACAATTTGGTCCTAACATTGTAGTACATCGAACTCGAGAATGGAGGTAACCATCATAATGAATCAAAACATCAACTCGTTCACTTTTGGCTATTGAACGAACCAGCACCCCGTTAGCTTTTGTCCATTGACCAAAGCAACTCGTCCATTGACCGACACACCAGCCCGTTAGCTTCCGTCTATTGACCGGACCACCACCCCGTTAGCTCTTGTTGCAATATCCTTCAATTACGCAAAAAATTAGTTTTATGAATAAATGGCATAGTCTAAAATATTGCATAAGCTAGGACTTATAAAACACTCGAGCTTTAAAAGCCATGATACCTATAATACTCACTTACACCCGAATACTTTAGAAGCCAAGACAAAATCCTATTCCCACCGTTCTATATTAAGAGAGGCAGCATACAAAACCGTTCTGCCTTTGCTAATGAGCAGACACGTCTAGAATCTAAAATATAGTTAAAAGAAACAAACAATAGAACACCCTTTGAAACAATCAAAATCATTATGAAAATACAATCCATGTGCAGGAGACCATGAATGCACACTTGACCTAAATACTAACCAAGTGTGGAGTAAGTAGTTCTTGTTACTATAACACTTTAACAATATATAGCAAAAAAGAACCTCAAAATTAGCACATTCACATGTAAAAAACGGTGACAAATTGTTTTCTATCTATCCAAATCATCATTGTTGGATTCCACAAATTTCAACCGACTTTTCGGATTTCTACACCGACTAAACAAAAAATCACATATTTCCCATTTCAATTCATCTATATACAGAACAAAATCTAGCACAGGTCATCAAGTCTACATACACAATGGTTTAATACCTCGAAGTAATCCCATGAACCATTAGATGAGACGCAAAGCCATGAGGAATTAGGCGACTGCATCAAACAAATAGCTTGCAGCAGCTACGGTTTCAATCAATTTAAGCCACGGATGAATCTTCAACCTTTTATACATGCCTTTGCAAGAGAGTTTTGTAATTTGTTTAGTTCCGAGAAAATTACAAATTACCAACATGAAAGTGAGAAATAGGTTACCAGATTCGCTAAAATTGAGAGGCAAAGAGATGAGGAGGGCGACAGAGACGGTGGTCCCACTAGAGGAGGGCGACGGTGGTCCGGCTAGAGGAGGGCGACGGTGGTGTGAGAACCGACTCTCCAATTTTTTGACGATGGTGGGATGTCAATCGTGAGAAGCAAGGGGGAATAAGGGGAAGAAGGAACGATTAGTAGGGGAGGGGGTTAGGGTTTTAAAATTTTCACATTTGAACCGGGAATTGGAAGGGGGAGATAATAGGTGTTTGAAATTTTCACATTTCACATTTGAAACCAAAATTTTAAAATTTTATTACTTTTAGTTTGAAAATCTATTGTTAAATTTCTAAATAATTTAAACTTCAACTTTTTAATTAAGTCACGATGGGTTGCATTGATTATTATCAATTTTTTAAAAACCTTGTTTTTAGTTGAACTGGTGTGATGATCGGTTCTCGGTGTGATCGATTCTAAACTAATCGAGTCAGACCCAGATATATCAATTAAAAACCCAATTAGATCGATTAAACCCGACTATATCGATCAAGACCTAGATATATCAATTAAAAACTCAATTAGATCGATTAAACCCGACTATATTGATCAAAACTCAAATATATCAATTAAAGCCCAGTTAGATCAATCAAAGTCCAAATATATCTTTTAAAGCCCCAACTAGATCAATGAGAACCTAAAGCATCGATTAAAGACCAACTATATCAATGAAAACCCAAAACATCCATTAAAACTCAACTATATTGATCTAAGCCCAATTAGAATGATCCAAGCCTAACTATATCGATCTAAGCCCAATAAGATTGATCCATGCCAAACTATATCGATCTAAGCCCAACTATATAGATCAAAGCCAGGTAGATCCATTAAACCTAAACTTGATCGATTAAACCCAACTATATCCATTATAGCCAAACTACATCGATTAAAGCCCAAGTAGATGAATCTAGGCCTAATTAGATTGATCCAAGCCCAACTACATCCATCAAGTCCTAGCTAGATCAATTCACACCAAACTAACTCGATCCAGGCCAACTAGATCGATCAAAAACCAAACTAGATTCATTAAAGCCCAACCATATCCATTAAAGCCCAACTACATCCATCAAGTCCTAACTAGATCAATTCACACCAAACTAACTCGATCCAAGCCAACTAGATCGATCAAAAACCAAACTAGATTCATTAAAACCCAACCATATCCATTAAAGCCCAACTATATCCATTAAAGCCCAATAAGATTCATTAAAGACCAAGTAGATCCATTAAAGCCCAAGTAAATCCATTAAAACACAAATAGATCGATTAAAGTCAAACTAGATCCATCAACGCTCAACTAGATTGCTTAAAGTCAAGCTACATCCATTAAAGCCCAACTATATCCATTAAAGCCTAATAAGATCCATTAAAGCCAAAATAGGTTTATTAAAGCCCAAGTAAATCGATTAAAGTTAAACTAGATCCATTAAAGCTCAACTAAATCGACTAAAGCCAAACTTGATCCATTAAAGCTCAATAAATCCACTAAAGCCAAACTTGATCCATTAAAGCCCAACTAGATCGACTAAAACCAAATTAGATCCATTAAGGTCCAACTAGATCGACTAAAACCAAACTAGATTTATTAAAGCCAAACTTTAAGTTGATTATAGTAACAAATAATTTAAATAATATATATAATTTATAAATACAAAAAATAATATTACTTAAGAAAAATAAAACAGTAGGTAATCCGTCGGAATTATATTAAATTTATTTGTTAATTATTAAAATTAGTTAATCCGTCGAAAATACGTCGGTAATAATTAAAAGTTAATAATGTTATTTAAAAAAAATTTATACACCGTCGGTAATCCATCGGTAATATATAAAATATATTTATTTTTTGTTAAAATTAATTAATCCGTCGAAAATCCGTCGGTAATAAATTAAAAATTAAATATTTATTAATAACTAAGTTGATTATATTAACGAATAACTTAAATTAAATATATTATTTTTAAATATAAAAAATATTATTATTTAAAAGAAACAAAAACCGTCGGTAAGTATTAAACTTATTTATTAATTATTAAAATTAATTATTCCATCGGAAATCCGTCGGTAATAATAAAATAATTAATTATTATTTACTATTTAATCTTTTAAGTTAATTATATTATTGAATTCTTTAAATTAAATAAATTATTTCTAAATAAAAGAATAATGTTAATTTAAAAAAAATTAAATACCGTCGGTAATCCGTCGGTAATATATAAAATTTATTTATTTTTTATTAAAATTATTTATTCCGTCGGAAATCCGTCGGAAATCACTTTAATTACCGACGGATTTCCGACGGAATTTCCTTTCGTCGCAAAAAAATGGATTCCGTCGGTAAACCGTCGTTTTTCGGTCACAAATTTGTGACGGATTTTGTCCGTCGGAAATGCTGGTCGGAAATTGGGCTTTTTCTAGTAGTGGTTAGAGTCTCACATGTAAAAAAATTTCTCTATAAATGTAGGAACATCTCTTCTTTTTCCTCTAGTTTTGGAGGGTAATCCAATCATCGGAGATCCACATATTCTTACATGATATGTCTACACACTCTTCGACAAACTATACTTGCCCATCCCCTCATCCATTGGCACCCTCTCAACAATTTGAGACAATCTTTATCCATCTATCTCCATTAGATGGCACTTTTAACTTTCATATGGACCACTTATCCTCTATTTTTTAAGAACCTTTTTTTTTTCATTTCTTGATGGCTCTTTTTAAAAGTATCTAATAGGACTGTATATATATAGGGGTGGGTTCAAATGTGAACCATTTTTTGGTTGTGAACGTGAGGACAACCGAGAGCGCGACACGTGGCGGATGATTAGGCGCCACGTCAACTCCACGGCGGATGACTAGGCGCGATTCATTGGAGGGCATTGAATTAAAGAGGGGGACCACACTCAAAGCCGCCACGTGTCGCGCTCTCGGTTGTCCTCACGTTCACAACCAAAAAGTGGTTCACATTTGAACTTTCCCTTATATATATATATATATATAGTATTAAGTTCAAATGAGCAGTGCTAAATAAATGAGAAGTAGAGAAGTGATCATAGCCTTCTATTTTGTGGAATATGAAAGGGTATTTTGGTAATTATTCGCATAATTCATATATGAACCATTCCAATTATTCACATATGAATAATACTAGCGTGAACATTCATATATGAATCTCCACACTACAATGATTCATATATGAATAATTGGAATGGTTCATATATGAATTATGCGAATAATTACCAAAATACCCTTCCGTATTCCACAAAACTTACGGTACTCCTTTAATAATCTGCTGCACCACTTAATTTAATAACCATTGATCAAATAAATAGAAGGCTATGATCACTTCTCTACTTCATAGTTTTTTATCACTTCTCATTTGAACCTCCATCTATATCTATATATATATATAGGGATTTTCTTTTGTGAACTTTTTTTGTGTGAACTTGTGAACTTTCTCCAAAAAGACGATTATATGATGAAATTGGTTCTTGAAATTGTTTAATATCAGGAAATTACGTCATATGATACATTTTTTGTTGAAATTGTTTCATATTTTGGTGGTTTTACGTGAAATCAAAAGGTTTCATAAGAATGGAAAAGTTACGTGAAAAATACCGAAATATGAAACATTTTCATTAAAAAATGAATCATATAATATAATTTCATCATATTGAAACAATTTCATGAACTAATTTCATTGATTTAACCTATGAAATCTTAATTTGGGTTGAGTTCACAAGTTCACACCAAAAAAAGGTTCACAAAAGAAAATCCCTCTCTCTCTATATATATATATATATATATATATATATATATATTCTAACAACACTATTTGTCAATGGGAAGTCTGTAGTTCTCCTTTACAGAATCTACCTCTTACAAGGTTTGACCAGGTTTTGGATGTATGGATTTGTTTTCTCTATTCCTTTCTCCGTTTTTCCCCAATATGTCGAACATCACTGTTAAATATTGTATAGTTTAGGGACCCATTTGTAACATCTTTGTCTATATATTGTTATCAATATACGCAACCCGAGTTACGAGTTTCCACAAATTCTCACATGGTATAGAGCCACCATCAAAACCCTAATTTTTTTCCTTTCTCTCTCAACTCTCGCCGGTCACTACTCCGGTCTCTTCTCTTCCCTGACGCAAACAACCGCCGCCACCTGCTCCTTCTGCCGTGGTCTGAAACCACCGCCTTCGTCGGCATCTCTAGTGCACCGCCACCGTTGTAGCGTCTGCAACCACTGCGACCCCCGGTCGCCACCGCCGCTGGCCTCACGCCACCCCGTTGCCTGTGACTATCGCACCTGTGTTCTATCGCGCCTGTGTTCTATCGCGCCTATGTTCTCGACGTTCACTACCAATTGTGTTGCCACAGTCGACTGCAACCCTCGCACCTCATAACCCTAGCGGCCCACGATTTGCGTCTCCACTCACACCGCGAACAGTATCGCTCGCGCCGCGAATAACTTATAAAACCCTAGCTGCTTCCCGTCACACCTCGCACCACGAAGCCACAATCTCGCGCCGCGAACGATTCCTTCGTGCCGCGAACCAGATCCTCGCGCCACGAGCCAGTCTTGTCCAGCAGATCAGAAACTTTCATATCAGAAGCTTAGCGGGTCATTCTCCGTCATCGATCAGAATCTTTCATATCGCCCGCTGCCATCTCACTACCGAGTGTAGGGTTTGTCGTACATTATTTTCCCTCTATCTGCGGTTAAGCACTTTGCTCTTTATTTTGTCTTCTTATTACAGTTATTTTTTGTTTTCCGTTTGTTGCAATGACTTCCTCGCCTGCCTCATCCACCCTCTCTAGCCCTACCGCTAGCCAGCTTGTTTTTGCCCTCACCAACGTTTACTCACAGTTTAGCTTTAAGCTTTCATCTGATGGGTCCAAATATAAGCTTTGGCGCCGCATTTTCCTTGATATGTGTAAAGGTGCCAAAGTTTATGGTCACATTACTGGTAAATCCAAACCTGCAAGTGATAATGATGAGGACTGGGAGGCCATTGACTCCCGTATAAAATCCTGGTTTTACTCAACATGTGATGCCAACCTTTTGCAAATTATTTCCAGTGATGACTGTACTGCCAAAGATTTATGGGATAAGCTTGATGAATTTTTTCTCACTAACAAAATGTCTCGAATGCTTCAGCTTCAAGAGCAGTTTCGTAACACAAAAAAAGGGACCTCCTCTATTACTGATTTCTGCCATAACTTAAAAAATCTGGCAGATGCTCTAGTTGATTGGGATTCTAAAATCGAAGAGATTGAGCTTGTCATGCAAATCCTGCGTCAGTTACCACCCTCCTACCATAGCATCGTTGATGTAATCACAAACACCAAGCCCTTTCCCTCTTTTCTAGAAGCTAAAAACATGCTTCTTCTTCATGAGTCTCGTGAAGAGTCTGTTGAGCCTCACACAGATACCCCACTTACTTCTTCCGCTGCCTTGTACTCCTCTACCCCGTCTGCCCCAAATGGGAAGCCGAAAAATAAATCTAATAAGGGTCGAAATTTTGGGCGAGTTGCTTCCAAGGGGGGGGGGGGGTAATACTAATGTTTCTACGAGCTCTCACTCTTTTGCAGGTACACAGGGTCACTCTCAGGCTTACTTCGGAAACTCACCTGGTCAGGTTCCACCGGCTCAGTCTGGCTTACTTGGTGCACCTCCTGTGCAATCCTTCGGGGCAGGGGCTCCTCAGTCATTCACGACGATGTTCAGTGCTCCTCAGCATCCCTCGCCACATACCTTCTTTCCGCCACCAGTGCCGTCATCTCCGTACCTTTATGGGAAACACCAGTCTCCACACCCAGTGCCCGTTCCGTCTCCGTACGGTCAACCCATGCAGCAGTCCACACCTGTGCCACCGCCTCCTCAGCCTTCCTTTGGTGGACATGCCTCTCAGTTCAGTCAACCTCAGTATACTGATTTGTCTTCTGTATTTTAGGCTATGTCTGTTCAGGCGCCTCAGGACAACAATTTTTACATGGATTCGGGCGCAACCGGGCATATGACATTCAATCAAGGTACAATGCACTCTCTAACTCCTTGTAACTCTAATTTCATACAGGTTGGTAATGGTGCTATGGTTCCTACTAGATACATTGGTCACTGTACATTACCCTATTCCTCTTACCCTCTTTATCTTAACAATGTTTTAGTTTCTAATAAACTCATCAAAAACCTTATCTTTGTTCGTCGTTTTACCATAGATAATTCTGTTTCTGTTGAGTTTGATCCGTTTGGTTTCACTATGAAGGATCTTAAGACAGGTCTTTTCTCCAGCGTTGCGACAGTAATCACCATTATCTCTATCCCGTCCTCCCTCCCACACCTCGGTCTGCTCTTGCCTCGGCTAACGTTGCTGTTTCCTTTGACGTCTGGCATAGGAGGCTTGGTCATCAGGGTGCTACTATCTTCCAGTTTATTGTCTCGCGCAAGTTCATTACTTGTTCTAGTCGAACCTCTACTTTATGTCATGCGTGTCAGTTAGGAAAACATTGTCGTTTACCTTTTCTTTATCTACTACTAAAACTTCTCGTGTGTTTGAACTTATTCATTCTGATTTATGGTCTTCACCTGTCACCAGTGTGAGTGGTTTTAAATATTATGTACTGTTTTTGGATGATTTTTCTCATTTCTTATGGGTGTTTCCTTTAAGTGCAAAATCAGAGGTGTTTTCTGTTTTTAAAACATTTCGCGCCTATGTTCTAAACCAATTTAAAACGGACATTCAGCTTTTCCAATGTGATAACGGTCGTGAGTTTAACAATCAACCCTTCTTGGATTATTTCAAAACTCATGGCATCAAAATACGTTTTTCTTGTCCCTATACGTCACCACAAAATGGAAAAGCTTAACGCACCATTCGCACTATCAATAACACCCTCCGCACGTCCCTCATCCAAGCATCTCTCCCGCCCAAATTCTGGGTTGAGGCTCTTCTTTCTTCTGTTCACACCTTCAACCTGCTTCCATCCACCACCATTCAGTACAAGACTCCTTTTGAGGTGTTGTTTGGTTTCTTTCCTACCTATTCTCATTTGCGAGTATTTGGGTGTCTGTGCTATCCCAACACTTCGCCCACTAGTGCTCACAAGCTTGCTCCTCGATCCTCTGCTTGTGTCTACCTCGGTCCTAGCTCGGATCATCGTGGGTATCGTTGCTTAGATCTTCGCACGCAAAAGGTCATCATCTCTCATCATGTCAACTTTGATGAAACCCACTTTCCGTTTCCTGAATTCCAGCCTCGTCCCTCCTCGGAGGACTACGACGCGTTTGATGTTGATGATTCCCTCCCTTCCCTCTCTCCTACGATCGATACTTCCTCCCCTCCGCCGGCTGCTGGTCCTTCTGCTTCTGTCTCCTCTTCTCAGCCCTCACCCGCTGAGCCTTTTGGCACCTCTTCTTCTCCTTCTGCTTCTTCTGCTGAGCCCTCTCAGCCTCCTGCTCCAGCTACTACCTCCGGTCATCTGATGACCACTCGTTCGCGCACAGGCTCCCTTAAGCCTAAACAGATCTTCAACCTTTCGGTCACTAGTGACATCTCTCCCATTCCTCGGTCTACTGCTCATGCCATGTGTGACTCTCATTGGCGGGCCGCCATGGATGCTGAAATGGCTGCCATTATTTCTAACCACACGTGGGATCTTGTTCCTAAACCCTCTGATGCTAACATAGTTGGCAATCGTTGGCTGTTTCGCCATAAGTTTGACAGTAATGGACGTCTTGAGCGTTACAAAGCCCGTCTTGTTGCTCAGGGTTTCTCACAGCAACCCGGACTGGACTTTGATGACACTTTCAGTCCCGTTGTCAAACCTGCCACTATTCGCACGGTTCTTAGCATCTCCATCTCCCGTAAATGGCCTATTCATCAGCTTGATGTTAAGAATGCCTTTCTTCATGGTGATCTCACTGAGACTGTTTACATGCGTTAGCCTCCTGGCTATGTAAACGGTTCTTTTCCCAATCATGTCTGTCGCCTACGCAAGGCTCTTTATGGCCTTAAGCAGGCACCCCATGCGTGGTATCATCGTTTGCCGTCTACCTTTCCTCTTTAGGATTTCTTAGCAGTAAAACTGACACCTCTCTTTTCACGTATCATCGCGAATCTGATACTATCTACCTCCTTCTTTATGTCGATGACATTATTCTTACTACCTCCTCTCCTACTCTTATTTCCATGGTTATCTCTAAGTTATCCTCTGAGTTTCCCATGTCTGATTTGGGTCCGTTATCCTTCTTCTTAGGAATCGCTGCGTCTCGTAGCAAGTCCAGACTCTTTCTTTCTCAATCTTCCTTTGCTCAGGAGATTCTAGCACGAGCTGATATGGTCTCGTGCAATCCCTGCAGCACACCGACTGACACCAAAACAAAGCTCGCTGTTGATGGTGAGCCTGTTTCTGATCCTACCTTATATCGAAGTCTTGTTGGTGCCTTGCAATACTTGACGTTTACCCGTCCTGATATTGCCTTTGCCGTTCAACAGGTCTGCCTCTTTATGCATGACCCGCGTCTTCCGCATTTAAATGCGCTTAAACGCATCTTACGGTATTTAAAAGGTACCCTGTCTCATGGTCTTCACATTAAAGCGTCAGCCGTTGATCGCTTGGTTGCTTATTCGGATGCCTACTGGGCCGGGTGTCCTAATACTCGTCGGTCCACTTCAGGGTTTTGTGTCTATTTGGGTGACAATCTTGTCTCTTGGTCCTCTAAACGGCAGCATGTTGTGTCCCGCTCAAGTGCCGAGGCTGAGTACCGGGGGATAGCCAATGTAGGTATTGAAGCTGCCTGGTTACGAAATCTCCTGCTCGAGTTGTCTTGTCCTCTCTCTCGTGCTACTGTTGTCTTTTGTGATAATGTCAGTGCCATGTATCTAGCATCAAACCCTGTTCAGCACCAGAGAACCAAGCATGTGGAAATTGACTTACATTTTGTTAGGGAGCGTGTTGCGATTGGTCATGTGCGTGTTTTGCATGTTCCATCCGCTTATCAGTATGCAGATATTTTTACAAAGGGTCTACCTTCTAGTTTGTTTCTTGATTTTCGAGATAGTTTGAACATTCGTGTTCCCCCTGATCAAACTACAAGGGTGTGTTAAATATTGTATAGTTTAGGGACCCCTTTGTAACATCTTTGTCTATATATTGTTATCAATATACGCAATCCTAGTTACGGGTTTCCACACATTCTCACAATCACTACTTCCTTTGTGTCTTCTTCCTCCAAATCTCTTAAACTTTTTTATATTTTCTACCTCTTTTCTTGGACTTCCCTCTTACCCCTCTGGTTTTTTCTTTATTTGAAACCATAAATTGACCTTTTACCGAAGGCAGTTTTTCATCCTACCTAGTATCTCTTCATATTTTCTTCCTTTCTTACAGGGTTTACATGACCTCTTTTAAATTGTTCAGTTTTTATCTTTTGGTAACTTTCTTGAGACTATTGTTAAGATTTCTCTAAGAAAAGTATTTGTTTTCCCTTTCCTTTGCTTCTTATTTCAACAAAATCTTTTTATTTGTAGGTGTGTTGGCCTCTCCTTTTTGAACTTTTAATCAAAGCATTGCTGAAAATTTCTCTCAATTTGCGTAGGATCAATTGCTGATTCCGAAATATTGCGCAATATTATTTAAGTGGAAGCTTTAAATGTGAACCGTAGAAACTAATTAGTTTAATAAGATATAAGATGGATAAGAAATATTGTACATGTTAGGAGTAATCAATCCAATAAAACAAATTTATATAAACGATAAAAGCAAATCATATAGAAGTATGGATTCTTATACAATCTCCATGCAATAAAGCAAAATCAATACAAATATATCACGAAGTAGGACTGAGACCATTTCCACCACACTCTAAAGCCCGAGAAATTCATTGACTCATTAAATGCTTAATGATTGGAGTTTATTAGGTGCTCTAGACTTCATCTTGGCTCTGATTAGGGGTGATCAAGAAAAAGCCGAAACCAAAAGAACCAAACTGTTAGAACTATCTTTAGAGAATAGTTGAGGGACTTGTTTTGTAATTCCTTTACTTTTAGGATTGGGGTATAAATACCCCAATGTCTTGTATTGTAAAGTAAGCTTTTTCAGAATATGAATGACATGTGACTTCTTGCTCTCAACATTCTCTCTCTACTTTCTCTCTCTACATGATATCATCATTCTTTTACTAGATTCTTCATGATTGTGTATTGATCATGATGGATTAGTTCATCATTTGTACTTACAAGTGGTATCAGAGCTGGATTTGCTGATTTGAAGAAGATTAATCAAGCCAAAGTTTTGAAGATTTGAAGAAGGATGAAGAAAACTTGAAGAATTTCGTTTTTGAGCAAAAATTGAAGTCATATTGCTTGATTATTCATGAAATTGTACGTAGTTTCATGAATCTATCAAGTGTTATTCATTAGTAGTGATATTTGATCATTAGAAAGTGAGCAGATTTGATTTTTGAGCGAAAAATAAGCTGGAAAATGAAGAAATTCGTAGTTTTTCAAGTCTGTTCTTATGTCTCGAGTGTATATGTTCTTATGTTTCGAGTGTTAGTTGGAGTTCGAGCCTGAAATCTCTAATTCGAGCATATTTGTCAAGTCTCGAGCACATTGATCAAGTCTCGAGCATAGATTTGTAGATCTTGAGTAAGTATAGTCTCGAGTGGTTTGAATATCTCGAGCAGAATTCAAATTCAAGTATTCCTGATGTCTCGAGCCATAATATCATGTCTCGAGCCATATTATTAGTCAAACTCGAGTCATAATCCTAAGTTCTTTGTTTGTTTCATGTCTCGAGCCACTTCATATCTCGAGTCATTCATTTAGACTAACTCAAGTTTCTTTCAAGTGCATCTCGAGCTTCTATTTTTCAGTATCTTGAGTCAAAGTCAGTAGTTGTTCAAATCAACTTCAATTCTTCGAGTCAATCTAGTTTGACAAAGTCAGTTGTTCTGTTTTCGATTTGTCTTCTAAAATCAGTATTAACGGTCCTGTAAAAAGATGATGAACGTTATGAACAAAAGAGATGATATGTCGATGGGATCAGAGACAAAAGCCCCAGTTTTGTTTAAAGATGAATATGAACTTTGGGTCTCAAGGTTTAAATTGTATATTCAGCGAAAGGAAAACAGGTATGAGATGTTACAATTCATTATGAATGGTCCGAAGCCATTGCCAAAACGTACTTTAACGAATGGAGATGAAGTTACCAAGCAGGTTAATGAGTTGAACCCAGAAGAAAAAGCTCTATATAAGATTGATATGGATGCTTTTAACTATCTAGTACAAGCTATTCCAAATGACATTTATCGTAAACTGGATAGTTATGATGAGTCTGCTAAGTCTATCTGGGATCAACTTCAGAAGATAATGATGGGTTCTAAAGTAGGGAATCAGATGAGAATCACAAGTTTAATGGATAAATATGAGAACTTTAAGATGAAAGAGGATGAGAATCTGGAAGATACGTATGACAGGTTTGTGGAGTTGTTGAACCACATGAAGAAGAATGATATAGTTAGATCAGAGATGGATTGTATTGTAAAGTTTCTAAATGTAACACCCCGCTAAAGCGGAAACACGAGGTGTGACAGCTAAGATTTCAATGCGATAGGAGATAAACAACATCAACCATTCATATCAAAATATTTAATGTTTACAAATTGTATTACAACCAACTGAAGTTCAACATTACAAACGTGACAAAATAAATATAGTCTTGGTTGATGCCAACAAACGTGCAAATTAAGCTTTTTCATTTACCTTCTGATTTCCTGAAAAACATGTTAAAACAAGCGTCAACTACGAGAGTTGGTGAGTTCACAGGTTTTCATATGCACAAAACATTTTATATGCGATAACCTTTTTAGTGAATCTTTTATTCACTTACGTTTTTCATAAACATTTACAATGAACCTTTTTGCTCACAAATTTTACATAAACATTTTGTAGTGAACCTTTTTGTCCTCTACCATCACAAGGCTTATCTTTAGTGAACATTTTTGCTCACTCCATTTCAAAGCTTTGTAACAAATATGAGAAAATTTCCCGGGTTAACGTTAATCACATGATATTTATTCTTTGAGTCACTACTAAGCCTGAAAATACGACATGCTACGCCCCTGTTCTACCTCAGCGGTGGGACTAAATCCCACATGTGTAGAACTTTTATTCCAAGCAATGCACCTATTTCTCGTCAGTATAAGGTGGGTATGTCAACCAAATAGCGCTATCCACTAGTATTATAGGCCCATTGTTATGAGTTAATAGTAGATACCGGGGACTTAAACTTTTTTAAACTCAATATATCATGTCTCTTAACATTGCAAAATTTTACTCATATCAAGATTTATATTACAAAATAAATCAACAATTCATTTCATTGAACATGCTTTTCACCCCAAATACGTAAAAACGGTAAAAGAGGGGCTGTGAATACTCACCTTGAATAGCTTAGCGATTAGCGCAAAATCCAAACTTTTAGGCCCGAGTCTACGAGTGTCCTAGATAATCCATAGGTAACGTAAGTCCCAATGTATCGGTTCAATACCCTAATTAAGTCCGAATCCAACATTCTTATATAATGCCCACACTTAGTTTAGGTAGCCAACCATAGTATAAAATAAGTTTTATTATTAATTTATAACGCTCAAATGGATGTAAGGTCTTGAAACTCAAAATTCAACTTTTTGGAAATATTCAGATGCTGACAGATTGGTATGTTTGGCAAAAAGTCACTTTTAAGCTTGGGTCCAAAAGGGGAATAGTTCCCAAATTTTTATCCACTGATTTTGGGTGTGTTAAAAACATTCCGACCAAATTTCATAATTTTTAGAGGTGTTTAGCTCATATAAACAATTTTTACAAAATCAGTGTGCACAGCTCACTTTTGAAAATACATGCTTGTAGTGTTTGACTCATAGAGGGTTTGTTACCACTCCAAATCTTAAATTTCAAAAGGGATTTTCAAGCCAACATGCATAGCTAACTAATGAAACAAGTTTAACTCAAATGTGATGATTTATGAGTGAGTTATGACCTCTTAAATCCATGCATGTGAATCTGCCATTTCTAGACAACTTGCACCACGAATTTATTTTCATTGGTTACTCACTCAAAAATCCACCAAATCAAGTGATTCCGGATTCTTTGGAAAGCTACTTCAATAAACTTGAGTCTAGAATAAAAAATTATGCATTTTGAACAAGTCTTCAAGGAGATATGCATGCAACAAGTTAACATAAATTTCTGACTCGTAGCTGTTGCATAACAAAACGTTTTGACATAGATGAGGGGTCTATACTTAGTATTTTTGAATGATTCCAGTGGGTTTGAATTCCAGCTCACAAAATTTCAATCCCTCAAAAATGTAGATGAAAATAAGGTCATATGAACCCTTTTTGGGTCGTCCAAATAAACTATAACAAATCTGACAGAATCTGAGTTTTGTTTATTCAAAGAGTTTCTAACTTTATGACCTCTAAACTTTCAAAATCATTGATCCTTTGCTATAAGGCTATAATCCCTTATAGAATATCATGAATAATGAATAAATACAACTAAAAATCAAGATGAATTATGCATGCAAAGCCTCAAACAATCATATTCACATGTGAATAAAACCACAAAATTTGGGGGTCTTTCACCCTTATTCTTGAGTCTATAAAGGAAATTCATGGGATTTTCACCTTCTAATGGATATTTGAATCATCCATGGTGTTTATCCTCATTTCCAAACATCAAGAACATCAATTCCATCCTACATTGAAGTTTAAACACAATAATCTTGCATAAAGAGCACAAAAAGTGCTAAAATTGAAGCTACAAAATGACATTTTATCTTACCTTGAATGAATGAACTAATAGAACACTTTGATTCTTGATTAGTTCTTCAAAATTTTCAGATTTGATGTTGTATAAAGCTGGAATTTTTAGAGAGGAATTGAAAGAGAAAGTGAAGAGAGAAATGGATGGTTTCCTTGAAAATTTGAAATGAAAAGTGAAGTGTAAAGGAGAAGATTGAAGCTTTTTATATGGAGAGAGAAGGAGGGGGAAGAGGTGGCCAGCCATGTGGGGGCCCACCCAACCCAGAAATTAATATACAAAGCCCATTTCAGTTCACAAGTGCAACTGCGTACGGTTTTTCGGTTCGCGATGGTTTTTCCGATAAAGTGATATGTGCAACTTAATATCTTTAAAATATTTTTATATAAGTAACTTAAAATATGATAAATTAAATAATATGAGTTTTAATTGAGTCGGTAAGGCATTATATAAGATTTTCGGGCGATTACGGACCTAAACTGTCATTTCCGGGCGATTTTTCGGGATTTCTAAGTTATCTCCGACATTTTTCGCATAATCAAACTTAAATCTTCCTAAATAATTCTCTTAAAAGAAAATTCACTAAAATTATACTAATGAGTGATTATCGAGTCACTAGCCTGAGGGTTAAAATTGCCGGTTGTCACATTTACCCCCTGTTGAAAGAAATTTCGTCCCGAAATTTACTATTTGCTACTTGCCGGGGACTCTTCCGTAAATAAGTGAGGGTACTTGTTCTTCATAAAGGCTTCCCGCACCCAGGTAAACTTAGGTCCATGTTTTGAGTTCCAACGAACCTTGACAATTGCTATCTTACTACGCCTTATTTGCTTGACTTCTCAGTCAAGAATTTCAATTGGTTCATCTGTAATGCGTAGCTGCTCATTCATTTGAACTTCCTCTAATGGTAGAACCACTGTTTCCTCAGACAACTTTTCTTCAGATTGGAAACATGGAAGGTATCATGGATGGCACTGAGTTCCGAAGGTAAATCCAATTTATATGCAACTGGTCCGACTCGCTCTTGTATCTCAAATGGTCCAATGAATCTAGGACTCAGTTTTCCTTTCTTTCCAAACCGTAGTAATCCTTTCCATGGTGATACTTTCAAAAGTACCTTGTCACCAACTTGAAATTCCAAAGGCTTCCTACGATTATCAGCATAACTCTTCTGACGATCCCTAGCTGCTTTCAGCCTTTGCTGAATTGTTTAAATTTTTTTTTCTAACCTCTAACAAACCGGTGATCTGCATTTGCGTCCATAAAGAGCTTCGTATGGAGCGCACTGAATGCTGGTATGGTAACTGTTGTTGTAGGAGAATTCAATCAATGGTAGATGATCGTCCCAACTTCCTCCGAATTCCATCACGCAGGCACACAACATATCCTCCAGCGTTTGTATGGTTCTCTCTGTCTGTCCATCCGTTTGAGGATGATATGAGGTGCTTAGATCTAACCTTGTGCCCATCGCTTTGTTTAATGATTGCCAGAAGCGTGAAGTAAAGTGACTATCTCTGTCGGAAATAATTGAGACGGGTACTCCATGGCGCATAACGATTTCGTTCACGTAGAGTTGCGCAAGTCTATCTATACTGAAGTCATCTCGGATTGGTAAAAAGGGCGCCGATTTCGTAAGGCGGTCCACAATTACCCATATTAAGTTATGACCCTTCTTGGTCTTGGGTAATTTGGTCACAAAATCCATTGATATCTGCTTCCACTTCCATTCTGGAATTTCCGGCTGTTGCAGGAGTCCGGATGGCTTCTGGTGTTCTGCCTTGATCTTGGCATAGGTTAAGCATTTACTCACATACAGAGCTATATCCTTTTTCATCCCATGCTACCAGTAATGTTCCCTTAATCATTTGTACATCTTGTCAGCTCCTGGGTGTACCGAGTACTTCGTCTGATGAGCTTCATCCATGACCGTTGATCTCAATTGATCGTCCTTTGGTATCCATACTCTATCCTTAAAATAACGTACTCCATCCGCTTTCACCTCAAACTCCTTTTATATCTGGTGAAGAGTTTCCTTCTTTAGGTTGCCTGCCTTCAAAGCTTCTCCTTGGGCTTCGAGTATTTGACTTTTCAAACTGGTTTGTACTAACACTCCCATGGCTCGTGCTCTTGTAGGCTTCACCCTTTCTTTCCTGCTCAGCGCATCGGCTACCACATTCGCTTTTCCCGGGTGATACTTTATCTCACAATCGTAGTCGTTGAGTAACTCGACCCATCTTCTCTGCCTCATGTTCAACATTTTCTGGTCGAGAATGTGCTGAAGGCTCTTGTGATCCGTAAAGATTGTGCACTTTGTACCATAAAGGTAATGCCTCCAGATCTTTAATGCAAACACCACGGCTCCAAGTTCTAGATCATGAGTGGTGTAATTTTTCTCGTGAACTTTTAACTGTCTAGATGCGTAAGCGACGACTTTCTCGTTTTGCATCAGAACACATCCCAAGCCTTGATGCGAAGCATCGCAATACACCACGAAGTTATCCGTCCCTTCGGGTAATGCCAAAATGGGTGCATTGCACAACTTATGCTTAAGTAACTGAAATGCTTCCTCTTGTTTTTCTCCCCAGATAAACTTCTTGTCTTTCTGCGTTAACATTGTCAAAGGTTATGCAATCTTGGAGAAATTAGCGATGAATCGCCGATAATAGCCTACCAAACTAAGAAATTGTTGAATTTCTGTTGGTGTCTTCGGAGCTTCCCATTTCTTTATGGCCTCAATCTTTGCTGGGTCGACATGGATTCCTTCCTTGTTCACTACATGGCCCAGAAAATGTACTTCTCGAATCCAAAACTCACATTTGGAAAATTTCGCGTTGAGTTTCTTGGTTTTGAGTAGTTCCAGTATCAATCTTAAATGTTGCTCATGCTCCTCTTTGCTTCGTGAGTAAATCAGGATGTCGTCTATGAAATCAATCACGAATTTATCCATGTATGGTCGACATACCCTGTTCATCAGATCCATGAATACTGCTGGAGCGTTTGTTAAACCAAATGGCAAGACCAAGAACTCGTAATGACCATACCGAGTTCTGAACGTTGTCTTGGCGATATCGTCCTCTCGCGCTCTCATCTGATGGTATCCGGATCGAAGGTCAATCTTGGAAAAGTAAGTAGCTCCTTGCAATTGGTCGAACAGGTCATCGATGCGTGGAAGAGGGTAACGATTCTTGATTGTGATCTTGTTCAGCTCCCTATAGTCTATACACATCCGAAAGGATCCGTCTTTCTTTTTGACGAATAACACTGGGGCGGATAAATCCCTTGTCAAGTAGCTCTTGAAGCTGATTTGACTGTTCTTGCATTTCTGATGGCGCCAGGCGATACGGTGACTTTGCTACGGGGGCCGCTCCTGGGACTAGATCAATGTGGAACTCCACCTGCCTTTGCGGGGGTAATCCAGGTAACTCCTCCAGGAATACTTCGGAAAATTCTCGCACAATCGGAATATCTTGAAGTTGCTTTTCTTTTGCCTCCTTATCCACAACATGCGCCATAAATGCCACGCATTCCTTTCGTAGATGGCTTCGCATTCTCATGCATGTCACTAAGTTAGTTATTGGTGTGCCTCTTTAGCTCCAATCGCGAATGCCCTTCCTTGAGCTTCGCATCCTTAATTTCCTTGATTGGCTTACATTTCTTAATTTGTTCCTCCTCTTGGTGATGATCGAGCCTCTATTTAACATGGGACACCAATCTTTAAAGTGGTTCGGGCTTCCGCACTCGTAACACACTTTCCCGCCCTTCTTGACCTTCCTTTCCTTTCTATAGTATGGAGCAATCTGTCCTGCTAGTTTATACTCGGTACACGAAATATAAGCTCTTAGCTGGTTGCGCTTATATCTAATACATTTTGGATGAGACCTCATATACTGTCTTGATTCATGGGTCTTTACTCCAAAATTTCTGACTACTTTTCGACTTTTATCTGAATGACCTTGAGTTGTCTCTTCTGACTGGGCTCTACTTTCTTTTATTACCATCTTTCCATTTGATGGACACTACGACTTCCTTATTTCTTCTATTTGCGACAAGGTCGGTAGTAACTTGAGTGATTATGGTAGGTACGACTTCCTGGACTTGTTGGGCTATCAGTTGAGCAATGTGGATCGATTAATTCTTACGGTTCACTTTCTAGCTATGTGTGTTTTTTTTCTGGAAAATACGGTTCTGAATCATTTGTAAAATGTATGTTTGATTAAAAGTTGTCTTTAACAAATGTTCGAAAATATTTGTATTTTATTTATGACAATTTCTTTAAAATAAAATCGATAAGAACGTCTTTGTGATTAAATAAAAATTAGTTTCATAAAAACTTAATACATATCTGAAAGGGTCAAAATCTGATGCTAATGCATCCTTAAAATATATTACTCGCCCAAGCTAAAATTTAAATGGGACAACCAAAAAAAATACACTTTGAAATTCTTTCAAAATCACGAGAGTTACAATCGAAAGGACCAATTTTGCCAACATTATTACCACAACTTGCCAGCACAAGTCAACTCTCCTAGTCGTCCTTCTTGCCGTTGTAGCAATTTCTACAACATTGGTGGTACATTCCTCCAAGAGATGCACAAATTTTGTCAACCTAATTATGGCCCGATTCTATCTTGATGACCTGCTTCGACTATTTTGTAGTCCGTCGGCGAGTGGTTCGCATTGTTCGAACCTCTCTTTGTGTCATACTAGTAATATAACCGATCAATATCCCCGAAAGGATATGAAATGATCTTGCATTATCTTGATGAGTTATTGCCAGTCCACTCCGAATGGTTGCTGCAACTCTCTTCTGAGTTGTCTCCTATGAGGTGTTGGGAGGTTCGGGTTAGGCGTAGGAATAACTGGCGTACTTTGAGATAAGACAGTTGTTGGGGGTAATCGGAGGTGGATCGATTGAAATGTCTTCACTTGTTACTCCAATGTCGGAATAGTAATGCTTAGACGGGTCCTTCTCCGAAGTCTAAGTAATAGGATTCGACATAGTGATTGTAGTGTTCGCATAACTTATTAACGCACATTCAAAATACAAGTGACACCCTAAGCACTAACGCAGGAGTGTTCAACAGTGGCGTTACTTTTCTTAAACGCGTAAGTGCTATAGTAAATATCAACATCATGATATGCTTATGTGAACTCACACAGTTTATGTTTTTCAGGAGCTTTTTGGAAGGTTCCAATTCTACTAGCTGTATGATTAATTTATAAGTCTTATTATACTAATACCATGGTTAGGCATAGGTGATCAGACTCTGCCTATCTATGATATATCAAAATAATACCTATCCTAATCATCTTAGTAGTAAAATTCTCATAAATTTTGAAATCTTTGATTTTGAAAAGTTATATAATTTCTGTAAAATGTTGGTTATAGTACTTGGTTTTATGGAAAACCGATGTTCTTTATAACCTATGGTTCTGATACCAAATCTGTAACACCCCGCTAAAGCGGAAACACGAGGTGTGACAGCTAAGATGTAACACCCCGCTAACAACATCAACCATTCATATCAAAATATTTAATGTTTACAAATTGTGTTACAACCAACTGAAGTTCAACATTACAAACGTGACAAAATAAATATAGTCTTGGTTGATGCCAACAAACGCGCAAATTAAGCTTTTTCATTTACCTTCTGATTTCCTGAAAAGCATGTTAAAACAATCGTCAACTACGAGAGTTGGTGAGTTCACAGGTTTTCATATGCACAAAACATTTTATATGCGATAACCTTTTTAGTGAATCTTTTATTCACTCACGTTTTTCATAAACATTTACAGTGAACCTTTTTGCTCACAAATTTTACATAAACATTTTGTAGTGAACCTTTTTGTCCACTACCATCACAAGGCTTATCTTTAGTGAACGTTTTTGTTCACTCCATTTCAAAGCTTTGTAACAAATATGAGAAAATTTCCTGGGTTAACGTTAATCATGTGACAACTAACAGTTTTGACCTTCAGGATTAGCTACTCGTTAAATCACTCAGTAGCGTTTCCGTAGGTAAAAATTTAGTCATTTAAGTTATTAGAAGAAACTAGGTTAGTTTGCGTGAAAAATTTAGGCAAAAACCTAGAAATCCCGAAAACTGCCCGAAAAAGCCCGTGCAGGCCAGAGTCACCCGAAAATCCTATAATGCCAAATTTAAAGTCGATTTATAAAAAAATATGTTACTTTATTAAAAACAAAAATAAACTGTTCCAAATAATCCAATTTTGCCTTTGAAAAAGTCGGTTTCTACCAAAATCTCACTCTCTCTCTATCATTCTCTCTCTCTAAAACTCTCTCAAAATTCCAGCCAAGTTCTTCATTCAAAATCTGATTTTTGAAGATTTGAATAAGATTTTAAAAAGCTCTTGTAGTTGTTTCATCAAGGTAAGTGTTGTAGGTGCATTGTAACTTCGATTTTTAGCATTTTTGAAGCTCTTTCTTGTATTTCTTGAGGATTAAACTCTCTTTTAGTGGATGAATATCATTCTTGAAGTTTGAGGATGAGAATGAACCTTAGAAATGTGTAAGAACATTTAAAGAAGGTGAAATTCCATGACTCCTCCTTATGAACACAAGATTTGAAGTAAAAATCACATGTTTGATGTTTTTGTTACTCTTTTTGGGGCTGAACTTATCTATTAGTTCATGCATGTGCTTTGATGATATCCAAATGTATTTCATCTACTCATTTGATATAAGTTAGGGGTTTTTAGTTTATCATCAAAGAAACCCCCAAATCTTGGTGATTTTATGTGCTTTTGGTGAATAAAGTTGAATATGGAATCTGGAATGTTGCTGACGGATTATTGCATGGTGTTTGGACGACCCAAAAAGGGGGTTTTTGGATTCATTTTTCTCTGAAATTTATATGGTTCAATATTTTATGTGTTAGGGTTCAAACCCCACTGGAATCATTCAAAAATTCCATGTTTTGAGCCCTTAACCATGTTAAAACTTTTTAGTGTTCATCAGCTTCTGGTCAGAATTTTATATCAACTTCATGCATGCATATCTCCATGATAACTTAACTAAAATGCATGATTTTTGATTCTAAGTTCAAGTTCAGTGAGTTAGCTTTCCAAAGAAGCTGATATCACATGATTTGGTGGATTTTTGAGTGCCCAACCAATGAAAAGGAATTCGTGGTGCAATCTGTCCAAGGATGGCAGATTCACATGCATGGATTCATGAGGTCATATCTCATTCAAAAATCATCAAAATCGTGTGAAACTTGTTTCATTAGTTAGATATTTGTTTTATCTTGAATATCCCTTTTGAAATTTGAATTTTGGTATAGAAATGAATTCTCTATGGTACAAACACCACTGACTTGTATTTCCAAAAATGATTTATGCACACTGATTTTGCAAAAAATTTTAAAATATGTTAAACATCCCGAAAAATCATGAAATTTGGTGGGAATGTTGTTAATACCCCCAATATCAGTGGAAAAATTTTTGATAACTAGTCTCTTTTTGGAACTAAGCTTAATGGTAGCATTTTTGAAAGAAAACAAATCTGCCAGAATCTGATTTCTTCAAAAAGGATTGTTTTGCAAATTTCAAGAATTCCCATATGTTTGGATATGGTATAAAGTAACAAAAACCTATTTAATACTAAGTTGAACTTAATAAAATTAAGTAAAGGCATTATAATAGGATATCGGTATTGACTTGCTAAATATGGACCGTTGAATTTAGACTTACGTCAATTACGTATGTGATAGGGCATAATTAGACTTGGAGTCGGGAATTTGATCACGCACTACCGGTTGTTTTAAAACGCAAAAGCTACTCAAGGTGAGTATTCACATCCCCTCTTTTTACCGTTTTTACGTGTTTTGGGGTGAAAAGCATGCTTAACAAATGATTGTGAATGTTTATGTAAAGAATTACACAACTCGATGTCGTAAGAAATTTGTGTGAGGCTTAACCGTCAAGAGAAAGAAATTACAATCGATGATAAGTACGAGAAAAGTAAAATAAGACAAACAATTTGATGACGCAGGAAAAACCTCACGACGGAGGAAAAAACCTGCGGTCGACCTAAAAGATAAGTCGACAGAGCACTATAATCACCAAACAGGGGTGATGTCCTTCGAGTATACAACTTTGGTCGTACGATTACAACTGAAACAAATATGAGATCGAATGTAAATTACAGATGATTCTCAAGAATAATCGCTATTTAATTTGTGAGCTTCGGATAGACTTCGTGTCCTTGAATGTTGACTTGATCCTTCTTTTATAGTATCTTTGAAGTAACCGTCCAACGGGATTGTGGTTCATTAATGTCCAAATCGTAACTGTCCAACGGTATTCTTGACTATTAATGCTTGATTTATGACGGTCGAACGGTACTACTGAGAGTTAATGTCCAGATTGTAACCGCTGCTAGAATCTTGCTTGTAACGGTTGATCTTGATGTCGTCGAACGATATATAACTTACGACTTGTTCGTTGTAGCGATGAACTCCAACAAGCATAGCATATGTTCGATGCTTAGTGATCTTTGTTCGATAGTTCTTTTAGGTTTTATCTCAGGACCTTATCTTAATACAGGACTACTGTCCTAACGTTTGTCTTACGATTATAGTCAGTCGTCGTTCGATTGTGATTTTTACCCTAACAATTTGCCCCCAAGATTTAGATAATAATTCTAATTTTTTCTAAATCTCCAGTTCGTTAGACAAGGGTTAAAAAGACGTTGATAAACGATCGAATTAACGTTGAGAATATAGCCGTTATGTAGCCGTTGTTCCTGGACGCGTGTTTTCTAACGGTTAATTATCGACACGTGGCGTGATTATCTCTGATGACTCATGTATGATTTAGTTGCTATAAATAGAGTGTTTGATAATAAGAAAAGATTTTACAAATCTTCTTAATTTCTAAATCAATTTTGCGAGATCGTAATCCGACCCTATTTTCGGCAAATATTTCGTGCGACTAGGCTTTATAAGGTACCTCCTTCTTCCCTGTTTCATGCGTTTGAAGTCAATAGCGAAGAAAAGTAATAGAGGTTTAGATAATCTTAGGTTTACACGTTTGAAAAATAGTTTGGGTCGAATAGATTTCATTATGTCAAGCGAGACTAGGAGTTCGATTACTGAAAATCTAGAGGTAGAAGAGTTGAGAGAGTTAGTCGGGCTTCCTGTGGGTGCCTTGGTGAGGGTGGCTGGAGAAATCCGTCTGGTGGATGCTCTGACGGGCTTTTTTGCCCTGTTTGAGTATCCGTTCAAAGTCGGATTTCGATGGCTATACTCTCCTTTGGCAAGAGCGTTTATGACTCGCTTTGATTTGTCTCCGGGACAGTTGATGCCCCAGTTCTGGCGTGTCGTCCATGTAATCGAACGGGTGACTAAAAACTGGGAGTCCTGCGTTCTCAGTTGACGATCTCCTATCTGCCTACACTGTGACTCGCTCTCCCTACAACCGTTTTGGTTGTTTCCAAGGGGGAGGAGTGACGCCATGCTGGTTCATGGTACCCAAGTGAACGATCGTGGATGGAAGGCGAGATATGTCTTTGTCCAAACATCCTCGGTCGTGGGCGAAGAGTCGTGGGTCGTTCCTGAATGGAACAAAGGCGGTAATAGAACTTTTCTTGATTTCTTTAATTTGTTTAAGTTATTTTCTTTTGCTAACCCTTTGTTTTCTTTTTACAGCAATCGACTTTACGTTCGAAGAATCTACTGAAGCGATCGAACGTTTCCTGAACTATAGCGTGACAGACCGTAGGTATCGAACGTCGAAAGGAGGTGACGAGAGCGACGTTGAACCTGAGGTGCAAGTGATCGAAGAGAAGGATATGGAAGGTAATTGTCTTACGTCAATATCCTATTTCTTACTATATGTCGCTCATTCTTTAATTTTGATTTTCTTTTTCTATGCAGGCTCAGCTTCTAAGAAGGCGTCGACGATGGAGGCGGCTGCTCGTGCTGCCAAGAGGAAGGCTGCGACCCAAGAGGGTCTAGTGGCTAAACGTACGAGATCGTCGTACGTTTCTCTGGATACACCACCTAAGGATGCCGCACGCAAGGCTGAAGGTGGAATAGAGGCAATCCCTCTTAGCTTCGCTCCTCCCGCGAAGGAGAAGGGTGCCTCGAGTCAACATGCATCAAAGGTTGACAAAGGTAAGGAGAAAGAGGGATCTGGTCGTACGACTTTGACCATCAACATGCCCTCCGACTTCATGGTGGACGACGTCATTAGGACGAAGTCCATCTTCCCCGTTCTGGAGCAGTTCCACATTCCTGCTCAAAAGGCACGTATGGAGGAATCTGATATCGAGGATCTGGATGCCTCCGTTGCGGGCATCTCCTTTCTGGTAAGTTTTCTTCATCGTACGTTTTCATTGCTTATTCTGACATGCAAGATCTGATTTCTTTCTTTCTTTCTGCAGGCCCTCCAGACTAGCCTTAGCCTCCATACACGGATGGCTAAGATTAAGGAGGAAATGGCGTTGAATCAGAATGACGCCAAAGTGGCCAGGAAGGAGGCCGACAAGGCCAAGAAGAAGCTGGCCCAATTGACCGATGAGGTTAACACCAAGTCGGTCCAAATTGGGGACCTTGAATCGAAGCTGGAAATCAGCGATCGGTTTCAGGTCGAACAGCGGGAGCGGTTGAAGCTGGCCTTGGATCGCACGACGGAGCTAGAGAAGGAGCTGTTATCCGTTCGTCGAGAGAAGGCTGAGAGGGAAGAGGCCTTGTCGTCCAAGATTCAAGAACTTGAAGACGACGCTGCCTTGGTCCGAGTGGTCGTGCGTACTGCGGTGATGCGACGTGTAGCTGCTGGGACCATCACCTCTCAGATGGCGAGCGAAGAGGTGGCCTCTTTTGTGCAAGTGATGGGTTCCGAAGATCTGCTCGATGAGGAAGACCTTAAAGGCTTGGACGCAGTTGGAGAGGAGAAGCTTAACGAAGCCAAGGATGTCAGCGTCGAGGAGGAGGTTCCCGAAACCTCTGGATCCGTCCCTGTGCATCCTTCAGAGACCGAAGAAGCCTCTATCGCAGATCCTCCTACTTCTTAGATTAGTTTTTTGTAATTTCTTTTGGTCTTTTGTAATTTTGCTATTTTTAGCAAAAGTTTTAATGAAAAACTTTGGACTCAGTAATTGTTTTTCGTGCGTAGTTAACTTGCGTTTTTACTTTTGTATATAGATTGTATCGTGCGTTTTAGCTTATGTCGTGCGTTTTAGCCTTCGTTTTTCGCATGCGTTTGCTTTAAAGTCCTAAGACTTAAGTTAGAAACGTTTCTTTTTATACTCATAAGAGTATACGTGCGACTGGCGAACTGTCTTGCGCTCTTGCAAGATAATCGTGCGTCTGAAGCAATTTAATCGTGCGATATTTGCAATAATCGTGCGATACCTGCGACAATCGTGCGATACATGCGATAGTCATGCGATACCTGCGAACAAACATAGTTGCTAGGGGGTGGCCGTTGGTTTGACCAACGGCGCTCCGACGCTCAAGTCAGTAATGTTGGGGTTTAACTATGATCCCGAACCGAGACTGATCCGAGAAACACGAAAAAATATGCGGAAGCGATTTGTGGTTTAAACCCGGAAACCACGATCTTTCGTTTTATAGGTTTTAATCAAAACAGTTAAAGGTTACCTGGATAGCTTGAGTATTAATCCACCTATGAACGACCAACGAATGCTCCTCTAGCAGAGCTGAAAAACCCGAACAACTCAAAACCCGTACTGGTTAGAGAGAGAGAGAGAGAGATATGCGGCGATTGGGAGGAGAGGGAGAGAGAGGGTTGAGAGGATTTTCTGGAAACTAGGAAACTAATTAGTTGATCTCATTCCTTTTTAACCTATAAGGTTTATTTATAAGGCTTAATATCCAGTTTCCATCCAACTCAGTTTCCTTTAATAATTATCTTATTCTTTTCTTTTCCATTAAGAAAAGAATTATACTTAGATAATTACCATAATTAATTAAATATCTTTAATTAATTAAACTACTCTAATATATATTTATTTAAACTAATAAATATATAATTTAACATTCAACCCTCCAACTTTGGGATTTCTAACTGAACTTTCCCAACTGATTTATAAATGACTATTTATAAATCTAATCCCTCCATTTTGAATTATAACTGACTGTTATAGATTCAATCCTTTCCATTTCTGGGTTTTTCTTAACTTATTCGATTTATAGGTCCTCATAAGTGTGACCCTCAAGTGTCTTGTAACGTTGGACGTGCAATCTCTGGTTTGTCAACTTTTGCACATAATTACTAACAGACTCCCACTTGTGCAAGTTGGCAATACCGCCTTGATTACACTGACCTAAGGAGGCCCCTAGACAGGCACTTAGGCTAACCAGGTTACAAGAACTCTTATACTCAGATTGGTGATTCAAATTTTAACGATTATGAAACAGCTGTTCATAAATTGGGTATATCTTGGCTTTTCCCTTTGCATCACGATATTTCATCTTTGAGTATGAGCCTGGATAGAGTCAACTCTTAATACTCAAGATTCTGTTTCTTGATTATCCGACTTCTACTGATAGGTAACGACAAAGAACTAATCAGTTCGTTTGGGCATGGCCATGCACTTCATCAGTATGTTCAGTCAGTCAAGGGGCCCAGAAATATCTCTCTTCTGAGAAGAGGTGCAAATCCCATCTTGCATATCTGCATTTAATACCACGGCTTCCGCTGAATCTAGTTACGCCCTTTATAGCCACCCTGTTACGGCGTAGCGGTTGAACGCACTAAATATCCAGCAGTCTTCATGATATCAAGCCAGATACCTCAGGTGATAGGGACAACCACTGTGAGATTCTACTAATGACAGAATCCAAGAAGTAGTCTCAACCGCGGATCACGTCCGATATTCGCTACTCTATCGAATATCTGTGCAGTTCTTGGTTTACAACACTTGTAACTGTTATTCAACTCACTGATCATAACTACCCAAAAACTCACAATGACTTTAACTCCCTATTGGGTTCCCACCACAATAAGTCGTCACGGACAATTTTCGAATGATAGACTGGGATCTAGTCTCATTCCTGGATTATAAAACATGCAAAATATGAAAGTACTTTAAGAGACTAATTTTGTATAGCCCATATTACACTCTGTAATAACAAAATTAATATCATCTCATTAATTACCTTCTACTGTGTCTATTCTACGTTTGTTAAGTACTGGTCTAAGTGAAGTATCACCCAACTTCAGTTTAAACCCTGTGATCAAAGTTTACCGTTTTGATCAAAGTAGTCAACCAATATTACAAGTTTTAACATCTATTTGATTTTATATACTTGTTTCGGTTAATTTTGTTTTCAAAAACCTAAAACAAAAGTTAGACTTCACTTTCCCATATTGCCTGAACACGGAGATCTGGACTAACTCCGAGTTTCCCTGAATATGCAAAGCTGAACTGCATGTAGATAAATGATTTCCAACTGAAATCTGATTTCTTATTTACCACACTGGTAAATAGTATTGCAGCACTTTTATTATTAATTTCTCCAACCAAGTCTATTGATTATCATATTTCAAAACTTGAAATATATACTATCTCCTTTTAGACAAAAAGGTAGATCTTAGATTTTAAGAATTTATGTCCTATCTGGATTATAACTCTGAAATCTACTTAATCAATAATTTCCTTTTATTCTTTTATCACATATCTGGATATGGAATAAATTTGGGCTCCCACTGACTTTTATGAAAACTAGCTATTACTTAAGAACTAACTATTGACTTAGTCAAAACTTGACTACTTAGTCAATTCTGTTTTAAGTAATCGGGATTTTAGTATTTCTGTGTAAAACATGACTGGATCTTGTAATTGAATTCTAATTCCAAATCTTGGAATTAATTCTTAGTTTTAACAACCACAACCTGTGATATACTATTCTTAAATCCTTGCAAAACATATTAGTGGGTAATCTAAGATCATAAAAGGTCTTTTTACAATCTTTTACTCACTTTTTGTTTTAATTAAAGTCACATTCCTACAACTGTAGTTTTGTGTGCCTTTAATAGTTTTCATTAATAAGGCAGTAGTGTTATCATCAATTTCTAGGATCTAGTCTTGAATTTGGTCAAAACTTGACTTATATTCATACCAAGCACATCAAATATTTCAAGACATTATTTTAAAACTTAAAATTTATTTATCAAAAACTATTCCAAATAAACACCATAAAATGTAATTGTAAATATCCAAATGTTTTAAAATACTAAAATGTCTTGAAAATCATTCCACGTAAACTGTGCTTGTATCTTTGATCCTTGCTTTCTTGGGCACTCACTTCTGACCACCTGCAATAAGCGTTTGCAGTAGGCATCAGTATAAGTGATAAACTAAGCAATCATAAATACCTGAGGTTTTTACATACCTACTTCATGACGCTTAGGGCAGTTTTGCCTCCAATGACCGATTTCGTTGCAAGTGAAACAACGATTTTCGGTCCTCGCTTTGTTAGGCTTAACTTTCTTGCCCTTGCCCTTGCCCTTGATGTTTTCACGAACTTTGGGCGCACTCTGGATGACCTGAGCTGGTCCTTTCCCTTTGCTGGTGCTTCCATGCCCATGTTTCTTCTTTACTCCTCCGTCCCTCACCATCAGTACGTCCTTGGGCTTACTTTTGGCTCCCATATTCAGCTCGGCTGTCTTAAGCATGGAGTGCAATTCGGCTATTGACTTCTCCATGTTGTTCATATTGTAGTTGACTACAAACGGCTTGAAGTCTTCTGACAGCGAGTTGAGTATAGTATCTGTTGCTAGCTGCAACGGAACTGGGTGCCCAAGCCTTTCCAAGTGATCCATATGCCGTTTCATTTTCATAAAATGGTCACTGACTGAGGTCCCTCTCACCATCTTGCACTCGTTAAATGCCTTCGTGGCATCGTAACGCTCTGTGCGTGCTTGCGTTTGGAACATGTCCCTCAACTGGCGGATCATGTCATAAGCGTTTGTGTCCATGAACCCCGTTTGCAATTCTGGGCTCATTGTAGCAAGCATAAGACAGCCTACGTCCAGCTGATCATCTGAGTGTTTCTTATGAGCACTTCTGACCGCTGCTGGGGCGCCGGCTGGAGGGGTCTCTCCTAAAGGCTCTTCAAGAACGTACCACTTTCTCTCATGCCTGAGCACAATCATTAGATTACGCTCCCAGTCGAGAAAGTTGGGACCAGTGAGTTTATCCTTCTCTAGGATGGATCGGAGAGAAAGATTATTTGTGTTGGTAACAGTGCTAGCCATCTACACATTTCAAAAAGAATTGGTTTTAACACTGTGAATAGACTGATTCCAATAAAATCAATAAACCCTTAAATGATTAATTATTGGACTAGGATCCTAATTACATACGCCCTGATGACCGGTGTGTTCACGTCTCACCAGGCACACGTACTAATTAGGTAGGTAAGGTCTTTTACCAATCATATCTAACTGACATGATTCCTAGATCTTTTCGGGACAACGGTGACCAACCGTACATGTTTTAGTCCCTCTTAGTGCTTTTTGGCCCGGTACCACCCGGTGAATCTAAACAGAACCAAAACAGATCTCACCATTTTGGGACCTGATCACTTTACTCTGGTCGGTACCACCCGGAGATAATCCGCAGAGTTATGTAACCCCTTTAGCTTCGGTTTGAACGTGGATGCTCAAGGTGTGTTCACTTACAACACCCACATACCTTACGCCGGAGGTGTCCCTAGATGGGTTGCACTACTGATCTATGATTTTTCCGGGGTTTTTCTTTTATAGTCCAGTTTTAAAGAAAATTGTAATTTTTGGGAAAAACTGATTGTTTAATCTCATGTTTTAAACTAACTGTCTTTAAACATGCGCTTGTTTTAAAACTAACTGTTTCAAAGATTCTTGCTAATTAAAACTAACTGTTTTAAAAGCATCTTGTTTGATCAAAACTATCTGTTTTGATGGGATTCTAGTTGATAAAACTAACTGTTTTGTCAACTTGTCTTTAAACAATCTATTTACAATTTTTCCGGTTTTAAATAAAATCTACCGTTCAAAATCCTTTTAGAAAAACTGGTGATTTTCAAAATTTAAAACCATTTCCTTTTGTGATATAATCTAGTTTTAAAAAACTTACAATTCTAAAACTACTAATCATCCAATATATCATAAATAAACAACCACGCAGTTAAAAATTATAACTACACAATAACTAATTATAGGCTTGCCAACTTTTGTTCCTAAGGACCAATAATGACTTATTTCCTAGACAATACCTTGCGTAGCTCCCACTGGCTCCGACATCCTTGTCAGAACTCCGGGAAAAGGAAAAAAGGTTCTTCTTGCATAGCTCTGACTGGCCTCGCCTTCTTCGTTGGTAAAAAGTAAAGAACTACTATCCTATGGTCATTATTACAAGAAAAAGGGTTGTAAACGGCACGCAGGCCTCCCCGAAAATAAAATCCAAAAGGTCTAAGTTGGCAAGTCCTATAATAGACATATACGCAAACAGGTATATTCATCCAAGCAATCAAGCATTTATAAGCAATAAATGTAAAAGTGGAAGAACAATCCTAGATCCGTTAAATATTATCTCGTTTTGTTTATCGCAACGCTTGGTTTTAACTGATTTATAAAAACAAACTGTTTTATAAACCTAAATAATATTTTAATCTGAAATTAGTTTTTACCTGATTCATAAACTCATCTAGACTTAAACTATAAATCTTATTTTATAAATCAAAAACCAATTTTTTAAAATATTTACAATCTATCCAAAAATATATCAAACCTGATATTTCGGACTAACTAGTCGAAACATCAATTACTGGCCCATAAACTGTGTCGTAGTTCAACAGACTAGTCAAACATGACACCGGACCTATCTGATCAACCGGATCAAATAACTGGTTTGATAATCACAATTTTATTTAGGGATAATTATCAATTAAAATCCCATTAAAATTGATTTTTTATAAGATATTCTAATTAGTTAAAAGGAAATATCTTATAACTAATTTGGATAAAATTAAAACCAACAAAACCCTTTTGGGCCTCGAACTGGGTCCAAAAGTTCTTGGGCTTTTGGGTCTCTTAACATTTAGGCCCAATTATACGGAAAACCCAAGATGGATTAGGCGCGAAGTTCGCATCAGGTGGGTGTCAACAGTCCGTGATCGGCGTTTGTTATCACAACCGAGTTTCCGGCGACATCAACAACAATCGGCCGTCGATGTAGCCTCCACCTCTGTTAGTACTACCGCCGATGATCACCACCGCCACCATTACTAACGATCACTACCCTCGACGTTCGGCCGGCGATCGAAACGAACGACTATCGCCGCTGGCATCAATTACCACCCACAGGTGGCGGTTGACAATGATCCGGTCACCACAACCATCGTCAGCGATCACCACAAATCGGTGGTGATCGATCAATCGAACAAACGTCGCTACCCGCCACTACCAATCTGGTAGTCAGCGATCAAAAACAACCGACGCCGCCACCGCTAGGCGTGGTGCGGCCATCGATTGCGCCTGTCGTCAGCGACCGCCGTGAGCACCGCCATCCACCATTGGTCGGCGATTGCAACAGCATGGCCATCGTCACCGCCGGCTGTTGGTTTAAACATCGCCGTTACTCAACACCGCCACCGATAGCGGTTGTTGACGAATCAAACCATCATCGCCGTCAACGGTGGCGATCGCAACCCTATGCTACCGATCACCACCGATCTGGTGGCGATCCACATGCGGTCGGCAATCATCATCGTCACCGATCACCACCGATCTGGTGGCAATCGGAAACGATCAACATCGCCACCACCAGTACGGTGGTTTTGGCCACCGTCGAGTGCGGTTACGGACCGCCGAGAGTGGCGTCTCCGCCGAGAGTTGCCATCACCACAGCTAGCTTGGTTGATCGCTACCGCCATCCACCTGCCGTTGCCGCCTCCGCCGCGCAATTCGGCCACCACCACTCGCCGTTACCACCGCACTATGGTGCGGCGTGGTGGTCGGAGGTAACGGCCGATGCCGCCACCACCGTATCGGAAAAATCCGCCATCACCTTTGCTGGTGGTTGCGGTTGTGGTTTGTGCGAACGCCGCGGCCACCACCAACCTGGTGGTGCGGCCGCGGTGGTTTCTTGGCTTCGATGGGATTCGGCCACCACCACCAACTGGTGGCATGGCCTGGTGGTCTTACGGACAGCAACCGGTGCCGCCACCACAAGCTGTGGTGCGGCCCGTTACGCCGGCGATCGGCTTGGTGATCCGGTCACTGCCGATCGTCGGTTAGGGTTTACGATAAACATAATAAAACCAAAACTTTAAACGAAAAACAAGAATCAATTTTTTAACGGATCATAATCTGATAAAACGATAAAATAAAACGAAAAAGAACGTGGATCTGATACCACTGTTGGGGTTTAACTATGATCCCGAACCGAGACTGATCCGAGAAACACGAAAAATATGCGGAAGCGATTTGTGGTTTAAACCCGGAAACCACGATCTTTCGTTTTATAGGTTTTAATCAAAACAGTTAAAGGTTACCTGGATAGCTTGAGTATTAATCCACCTATGAACGACCAACGAATGCTCCTCTAGCAGAGCTGAAAAACCCGAACAACTCAAAACCCGTACTGGTTAGAGAGAGAGAGAGAGATATGCGGCGATTGGGAGGAGAGGGAGAGAGGGTTGAGAGGATTTTCTGGAAACTAGGAAACTAATTAGTTGATCTCATTCCTTTTTAACCTATAAGGTTTATTTATAAGGCTTAATATCCAGTTTCCATCCAACTCAGTTTCCTTTAATAATTATCTTATTCTTTTCTTTTCCATTAAGAAAAGAATTATACTTAGATAATTACCATAATTAATTAAATATCTTTAATTAATTAAACTACTCTAATATATATTTATTTAAACTAATAAATATATAATTTAACATTCAACCCTCCAACTTTGGGATTTCTAACTGAACTTTCCCAACTGATTTATAAATGACTATTTATAAATCTAATCCCTCCATTTTGAATTATAACTGACTGTTATAGATTCAATCCTTTCCATTTCTGGGTTTTTTTTAACTTATTCGATTTATAGGTCCTCATAAGTGTGACCCTCAAGTGTCTTGTAACATTGGACGTGCAATCACTGGTTTGTCAACTTTTGCACATAATTACTAACAGACTCCCACTTGTGCAAGTTGGCAATACCGCCTTGATTACACTGACCTAAGGAGGCCCCTAGATAGGCACTTAGGCTAACCAGGTTACAAGAACTCTTATACCCAGATAGGTGATTCAAATTTTAACGATTATGAAACAGCTGTTCATAAATTGGGTATATCTTGGCTTTTCCCTTTGCATCACGATATTTCATCTTTGAGTATGAGCCTGGATAGAGTCAACTCTTAATACTCAAGATTCTGTTTCTTGACTATCCGACTTCTACTGATAGGTAACGACAAAGAACTAATCAGTTCGTTTGGGCATGGCCATGCACTTCATCAGTATGTTCAGTCAGTCAAGGGGCCCAGAAATATCTCTCTTCTGAGAAGAGGTGCAAATCCCATCTTGCATATCTGCATTTAATACCACGGCTTCCGCTGAATCTAGTTACGCCCTTTATAGCCACCCTGTTACGGCGTAGCGGTTGAACGCACTAAATATCCAGCAGTCTTCATGATATCAAGCCAGATACCTCAGGTGATAGGGACAACCACTGTGAGATTCTACTAATGACAGAATCCAAGAAGTAGTCTCAACCGCGGATCACGTCCGATATTCGCTACTCTATCGAATATCTTCTAAAGCATCCAGGTCGTAAGATAAATTTATTGCATTTTGATCATACGTACCACTTCTGGCAATTGGTAATTGAGCTTCGATTGGTAAGACTGCTTCGCATCCATATACCAGAGAGTATGGAGTTTGTCCAGTTGATGCTCTTGGTGTCGTACGATTCGCCCATAGGACAGATGGCAATTCTTCTACCCATTTTCCTTTTGATCCTTTCAACCTTTTTCGAATTGAATTGATGATGACTTTGTTGCTTGATTCTGCTAATCCATTAGATCGTGGATATCTTGGAGTAGAAGTGATTAATTTGATTCCTCGTTTTTCACAGAATGTACGAGTCTTATCACTTCTCCGAATCTATAAATGATGTTCTTCTGAATGAAAGATATGACTTCTTTATCTCGGACTTGTGAGAAAGCATCAACTTCTATCCACTTTGAGAAGTAATCGGTGAGCACAAGTAGATAGACTTTTTGTCCAGGAGCTGGGGGTAATTTTCCCACAATATCCATTCCCCATCGCATGAAGGGCCATGGAACTAGAATAGAATGCAAATGTTCGGATGGTCGATGGATCATACCCGAATGTTTTTGGCATGCATCGCATCGTTGGACGTACGTTATTGCATCTTCTCGTAAAGTAGGCCAATAGTAGCCTTGTCGTAAGATTCGGTTAGCAAGACTTCTGCCCCCTGCATGATTCCCACATTCTCCGTCGTGCATTTCTTGGAGAATTTGATTGATTTGTTCCTTACTTGTGACACATCGTAGGAGAAGTCCAGTCGTGGATCTTCGATAAAGTTGGTCTTCAAGAATTGTATATCTTGAAGCTTTGGACCTTGTCTTTCGAGCTTCCATTTTGTCTTCAGGAAGTTGGTCGTGCTTGAGGTAGTTCCATATGTCGAGCGACCAATTGTAAATTTCTTCGTTCATCTGTACTTCATCGTTTACCGCAATTGTTGGTGTCGTAAGATGAAGTATTGGGATATTTTCCATGAATGGATCGTGAAATGCAGATCCCAAATTGGCCAGTGCGTCAGCTTGCATATTTAGATCTCTTGGTATTTGCTCGATCAAGAATTGTTCAAATCGTGCGATTCGATCTTTAACGGCTTTGAGGTAGCTCATCATTTTTGAATCTGTTGCTTGAAAATCTCCATTTACTTGGTTTACCACTAATAAAGAATCGCTTCGAACGTGTAATTGTTTTGCCCCCAGTCTAAGAGCAATATCCAATCCTGCGATCAAAGCTTCATACACTGCTTCGTTGTTTGTGGCCTTGAATTCACATCGTATGGAGTATACTATATTTCCCCCTTGTGATGATTTTAAGACAACACCAAATCCACATCCTCGTACGTTCGAAGAACCATCAACGTAGAGTATCCAAGGTTTGTTGTCTAAAATCATCACAATTTCGTCGCACGTCGTGGGTTCCAGTCCTGGAGAGAATTCTGCCACAAAATCTGCCAATACTTGCGATTTAATTGCCGTCTTGGGTTTGAACTCAATGTCGAACCCACTGAGATAGATGCTCCACTTGGCTAGACGTCCTGTTAGTTCTGGCTTTCGAAGCACCGTCTTGAGTGGATAATTGGTCACAACAACGATATGATGCGACTCGAAGTAATGCCTTAGCTTTTTTGCTGCTGTCATAAGACCCAGTAGCAATTTCTCCATAGATGTGTACCTGGTTTCTGTGTCGAGGAAAGATTTGCTTACATAATAAATTGGTCGTTGTTGCTGATCTTCCTCTCGTACGAGTACTGCACTTGTCGCATTTTTGCTTACTGCCAAATACAACTGTAGACTTTCACCTTCGACTGGTTTTGTCAGTAGAGGAGGTGATGCCATGTATTGCTTCAACTCCTGCAAAGCTTTCTCATGTTCGTCCGTCCACAAGAAGCCTTGATTCTTTCGTAGGACATTATAGAACAAATGGCATTTGTCCGATGATCGTGAGATAAATCGGGTTAAAGCTGCCACTCGTCCTGTTAACTTCTGGACTTCTTTGATATTTCTTGGAGATTGTATCTCGGTGATAGCTTTAACTTGTTCTGGACTTGCTTTGATTCCACGTTGTGTTACCAAGTATCCCAAAAATTTTCCTGCTCGTACCCCAAAGGAACATTTTGTTGGATTGAGCTTCATCTGGTACTGTCGTAGGATGTCGAACGATTGCTTTAAATGCGTAACATGATCAATCGAACGTTCTGATTTTACGAGCATGTCATCGATATAGACTTCCATCGTTCGACCAAGATGTTCCTTGAACGTCATGTTAACCAATCTTTGATACGTCGAACCTGCATTCTTGAGACCAAATGGCATAACTTTGTAACAGTATATGCCTTTGTCTGTCATGAATGCGGTTTTTTCTTGGTCGTCCGTATGCATCAATATTTGGTTGTATCCTGAATATGCGTCCATGAACGTTAACAATTCATGTCCTGATGTTGCGTCGACCATGGCGTCGATATGAGGTAAAGGGAAAGGATCTTTTGGACAAGCTTTGTTTAGATCCGTGAAATCAATGCAGACTCGCCATTTTTCGTTCTTCTTTTGTACGACGACTACATTAGCCAACCATTCTGGATATTTGACTTCTCGGATCTTCCCTGTCTTCAGCAGATTGTCGACTTCATCATTGATTACTTTATTTCGTTCAGGTGCAAACTTGCGACGTTTCTGCTTGATTGGTTTGAAGTTAGGATCCACGTTCAACTTATGTGATATAATGCTTGGATCTATTCCAACCATATCTTCGTGCGACCATGCAAAACAGTCTGAATGTTCCTGCAAAAAAGATATAATCGTATTTTTTATGTCAGGGGGAGCGAGGCTCCTACGAAGACCTTTCGATCAGGATGTTCAGGATCGATTACGACTTCTTCTAGTCGAAGATCATCGTTCGATTTCTTCCCATCCTGGCTCTGTAATTGCTAGATGTCCTGCGACTTTGTCTTCATCGTAATCTTGTAGCATTCTCGTGCGACCTTGTTTTCACTAGCAATTTCTTGAACTCCCCATGGAGAAGGAAATTTGATCTTCTGATGGTATGTCGAAGGGATTGCTTTCATCTCGTGGATCCATGGTCTTCCAAGAATAACATTATAGGCTGATTGGCACTCCACAACATTGAATTTGGTTTGTTTGTTGATGCCTTTGGCGAAGACAGGCAAGATGATTTCCGATTGTCAACTGTATGACTAGAGCGTCATGATGTTTATGATGGACCCCCTGTGTATCGTCTTGATCGAACGTAATTGTCATTGCATCGAGCTCTCTTTCCGTCTTTGATTTGGCTTCTCCGGGGATAGGATGTTCATCTGGACCATCTCGTGCATGTCGCTTGGCAGCTGAATACGTAAGTCCGCACACTTCTGATCCTCCAGTGATGCAGTTTACGACTTTTGTATGAACCGGTGACGCTGGTCGTCCTTGTTCTTCTGGGATGACGCCTTTCAGATGTCCTTTTGATTTCAAATATGAAATCTCCTTTTTGAGACTGATACATTCCTCCGTCATATGGCCGTGGTCTTCATGGAAGTCGCACCATTTATTTTGATCTTTGTCCTTGCTTGGTTTGTAAGATTTCTTTGGCCATCGTACGTTTGCATCAATCTTTCGTAGCGAATCTGCCAAATCTTTTGGTGTACCTGCGAAATTGTAAGTAGATAATTCTGGATATCGTATTTTAACAGTACCTTTGCTTGATCGAGCTTTTGATTCATGTCGAGGATTTCCAATCTTGTTTACTCTTTTGTGCTTAAAATCATGTTTTTGAGCACCAAGAGGTTTCTTTTCAGCAGAGTGCTTTCGTAGAAAAAGAGCACCGTCTTCTATTCTCATGAAAGCTAATGTTCTGGCTCGTACGTCGTCGAAGTTTTCTGGAGGGTACTTAATTAATTCTAAATACAGTCCAGAGGAATTTTCTAGCCCACGTTTGTACGCCTCGATTGCAGTCTTCACATCGCAATTCTTTATTTCAATCATTGCCGCATTGAATCTGTTGAAGTAGTCACGAATCGTTTCTCCAGATTTCTGTACGATGTAGTATAGGTCGCTGGTTTGCTTCTCCATCTTACGACTGCTAGCAAACTGTCGAGTGAATTGGTTTACCGATTCTGCAAAGGACCCAATGCTTTTTGGCTTTAAGTTGATAAGCCATTGTAATGCTGCTCCTGTTAGAGTCGATCCAAAACTCTTGCACATGCAAACTTCTTGATATTACGCCGGTATAGGAACTGTCCACATAAGTTGCTTATACTGTGCTATATGTTCGACTGGATCTGTAATTCCAGAATATTTTGTTGCGAAAGCTGGAATGGTGTATTTCTTGGGTACGTCAACAAGAGCTAATTCATCGACGAACGGCGAGGCCTGAAATCCAGTTTTAGGTTCAACTTCGACAGGTACTGCTGCTCCGGGTAGCTTTGTGAGTAACGCGAACAGCTTTTGATTCTTTTCTTCTAGGGATTTCAATCGTACGCTTAAAGGATCTTCAATGGTTATTGGAATTGTTGGGATAAAACCAGAAGAGATTCCGGTACTGGGTGGTATTGTCGTATGAATGGTAGAACTAGCAGCTGTGGGTATATGACCAGGGATAGGAATCTGTTGGGATATGCTGTTAAAAGGTTCGAACGTGAACATGGGTGTTCCTTGAGGCATAGGAGGTGGACCCCGAGGCATAGGTGGCGGGCCATGAGGTATTGGTGGTGGAACTTGTGGTAAAGACGGTCGTACGTTGTTGTACTGTTGGTTTGCAGTCGATAGTGGTACTGAGGCATTGAACTGTGGTCGAAGTGGTGGTCTTAGATGTGGAGGTGGATAAAAAGGAGGAATAGACATCGATGGTCCTTGCGAAGCTCGAAGACGCTGGATTTCGTCATTAGCTTGTTGCAATTGTTGTTGTACAGATGCTATGAATCCGTTATCCATTATCCTGCACAAATAGCTCAAAGAGAACTCAAAGAAAAGGTTAGTACTAAGGCGCACTTTTCACCGAATGAAATTTTTCTCAAAACGGAGCCCCACGGTGGGCGCCAAACTGTTTATGTAAAAAATTACACAACTCAATGTCGTAAGAAACTTGTGTGAGGCTTAACCGTCAAGAGAAAGAAATTACAATCGATGATAAGTACGAGAAAAGTAAAATAAGACAAACAATTTGATGACGCAGGAAAAACCTCACGACGGAGGAAAAAACCTGCGGTCGACCTAAAAGATAATTCGACAGAGCACTATAATCACCAAACAGGGGTGATGTCCTTCGAGTATACAACTTTGGTCATACGATTACAACTGAAACAAATATGAGATCGAATGTAAATTACAGATGATTCTCAAGAATAATCGCTATATAATTTGTGAGCTTCGGATAGACTTCGTGTCCTTGAATGTTGACTTGATCCTTCTTTTATAGTATCTTTGAAGTAACCGTCCAACGGGATTGTGGTTCATTAATGTCCAAATCGTAACTGTCCAACGGTATTCTTGACTATTAATGCTTGATTTATAACGGTCGAACAGTACTACTGAGAGTTAATGTCCAGATTGTAACCGCTGCTAGAATCTTGCTTGTAACGATTGATCTTGATGTCGTCGAACGATATATAACTTACGACTTGTTCGTTGTAGCGATGAACTCCAACAAGCATAGCATAGTACTCAATCTCGGACTTTCTCAAAGGTGGCAATTGTTAGAAATGATAATCAGCTTGCCTGCATCAAAGACATAAACTTCGTGTGTTTATTCGTTAGTATCGTCGTACGACATTGTAATCATCGTTCGACTTATTCGATGTATATGTTCGATGCTTAGTGATCTTTGTTCGATAGTTCTTTTAGGTTTTATCTCAGGACCTTATCTTAATACAGGACTACTGTTCTAACGTTTGTCTTACGATTATAGTCAGTCGTCGTTCGATTGTGGATTTTTACCCTAACAATTTACCCCCAAGATTTAGATAATAATTCTAATTTTTTCTAAATCTTCAGTTCGTTAGACAAGCGTTAAAAAGACGTTGATAAACGGTCGAATTAACGTTGAGAATATAGCCGTTATGTAGCCGTTGTTCCTGGACGCGTGTTTTCTAACGGTTAATTATCGACACGTGGCGTGATTATCTCTGATGACTCATGTATGATTTAGTTGCTATAAATAGAGTGTTTGATAATAAGAAAAGATTTTACAAATCTTCTTAATTTCTAAATCAATTTTGCGAGATCGTAATCCGACCCTATTTTCGGCAAATATTTCGTGCGACTAGGCTTTATAAGGTACCTCCTTCTTCCCTGTTTCATGCGTTTGAAGTCAATAGCGAAGAAAAGTAATAGAGGTTTAGATAATCTTAGGTTTACACGTTTGAAAAATAGTTTGGGTCGAATAGATTTCATTATGTCAAGCGAGACTAGGAGTTCGATTACTGAAAATCTAGAGGTAGAAGAGTTGAGAGAGTTAGCCGGGCTTCCTGAGGGTGCCTTGGTGAGGGTGGATGGAGAAATCCGTCCGGCGGATGCTCCGACGGGCTTTTTTGCCCTGTTTGAGTATCCGTTCAAAGTCGGATTTCGATGGCCATACTCTCCTTTGGCAAGAGCGTTTATGACTCGCTTTGATTTGTCTCCGGGACAGTTGATGCCCCAGTTCTGGCGTGTCGTCCATGTAATCGAACGGGTGACTAAAAACTGGGATCGTCCTGCGTTCTCAGTTGACGATCTCCTATCTGCCTACACTGTGACTCGCTCTCCCTACAACCGTTTTGGGTTGTTTCCAAGGGGGAGGAGTGACGCCATCCTGGTTCACGGTACCCAAGTGAACGATCGTGGATGGAAGGCGAGATATGTCTTTGTCCAAACATCCTCGGTCGTGGGCGAAGAGTCGTGGGTCGTTCCTGAATGGAACAAAGGCGGTAATAGAACTTTTCTTGATTTCTTTAATTTGTTTAAGTTATTTTCTTTTGCTAACCCTTTGTTTTCTTTTTACAGCAATCGACTTTACGTTCGAAGAATCTACTGAAGCGATCGAACGTTTCCTGAACTATAGCGTGACAGACCGTAGGTATCGAACGTCGAAAGGAGGTGACGAGAGCGACGTTGAACCTGAGGTGCAAGTGATCGAAGAGAAGGATATGGAAGGTAATTGTCTTACGTCAATATCCTATTTCTTACTATATGTTGTTGGGTTTTAGTGGGTATCCTCGGATCAAACTGACTCGAGGATTATCTCAGATCTATCGAACCTCGCTGGTTTGATATATCTCATAGGTTAGTCAAACTGATAAAACCTACGTGATAAAAAACACGCTGTTTTCGATCTTATTCGTGCGGAAGCGAAAAAAAACTAAAAAAAACCCATTAAAGCCTAATGATCTTTAATCGTTTATAGTTCTAAACCTAATAGTTTAGGTTAGGTCAATTTACCTGGATTGCTTGAGACTTAGTCCACCGGTGATCGACCAACGAAGGTTCTTCTAGTTGAACTGTATGAAAAACCGAACAACAAAACTGGAACCCGACCTGGGGAGGGGTCGGCGCCGATGGAGAGAGAGGGAGAGGGAGGAAAACTCAAACTGACTTTCTTAGCTGATAGCTTCTAGCTTAGATTTTTCCTTAACCCATAAGCCTTATTTATATGGAGGAAAAATACAGTTTGTAAAAGATTCAGTTTCCTTTTATAATTATCTCTAATCGTTTTTCCTTTTAATTAGCTGGAAAAGAATTTGCATACGATAATTATGATTATATATATTTATCTAATATATATATATATATAAACCTTATTAATTAACTATTATATATTTATTTATCTAATAAATATATAATATCCTAATTAATTAATAACCCTCCAACTTTGGTAATTCTGACTGTAATTACCCAATTGATTTATAATATACTATTATAAATCCTAACTCTCCATTTCGGGGTTTCATCTAACTTGTTCGATTTATAGGTCCTCACAGGTGTGACCCTCAAGTGTCTCGTAACATTGGATATATAATCACTTGGTTTGTCAACTCTGCACATAATTCCTAACAGACTCCCACTTGTGCAAGTTGGCAATACCACCTTTGATTATACGGACCTAAGGAGGCCCCTAGACAGGCACTTAGGCTGACCAGGTTACAAGAACTCTTATACCCAGACTGGTGATATAAACATTCCGTGAGGAATTGGTATCTATGAAACTACTGTTCATTGATTGGGTATATCTTAGCTTTTCCCTTTGCATCGCGATATTTCATCTGTGAGTATGAGCTTGGAAAGTGTCAACTCTAAATACTCAAGATTCTGTTCTCTTGATTATCTGACTTTCACTGATAGGTAAACGACAAAGAACTAATCAGTTCGTTTGGGCATGGCCATGCACTTCATCAGTATACTTAGTCAGTCAAGATGGGCCCAGAAATATCTCTCTTCTGAGAAGAGGTGCAAATCCCATCTTGCATATCTGCCTTTGACACCACGGCTTTCGCTGAATCTAGTTACACCCTTTATAGCCACCCTGTTACGGCGTAGCGGTTGAGTGCACTAAGAATTCAGTAGTCCTCATGATATCAAATCAGATACCTCAGGTGATAGGGACAACCACTGTGAGATTCACTTATGACTTTATTCCAAGAAGTAATCTCAACTGCGGATCACGTCCGATATTTGCTACTCTATCAAATATCTGTCCAACTTTTAGTCTACAACACTTGTAGCTGTTATTCAGCAACTGATCATAACTATCTAAAAGTTCACAATGACTTTAACACCTTATCATGCTCCCACATTGATAAGTTGTCACGGACAGATTTTGAATAAAAACTGGAAACTAGTTTCATTCCTGGATTAATTAAAACATGCAAAATGTGAAAGTGATAAAGAAATCAATCTTGTATAGTCCATATTACACGCTATAATAATAACAAGATTGAATGTCTTTTCTTTAATAACTTTCATAATATCTATTTAACGTTTGTTAGATACTGGTCTAAAATAAAGTATCACCTATCTTTAGTTTAAACCCTTTGATTAAAGTTTACCAATCTAATCAAAGTGATAACCAAAAACACAAGTCTGTTTACTTGTATCTGCTAATTATCGTTTTGCAAACACCTCTTAAAACAATAATTAGTCTTTTATCATATTTCGTGAACTTGGAGACCTGGACTAACTTCCAGTTCCTGAATATGTAAGACTGCAACTTTCCTTAGTTGCTGTGTAGATGAATGATTTCTACCTGAAATCTGATTCCATTTGCAATACTGGCAAATCTACTGGAAACCTATATTTTAATCCAACACTTTAATTATTGATTTTTTAAGTCAGTCATGACCTTGTTTCATGGGTCCTGAAACCCTTATCCTTTTGACTAAAAGGGTAAATTATATCTTATGAATTCTTTATCCTACCTGGATTATGAATTCAGAGATATATCAATAATTGCATCTTTTATTCTTTATCTCAGTCTAGATAGAGAATAAATTGGGCTCCCACTTACTTATATAAAAACTAACTATTACTCAAAATTTTACTATTGACTTAGTCAAAACTTTGATTAGTCAATCCTAATTTCAAGTAATGAACCTTGAGAATTTCCCTTTATGAAACTTAACTGGATTTGGTCAAATCCTAATTCCAGATTTTGGAATCTCTCTAGTTTCATAAATACTGTTATTAACGTCATCTAAGTTAATATCCTAAATTCTCTTTTCAAAACATTTGAACAATAAAACTTGATCAAACTTGATTACTTAATTCTGAGAATTTCCTTTTATAAAACTTAACTGGATTTGTTCAAATCCTAATTCCAGAACTTGGAATTTTTCTAGTTTTATAAATACTGTTATTAACGCTATCTGAGTTAATATCCTAAATTCTCCCTTCTTGATCACAAAACTATCATTCATAAATGTTTTATTCTCAAAACACATTCCTATGGAATTCCTTGTGTTTTGTTAGTTTTTATACAAATTACTTCAATTTCATTAAAGTAATTATAACAGGCAACAACTAGGATCATACAGATTTAAGAATATCAGGCATAATCAGATATTTCTATGTCAAGACAATAACTTTTGAAAATAAAAATATCGAATTATAAAATATAATTATTCAAACATTGTTTAAAAACATAAATCCCCAAAAACAACTGTTTTAAAATTACAAATTCAAAATGTCTTGACTTAAATCATCTTGTACTCTGATCCTCAGCAACCTCTGGGCATTTCACTTCTGACCTCCTGCAATAATCATTTGCTCTAGGTATCAGTATACTTGTAAATCAACAAGTAAGAAGTGACAAGTCAAAGCAATCATAAATTTTCTGACGTTTACATACCTGCTTCATGACGCTTAGGGCAGTTTTGCCTCCAATGACCAATCTCATTGCATTTGAAGCAGCGATTCTCGGTCCTAGCTTTGTTTGGCTTAACCTTCTTGCCCTTGCCCTTGCCTTTGCCTTTCTTGGGTGCACTCTGGATGGCCTGGACTGGTCCTTTTCCTTTACTGGTGCTAGTTTGCCCATTCTTCTTTTTCACCCCTCCGTCTTTCACCATCAAGACATCCTTAGTCTTGTTCTTGTTCCCCATATTCAGTTCAGCTGTCTTTAGCATGGAGTGCAATTCTGCTATTGTTTTCTCCATGTTATTCATATTGTAATTGACTACGAAGGGCCTGTAGTCTTCTGACAGTGAATTGAGTATGGTGTCTGTTGCTAGCTGCAACGGAACAGGATGACCAAGCCTTTCCAGATGATCTAAGTGCCGTTTCATTTTCATGACATGGTCACTTACTGATGTCCCTCTTACCGTCTTGCACTCATTGAATGCTTTGGTGGCATCGTAGCGTTCTGTACGAGCCTGAGTCTGAAACATGTCCCTCAGCTGGCGGATCATGTCGTAAGCATTTGTATTTATGAGCCCTGCTTGCAGATATGGGCTCATGGTTGCTAGCATCAGACAGGCGACATCAAGGAGATCATCTGAGTGCTTCTTGTGGGCATTTCTGGCAGCAGCCGGAGCGTTTGCCGGAGGTGCCTCCCCAAGTGGCTCTTTCAAGCACATACCACTTTCTCTCATGTCTGAGCACAATCATCAGATTGCGCTCCCAGTCGAGAAAGTTAGAGCCGGTCAGTTTATCCTTCTCTAGGATAGATCGGAGGGAAAGATTGTTAGTGCTGGTAACAGTGCTTGCCATCTACACAAAATAAAACTTTTGGTCTTAGCAACTGTAAATAGACTAATTTCCAATAAAATATCAATAAACCCTTAAATGATCAATTTATTGGACTAGGATCCTTATTTCATACGTCCTGATGTGCGTAATGTTCTTGCTCCACCAGACCCGTATTTATTTCGGTAGGTAAGGACTTTTACCAATCATGTCTAACTGACATGACTCCTAGATCTTTTCGGGACCTTGGCAACTACCTGTGCATGTTTTAGTCCCTCTTAGTGCTTTTTGGCCCGGTACCACCCGGTGAACATTATAGTACCAAAACAGATCTCACCATTTTGGGGACCTGATCACTATACTCTGGCCGGTACCACCCGGAGATAATTTGCAGAGTTATGTAACCCCTTCAGCTTCAGTTTGAACACAGACGTTGAATGTGTGATCACTTACAACGCCTATGTACTTTACGCCGAAGGTGCCCCTAAATGGGTTGCACTACTGATCTATGATTTTCGGGGTTTTGAAAAACTTTACTTCCAGGATTTTGAAAAAACTGATTGTTATAAAGGCTACTTATGTTTTAAACTAACTGTTTCAAACATACTCGTAATTTTAAAACCAACTGTTCTAAAATTATTTGTTAATTAAAACTAACTGTTTTAACAGCACACCTAGTTGATTAAAACTAACTGTTTTTGTCAACTTGCCTTTTATATAAAACAATCATCTATAGGTTTTTAAATCAAAAACTATCGTTTTGAAAGGTTTAACGAAACTAAAACCTATATTCCTTTTGTGATATAAACTAGTTTTAAAGTAACAACTCTATTTAAAACTATTAACATGCCGGATATCACAAATAATTAATCAACCATGCAATTAAACAATAATTAATCACATAGTACCTAATTATAGTTTTTGCCAACGTTTCCTAGGGACCAATAATGACCTATTCTACTAAAAGCTTCAAAACTCGCGTAGCTCCCACTGGCCTCGCCATGTTTTTGTAGTACTCCGGTAGTGATGAAGAATCTTAGTAGCTCCCACTGGCCTCGTCATCCCGAAAGAATAAAACAAATATCTATCCTAAGGTCATTATTACATAAGGGGTTGTAAATGGCACGCAGGCCTCCCCGTGAATATGTCAAGGGTCTAGGTTGGCAAAATACTATAATAGATATATATGTAAAATCAAACTGAAAAACATATATCGAGCTCAAGCAATTACGTAAATATATATGCAATATAATAAAAGCAATTTTATAATTACGAGAAATAGAACTGGATCCGTTAAAATTATTTTGTTTCAATTATCGCAAAACTTGGTTTTATAACCGATTCGAAAAACAAACTGTTTTACGAATCAAAAACTTTAGACTGAAAAATGGTTTTTACGTAAAACTGACGTTTATAGACAATAAATTCTATTCTACAAAACTAAAACCATTTTATCTAAAAAAAAAAACATCCTTTTATCCAAAATTATATTAAACAGGTTTTGTCGATCCAAAATTTTATAATACTGGCCCTTAGTGTTTTAATTAAATAGTAAAAACATAAAATTAGGCCTAAATAAACGGTGAAAAATTTAATTCCGAAACTCAACTGGTTTGAATAAATTTTATTGGATAAAATTGAACAGAAAAATAATTTTTGGATAAGAAAGCTTAAAACCAAACGAACTCTTTTGGGTCATCACTTGGTCCAAAGAACTGGGCCTTGGGCCTGGATAACGCAACTAGGCCCAAAAAAACAAAAAACCCTAGGTTCATTTTGTGGTCAAGAACCGCCACCTACCACCGTATTAGTGGTGCGGTGATCGGCTTCGGCCATAGCCGTCGCCACCACCGCTCGCCTTCACCGTCCACCAGCAACAGTAGCAACGAAACCCGTTGCCACCATCACCGGTCACCACAGGCGGCAGCAGCAATCGGCCGCCGCCACCGTGGTTTGGTCCATCGACTATTGCCGCGAGCTATGGTCACCGAAACATGTTGCTACCACCATGCTGGTGGTGCAGCTGTCGCCGCCACCTTGGGTGCGGCCGGTTAATCAAGAAACAATAGTCGAACGCCGCCACCGCTAGGTGCGGTGTGGCCGGCGATTAATCGTCGAGTGTTACAGTCAACACCGCCATCCACCGCCACGATTGTGGCTTTGGCCATCATCACCGCCGCGTGAGCGGCCTCTGGTGGTTGCGGTTTGCATTCGATGACCAGTGCCGCCATCCATGGCAGCCGTGGTGTCGACCACCACCACCTAACTGGTGGTTGGATTACATCCATCACCGCTTGGCTACCACCGAATCGGTGGTTTGGCCTTGCGGTTGTCGTTGCTGCTTACGGCCACAACCGTGGTTAAGGTGGTACGGCCACCACGCTGGTGGTTTCGCCGGTGTTCAATCCGGTAGCCAACGCCGCCACCACCTCTCTGGTGGTTCGGCTAGGTGTCCGCCACCGCTGGTTTTGCGTTTTGGCCGGCGATCGTAATCACTCAACCATCGCCACCACGAACACCACCGTTGCCTTGGTTTGATTTAGCGTGAATAAAACCGGTCACCACCACCGTTGCTGGTGGTGTGGATTGACAGCCGACGCCGCCGCCACCAATCTGGTGATGCGGCTCGGTGGTTGGTAGTGGTAGCCGACGCCGCTACCACCAGTCGGGTGGTCCGGCTCGGCGTTTGTATGGAGCAATTTTATCGCCGGCGATCGGCCTGGCGGTCCGGTCGGCGATCTGCCGCCGTTCCACCGCCGGTCGTCGTTTAGGTGTTCGTGATTGAAGCGATAAAATTAAAACGATAAAATCAAAGCTTTAAGACGTAACAATTTTAACGGATCTCACATAGATTAATAAACTGATAGACAGATAAAAACTAAACGATTTATTAACAATGGCTCTGATACCACTGTTGGGTATTAGTGGGTATCCTCGGATCAAACTGACTCGAGGATTATCTCAGATCTATCGAACCTTGCTGGTTTGATATATCTCATAGGTTAGTCAAACTGATAAAACCTACGTGATCAAAAACACGCTGTTTTCGATCTTATTCGTGCGGAAGCGAAAAAAAACTAAAAAAAACCCATTAAAGCCTAATGATCTTTAATCGTTTATAGTTCTAAACCTAATAGTTTAGGTTAGGTCAATTTACCTGGATTGCTTGAGACTTAGTCCACCGGTGATCGACCAACGAACGTTCTTCTAGTTGAATTGTATGAAAAACCGAACAACAAAACTGGAACCCGACCTGGGGAGGGGTCGGCGCCGATGGAGAGAGAGGGAGAGGGAGGAAAACTCAAACTGACTTTCTTAGCTGATAGCTTCTAGCTTAGATTTTTCCTTAACCCATAAGCCTTATTTATATGGAGGAAAAATACAGTTTGTAAAAGATTCAGTTTCCTTTTATAATTATCTCTAATCCTTTTTCCTTTTAATTAGCTGGAAAAGAATTTGCATACGATAATTATGATTATATATATTTATCTAATATATATATAAAAACCTTATTAATTAACTATTATATATTTATTTATCTAATAAATATATAATATCCTAATTAATTAATAACCCTCCAACTTTGGTAATTCTGACTGTAATTACCCAATTGATTTATAATATACTATTATAAATCCTAACTCTCCATTTCGGGGTTTCATCTAACTTCTTCGATTTATAGATCCTCACAGGTGTGACCCTCAAGTGTCTCGTAACATTGGATATATAATCACTAGGTTTGTCAACTCTGCACATAATTCCTAACATATGTCGCTCATTCTTTAATTTTGATTTTCTTTTTCTATGCAGGCTCAGCTTCTAAGAAGGCGTCGACGATGGAGGCGGCTGCTCGTGCTGCCAAGAGGAAGGCTGCGATCCAAGAGGGTCTAGTGGCTACACGTACGAGATCGTCGTACGTTTCTCTGGATACACCACCTAAGGATGCCGCACGCAAGGCTGAAGGTGGAATAGAGGCAATCCCTCTTAGCTTCGCTCCTCCCGCGAAGGAGAAGGGTGCCTCGAGTCAACCTGCATCAAAGGTTGACAAAGGTAAGGAGAAGGAGGGATCTGGTCGTACGACTTTGATATGTTATGAGGCATGATATAGTGAGTCTATAAAGTTGAAGTCCCCGGTAACTACTATTAACTCATAACAATGAGCATATAATACTAGTGAATAGCGCTATTTGGTTGACATACCCACCTTAAACTGACGAGGAATAGGTGCACTGTATTGAAAAAAAATTCTACACATGTGGGATTTAGTCCCACCGCTGAGGTAGAATAGGGGCGTAGCATGTCATAAAATTTCAGGATTAGTAGTGACTCAAAGAATAAATATCATGCGATTAACGTTAACCCGGGAAATTTACTCACATTTTGATACTAAGCTTGAAATGGAGTGAGCAAAAACGTTCACTAATGTTAAGGCTAGTATCGGTAGTGAACAAAAAGGTTCACTATAACTCGTTTAAGAAAATTTGAGTGAACATAAGGTTCACTATAATCTGTTTATGAAAAATTGAGTGAATAAAAACGTTCACTAAAAATTGATTGCATTTAAACTGTTTTGTGCATATGAAGACCTGTGAACTCACCAACTCTCGTAGTTGACGCTTGATTTAACATGCTTTTCAGGAAATCCGAAGGTGATTGATAAAGCTTAATTTGGGAAATTGTAATCACCAATCAAGACATCGTTCTTTTTGTTAAATTGGTAAACTGTAACTTATGGTTGGTTGTAATACATTGTAAACTTTATTTATTTTGATATGAATGATTGGTGCTATTTATCTCCTATCGCTATGAAATCTAGACTGTCACATCTCGCGTTTCCGCTTTAGCGGGGTGTTACAGATTTGGTATCAGAGCCATAGGTTATAGAGAACATCGGTTTTTCATAAAAACCAAGTACCATAACCAATCTTTTTCTAAAATAAGTTAAAACTTTTAATTATAAGATTTCGAAGTATAGGAGAACTTAAATACTAGTGCGATTAGGCTAGGTGCTATTCTGATATATCATAGATATGCGGAGCCTGATCACCTACGCCTAGCCATGATATAAGTAGGATAAGACTTATGAACTAATCATACTGCTAGAGTTTAAAAGTTGAAACTTTCTACAGATTTCCTGAAAAACGTAATTTGTGTGAGTTTACATACGACATGTACAAAATTTTTCAAAAGTGTTTCCGTGTATTGACTAAATTCTTTTATCGCAGTTAACATGTCTCAGGAGACCGACCCCTCCGAGTACCGATCCCACGGATCCCTTGAACACCCCTGGAGTGGGAATAGTGCTCCCCGATCCCATATCGCCGACCGGGAACGCGACGCCTATAGCGACAGCGACGCCGACTCCCACCGACCCGTCCCTGCGACCCGAGCCGGACTTAGGGTGCCCACTACCGCTCGGAAGAGCGTGCCCTTACCTGCTAGGATGACCTTCCGCATCCCCGCTGGGGATGGGGCAGGACCATCCCGGGTGAGAGGCCGAGGCGGATCCTCCTCGTCGTCGTCATCTTCGTCATCGGCATCCCCACCGCCCTACCGACCATCGTCACCGATAGCTCGAGTTTCACGACCACCGCCCGTCGCCCGACCACCACCGATAGCCCCAATCCCTAGACACCCACCGGTAGCTCGAGCCCCTGTCCTGTGCCTGAGGGGAATGACCCAACCGAGCGCCAGGAGGTCGCACATTTAGCCCGAGGCCAGGGTATCCATGAGCATATGATCGACCACCACGAGCATATGATCGATTCCCTGATCGATGTGGCCGGAGATGATAGCCAGCAGCTCACTTGGGTGGTGACTCTCCTTAGCCACACCATGGCCTCACTCCACCACTTGTACACAGTGGTGTATTTGGTGGCGGCCTTTGTGGTGTTGTTGTTTGGGTGGGCTGTCTGGAGGGCTAGATTCTAGGAGTTGGGATCTTTAGTGGACCGTTATTTGATGAAACTTTCTTTTGAAACTATTATTTTTAGGCGTGATGCCTGATTGTTGAACAATTTATGATTTTCTTTGGATGGTTGTAAAACTACTATGATATTTTGGGTATTTTTGGATGGTTGTTTGAACCTAAAAATTTCTGCTATGGTTATTTACTACTATTGTTTAAGAATGCATGCTTATTGTGGTTTGCCTGAAATGTCTAAAAGCACTATGTTAGTTTGATGGCATAGAATAGTATGGCACTTGAATTGTGAAAAGTAAGTAGAAGCGTAACTACACTTAGATTACGTAAGAAGTCACTAAAACGATTGAATATAGTATTGTTTTAGAAACATGCCTCCAAGAAGAGAGGATCCGGAACTTGCAAGAGTCGTGTCGGAACAAGTAATGGCTTCGTTACCCAACATAGTCAGCCAAGTGGCAGCCGGATTCAATACTAATCAAAACAATAACCAAGAGACGAGAGAAAGGGATTGTACATACAAATCCTTCAGGAGTTGCAACCCCAAAGAATTTCACGGAACCGAGGGAGCAGTCGGTTTATTAGCATGGATTGAAGGCATGGAGTCTGTCCTTCACATTAGCAAGTGCCTTGAGAGAAACAAGGTCGAGTATGCCGCCTGTCTACTTCAAGGACGAGCTCTAACATGGTGGAACACCCAAGTTCAAACCCGTGGCCGTGACGCAACTGGCCAGATTACATGGGAGGATTTTAAAAAGATGCTCAAGGAGGAATTCTGCCCAAGAAGTGAGATCCAAAAGTTGGAAGCTGAGTTATGGCACCATGAGATGAAAGGAAACGACTTCACCACCTACACTACCCGATTCTACGAGTTGGCCAAAGTGGTACCACACCTGGTGACACCGGAGCAGAACCGAGTTGATAGATATGTTTGGGGATTATCTCCCGAGATCAGAGGAAATGTAACCGCAGCAGACCCAAAGACTCTGCAGGAAGCAGTCAATCTAGCAAACCGCCTCACCAACAACGCTATCCGACCGGGAACGTTTTCAAGTGACAAGACTAAGGGAAAGAGGAAGATGGAGGAATCTACCAAACCGCAGTTCAAGGGAAGGTCAGGCAAGGATAGGAGGGTGACCAGAAACTACGGAGTTCAGACTCAGGCAGCAGAAAAAGAGAAAGGGACATACCAGAAGTGTGGCAAGTGCGGGAATCATCATGCTGGGAGGTGCGTTATATGCCTTAGGTGCGGCAAGGGAGGCCATGTTGACAAAGATTGCAGAAGGAAAACCTGTTTTGAGTCGGAAGCCTTAATCACTACCGGAATGCTTGTCCCAAAGTGAATCAAAGGCCATACGGGAACCCGACGCTGCCAGCAAACCAAGGAAATCGTGGAGGATTAGCTCGAGGAAGAGCGTTTGTGATTGGAGCGGAAGAAGCAAGGCAAAACCCTGATGTGGTCACAGGTACGTTTCTTCTCAACAACTATCCTACTACTGTGCTTTTTGATTCCGGAGCAGATAGGAGTTATGTGTCGTTAGAATTTAGGCCTAAGATAAACAAGAAGTCACAAAATTTGAAAGAGGAGCATATAATTGAATATTCTAACGGAGAGTTAGTTAAGGCTAACAAGGTAGTCAGAAAATGCACTCTAGGCCTATCAGGAAAGGATTTTAGCATAGATTTAATCCCGATCAAGATAGGGAGTTTTGACATAATCCTTGGTATGGATTGGATGTCTAACCACCGAGCGACGATATGTTGTGCTGAGAAGATAGTTATGTTAGCGCTACCCGATGGAGGTGTACTCGAAGTGCATGGAGACAAGCCAAGGAGAGACATTAAGATAGTGTCATATATGAAAATGCGAAGTCATCTACGGAAGGAATGCGTAGCATTCATGGCGCACGTCGTAGATAAGAAGGCGAAGGAGAAGCAAATCCAGGATATTCCGGTTGTGCGAGAATTTCCTGAGGTATTCCCGGAAGAGCTACCTGGATTACCTCTACAACGACAAGTAGAGTTCCACATTGACTTAGTTCCCGGAGCAGGCCCCATAGCAAAGTCGCCATATCGTCTAGCACCGTCAGAGATGCAGGAGCTGTCAAATCAACTTCAAGAGCTGTTAGATAAGGGATTCTTCCGACCCAGCTCTTCACCTTGGGGAGCCCCTGTGTTGTTCGTCAAAAAGAAGGATGGATCTTTTCGCATGTGCATCGATTACAGGGAGCTGAACAAGATCACTATTAAAAATCGTTACCCTCTTCCACGCATCGATGATCTGTTCGATCAATTGAAAGGAGCGACTTACTTCTCCAAGATCGATCTTCGATCCGGATATCACCAGATGAGAGTTCGAGAGGAAGATATTGCCAAGACAGCGTTCATAACTCGTTATGGTCATTACGAATTCTTGGTCATGCCTTTTGGTTTGACGAACGCTCCAGCAGTTTTTATGGACCTGATGAACCGAGTATGTCGACCATACCTGGATAAGTTTGTGATTGTCTTCATAGACAACATTCTCATTTATTCGCAGAGCAAGGAGGACCATGAGCAACATCTGAGATTAATACTAGAGTTGCTTAAAGCTGAAAAGCTTTATGCCAAGTTTTCAAAGTCCGAATTTTGGATTCGAGAAGTACACTTTTTGGGTCATGTGGTGAATAAAGAGGGAATACATGTCGATCCAGCTAAGATTGAGGATATAAAGAAATGGGAAGCCCCGAAGACGCCGACAGAAATTCGACAATTTCTCGGTCTGGCAGGCTACTACCGGCGATTCATTGCAAATTTCTCCAAGATTGCGCAGCCGTTGACAACTTTAACGCAAAAAGACAAGAAGTTTATTTGGGGAGAGAAACAAGAAGAAGCGTTTCAATTACTCAAGCATAAGTTGTGCAATGCACCCATTTTGGCATTACCCGAAGGAACGGATAACTTCGTGGTGTATTGCGATGCTTCACATCAAGGTTTGGGTTGTGTTTTGGATGCAAAACGAGAAAGTCATCGCCTACGCATCCAGACAGCTGAAGGTCCACGAGAAGAATTACACCACTCATGACTTGGAGCTCGGAGCAGTGGTGTTTGCCCTCAAGATTTGGAGACATTATCTTTACGGCACCAAATGTACCATCTTTACGGATCATAAGAGCCTCCAGCACATTCTCGATCACAAAATGTTGAACATGAGGCAGAGAAGATGGGTCGAGTTGCTCAATAATTATGACTGTGAGATTAAATATCACCCAGGGAAGGCGAATGTTGTAGCTGATGCGCTAAGCAGGAACGAAAGGGTGAAGCCTACAAGGACGCGAGCCATGGGAGTGATAGTACAAACCAGTTTGAAAAGTCAGATACTTGGAGCCCAGAGGGAAGCTTTAAAGGCTGACAATCTAAAGAAAGAAACTCTTCACAAGATGGAGAAGGAGTTTGAGGAGAAAACGGATGGAGTGCGTTATTTCAAGGATAGAATTTGGATTCCAAAAGTCGATCAGTTGAGGACAATGATCATGGACGAAGCTCATCAATCAAAGTACTCGATACACCCAGGATCTGAGAAGATGTACAAAGGACTGAAGGAACACTATTGGTGGCCTGGAATGAAGAAGGATATCGCCACTTATGTGAGCAAATGCCTAACTTGTGCAAAAATTAAGGCGGAACACCAGAAACCATCCGGACTTTTACAGCAGCCGGAAATCCCAGAATGGAAATGGGAACGGATATCAATGAATTTCGTGACCAAGTTACCCAAGACCAAAAAGGGCCACGATTCGATATGGGTAATTGTTGACCGACTCACGAAATCTGCGCACTTTTTGCCAATAAAAGACAGCTTTAGCATTGATCGACTCGCGCAACTATACGTCAACGAGATAGTTATGCGTCATGGAGTACCAATCTCAATCATCTCCGATAGAGACAACAGATTCACTTCGCGATTTTGGGAGTCACTACAGGCAGCATTAGGTACCAGCGTAGATTTGAGCACCGCTTACCATCCTCAGACCGACGGACAGACTGAGAGAACCATACAAACGTTGGAGGATATGCTACGTGCTTGTGTGTTAGAATTTGGAGGTAGTTGGGATGATCACCTACCCTTAGTCGAGTTCTCCTACAACAACAGCTATCATGCCAGCATCCAGTGCGCTCCATATGAAGCCTTGTACGGACGCAAGTGCAGATCCCCACTTAATTGGTTGGAAGTGGGAGAAAGTCGACTAATCAGGCCTGACATCGTTCAAGAAACCACTGATAAGATCAAGATGGTTCAAGAGAAGCTTAAAGCGGCCAGGGATCGCCAGAAAAGTTACGCTGATAATCGCCGGAAACCATTGGAATTCCAGATTGGTGATAGAGTGCTACTAAAGATATCGCCTTGGAAAGGACTAATAAGATTTGGAAAGAAAGGAAAATTGAGCCCCCGATTCGTTGGACCATTTGAGATCTTGGAAAGAATCGGACCAGTCGCCTACAGATTGGACTTACCCCCAGAGCTCAGCACCATTCATGACACTTTCCACGTGTCCAATTTGAAGAAATGCCTGTCAGAAGAGACAGTGGTCTTACCTCTGGAGGAAATCCAAATCGATGAACAACTGCGCACCACGGAGGAACCAATTGAAATCCTTGACCGAGAAATCAAGCAGCTTCGGCGTAGTAAGATACCGATCGTCAAGGTTCGATGGAATTCAAGGCATGGGCCGGAGTTCACCTGGGAGCGGGAGGCTTTCATGAAGAGCAAATACCCGCATCTTTTCACAAAAGGCCCCTGTGGTAGCAGCAAGAAGTAAATTTCGGGACGAAATTTCTTTCAACAGGGGGTAAATGTGACAACTGACAGTTTTGACCTTCAGGATTAGCTACTCGTTAAATCACTCAGCAGCGTTTCCGTAGGTAAAATTTAGTCATTTAAGTTATTAGAAGAAACTAGGTTAGTTTGCGTGAAAAATTTAGGCAAAAACCTAGAAATCCTGAAAACTGCCCGAAAAAGCCCGTACCGGCCCAGAGTCACCCGAAAATCCTATAATGCCAAATTTAAAGTCGATTTATAAAAAAATATGTTACTTTATTAAAAACAAAAATAAACTGTTCCAAATAATCCAATTTTGCCTTTGAAAAAGTCGGTTTCTACCAAAAATCACCGAAAACCCGACACTGCGTTGAGCAAACAGTATTAGAAAGATATATTTTAAAAAAAATAAAAATTTTTATGAGAGGGTTGGGTGGGCCCCATGAGGCCGGCCACCCCCCCCCCTATGCTTTCCCTCTCTCTTTTTCCCATAAAAATCAATCAATACCCTTTAAACCTCATCATTCACTTTTCAAAATCTCACTCTCTCTCTATCATTCTCTCTCTCTAAAACTCTCTCCAAATTCCAGCCAAGTTCTTCATTCAAAATCTGATTTTTGAAGATTTGAATAAGATTTTAAAAAGCTCGTGTAGTTGTTTCATCAGGGTAAGTGTTGTAGGTGCATTGTAACTTCGATTTTTAGCATTTTTGAAGCTCTTTCTTGTATTTCTTGAGGATTAAACCCTCTTTTAGTGGATGAATATCATTCTTGATGTTTGAGGATGAGAATGAACCTTAGAAATGTGTAAGAACATTCAAAGAAGGTGAAATTCCATGACTCCTCCTTATGAACACAAGATTTGAAGTAAAAATCACATGTTTGACGTTTTTGTTACTCTTTTTGGGGCTGAACTTATCTATTAGTTCATGCATGTGCTTTGATGATATCCAAATGTATTTCATCTACTCATTTGATATAAGTTAGGGGTTTTTAGTTTATCATCAAAGAAACCCCCAAATCTTGGTGATTTTATGTGCTTTTGGTGAATAAAGTTGAATATGGAATCTGGAATGTTGCTGACGGATTATTGCATGGTGTTTGGACGACCCAAAAAGGGGGTTTTTGGATTCATTTTTCTCTGAAATTTATATGGTTCAATATTTTATGTGTTAGGGTTCAAACCCACTGGAATCATTCAAAAATTTCCATGTTTTGAGCCCTTAACCATGTTAAAACTTTTTAGTGTTCATCAGCTTCTGGTCAGAATTTTATATCAACTTCATGCATGCATATCTCCATGATAACTTAACTAAAATGCATGATTCTTGATTCTAAGTTCAATTTCAGTGAGTTAGCTTTCCAAAGAATCTGATATCACATGATTTGGTGGATTTTTGAGTGCTCAACCAACGAAAAGGAATTCGTGGTGCAATCTGTCCAAGGATGGCAGATTCACATGCATGGATTCATGAGGTCATATGTCATTCAAAAATCATCAAAATCGTGTGAAACTTGTTTCATTAGTTAGATATTTGTTTTATCTTGAATATCCCTTTTGAAATTTGAATTTTGGTATAGAAATGAATTCTCTATGGTACAAACACCACTGACTTGTATTTCCAAACATGATTTATGCACACTGATTTTGCAAAAACATTTAAAATATGTTAAACATCCCCAAAAATCATGAAATTTGGTGGGAATGTTGTTAATACCCCCAATATCAGTGGATAAAATTTTGATAACTTGTCTCTTTTTGGAACTAAGCTTAATGGTAGCATTTTTGAAAGAAAACAAATCTGCCAGAATCTGATTTCTTCAAAAAGGATTGTTTTGCAAATTTCAAGAATTCCCATATGTTTGGATATGGTATAAAGTAACAAAAACCTATTTTATACTAAGTTGAACTTAATAAAATTAAGTAAAGGCATTATAATAGGATATCGGTATTGACTTGCTAAATATGGACCGTTGAATTTAGACTTACGTCAATTACGTATGTGATAGGGCATAATTAGACTTGGAGTCGGGAATTTGATCACGCACTACCGGTTGTTTTAAAACGCAAAAGCTACTCAAGGTGAGTATTCACAGCCCCTCTTTTTACCATTTTTACGTGTTTTGGGGTGAAAAACATGCTTAACAAATGATTGTGAATATTTGTGAATATTGTTGCGAGATAAAATGTGTTGTGAGCTAAATTTGATATGTTATGAGGCATGATATAGTGAGTCTATAAAGTTGAAGTCCCCGGTAACTACTATTAACTCATAACAATGGGCCTATAATACTAGTGAATAGCGCTATTTGGTTGACATACCCACCTTAAACTGACGAGGAATAGGTGCACTGTATTGAATAAAAATTCTACACATGTGGGATTTAGTCCCACCGCTGAGGTAGAATAGGGCGTAGCATGTCATAAAATTTCAGGATTAGTAGTGACTCAAAGAATAAACATCATGCGAACGTTAACCCGGGAAATTTACTCACAGTTTGATACTAAGCTTGAAATGGAGTGAGCAAAAACGTTCACTAATGTTAAGGGTAGTATCGGTAGTGAACAAAAAGGTTCACTATAACTCGTTTAAGAAAATTTGAGTGAACATAAGGTTCACTATAATCTGTTTATGAAAAATTGAGTGAATAAAAAGGTTCACTAAAAATTGATTGCATTTAAACTGTTTTGTGCATATGAAGACCGGTGAACTCACCAACTCTCGTAGTTGACGCTTGATTTAACATGCTTTTCAGGAAATCCGGAGGTGATTGATAAAGCTTAATTTGGGCAATTGTAATCACCAATCAAGACATTGTTCTTTTTGTTAAATTTGTAAACTTCAACTTATGGTTGGTTGTAATACATTGTAAACTTTATTTATTTTGATATGAATGATTGGTGCTATTTATCTCCTATCGCTAGGAAATCTAGACTGTCACAGCTCGCGTTTCCGCTTTAGCGGGGTGTTACAAATCACATGATATTTATTCTTTGAGTCACTACTAAGCCTGAAAATACGACATGCTACGCCCCTGTTCTACCTCAGCGGTGGGACTAAATCCCAGATGTGTAGAACTTTTATTCAATAGAGTGCACCTATTTCTCGTCAGTATAAGGTGGGTATGTCAACCAAATAGCGCTATCCACTAGTATTATAGGCCCATTGTTATGAGTTAATAGTAGATATCGGGGACTTAAACTTTTTCAAACTCAATATATCATGTCTCTTAACATTGAAAATTTTTACTCATATCAAGATTTATATTACAAAATAAATCAACATGAATTCCACATTGTTCAGACCAAAATAAGTGTTGAGTTTCGGAACCCAAAAGAAAAACTTGAGTTTCGGACTCAGTATAAACGGCGGGTAATCCCGCGGGTTGAGTCACCTGCGCCCTTACCCGCGGTTACCCGCAGGTCGCAAAACTACAGGTCGACATCTTTTCCAGCCGTGAACCAACCCAAAAACACGAATTTCACATTTTTCAGACCAAAATAAGTGTATATGATGATTCTATAACATAAACTATCAACCCTAAATCGTTATTTCACCATATAACCCTCAATTGATGATCCAAAGATCATCAATCCTCACTTTCTAACCAAACCCTAACTAAAACATGAATTAACCAATTGACTATGATTACTCACAAATTAACAAGTGATTACCTTAGCAAACGTCACCAATGATAACAACGAACACTTGCTAAAACGATTTGCACAACCCTCCTCTTGCAACTTCTTCAAGATCACCCAAAACCCTTCTTTTTTCTCCAAAAAAATGCCAAACGATCAAAGGAAAGGGTTTGGTCATCCAAACTCATATATAT